>CAWUFW010007532.1:0-600000 GCA_963921515.1 Calotriton arnoldi
CGGCGTCGCAGGCTTGCGGGCGGTATTAGCCTGACTTTTCACATCCTAATTTGGCGGGAGTGCGGGCAGTTGCTGGCGGACGGTAACTAGCGGTTTTACCTCCGACGGCACAGCGGTAGTGTTTCCGCCCGCCATCGTAATGACCCCCTTATTTGGTTGTTAAGTGCAGTACTCTATTGCCTCAATCCTTCTGCACACAGCTGTATTAGGTTTAAATTTTAGCCTGTCTCGTGTAGGTATCCAGGGCTGTGATCAAAGAGCAGCGACAACATGCAAACGGCACCCGAATTTCAGAAGTGCCCAGGCTGCCAAATTTTGAAGGTGCTGCAATTTATAAAATACAAACTCAGAAGTGCACAGAGATGTGCTGTGTTGGCATAGTTTGTTTTAGATGCAACCAGATCCATTACTATCTCGAGCTATGTGGAAAAAGAGGAAACGGAAGATCTTCTTCAGAGTTTGTGGATAGAAAACATATCAAGCAGTTGGGCATCAATAACAATATATAATTCATTGCATGCGGATCTGATAGTAGCCATTTGTCTAAGTGTAGAGGTCAAATGTCCTCAGATCAAAGAGATGCTGACCTTCTGTTACGAAGATCACATTTGAATCAAAATTCGTTTTAAGATACTTTGAGTTCATCCGTCAATATGAAAGATATATACTTTAAAATTGCTCTGCTGTTCTTGATGAGTAGTTTTAATGGTAGATATTTATAAATAGTGGTGACAAATGTATCCCTTTGGGCCACCACACATGACGAGCTCTGGTAAGGAATGATAAGGTTTTAGTAAGATTGCATGTGACATTTTTTATAGTAAGCACCTGACCTTATCTAGTGCTCTGTTCTTAAGGCTACAGTTCTGGTACTACAGATATTATTCTGAAAGCCAACGTTTTGACAAAAACTGTCATAGAAAACACTGCTTGGACTTTATACATTTAGGGGCAGATGTACTATTATTTCATGTAACGCAGTGCAGCAACTAATGTTGATGTGCTGTGTTGCATGAAAGGCAGAGTTCAGAACAGTGCCATATCTCCAAAGATAAGGCACTGCTGCTCTCTTCTCATGTGCTGGTAAACAATTAGGTTGCCTAGCACCATGCACTCACCTTTGCATCCTAGTGCAAAGGTATGTGGGATGTCTAGCTTATATTTTGCAATTGAAGGTTACCCTCTAAAACTTTTCCCATTTTGGATGTGTTCTGTACAGTGCAGCACTCAAAAAAGTTTGAAAATGTACTTACCACGTGCCTCTTAAGTTGGCATATTGTTTGTGCAAAGCCTTGTCTACTCTAGTTAGTAGAACGGTCTTTGGGTCAAAACTTTTGGGTGGTAGCATTGGAACGAACTTGCACCTCTCATGGACACTCACTTGAGGCAAAGTACCACGAAGCAGCGGAAAGCGCTACTAAGGGGCCGATTCCGATCTCCGTCGGACAGCCCTCCCAAAGCTATGTGTAGAAATACCTTCCGACCGACACGTTCCGGGAGCCGGTCTAGCCAAACAATGTAGTACGATGCGCAGATGTCTCCAATTCCCGGTCGAGTCGTACGCTCCAAAACCAGCAACATTTTATGGACGAACAGGCTCTGTTAACGCTGAATGGAGTCGTCCGGAGGCTTTTCCCAGTTTCCGGCTCTGCAAGTACGATGCGTACTTCATACGCGCCGGACAGGATGTCAACTCCGACACGTCACAGCATCCGGCCGCGACGTATTACAACCCCGATTGGCGCAACAACACATACAACGTATACGAGATGGACCAGCCATGTATCCAATAGCGCATGTCATCCCTATACTGTACGCCTACAACCTTAACCGACGCGGTCTTCACAGACGGTAAGTCAGACACCTACCACACACACCAAATTGGCATAACCCCGCGAAAGGCAATACCACCATAGGGTAACGATGCCTATCACACCAGCAGTGTCCACCCCATAGGGGGGTAGATGCCTATCACTACAAGCATTGCACACCCCATAGGGGTGTGGATGCCTATCACTATCAGCAGTCCCTACTCATAGGGGGGTGGATGCCTATCACTACAAGCAGTCTCTACTCATAGGGGGGTGGATGCCTATCACTACAAGCATTGCACACCCCATAGGGGGGTGGATGCCTATCACTACCAGCAGTCCCTACTCATAGGGGGGTGGATGCCTATCACTACAAGCAGTCTCTACTCATAGGGGGGTGGATGCCTATCACTACAAGCATTGCACACCCCATAGGGGGGTGGATGCCTATCACTAACAGCAGTCCCTACTCATAGGGGGGGTGGATGCCTATCACTACCAGCAGTCCCTACTCATAGGGGGGTGGAAGCCTATCACTACCAGCAGTCCCTACTTATAGGGGGGTGGATGCCTATCACTACAAGCAGTCTCTACTCATAGGGGGTGGATGCCTATCACTACAAGCCTTGCACACCCCATAGGGGGTGGATGCCTATCACTACCAGCAGTCCCTACTCATAGGGGGTGGATGCCTATCACTACAAGCATTGCACACCCCATAGGGGGTGGATGCCTATCACTACCAGCAGTCCCTACTCATAGGGGGTGGATGCCTATCACTACAAGCAGTCTCTACTCATAGGGGGTGGATGCCTATCACTACAAGCATTGCACACCTCATAGGGGGCTGGATGCCTATCACTACCAGCAGTCCCTACTCATAGGGGGGTGGATGCCTATCACTACAAGCAGTCTCTACTCATAGGGGGTGGATGCCTATCACTACAAGCATTGCACACCCCATAGGGGGGTGGATGCCTATCACTACCAGCAGTCCCTACTCATAGGGGGGTGGATGCCTATCACTACCAGCAGTCCCTACTCATAGAGGAGTGGATGCCTATCACTACAAGCAGTCTCTACTCATAGGGGGGTGGATGACTATCACTACAAGCATTGCACACCCCAAAGGGGGGTGGATGCATATCACTACAAGCAGTCTCTACTCATAGGGGGGTGGATGCCTATCATTACAAGCATTGCACACCCCATAGGGGGGTGGATGCCTATCACTACCAGCAGTCCCTACTCATAGAGGGGTGGATGCCTATCACTACAAGCAGTCTCTACTCATAGGGGGTGGATGCCTATCACTAAAAGCATTGCACACCCCATAGGGGGTGGATGCCTATCACTACCAGCAGTCCCTACTCATAGGGGGTGGATGCCTATCACTACCAGCAGTCCCTACTCATAGAGGGGTGGATGCCTATCACTACAAGCAGTCTCTACTCATAGGGGGGTGGATGCCTATCACACCAGCAGTGTCCACCCCATAAGGGGGCGGATGCATAACACTCACAGTAATGTGTACCCATAGTTGGTGTTAATTCCCGTTGAAAGCACCTTCACCATTTACACTCTAAAATTCATGATGGCTAACCCCCACTTCACAGCAGTGAGAGATATGTACATGTGTGCCTAAAAAATCTTTCATGGTACTGCTATGATGTGTATCTGTGGCAAACACCGCCTGGATTGTAGAAACAAATATGGTCTTGCGTTGTATAACGCACTTAACTCTAGTGCCAATTTGTGCATTGTGTGCTAAAACACACTTAAATTGTACTGACAAATATGGTATTTTTGGGTAAACTCCCTTGACTCTGATGCCAATAGTTGTATTGGGGGCTAATAACCATTTGGATTGCATTGACAAATATTGTTTTGGTTGTTCAAACAACCCTAAATCTAGTGCCAAATGGTGTATTGGGGGGTAAACCACACTTGCTTTGTACAGACTAAAAAGGTCTTGTGGGGTTAAACTCCATTAACTACAGTGCCAAAGGGTGTATTGGGGTGTAAGCCCCATTTGTATATTACTGACAAATATGGTATTGTGGGGTTAAACCCCCTTAATGATAGTGCCAATTGGTATATTGTGTACAAACACAACATGTCTGTCAGTGTGGACGCTGACTCTGCCTGGCCTGACACATACGTTGTGGTGCTGAAATCCATTGAGGCTGGTGTGTGTTGAGTCCTATCATGAATAAATACATATACATCTTCAATTGCCAATGTTGGAAGCAGGCATTGTTTGCCGTGCAGCTGCCCAAGAGTCATATGCAGAAGAAGTTTTGTGGAACAACAAACAATATATCAATAAACTGACTCACTTCCACACTACCCACAAGGCTACAACACTGTGGTGACAGAATACTGTCTGCTGACCCTCTGTGATGCTGAGTATGGATGTGTGCCATATCCTTTGAGCACACTCACTTTTGCACACTGTGTCACGTGCCATGCATGAACCACTATCTACTCACATAACCAACAAGCACTCACAGGACATGGCTGCTAATGTGAGGCCACATTGTAGGTAGGGCCCTTTCCAGTAGCCAAGCCACACTTGGACTTTATAAACTACACACACATTTATCATCACAAATGTGCATCATCTAAACCTACATTGACAGGTGACATAACACAGTCAAATGTGTAAGCCAATATTCATGCACTGTAGACAACGCCAGGGTTGTTGTTGGGGTCTGTGTATCACAAACACAATACACACAGCTACACATAACACATGTGAAATTATTACATCCATTTAGGATGGAGTACATGTGCATAATGTAATATGCAATGTACACAGTTGGCACTTCAACACTGACTCAAAATTCTCAATACACTCAAGGAGACATACAAAGAAGAAATGTTGCCATCATGCTACACGGAAGGGTATAATCAGATGACTGTGAGCAGTCATTGACACATACAAGTGGCACACTTGCATATACACATGACATCATTAAAATAACACTGATGATGCTAACTTAAAGTTTAAATGTGAAATTTTGATTCAGTCACATGTGAGTCTGCTCACAGTGCAGGCCCTTGTCTCGACCCAAACAGGGATGTCATCAGATTGACTAGAATCAAATTGTGCACCCACATCTTGGCCAAACAAAGTGAATGAGGTGGACAAAGCACTGTAATAGCCAGCACACCGATAGCTACTCAAACACTCACATCTAGAGGGACCATAGTCTTGGTATGAAAGGGGGTTTGAAGACTGATATAGCTGCTCACCTCACACACATCATGGTTTCAGGATATGTCACTGATAAACACACTGCCATGAGTCGATTCACCTACAGTGGAAGTACAGCTGTGGCACGATTGTGCTTGGCATGGGTCTACTATGCCATGATGACACTCTGACATGGCTCCAATACGTACAAGTCACTGAAGAGTATGTTTACATCAGCATGTGTACATGTGTGTGTCTGAACTCATCTGCACCTCGAAAAATCTCATGTATACACATTTATAATGATGAAACAGATGACTTGAAGCTCCTCACAGCGCTAGTATGCATGTCCATCCTAGATGTTTGTACCTTGAAAGACTTGCACAATGTCTACAAATGTCAACACTACCTATGCTCCAAAGTGACATCATTCTTAACAATTTTTCGTATAAGCATTATACCATCATGCTCACAAATGTTGTGGCTCATGACAACATGACAATCTATACAATGATGACTCAGATACGTACGGTAATAGGACACATATGCCATGGAGCACATGCAGTCCATGACATCACCATTTCATTGTACACACACCACAAAATTAGGCCATCAATTATAGTTCACTTAATGTCAATGCTTTTTACACAACAATAAAACTTCTGAAAACAAATAAGTGCTTTATTCAGCATTTGAAACATAAACATTTCCAAATTATAACTTTTGGGACAATGGACAGTAAAACATTTCAAGTCCTTGGTGGATGTAAATAGGGATCAGCCCCTCGCTTGCCTGCACTGTAAAAATACTCTGGGACATCTCACCTTGGAGGGGCATCTAAATGACCTTGCCAGGCACCGCAGGAACAGGACTAGGGTGTACCAGTGTGGGTTGTGGGAGGGATGGGGCCTAATCCAGTGTTGGGATCCACTGCAGTGGACATGTCTGATTGTGGGGTGGTTGGCTCCACTGCAGTGGACATTTCGGATTGAGTGTGTGGGGGCACCACTGCAGTGGACTGTTCTGATTGAGTGGGTGGTGGCTCCACTGCAGTGGACTGTTCGGATTCAGTGGGTGGTGGCTCCACTGCAGTGGACAGTTCGGATTGAGTGGGTGGGGGCTCCACTGCAGTGTCTGGAACAGAGATAAGGTGTGGTGTCATGGGAGTGGAAGTGCATGTGGTAGGGGGGGAAGGCCTGATAATCTTTGGGATCTTGTAACGGTGTGTGGGTGAAACTTGTGTGGTGTGTATGATCTTTTGGAGGGGTGGGCTGGGACTGTGAGGATCTAGATTTTGATGGTGAAGTGTGGGATGGTGTTGGGGACTTTGGTGATTTTGTTCTGGGGGATGTACGGATGGGAGTCTCAGGTTTTCCACTCTTAGGGGAGGGGGTGCCTGCATGTGTGGATCGTCTCTCTGTCCTGGGGGATATCCTCTTCCCCTTGTGAGTTTTGTCAGATGAATCACTGGGGAAGAGGCCAAGATCAGAGAGGAAGAGAACCTGTGGAGTGGGTTTGGCAGCAGAGTGTGGGATAGGTGTTTTGGAGGTAGAGGTAGGTGAGGAATGCGTAGTGCCTGTGGATGGGTGTGTGAGTTTCATATCCTTCTCCCCTGTGTGTTTGATGTCAGTACTCTGAGTGTGCGTGACTGTTTTTTAAGCTTTGTCTTGGGTGGTTGTGTGCTGCTTGTGTCTGTTGCTGTGTGTTCATGTGCCTGTGTGAGTGTGCTGGGGTCAGGTAGTGTAGTGGTGAGTGTGGATGGGGCAGGGGAGGGAGGGGTGAGGGACTGCTGGAGGAGGGACACTGCTGCCGTCAGTGAAGAGGCCATGGTCTGATTGGACCGCTGTAGGGCAGACATGTTTGATGAGATGCCTTCCATTTATGACACCAATTGTGTCAGAAGACCAGTGTGCGCATGGAGGACACTCAGCATGCATGTCTGCCTCACATGTAACTGTTTAAGTAAATCCACGGCCTCCACACTCAGGACAGCAGGGGGAACAGATGCAGGGGGTGCAGTGCCTCGCACAAAGGAGACACTCTCCCTAACACGGGAGGCTCCACGGAAACTGGGAATGGGAGCGGATGTGAGGGTGGAGGTGGCAGTGGTGGAGGTGGCAGACTCTGAACTACTGTCCTCTGATGTGGGAGCAGCCACCACCGCAAGGGAGTCATCACTGGAGCTTTCCTGGTCTCCTGCAGATGTTGATGTCTCAGACCGGTCCGCAGTGTGGCTCCCCTCACCCTCTGTGCCACTGGGTCCCTCCTCCTCCTCCGCAAAGGACCCAGTCTGGCTCTCCGCTTCCCCTTGTTCCGTGGAACTGTCTCCTCCTGTAGTCGGTGATGATGCTGTTAACAAGGATGAGAAAGAGATTCACATCAGTCATCTGCACAGACTTGACACAAGAGTTTCAACACAACACATCACAAAGCAAACATTAGCATTATCTACACTTATTTTATTTGATATCCATACACATATGTGGAAATGGCACTTGTCAGTCAGCCAGTAAACTATGCTTCCCAAAAACAAGAAGGCATGTGAAACATTTGTCGGAAGATATCCAATTAACAATGAATGCATGTCCAGTAACGCAATATTTAGCGTCTTCTCAGATCTTAAATGCTCCAGAGGGGCATGTGTCATTACAAACCAGTATCAGCTGCTGCAAGGGAGTGTTGAAGTGACACAGCATTTGGGATGGACAAGTTATCTCAGTTTACCTGATGAACATACATCCATCCACAGTCATCATGATGTGCACCTAGGTCTTGAACGTCAGTGCTCTGATGCTCTGCATGCATAACAACTGACAAATTGAAATACTGCATCTCCACAAAAGTACCTTTGTAAAAGTATGCCACTAGCCTGTCTGGCTAAACAGTCTGTACTGACTCTTGTTCCAGGTCCAGTAAATCTCACAAATCAAGTCTGCACCGTGTCACAATCCTGTATTGACTCATTTAAGCAACATCTGTTGGGGTCAATTATACATGTCCCCTATGTACTACACACGATATGACCACTTTGACAGGCTCACTTTGTACTAGTTGGACATTGGAGTATGTAAATTAAAAAAAATAATCTCCATGAATTCGTCAGGGCTCAAATACAAGGAAGTAATGCAGCATACACATATGTTTTGAAGCCACCAGTATGCACATCTAAGGGATGTTACACACATGTTTTGTCTTATGTATCTGAGCCACATTCCACACATTAGATGTATGTACATAATACATAGATTTGACACCTGTGTATACCTAACATTTCTACATGTACACACTGTAAAATAGTCAGACACATGTATTTTCTAAATTAATATGATGTAAGTGTTGCCTGACACACACAAATCTGATGTGCCAGTGTCTTGGATGGCCTGAATTGGCATACATGACCTTGGTACATGTGATACATGTGAATACACAGAGCACTATGTAGATAACTACACTTTTTCCTACAATTGACAATTTCATTTGTCTGAGGCATCCACATTGGTCTCACCTGCTGCACGTATGTGTATCATTTTTTTGCAAACATGTGTGCATCAACATCACCATTTTTAACAGATAAGTATGTATCCCAATGAGTACAGGTCATATGTCAGTCAATGTGCTGACACAGGTCTGACAATTACTTCACTCATAATGGACATTTCAGTGCACTTTTTGTATATGGTGCTGATCACATGAAACTTGGACTATAGAAAATACACAGCACCTAAGTGACACATGTCTCAGACGGAAAGGAACACACCTGGACATCATAGGTCAATGGCTCATAGTCAAATTCTGCACATGAAGGGTTGTATTGCCAGACATACAACCTGTGAGAGTGTAAGCAGGCTGAAGGAGTGCAACAAGCATGTCAGACATAGTCCTGCAACATGGCACATACTCACCCCCTCCTTGCTGCTGTCTGGCCTTCAACTGCCCATCAAGGTCAGGGAAGACCACCATCAGGATCCTGAGCATGTGGGGGGTCAGGGTCCGTCGACCACCCCTTTTGCAAGGAGGTGACAGCTTCAGCTGGACCCTTGCAATCTTCCTGGTCCAGCCACAGAGGTCCTGCCACCTCTTCTGGCAGTGGCGGACACGGCGTCTGTATACCCCCACAGATCTAACGGCCCGGGCGATGGTCAACCAGATCTCATTTTTCTGCTGGGCGTCTACCTGTAAGGGTGACAAGGTGACACACCATTACTCCCAATGCAACATGTTTAGGCATCACACACATGAACATATAAGTCATGGTCAGACTGGCATTTAATGTCTAAATGGTAGCCAACTATCATCATGGTCACTTGTCCTGGGTGAAATTCTCCCTCACAAACATGAGAACAGTGCGTAAAATTCTAACCCACTACATACACTTCTACATCACTTTACATGTCCAGTACAGAAATCTACACACTGTAAGCATTACATCAACTATGTTTGCATGCTTGCCCTTGGGATCACAATGCTAGTAGTGCCTTTTTTAAGACATATCCTATTAAAATCACAGTGTAATCAACACTCACCTGCTCCTCTGGTTTTCCGTACAGCTTGCTGTACTGTGGAAGTAGGCTGTCCAGCAGGGCCTTGTTTTCTTCTTCTGTGAAGGCTGGGGCCCTCTCCACAGTACGTGCCTTTGTATAATCCAGAGGATGCAGAGACAGCAGCAGTGGTATATTGAGATTTTGTCCAGTATCATGTGGTACAGGCAAGTGATTTCACTTGGGAACAGACAGACTTATATCTGGTCAGCAGAGGCAGACTCTGTTCCATGCCTCAAAATTGATAGGTCCGAGTCGATCACATTATATGATTTAGTCTAATCCATGAGATTGCACGCCTCATTCACACCTACTGCGACGTTCAAATTGTACTCATCACAACACTATTGAATTTGATACATTTGTGTAAAAAGGTTAACCTATTCGGCTCGTACGCGAATCGTCCACGACGCAAAATGCGCGTCTGTCACCATGACGACCAACAACCAATCCTTTTGTCGGGCT
The DNA here is from genome assembly GCA_963921515.1 of Calotriton arnoldi. NCBI lineage: Eukaryota > Metazoa > Chordata > Amphibia > Caudata > Salamandridae > Calotriton > Calotriton arnoldi. The sequence goes on from CAWUFW010007532.1 coordinate 10,014, forward strand.
CGGGCCGGGTGCGGCTCCGCGTATGTTGAATACTCACACGCCTCGATCCTCATAGAAGTAAGCAGGCAAACTGTTTGTCCAGCTCGGTCACGATGCGGCGCACGCATCCATACCATACTTACCCGCCTCCTTCCTCATAGAAGTAAAAAGGCAAACTGTTTGTCCAGCTCGGTCATGATGCGGCTCACGCGTCCATACCATACTTACCCGCCTCGTTCCTCATAGAAGTAAACAGGCAAACTGTTTGTCCAGCTCGGTCACGATGTGGCGCACGCGTCCATACCATACTTACCCGCCTCGTTCCTCATAGAAGTAAACAGGCAAACTGTTTGTCCAGCTCGGTCACGATGCGGCGCACGCGTCCATACCATACTTACCCACCTCGTTCCTCATAGAAGTAAACAGGCAAAATGTTTGTGCAGCTCGGTCACGATGCGGCGCGCGTGTCCATACCATACTTACCCGCCTCATTCCTCATTGTAGTTGACAGGCAAAGGATGTGAATAACACATTGTTGATTGGGCTCAAGTGCACAACAACAATAAATCGCCATGTTGAACGGTATAGCAAATATTCCTTTAATGCTGCATCACATGTGTGTATGGAGTGAAGTACATGTCATAAGGTACATGTGACATTACAAAGAACATTTGCAGGATGAGCCAAGCTGCATGTGCACCAAATATATTGTTTCAGAGGAACATCACAACTGTGACTGACCACTTTACAGATCACCCTCCTATGCTTGGTCACAGTCCCAGGGGATAAATGTGTCAACACAGGTTACATACACGCATAATCAGTGCTTTACTCACTGAGTGAGGAAATATGCATGGTGTGAAGTCAGTTAATGTGTATCCACAGTATGTGAGTCTTGTACAATGCAGACACTTCATTTATGAAGTAAAGATAGTATTTGGGCATTGGCATCATCTTTGATTTGTCATGTGAGTTGCTGTTGTGTGTTTGTGTCACCAACTTACATGTATGCGTGTCAAATACTGATGTGCTACACATCATGGATGTTTTGTGTATAGTACATGTATGACTGACATGACATGTTAAATGGTGTTTTCTCTGTCCTATTCTTGGTCTGGGGTGAGCACCTTATCAGTCCTATTTTCGATCACTCGTGGTGTCTGTGTGTCATCAACACGGTTGCTACTGTTATGCACTGGGCTCTTTACAAGTTTTTCAACTCATAAGACGTTCTTTAAGTTCTTTGTCTTCACGTTGTTGTTTCACTTTTGGCATCCTCGTTGTTCGGTATATGTTTGCTTCTCACTTTTTAGTATTGCACGCGAGCGTCGCCACTTCACATTTCTTTTGACTTGGCTCAGTTTTCGATTAGGATTGATTCACTTCGCTTCACTTTTTTAATATTTTGTCACGCAAAACTTTATCACTCATTATCACAGCACTCGACACTGGTATCATACTTTGATGTTTGGTATTTGTTCTTGTAGCATGTATAGTATATTTCGGCTGGACGGACTGTTTGTTTTCATTGTATCCTTTGCTGATTTTATTTCAGATCATTTGCCCCTGATGAAGGGCTTTGACAGCCCGAAATGCATCGGGATTTTGAAATGTTTATTTGAAGCTTCATGGTATATTTTTCATTGATGGGACCGATATGACTTTTGGAATATCAATGACCCAAATATATTAAAAAGATTATAGTTCATTTCTCACAGTTTGGATTCATCCATTGTTCGTTATCAATATTTCTGACAGCTGTTTTATATCCACACATACTGTGGTCATTAGCTTGTGCCCAGGGGGACGTTACTTATACAGGTGACGCGTTCTTCTCCTTGACATGACATGTTGACATTGTGCACACTATGACAGTGGTGGGCATGGTGTCAAGCTGTCTGTACCTAGTGTATCAGCTATGTTGTATTACATGAAACAGGTCTGCGTACCTTTCAAACATGTGAGAGTTTTTACTAGGCCTGGGCGGTAAATTCCGTTCCGCTCGCGGAATTTGGGTAATTTCGCGTTCCGCAGAGAACGCGAAATTGCCAAAAATTCCGCAATCTGCGGCTTCGCGGAATTTTTTGCTTGTTCGCGCTTTCAAAATGCGTGTTCGCGAGATATTTCTCCCCGAACACGCAAACAGCGTTTGCGAACAGGAAAAAAGCATCGCGAACGGGCGGAATAAGCAATTCCGCGTGTTCGCGGAACTTTAGCGTGGTCGCAGAGATTTTTTACCGTTTCGCGGAGCTTTGCGTAGCGCGACTACGCAAATTCCGCCCACCCCTAGTTTTTACAAACAACTTCCTTTGATAGTTTAATAGGTGTGTGTTGAGTATGTGATGTTTGATCACATGGACAGTGACAGACACCATTGATTATTCAATGTACATCACTGTATTTGTTTACAGACCATGACAAAATGGAATGTATGTGCAGGCTGACATTGCTGTCCTTTGTGTATTTGATTGGAATCACACATCTGCCTTTATAGTGTCTTGATTTCATGTGGTGGTTGAGTTTCAGAACGTAGATTGTGAGATTTGAAACTGTATGATATATGTTGATGTTTGAAACATTTTGTACCGCAGGAGACCAGCTGTCCACAGACCCTTCCCCAACCTACAGACCATGGAAGAAAGTGACAGCATCAGGCGATACCGCTTCACCAGGGCACTTATTGCGAAGTTGTCAGACCAGTTGGCCCCCCATTTGCAACCTGGACGCACATATCCCTACGCACTGACTCCAAAGGTGAAGGTGATGGCCGCCCTACATTTCTTTGCCACAGGAAGTTTCCAGTATACTGTGGCTAGTGCTGGTGGGATGTCACAGACTATGTTCAGTCGTGTGCTACGTGATGTGTTGGAGGCAATGTTGAAATTCCTGGACCTCTACATCAGGTTCCCAACACCACAAAAGTTTTGTGACATCAAGAGCAAGTTTTATGCTTTAGGACACATGCCAAATGTCATTGGCTCAATTGATGGTACACATGTGGCTTTGATACCACCACAAGCCAATGAACAGACATACAGAAATCGCAAACATTTACACTCAATAAATGCCCTTGTGTTATGTCTGGCTGACATGGTCATCTCACATGTCTGTGTACGTTTCCCAGGATCAGCACACGGCGCGTACATCATGAGAATGAGTTGGTTACCACAGATGATGTCTCGGCTGCAAAATGAGCATGCCTGGCTTGTTGGTGGGTAATGTTGTCTGTTTCTGTTGTGTGTGACTTGTATGTCATGTTGTACCCTGTTTTCTGAGAAGTGCTTTATTTTTCTGTGTTAAATGTAGGAGACTCTGGATACCCCAACATGCCGTGGTTGCTGACACCACTCCGGAACCCAGTCACCCCTGCTGAGTTACGTTTCAACGAGGCACATGGTCGGACAAGGCGAGTTATTGAGCGGACATTTGGACTACTCAAAACAAGATTTCGTTGCTTGGACCGTACAGGAGGAGCACTACAATATGAACCATCCAAGGTGTGTAAGATCATCATTGTGTGTTGCATGCTACACAACATGGCAGTGAAGAAGAAGATTCCGCTCATACATGATGACGGAGACGAGCTGCCTCCAGCAGGGGAGGATCCTGGACTGGGACACGTTGCCAGTGATGATGAGGAGGAGCAGGATGTTAGGAGACAGCTCATAGACAACTTTTTCTCATGAGTGTAAGTATGCTAAGATGATTTGATACAGCATTTGCTTTGCATTATATGTGTATGCTGTACACTATGTTTGTATACGTGTGAGTGTATGCTAGTTGACATGGTATTTCTTTTTGCTCTGTGTATATTGAGTTATGATGGTCACCAGTACAGTGTTGACATTACTCACAGCTGGTGTGCAAATGTAAATAATGATTATGGTGAAAATACGTTAGGGAGATGTTAAAACAACAACATCTATGATTTAATAATGTTCAATGTCTCTCCTTCACAGGGTCCCTTGGCTGTTGTATGTATACAAGTGACCTACAAGACCCACAATGCTGTTCCATAATGGAATCTTCATTAGGATTAACCCTGGGCAAAGCACTACGCTACGCTCGCGTAGTTTGCGAAGTTTGCGCTACTTCGCACTACGCGAATTGCACGTAGCACAGTGCAAACACGCGTAGCGTAGTGCAGCGGTCATTTATAGCTTGCTCGCGGTCCTCAACGTGAAGTTGGCGACCGCAGCAAGCAAAATGACATCCCGGCGAGACTTTTTCTCGTTCGCGATCAGCAACATCAAGTTGCCGATCGCGAGCGTGGAAAATAAACCTCCCGGCGAGATTCTCAACGCGGGAGGTCAGGTTTCTCATTGCGAGTGGTCGCGTATGCTCGCGACCGCTCGCGATGAGAAACTACCAGTCCGCGTTGAGAAAGCTGCCGCTCGAGTAAAAATCTACTCGAGCGGCAGTAAAAGACAGCTCGCACTGTGCAAGATGCCGCTTCAATGATTGCACAGTGCGGACAAGCATCCGGCACTGTGCAATCATCGCGAACAGCGCACTACGCAGTTCGCGTAGTTCTACGCGTAGCTCGCGTAGTGCGAAGTGCACTTCGCGTAGCTTTGCGTAGCGCTACTTCGCGAACTACGCCCAGGGTTAATTAGGATCATGAATCTATGCCACACTTTCACATCAGCCATATAATGATAATTTTAAGTTATTTCTGATTATTGACACTGTGTCATCTGCTTGATTTAGTGGTGAGTGCAACAGCTTGTGCCGGTGTAATAAAGCTGTGAGCCACATTGAGGTGTGCCTTGTCTGTTTACACACATCAAACATTCATTTATATACAGTATTTATGCCCTGCTGTTCTTTTCATAAGACAATGCTTAGTTTATGTGCAGTTAAATGTTTAAATTTTACAAGAGTGTAGGCAATGAATATCGATGGCATGTACTATGTGTGTTGTGTTGACCTTGGTGTGTGTATCTCTCATATGTGTTATGTAGCATTCATTCACAATACGGTAGATATACTCCTTTCCTTTTTTTAAAGAGAATTAATTCTTAGATTGATCATCATACAAAATCTGGAAACTGTATTTCATTCACCAGAAAAAATAACAAGTATTGTGCTAATATTTTTTATTTGCAGTGAATGTGTGAAATCAAAAAATATGGTGAAATGCTGTACAAAAATTGAAATCCAAAGTTCTACGAGGAGTTGGAAGTGGTGATAGATGAAATATTTCAGAGCAAAGTCCACAGTCATTTGTTCACATGATCCAACTTCGACACTCCATCCCATGTGGGAGAGTCCAGTGAAAGTCAACAAAGTGAACGTTTTGCACACAATGGAGGATATCAGGAGCATTTTGTCAGTCCCTGGGGGGGATGCATGGCCATCAGTCTCTCCATTGCCCTTCCTCGGACGGCCCCTCTTCTTTTTCTTGGGGGGACCCTCAGGTGCAGGCTGCGGCGGTGCAGAGGACTCTCCGCCCGAGTCCTCATCCCTCCCTGTGGCATATGCAGATGTTGAGGCAATAGATGTTGTGGGCACACAGGGAGCTGGGGTCATGTTGGTCGGTCTCTGGCGGAGGCAGGTGAGTATGTCCCTGTGCACCGCTGTAAGATCATCGATTTTGGACCATTTTGCTTCCATACGGTCCATATGTCTTTCCACATGGGCAAAATGGGCAACCTGCTGTTCTTTCATGTCCCTGAGGATCCCAACTACCTGGCCAAAGTCTCCGGTGCATTCTTGACAAGCATCAAGGATGCGGCCCATCTGTGGGTCACCTTGAACATCAGCACAAGATGCATGCCGTAACCTCCCACCATGCCCACTCCCACCACCCCTACCCACACAAGCAGGACCTGTTGTAGGATGCACAGACACGACGGGGCCTCCTTCATTGTGGACAGTGGGGATGTTACCTGCGATCTGAGGAGTACCCTGTGTTGCAGTGCTCCCAGGGTTTGCCTGGCTTGATGTGTCCGTGTGGGTACTGGTCACTTGGGTGGTCGCAGATGTTGAAGGAGTGGTCGCTGGGGGTGCTGATGTTACTGCTGCTGGTGCTGCATGCTGGCCCACACCGGAGAAGCCAGGTAGCTCGTCTTCATCCGAGGAGGGCTGAGAGACATCCACACTGGAGAGCTCAGGGTCAACCAGAGTCTGGGACTGTGATACCTGGTCTGTTCTTGCTGTCTCATCATCAGATCCTGTGGGTAGAAGTATCTTGCCCCCCTTGCATCATTAGTAGAGCAAGGTGGGGTAAGAGTGGTCTCATACGCTGACAACACCCAGCTGGTGTTCTCTTTTAAAGATCACACAGAGGCGGCATTTCATAGTTTTAAGCTCTGTCTGAATAATATTTCATCTTGGATGACGGACAGTTGCCTTAAATTAAATGCGGACAAAACGGAGGTATTGTTCTTTAATCAGCCTTCTCCTCCACGGTCGGATCTCTGGTGGCCGATGGAATTAAATCCCCCATCCATTCCGGTCACATCAGCTAGAAACCTAGCCTTCAAATTTGACTCTAATCTTTCAGGCAAGGCTCAGATCGGTCAAGTTTCCGCATCTTGTTTTTGGCAACTGAAAGCCCTGCGGAGATTCCTCCATCTTCTGCCTATGGGCTGCCGAGAAACGGTGGTCCATGCTTTGATTACATCTCAGATCGATTATGCTAATAGCATGTACCTGGGTCTTCCAGCCTACCTGATTAAAAAATTGCAAACTATTCAGAATGCTGCGGCTAGGCTTATTAGAAATGTGCCGCTCTGCCATCATATCTCCCCTCATTTGCGCAGCCTTCATTGGCTTCCTGTCCAAAGAAGAATAGAATTTAAGGCACTGTCCTTGGCTTATAGAGTGTCCAGAGACAAGGGCCCTGAATATCTGAAAGAGAGACTTCGGAAGTATCGTCAGACCAGGGCCTTATGATCTAATCATCAGGAACTGCTCCAGATCCCCCGCTTTTGCAAAGCCAGGCTGGGCGGGCGAGCTTTTTCAGTGAAAATGGCCTCCCTATGGAATTCCTTGCCTATCTACCTCCGTAAGGCCGAGTCAGAAACTAAGTTTAGGAGGGCTCTGAAAACCTGGCTATTTGATCTTCCTTAGCTGCCCCCTTCTTTTTGTTTTTTTTCTTCCTTCTCTATTGCATCCGCTTAGCGCCGGGACACCACTGTTGGTGGTAGCCGCGCACTCTATAAATGCAATGGAATGGAAGTATGAGACAAGGTTTGTTGTGCATTTGCACATGGTCAACGTATCATACACATATAAGAATCATTTGTAGCTTATGTAGAAGTTTATTACAATATATACTCATCAATCATCACAGACACAGGACTATTTGTCATGTGAACATAGTAATTTGGACAATATGTGCTTTTCTGAGCATATCCAGCTTGGTGCATTAATGTGCATGTCTTGTTTCCTTGACTGTACATAGACATTGACTGTCATGTGACACCCTGTGCATGACACAGGTGTATTGATGTTTCACACATATGTGCTTTAACAATGACATACTTACTCTTCCTATTGGGACCTTTATCCAGATTCGTGCATGTGTTTGCCTTTGTGCATGTTTGAAGCTGTCACATTGCTGTGGCGACTTACACACTCACAATCCAGTATCTATGCCAGATTTCACTATATACTACTTTGATGATTGTGTTAATGTGAAACAGCTATTGCAGCACATGCATTACAACGCATGCAATTGCCACGGGGTTGTTACAACAGCCACATTGTAATGTTATTTTCATGGGCAGAGCAGTGAGTTGCAGTGGTTCTTGGGCTTGAGTTGTGCTGCTGTGGCCTCTACCCCTCTTCCCAAACAGAACAGTTTACTACTCATACACAGAGGATCAATGACAGTGAGGGGAGTGTAGTGCCAAGGATGCTTATGCCGCAGCATGATCTTGGAATTGAGTGCTATTCACAACAAGGCCTTGGGCACATCACACCATGTAACAGTGTCAGACAGCTTGCTGTGGACCATTCATTCACTGTCAGTTAGCCATTGCCACTGATGAACGTTTCATTGTGTGTGTGTGTGTTGAAAAGGGCTATGACTGCAACTTACACCATGTCCTGTCCTCCACACACCTTCACAGCAAGCACAGTGAGCACACCTGGGACACTGCTTTCCCTGTAATTGGGTGCTAATGTACTGTGAAGGTGTTTCAGAGTATGTAGTTGTGTGAGAAGGCCAAGGAGTGTATGTGACTTTTTTCTATATCTAACATGAAGCCCCTGTGTATCCATCTTTCCGGTACATTTCCTTTTACACGTAGTAACTGCCTAGTCACAAGGGTGCTATTTGTTCTGCATGAGAAGGTGTGTATAGGGCAGTGCATGATGGTATTTGCATTCACTGCTAATATTCATCCTCCCACATATCAAAAGTAGAACACCTGGTACTATGCGTTCTGTACAGTGAATGTAAAGGTAACAGCTAAGATGTCTGACAGTGGTGCCTGGAGTTAGTTTGAGCACAACTCCCAACAGGGCCTTGTGGTCCCCACACCATGGGCCAGTGTCTGCAATCTTGCCAGTACTTCTCCACTCCCTGTGCAATGTGTATAGTTCAAGATGGGCTTGTTGGTCCATGTGGGAGGAGAACTGTTAGCTGTGACTACGACTCCCAGCATGCTTTTGGCAACACCCACCTTCCCAGCCATCCCACACTTCCTTCCTGTGACTCTGCTTCCCTGTCAGTGGATGTGTGCAAACATAATGGCAGTTGCATGGGACTGGTGTTTGCAACACATGGCCTTGCTGAGAGGTAGTTCCAAGTTTGTGCCTCTTTCAACATGTGGATAATTGAACTTACGTTGCAGGTATGTTGTTAGTCAAAGGTACCATTTCTGGTCATGGATACGATCATGGACTTGGCCTCCCCAATCCAGAGACCAGTGTCAGCCATTTTGACAGTACATATTCAAGCCCTCTCTCTGGGACAGCATGTTCCCAGGTGTGATGTTTGTGGGAGGGGGGTGTGTGGGACAAGGGCCTGCTGGGAGATGGAGTCAGAGCTACCACTCCTCCTTCCACACAGTACAAATAGGCCACCACAAACCATGTCTCCAGGACAGTGAGTCAAAAGTTACATTCAAGATGTCTGACAGTGGTGCCTGGAGTTAGTTTGAGCACAACTTCCAACAGGGCCTTGTGGTCCCCACACCATGGGCCATTGTCTGCCACATTGCCAGTACTTCTCCACTCCCTGTCAAATGTGTATAGTTCAAGGTGGGCTTGTTGGTCCATGTGGGAGGAGAACTGTTAGCTGTGACTACGACTCCCAGAATGCTTTAGGCAACACCCACCTTCCCAGCCATCCCACACTTCCTTCCTGTGACTCAGCTTCACTGTGAGTGAATCTAACCATGCTGACATGATGGCTGACAGTGCTGGATGCTATTTTTGGCACAAAGCATTTCTGAGTTTGTTGTAAAGTTTGTACAGGTAATGAAATAGGTAAAGATTACTGTGGGATTGCAGGTAATTTTGTTTGACTAAGTGCCATACACATCCCTTGCTAATTTGGTTCATATAGTTCTGTATTAGCTGACTGTTATTTGTATGACTATGTCCTTGACAGTGATGTCTGTGGATGAGTATTTTCTGCATTATATAGTCTAGTTTAGTATGTACTCACCAGGCTCTGGTACTCCTGATATTCCATGTATGCCCTCCGGTGGTAGGATGGCCCGCACCTTCTCCTCCCAGGAAGTGAAATGAACCGGTTTGGCAGGAGGGCCACCACCAGTACGCTGGCTCAGGGCATGTTCTTTTCCAATGAGCTTCTTGACCCTCCTGCGTATGTCGTACCACCTGTTCCTGATGTCGTCCATTGTGCGCAGACAACGTGCTTGAGTGTTCACTTTGTTGACAATCCTCTCCCACATCTTGGTTTTCTGGGACAGGGGGGGTCTGTTGGACCAAATTGCCAAATAACTGTGGCTCTACTCTGACTATTTCATCTACCATTACTTCCAACTCACAGTCTGTGAACTTTGGATTCTTCTTTGGTGGCATGGTGATGGGTGGTGGTGGAGATGGATATGTGTGTGAAGGTGAGGGTGAGTGTGGGAGTGTGAGTTAAGCTGTGTTTTAATGAGTGTATTATTTAACAGGTGCTAGTTGTGTGGTGGTTGTCTGGTGGATGATTTGTGTGTGTATGTGTCTGTGCTGTCTAGTGTTGTGGTCTGCTGGCTGGTAAGTAGAAATTGCAAAGGATCATGGTCAAAAATTTGACCCTTTATATAGGTGGAGTTGTGGGTGTGTCTTATCATGGAAACAAAAAGGAGACTGGAGATATTTTTAGGGGATATGCCAATGCTTGTTTGCTTTTTTGTGATCTGTTTTTATTGTATTAACTTTGAACATTAGATGGAAGATGCGTTGACCGCAACGGATGCTTGGTCTTGTTTTGGTGAGGTTGTCTGAGTCTGTTCCATTCATGCTAGGCTATGTGTGATCATTCGCGTACGAGTCTGTCGCGTCGGGATAATGCTAACCTATGTGGCATCGTCCGCGAACGAGTCTGTCGCGTCGGGCTTATGCTAACCTATGTTGCATCCTTCGCGTACGACTCCGTCGCGTCGGGCTCTTTTACGGCCGAATCACTGGTTTCCGTACGTGTCGGTCATACGTCTTGTGCTCCGTGCGAGTCGGTTGTGTTTCACACGCATTGCATCATACTCTGCCGGTCGTACAGCGCGTGTACGTGTCGGTCGGAATAGATTCCCGGTCCACGTCGGTCGGACAGTTTTCCGGCCGGGATCAGAATCGGGCCCTAGGTGTTAACTTTAGGCAACTTTCTAGTGCAAATAAAGTTTTGTGTTGGAAAGTAAATAACAGATTACCACTTTGCTCTGGTTTGTGTCACTTTTGGTAACTTTGCATCGGTGCAAAATGCTGATAAATCTGGCTCTGACTTTTCCAGCTCTTCCACAATGCAACAAAGCCTCCTAATCTAGTCTTATCATAGCGCTTTTTTGTACTTTCTATTAGGCATGTAATGGTAAGGAAAGTGATTTAGGGCCTGATTTAGTATTTGGTGGACAGCGCCTAGTTCTGCCAAGCAGATGGACCATCTGCTAAATTTATAAAAAACCATCAAGCAGGAGGTCATTTAAAATGTCTTGGCAGGAACCTCCATTATAGTGGTTTGTGCCAATGCAATTTGCTGTCTGGTCCGTGGGTGCGCCAGCATGATGCAGCCCAGCAACAACATTTTCTTTTTTATTGTCAAAAAGAAAATCCCACAACAGGACTGAAAATAAAAAATGTAATGCTCCCCTCACTGTGGGAGTCATCCCCACGGCGAGGGGAGCATTAATAGCATTTTACTGTCTCTCCATGCCAGGGTTTGCTTGGCTGTGACTGACATTAAAAAAATTACTATTTGTCCACCCATTCTAATTGGGTGGGCTGACATATAGTAATTTCTCCTATGGCCCTACTCAGGCCGCCAGAGACGTTTTGGCTATGGTGGTGACAGAGTAGTGACCACCGTAGTCAAACCTATGGTCCACCTGCATTTAAATCGGGCAAACCATTATGTTGGTGGTAAGGATACTCCGTCGCTCTTGCAAAGGAGTATTTTTACCACCAAGATATAAATCAGGCCCTTAGTTTTGAGTTGTGGTTCACAGCTGGACAACCACATTAGTTTTAATTTTTGCTTTGTGTCTTTTGACTGTCCCTTTTTAGGTTTGGGTTAATATTGTATGCACAATTCCTTACTATTATTGCTTATTGTGTACAAGAAAGGAGTGGGGGTCGATATGTAAAATTGTTTTGTGGTTTGCGTGAGTGAAATAGGTGTGCAAGCATTATGACGTGGTCTGGTAGTCAAGAATACTCTCCGGATGTGCACCCTGAATATTGTATAGGGGTGGGCGAAACTCGCGGTGTTTCACTCTGTGGAATTCTGTTGAGTTACTTAAAAACTCAGCTAGATTCCGTGGAGTTCACCCCATCCCGCAGTCTGTAGTTGGCAGTGGACAAGGTCATCATAAAGGCCCTGGGAGAGGCTTCAAGTCTAGTGTAAACGCTTGTGCTATTAACCCTTTGTATAAGCGATTCCCTGCCGGTGTCCGAGTGTTCCTGTTAGCGCTGTCAAAAGCATCTGGTTTCTCTTCTGACAGGAATCTCAAAGTCATCTGGTCGGGTGCCTGCGAGGACACTGAATCCTTCCCAGAAATGCTCAAGGGGCAGCCAGGGAGGAAATAACATGATACAAGCACAGTTAGTCCTATTGGCAAGTGAAATTACATGGTAGGCTATTGAGCAGCTAAGACTGTAAGTGCAGTGCTCTTACTTTGGGCGGTATCAATTCATGTGGTGCAATTGATTGCACTTAAACACATAGGGGCATATTCTCAAGGACACATCGCCGATTTAGCGGCACTTTACCGCCACGAAACTGGCGATAGATGTATCGCCCTATTCACAAGCCTGCGCAAACAGCCGACATCGCCAGTTTACCTGCGATAGCTGCCACTAAAAACATCGCCAAGGCTGACAACGACAACTAACGCTAATCATAAGCAGAATAGGCGTTCCCGTGCAAAAACTCACAAAAACACCACTTCGTGATATTCTCAACGACCAGCCAGATCGGCGATACGGCCCAAAAACAGGCGATAAGGCACGTTAGCAGCAGGGACTTAAGACCTGCTTTTTTCTGGTCTTAAGTAGGATGAAAACCTGCAGTAGAAATGGAGCCCAGCCCAGAGCCACATCTGAAGACCAACAGAAGCCATAGAGCTACTAATCATGCAGCTTGGAGACCCAAGAGGGCCACAACACCCACCGCCACCACCCCCAGGACCACCCCCACCCCCAGGACCACCCCCCCGGACTACCACCGAGGCAGCGCAGAACAAGACAGCGGACCTTTCGAAAATGCACCAGCCTCAGTGACTTAACGCCAGAGGATGTAATTGTCCACTACAGGCTCAAAAGGACAACCATCCTCCGCATCCTGACCCACATTGCCCACAGGCTGACGGTACCAACACAGCGGACAACCAACATCCCTCCGCAGACAAAGCTGCTGGCTGTGCTGCACCTGTTGGCCTCTGGTACCTTCCAACCAACAACTGCCAGAGTCGGAGGAGTCTCACAGCCAGCCCTATCAAAGATCCTCACACCTGTCTTGGATGCCATCATCAGCATCATACCCCAGCACCTCCACTTCCCCCACACTGCGCAGGAACAGCTGGAGACCAAGCAAGGCTTCTACGCCATAGCTGGGTTCCCGCACATGTTGGGGGCAATTGATTGCACACATGTCCTACTTGTGCCCCCTGCCGACACTGCACACAATTACCGCAACAGAAAGCACACGCATTCCATCAATGTGCAGGCAATAGTGGACCACCGGGGACTGTTCACGAATGTCGTCGCCAACTTCCCAGGCAGTGTGCCTGATTCCTACATCTTCCGACAGTCCATCATCAACCAGCGCTTTCAGGATGGCACCTATGGAAATGCACTGCTCGTTGGTAAGTACCAACGGAACACACCACACACCTCAACTCCACAATCATACAACTCACAACTGTGGGAATGCACACGTAACAAAATCACATACAACATGCCAACCAACATGCCCACCTACCAGACACGACAACACAAGTAACTGTGGTAACAGGGGCCAGACATGTAGACAAACCATCCACAAAGGCATAGCCCCTCTGCCACACAATTGCAGAATGTGGGGAGAGGTGGGAACCAAGAATGTGCGAAGGAGGCAAGTGACCCATGAATAAGAATGTACACAATGCCAAGTGTGGCGGTGATGTGCTGGACAGTCTTGAGTATGCAGAGCACAGACATGTCCATGTGGACATATACTGCTGGTGTTTGTGGTGTTGTGGACAGTGGATGCAACCATGTTACCTCAGGCAGTGGGGAAGACCTTGGACATGTAGCTATGTCGCCCCCCTTGTAAGTGTAAGCATAGTGGGCTGGCCCGGCGTACGCCAGTCCAGCATAGGAGTGTGAATGAATAGCCTGGGGCTCTGGGCGTGGTTCACTCCTGGGATGGCCACCAAAGTAACTACTGCGTGTGTCTCTGTGTCCACCATATCCTGACAATAGGCCTACATACACGTGGCCAACCACCTCCAACGGCCAAATATACACCGGCGACGAGGTGGCTATGTCACACGCCACCCGGCACTCATCTCGTCATCGCCTGCAGGGGCGTGTCTGCCAGGATGGCGCCCCTCAGCCTGCCACGAGGCCGCCGCCGTGACCGGTGGTGCCTGCGCGATCCTGCGCGCCTGCTGCACCCCAGCCCGCTGGTCCCCAGACCCGTCCGGCGCCTAGCGGTGATTGCCCGCCCCTGCACACCCAGGCCACTCTGCTCACCTGCCGCCACCGGCGTGTCTCCAAGAGCACCCACCACGTGCCGGTGCAATGTTCAAGGCCGAGGCCCGCGAGCTTGGCAGCCTCTTCAGCCGATCGCTGGCTTCCGTGCAACAGGCCCCCAGCGCACCCTGCGGCACTGCACCGTGGAGTTCTGTGTGTGCTGACTGCTCCCTCCAGCATACACTGTGGTCCAGCAGGTCTCACATAAATCAAATTCAGTCCTGACCTGCAGGCCTACTGCATCATCGCAGGCTGCACACCCGCTCAGCTCTTCAGGTGGGCCTACCTCAGTGCACCGCAAGTCATCGCCACGTGGCGGTAGGCCCGTGCTGGATGCAGTGCCTCAGGTGCCTCTACCTCTGTGCACCACAAGTCACCGTCCAGCCTCCAGGCCGACTGCATCATCGCAGGCTGCACACCCGCTCAGCTCCTCAGGTGGGCCTACCTCAGTGCACCGCAAGTCATCGTCCCGTGGGGCTACCCCACAAGTCCGCCTCCAGTAGCCAACAGCATGTCCTCGGTAACACCACTGGAGCCCTTCACAGTCACGGGGCCACCCCCATCCCAGGCAGGCTGCTGGAAAGCGTGGACGGAACGTCTGGAGACGTACTCCGAAGCGCAGGACATCCCAGCGCCGTGGCGGCGGCACCCGCGTAGGCGTGTGAGGAGTGTGAAGAAATGGCCCGAGGCTCTGGGCGTGGTTCAGTTCCGGGCTCTGGGCATGGTTCAGTTCCGGGCTGGCCACAAAAGTAACCATGGCGTGTGTCTCTGTTGTAGTGTCGGCGCCACCCGGCCCTTAATCGACAATTTTGCAATGTAGCATGCACCCGGAGGGCGGGCTCGTCAGAATGGATAAATAAAGGAGCGCAAGACCGCTCGGGGTCTTGGCTCATACATGCCAACTGTTGTGTGTGTACCTTCATTGCCGCAGCATAAGCCAAAGGCCTAGCCTCAATCGCAGCGCAAGTTCAGCCAGGCCTGAACTCCACATCTGTGTCCGCCCTATCCTTACCATAGGCCTACACACACGTGGCCGCCCACCTTCAACGTCCAACATTACAGTGTTGTTGTCAGGCTTGCGGACATGCGCAGACAGGCATGACAATAGTGTGCCATAGGAGTGCAAGTGATGCAACCGCGCAGCGCACACACGTACATAGGCTCGGGGGAGGGAGGAGCAGCTGTGAGGCTACATAATACACATTGATCCCGCACATTTGCCAGAAGCAATACATGGCAAACATGAATCCCAAAGTCACACAAATCACACACCACAAAACTTGTAAGTCTGCCAACACAGCATGCAGAACCACCAATTTACACTAATCTCACTTACCTCTCACAGGTGATCAAGGATATGCACTCTGCCCGTGGATGATGACACCCCTCCGAGCCCCGAACACCCCGGCCCAGAGGCAGTACAATGTGGCCCACAAACGCACCAGGGGCATTGTTGAGCACACATTTGGCGTGTTAAATTCACGTTTCAGGTGCCTGGACATCACAGGTGGAAGACTTCTGTACAGCTCAGAAATAGTGTGCAAGATGATCATTGCATGTTGTGTATTGCACAACATATGTGTACGCACCAATGCCCCATGGATCTGAGTGCCAGATGCACCAGACGATGATGAGGAAGATGAGGCAGGTGGACCACACCCCACTGCAGCTGCAGCAGGAATAGCCCGAAGGAACACAATCATTAACAATTTCTTCGCATGAGCACGTCACATTGTGACTGTCCTTAACAATCATGGAACAGTACAAAATGACCACATGAACAGCATGTGCAAATAAATTCATTGCAACACACATTCCCTGTGTGCATGTCAGTCCTCTGCATTAGCACATCACTCTGACAAGTGTAAGTGCAACATTAAGTGCTAACAATCTCACAAATAGCAAATAGATGGTGGGTATGTCACCTCTGTACAGAGAGGCTGTTTATGGTGTCACATATTCGAAATGCCATTTCAGGGTGTCAAATGTAGTACATAATCCCACTCATCAGCGTATCACATGTGTACAAAAACATGACATGAAGGCTGTCATTGGTGTTCATAAAAAGACAACAGGGTGTCATTTGGGCTCAAATATGACATTTCGGGTGTCTTTTGGGGTCAAAATGAAATTGCGGGTGTCATTTGGGGTCAAATATGAACCACCCTGATACAGAGATGCACCCTGTGACTCAAGTCCCACAACATGAGCAACATGGACGTAAGGGGGATGGGGTACAGTGAACACCTCAGCAACATGGGAGATGCACACCAGCCAAAAGCCAGCAGGAATACCTTGCGTGGAACACACCAAGGTGTCCCCTGGACATATGTGCCATGTACAGATCACATGTGTACACGGACGTCATCCATCAATAGTAGTGAACAGTGTCAGCTAATAGGTGCAAGGTGAGAAGTTACGCGCCTCCTCACAGCTACCTGTACCCATCACTGTCAGACTGCAGCAAAACACCACTGCTACATCAGAGCATGCAAAATTGACCATGAGGGCATGTACATGGCTGGTAAGGGTCCAACCGTGCCGGAAGGCGAAGCAGTGACATCCCCCACCACCCAAAATCCACATCACATTTCCAGAATGCAAGCCGATGACAAACTCACATTAGGGATGAAAGCTCCTTTGTCTGAACTAGAAGGCGGTAGCACATCTGCACCTCTGACCTTGGAATTGCATGCGCCCGGCACCCCCTGAGAGATACCCTAGCAGCTGATGACGACTCACACACTACGCACCGCGCTAACCAAAGAACAACGTACATACACCCCACACACAGAAGTCCTTGCTCGCAGTTCTCTTGCATGGAATGACCTTCACACTTATGCACAGACCATCCCAGGAGTCCAACCGATGCACACTCAAACAAATCATTGCTCCGAGCTGTGGCATCCACATAACTTTGACTTTGACTTTTTTACACACAGCCCTATTTCCTACATTGACGTGGGGCTAAGTTGGTAAAATTGTGAAATTGTTGTTTAGGAGCAAAGAGGACACAGCTAGTTCACACATTCCCAGTCATCTCACTGTCACTGCCTATCTGGGTCACGGTCAAATATGCGCATTTATATCAGTTACCAGTGAGTACCTTTTTTTGGAATCACTGCCCTACATTCATCCATACTTTCATACTTGCTTGATCATAGACATGACACATCTGTGTGAGTTAGAATGTTTTAATCACATTCGGTGGAGTGTTGAAGCTGGACCAGTACATGGCCATGCAAACCCCACTTTACATTGTTGCCCCGTGGAGGGCCAGCCAGAGTCCTTTAGGGATTGACAAGTTCATCGGAAGAGAAAGAGTTCAGTCCGCAGTCTGATTGCTGTGTCATTGGTAATAAAACCAAATATGGCAGTCCATGTCGAGGGCCAAGGTGAGTGTCGCAGAGTGTATTGGGGGACAGTGGAAGGTGTTATTCCAGGGCATGATGCAGAGGGCAGAACCAAGTTGAAACAGGCCATATGGCAGAGATGAATGCTACCGCTTCCTTCTTACCACAAAGGCAGAATCATCCACATCATCGTCCTCTGATGTGTGATGTTCCTCACATGTGGGTGGTGGTGTTTTGTCTGCTGCACTGTGTGGCACTGACACATCAGGGGCCGGATGTGGAATGTCTGCCGCACTGTGTGGAAGTGACACATCAGGGGCCGGAGGTGGATTGTCTGCCGCACTGTGAGGCACTGACACATCAGGGGGCGGAGATGTGGATGGAGTAGTAGCTGGAGCATTCATCTGCGCCAGGCCTTGTGGCAGCAATGCCATGATGAGGATCTGCAGGGCATGGAAGATCCCAGCTACATCTCACTGGTGTGCAGCCGTGGCAGCCATTCTTTCCGCCTGCATCCGCTCCATGTTCTCCATGAGCCTCCGCATGTGTCCCAACTACCGGCTGACATCGCTGGAGCCACTCTGACTAGACAGTTGTTCTTGTCTCAGAGTCATGACTCCAGCGATGTCAGCCATGGCTTGTTGGAGGGCATGGAGCGGACTGTGGGTGTCCGTTAAGGACTGTAAGTGGTCCCTGATGGGACTTAGACACCCACGTATGGCATCTAGTTTGGCTGCTATGAGGTCTAACCCCACCCGCACCTGATCAGCCATCTCCTTCTGGCCCTCTAACACACAGCATTGGAATGCCATGTGTTGGTCGTGGGGGTCCTGGGAGACAGCCGTGGTGGTGGGTGCTTCCTGCTGTGTGGTCTGTGCAGGGGGTGGGGTCTCCTCGATGCAGCTGGGCTGCCCTGCTCCTGGGGGTGGGGTGCTGAGGGTGTCCCTGAGCTATTGGAGGGCGTCGGTGTCGATGGTGTGGAGGTCCTCTTCATCATCAGTGAAGAGATGTACGGTCTGCTCTGCAGGAGGTGTTGATTCTCCCTCTGCAATGTGAAGGGGAAATGCAGTTTAACAGTTTGTACCATGTATGTTCACGCATTGGACAAGTTTACAAACAGACTGCATGACAATGTACATTGTGACTGTTTGGGAGGAGATGCCTATTTGATGCGGGACAGTGGACATTTCTACACCATCAGGGATGTGGGGTTGTACTTGTACATTATCATCTCACAGTTTCATGCTATGCCAAATGTGATTGGCCAGTTTCTACACACAAGCTACAGCAGTTGTGTCCTCTATTCTGTTGTGGAAGTGTTGCAGTTTGTACCACATTGTTGTCTATGTTGATGTGCTCTGATTCTTAAGTGTGTGTGCTGCATTGTGGGCGAGTCGCCCCTGAGGCTCTGATTTTGCTGGCCCTTATCCCTTTCAGGCGGTGTGCCTTTCACTTCTGTGCTTATACAGTGCTGAGATGTTGCAGACTCGGGTAAATTGGGCTCTTGGTGGGAGTTGGGACTCTTGGGCATGGTTTGTCCGCAGATGTCTTGTTGACGTCAGGGGTTGTTTGTGCACGTGGATGTGTCAGAGTGTGACCTGCTCCTTTACGGATGTGGTCCACACTCAGCCACCTCAGTGTCGTGGCCTTGCACCATGTCATGATAATTGTACTGCAGCCATGCTAATCGTCATGCAGTGTCACTTGCATTGTCAGTGTGGCTCACGGACCCGCAGCTTTGCTGGGTTTAGCACATGTACATGGGTTTGTTGTGAGATGAGTGATGTGTGGGGAGAGCCCCCTCTGTGCACATTGTCGACGGGGGCCTACTTGCTGTTTCTATGTGTGCTGCAGTATGCCAAGGAGATCAGGGACATGATCCAGAGTCATTGTGGGTGTGCACTGTGCTTTACTTGATTGTGCATGTATGCCATTGTGCCCATCTCCCCCCGTCCCCCCAGTCCCTGGTCGTTACTCACCCTTTTGCTGTTGGGTCAGGTCATGTTGAGCAGTGTCCGGTCCCCCAACTCCTGCCACCGTCTCCCCACTGATGACTGTGGACACCATTTCCTCCATCTCATCCAGCTCCTGCTGGGGCGCTGGACTCCCACCTCCAGTCTGCATTGCTGCTTTCCGGTTGTTGGCGAGTTTCAGCTTGGTTTTGGCGCTTCACATCATTCCAGCACTTCTTGCATACGTCCACTTCCCTTCTCTTCAATCCGACTGCATTCACCTTGGCCAAGATGGACTGCCATATTGCATTTTTAGTTGCCAATGACACAGTGGAGGTGATGAACAGTTGCTGGTGGTGTTCTATCACCTCCGTAATCAGGATCTTGTTTTCCTGCGGACTGAATCACGGGTTCCTCTTCTTCTTCTCCTTGCCCTTCTCCTTCCCCGAGGTCCCTGGCTGGTCCTCCGGAGGGTTTATGGGGTTCTGGTTGGCCTCTGTAGTTGCTCCAGCTTCCTCCATGGTGCTTCTCAGTTGTTTGTGGTTTTTTTTGCAGCTTTTATGGTGATTTTTCCCGCCTGACGTGGGAATAGCAGGCCTGGCGCTGCTTATCGCTGATGTTTTTATCGCTGTTGGGCCCATCGCCACTTTTTTCACGTTCGGGTTTGCTTTTTTATCGCCGTCCCGGTAATTTTAACGCGGACATTTGACGTGTTATCGGGACACTATCGCCTGTTGCCGACGTGTTGAGAATATGCCGTTAACATGGCGTTAGTTTCCCGCGATAGACGGCGTTATGTAAAGTTGCGTTAACCTAGGTTGGCGATGATTATCGCCCATTCTTCAGAATATCCCCCATACTGTTATATGAGATTACAGCACTTAATAAAAAAACAGCCTCTTCAAGTCCCTTGCGGTTGTTCCCTATCAGTTTAGTTCACCTAGATGGAAAACACTGCTTGTGCTTGAGAGAAACATCCTGTGAGAAGTTGGCCTGGTATATGCTGTCCACTAATTATAGTGGGCACCTTGCACCAGTCCAAACAACCCCTTATTGGAGATAGGTTAAAGACAACCTTTATTGAAAGCTATCCTAGTGGTAGCTATGGAGAGCAGCCTTCCGGCTAAGTCTTGAAGGAATGTAAAGCAGCTTGTTTTACCAGCCTATAATCTCTAGAGTGACCAAATGAAAGAGGACCACACCAGGTATAAATATAAAATATATGTATTTAGTCTTAAACACACCCCTCTAGTCTCTTTATGAGGCTAGAGTTCGAAGTACATAAGTTACAAGACAGTTATCAACAGTAATAGCACAAATACACGTTTGAGCCCTAGGGGCGTACCAAACCATATACCAATAAAGTGGTATAAGAACCACGACTGAGCTAGACACAAGGCCTAGAGCCTGTAGAAGTGCTTGGCCCTCAAGGAACCACCCAAGGTAGTGACACAGGGGACCCACGGGGGACGCGTGCAGTGTGAGAACACAGCCGCGAGCCGCCGTTGACTTCTATGGGGAATGTCGCGGTTGGAGTTTTAAAGAAAAAGGACACTTAGAGGAGGACTTTGAGCAAACCCCTTTAGAACTAGGTTGTTCTAGAGTCTATACCCACGGGAGCACCGGAGTACTCGAGTTACCTCACCCAGGGAAGCCGGGTGCATAGGTGTCTTTCGGGGTCGGGTTTCGCTCGCCGTTTTCAATGGCGATCTGCTACAAAGTGTTGCTGGCGACCAAGTCGAAAGTGTTCGGGTGGATCCAAGGGTGGATCGAAGATCTGAAGAACCTGAAAGCAGAGGGGACAGAGTCTGGGTCACTAGCCAGTGACCAGGAAGGCGATGAGCAGATGCCCACCGATGTCGGGTGCTTCAGGTAGGTTGACAGTCATCTTGACTCTTCAGCCACAAGGTCCAGGAGGCGTCGACGATGACCAGGAGCTGGATTCGAGCTGACCCACAACATTTGTCGATTGCAGGGGTGTCGGCGACCGGATTGAACCCAACAAGCCTTGGCAACAGCAAGTCTTGTAGAAACAAAGAAAGGACGTTGATGCAGACCAGCAAGGTCTGGGGGACTCACCCAGCGAGGGTAAGTCAGGGCACATCTGGAGCAACCAGGAAAGCCCAAGCAGAAGAAGAGTTGCCTTCGGGAGGGCCCACTAGCCAATGGACTAGTGACCGCGAAGGAGCCTCAAGTGGACACACTTGCAGCTGGCTCACAGGACACTCGTGGAGTGGAGGCCAGTGATCTTCGGTGCAGTCGGTGCTGGAGGCGGGGGCTACTTGGAGCCCAAAGCACAACTTCATGGAAGACCAGGAAGAGGATGCACTTGCAAAAGTTCTTGGTGTCCAGGGGTCACGGTTCCACATTACCCACGACAGCTACGGGCCTCAGCTTCGCTGCAGACTCAGGGCAGCCTCGGGGGAGTCTGGAAATCCACCTCTGGTGTTGCAAAGTCTTTGGCGTCCGGTGGAAGCTTCAGCGATGCAGACCAGACAATTGCTTCTTAGGTGCCTGCCAAGCAGGGGAGTCACTCCTTGACCCCAAGGGAGATTCTTCAGTCCTCTAGTCTTCAAGTAGAGCATCGAAGGTCCAGGATTCAGTGTCAGAGTTTCATCCAGGTTAATCTAAAGTCCTAAGGACTGGGGTCCCATACTTATACCAAGTTAGGGGGTTGGACATACTCTGGGGACCCACCTATGGGAGGGTCAGGGAAGAGGGGTGGTTACACCCATTTCCCTTTGTCCAGTTTCGTGCCAGAGCAGGGGCTGGAAGCCCCTGAACCGGTTTGAACTGGGGTATGCACAGGGACACCAATTGTGCCCCCAGTGCAGGACTTCAAAGCACCAGAGAGTGCTCCCGCCCAGCCCCAATACACATTAGCCTGTCTGGGGAGGTGGTTACACCTCCCTTGGACAGGAAACCTATTGTCCAGGCCTCCCCTGCCGGAGTTTCAGTCAGCAGCAGGAGGCCAGACCCGTGTCTGTGGCAGTGGCATCCATTTTGTGATGCCAGGGCTCTGTAAAGAAGTTACCGGGTAGGCCGGTGTGTACATGTCTCTCCCTCTAGAAAGGTGGAATGCTACCCCCGCCAGTTCTGGGTAGTATTCCAAGATGTTTGACACCAAACACGACATGTTTCCGTGCAGCCATCCCAAAGTTAGCATTTAACGCGAGGTTATAATGCACTTAAGAGTATATGATCAGGCTGCATTACAAACAGCATCAGAGAAGGGTCTCCGAACGCTGCAGAGGGGCTCTGCTCATGCAGGGGCACCCTCTCACATAAGAACCAAGCACTCTGCCTTCAGGATTGATAAGGCCTGCCATAGGAGTGACTTATAGGTTTATATGTGTGTATATATGTAGTGATATAGGTAATCTATATCACAGTAAGGGGTGCATGCACCACCTTACCCAGGCTGCAGTAGCAGACCTGTGGTGTCATTTTGGCTGGCCTTCCAGGGGTGGCATAATACATGCTTCAGCCCCTGGCAGGCCTCTGAGGTACCTATGCCCTGGGTACATAGTATACCATATACTAGGGACTTACAAGGGCACTCCAGATTCCAATCAGAGATGTACCTAAGGTACATGGAAACCATTTTAGAGAGGAAGCAGCTAGGCTGGGGTCCTGATTAGCAGGGCCTCAGCCAGACTAAAGTCGAAAAACAGTGAAGCATCAGCAAAAAGTGGGGGTACCCATGTGAAGCAGATCCTACTCTCCTACACAACCCCCCCCCAACGTAGGGATGTTAAACTAACCTTGTCCAGTTGAGTCTTCATGTTCTAAGTGGAAGTACCTAGAGAGTCCATCTGCATTGGCATGGTTACTCCCAGGTCTATGTTCCACTGTAAAGTCCATCCCCTGTAGGGAAATGGACCACCTAAGCAGTTTGGGGTTTTCACCCTTCATTTGTTTTAGCCATAAGAGGGGCTTATGGTCTGTTTGAACAAGGAAGTGAGTACCAAACAATTATGGCCTCAACTTCTTCAGAGCCCAGACCACAGCAAAGGCCTCCCTCTCCATGGCTGACCAACGTTTCTCTCTAGGGGTCAGCCTTCTGCTAATGAAAGCTACTGGCTGATCCTGACCTTCTTCATTCAATTGTGACAGTACAGCCCCTACCCCCAATTCAGATGCATCTGTTTGGACAATGAACTTCTTGGAGTAATCAGGACTCTGTAGAATGGGAGCAGTGCATATGGCCTGCTTCAGGTCATCAAATGCCTTTTGACAGCTAACTGTCCACTGAACCTTTTTGGGCATTTTCTTGGAAGTTAAGTCATTCAGGGGTGTCACTATTGATCCATACCCCTTGACAAATCTCCTATAGTACCCAGTCAGGCCTAAAAAGGCTCTTACCTGAGTCTGGTAGTTGGAGCAGTCCAGTCCATGATGGTCTGGATCTTGCTCTGCAATGGTTGAACCTGGCCTCCACCCACAAGGTGGCCCAGGTACACAACCTGACTCTGCCCTATCTGGCACTTTGTGGCCTTGATAGTTAGGCCTGCTTTCTGCAGGGCCTGCAAAACATTTCTGAGGTGGACCAGGTGATCCTCCCAGGTGGAGCTAAAGACAGCAATATCATCTAGATATGCTGCACTACATGCTTCCAGACCTGTAAGGACTGTGTTCACCAACCTCTGAAAAGTGGCAGGTGCATTCTTCAAACCAAAGGGCATTACCACAAATTGATAATGCCCACTAGGGGTTGAGAATGCTGTTTTTGGCTTTGCATCATCAGCTAGCCTGATCTGCCAGTAGCCAGCTGTTAGGTCGAATGTGCTCAGATACTTGGCTGATGCCAAAGTGTCTATTAGCTCATCTGCCCTGGGTATTGGATGGGCATCAGTCCTAGTGACTGCATTGAGACCCCTGTAGTCCACAGAAAACCTCATCTCTCTTTTCCCACCACTGGTGTGAGGTTTTGGCACAAGGACCACTGGATTAGCCCAAGGGCTATCTGAGGTTTCAATAACTCCCAAATCCAACATCTTCTGGACTTCTGTCCTGATACAGTCCCTGACATGGTCAGGTTGCCTATAAATCTTATTTTTAATAGGCAGACTGTCCCCAGTGTCCACTTCATGAGTGCACCAGGTGGTCTGACTTGGTGTCAGAGAGAACATATGCCTGAACTGATTGAGCACCTGTCTGCAATCAGTTTGCTGCTGGGCAGTGAGGCTGCCTGCCAAGGCTACACCATCCACTGACCCATCATCAGGGTTCTGTGAGAGCAGGTCAGGAGTGGGTCACTCTCTTCCTCCTGTCCTCATCAGTAGCCATGAGCAAGCCCATGTCTGCCCTGTCCACATATGGTTTCAATCTGTTGACATGGAGAACCCTGTGGGGACTCCTGGGTGTTCCTAGGTCTACTAAATAGGTAACCTCACCCTTCTGTTCAACAATGGTATGGGGTCCACTCCACTTGTCTTGGAGAGCTGCTGGGGCCACTGGCTCCAACACCCACACCTTCTGCCCTGGCTGGTAAACAGTCAGTACAGCCTTTTGGTCATGCCAGGCTTTTTGCAGTTCCTGGCTAGCCTCAAGGTTTTTAGTTGCCTTTTTCATGTCCTCAGCCATCCTGGAGCGGAGACCAAGTACATAATCCACTATGTCTTGCTTTGGGGGCTTGAGAGGTAACTCCCATCCTTCCTTCACCAAGCACAATGGACCCCTGACAGGGTGACCAAACAAAAGTTCAAAAGGGCTGTAGCCAACCCTCTTTGAGGCACCTCCCTGTATGCAAATAAAAGGCAGGGCAAGAGTATGTCCCATCTTCGCCTAAGCTTCTCTGGGAGCCCTTTAATCATGCCCTTCAAGGTTTTGTTGAATCTCTCAACTAAACCATTGCATTGTGGGTGATAGGGTGTGGTGAACTTGTAAGTCACTCCACACTCCTTCCACATTGCCTTCAAGTATCCAGACATAAAGTTTGCACCCCTGTCTGATACGACCTCCTTAGGGAAGCCCACTCGAGAAAATTCCCAGGAGGGCTCTTGCCACTACAGGTGCTGTAGTGGTCCTAAGGGGAATAGCCTCTGGGTACCTGGTGGCATGGTCCACCACCACCAGGATAAACCTGTGCCCAGATGCTGTTTGGGGATCCATGGGACCAACAATGTCAATCCCCACCCTTTCAAAGGGAACCCCCACCACAGGTAGTGGTATCAGGGGGCCTTTGTAGTACCACCTGCCTTGCCACTGGCCTGGCAGGTTACACAGGAGCGACAAAACTCCTTGGTGTCTTCAGACATGTGGGGCAGTGAAAGTGAGGGACAATTCTGTCCCAAGTCTTGTTCTGGCCCAGGTGACCTGCTAAAGGAATGTCATGGGCTAGGTTCAATAGGAAGCCCCTGAACTTCAGAGGTATAACCAACCTCCTGGTGGCACCAGGCTTGGGGTCTCTACACTCTGAGTACAAGAGTCCATCATTCCAATACACTGTATGGGGACCACTAGCTTTCCCAGCAGCCTCAGCAGCAGCTTACTGTCTGAGGGGTTCAAGAGAGGGGCAGCTCTGCTGCTCCTGGCTCAGATCTGCCCTGGAAGGGCCCCCTGTCCCTAAGAACTCAACCTGGTCAGGCTCAAGCTCCTCTGGGACAGTTCCTTCCTCAGGACTGAGATCATCTCCCTGAAGAGACTGATCTTCCTTCTGAGCCAAGGGGAAGGCACTGCCTTTACCCTACTACTCCTCTTCTTGGATGGCACTTGGTCCATTATTCCAGAATCCAAGGCCTGTTCAGTGTTAGACATTTTGGCCTGTGACCTGGTCACAGCAAACACATCTGCAGGGATGCCCAGCATTTCTGCATGGGTCCTGAGCTCCACTTCTGCCCAAGCTGAAGTTTCTAGATCATTGCCAAGCAAGCATTCAACTGGTAGGTCTGCACTTACCACAACCTTCTTAAGGCCAGTTACCCCTCCCCAGGAGAAGTTAACAACTGCCAGAGTATGGTCTGTTCTGACATTGCTAGCATTGGTCACTTGGTACATTTCACCAAGTATAATCTGCCCAGGATCCACAAGATCTTGTGTCACCATGGTGACACTTGCTCCGGTGTCCCTATATGCCAAAGCCTCTTTTCCATTTATTAATGGCTGTTGCCTGTACTTGCCCAGATTACTGGGACTCACAGAGGAGGTCACATCCATGCCTCCATCACAGACTAGGACAGCCTGAGTGAGTTCTCTGACTAGGTCAGAGCTCATCTCCTTACCCAGGGTCAACCCTACTAAACCCTTGGCTTGTGTAGTCCCACCACCAATTGTAACTGCACTAGGGGGAACAGGTGCCTTAGGGGCATTGGTGGGGGCTGGAACAGAGTCTTTGGACTTGGTGCAATCACTGGTCCAGTGTGTCTTTTGCTTACAGACTTTGCACCATGGTTTCTTTTGGCCTTTCCCTTTGTTAGACTGTGAATCCCCACCTGAAGAAGATTTTTGGGGGCCTTGTGAAGACTTCTGGTCTTTACCCTTCTCCCCACCCTTGTCAGAGTTCTTAGAATCTTGCTTCTGTGGGTCACCACCTTGGTTCTGTACCTTCTGCCTCACCCTGGTTCTGACCCATTTGTCTGCCTTCTTTCCCAATTCTTGGGGAGAGGTCAGATCAGAGTCCACCAGGTACTGATGCAACAGCTGATTTTGACAGTTATTAAGAATCTGCTCCCTCATGATAAGATTGTACAATCCTTTGAAGTCACATACCTTACTGCCCACCAACCAGCCTTCCAGAGCCTTAGCAGAACAATCAACAAAGTCCACCCAGTCTTGAGTCTGTGCCTTTTGGGTATCTCTGAACTTTAACCTGTATTGTTCAGTTGTTAGGCCAAACCCATCAATCAATGCACTTTTAAGACTGGATAATTATCAGCATCCTCTTCTCTAACAGAGAGGAGCTTATCTCTACCTTTGTCTGCAAAGGAGAGCCACAAGATTGCTGCCCACTGCTCCTGAGGGACCCTCTGTACTTTACAGGCCCTCTCCAGTGCAGCAATCCATTTGTGGATGTCATCCCCACTCTGGTAGGGAGGGACAATATTGCTCAGGTTTCTATGGTCATAAGACCTTTCCCTACCACTAGGAAGTTGTTGCCACCATGGGACTCTAGTCCCATCTTTTTCTTTGCCTTTCAAGCTCTAGGGACTCCCTGTCTATAGCCAACTGCTCTCTTCTGAGTCTCAACTGAGCTTCTCCATACTTGAGCAGTCTCTCTTTCCTTTCATGAGAGGATTCCCTCCTATGAGAGGAAACAGAGGTCCCTACTGAGGTGTCAGAGTGGTTAGACTCCTGAGAAGGAGATCTAGCCCTTCTTGGCACACTCACAACTCTTCCTGGGGGGACAAAGGGGAGGTCATTCTGATCCTCCTCCTCCTCATCCACAGGAGGAGCTGGATTTTCCAGGTCAAGGTCATTGTCACCTTCCTGGCCAGTTTCAGAGGGGGGGTCCTGGGTGATTTCACCCCTGGCCCCTTCCTCATCTTCTGCCCCACCCTCTCTGCCTACCCCTTCAGACCCTGGTACTCTTCTGAGATCATCCAGCAGGAGTACCTCTATGAGGCGTTGGGTGTTGGCACTTTTGCCTGTCTTCAGTTTCCTAGCAGTGCTTAATGCTCTCAATTCCAAGAATGGGAGATTATCATACTTGGAGGGAAGAAGCCCATTGGCTTCTGGCTGGGACCCACTGGTTCCTGGCCCTGAAGACATTACTAGTGTGGTGTGGTGTATGCACTACCTACTCTAGTGTGGCCTACTAAACTCTCTTGAGTTGTAGAAAGGGTGTGCTATCCCTTAACACACAACTCTAAGTTCAGTAAAACTTACTGTATCCTAAGCTTGTTTTATATGTACCTAAGGTACCCTTAGTGGTTTTCAGTTGATCAATTCAATTGAGATTATCTGGTAAAACAATAGCAAGCTGGAATCACACACGCTGCACACCAATGTGAGAAGTTGGCCTGGTATATGCTGTCCACTAATTATAGTGGGCACCTTGCACCAGTCCAAACAACCCCTTATTGGAGATAGGTTAAAGACAACCTTTATTGAAAGCTATCCTAGTGGTAGCTATGGAGAGCAGCCTTCAGGCTAAGTCTTGAAGGAATGTAAAGCAGCTTGTTTTACCAGCCTATAATCTCTAGAGTGACCAAATGAAAGAGGACCACACCAGGTATATATATAAAATATATGTATTTAGTCTTAAGCACACCCCTCTAGTCTCTTTATGAGGCTAGAGTTCAAGTACATAAGTTACAAGTCAGTTATCAACAGTAATAGCACAAATACACGTTTGAGCCCTAGGGGCGTACCAAACCATATACCAATAAAGTGGTATAAGAACCACGACTGAGCTAGACACAAGGCCTAGAGCCTGTAGAAGTGCTTGGCCCTCAAGGAACCACCCAAGGTAGTGACACAGGGGACCCACGGGGACGCGTGCAGTGTGAGAACACAGCCGCGAGCCGCCGTTGACTTCTATGGGGAATGTCGCGGTTGGAGTTTTAAAGAAAAAGGACACTTAGAGGAGGACTTGGAGCAAACCCCTTTAGAACTAGGTTGTTCTAGAGTCTATACCCACGGGAGCACCGGAGTACTCGAGTTACCTCACCCAGTGAAGCCGGGTGCATAGGTGTCTTTCGGGGTCGGGTTTCGTCGCCGTTTTCAATGGCGATCTGCTACAAAGTGCTGCTGGCGACCAAGTCGAAAGTGTTCGGGTGGATCCAAGGGTGGGTTGAAGATCTGAAGAACCTGAAAGCAGAGGGGAAAGAGTCTGGGTCACTAGCCAGTGACCAGGAACGCGATGAGCAGATGCCCACCGATGTCGGGTGCTTCAGGTAGGTTGACAGTTGTCTTGACTCTTCAGCCACGAGGTCCAGGAGGTGTCGACGATGACCAGGAGCTGGATTCGAGCTGTCCCACGACGTCTGTCGATTGCAGGGGTGCCGGCGACCGGATTGGACCCAACAAGCCTTGGCAACGGCAAGTCTCGTAGAAACAAAGAAAAGACGTTGATGCAGACCAGCAAGGTCTGGGGGACTCACCCAGTGAGGGTAAGTCAGGGCACATCTGGAGCAATCAGGAAAGTCCAAGCAGAAGAAGAGTTGCCTTCGGGAGGGCCCACTAGCCAACGGACTAACGACCGCAAAGGAGCCTCAAGTGGACGCACTTGGAGCTGGCTCACAGGACACTCGTGGAGTGGAGGCCAGTGATCTTCGGTGCAGTCGGTGCTGGAGACGGGGGCTACTCGGAGCCCAAAG
Organism: Calotriton arnoldi; assembly: GCA_963921515.1. NCBI lineage: Eukaryota > Metazoa > Chordata > Amphibia > Caudata > Salamandridae > Calotriton > Calotriton arnoldi. Next base: position 39,912 of record CAWUFW010007532.1, read on the forward strand.
CACAACTTCATGGGAGACCAGGAAGAGGATGCACTTGCAAAAGTTCTTGGTGTCCAGGGGTCACGGTTCCACGTTACCCACGACAGCTACAGGCCTCAGCTTCGCTGGGGACTCAGGGCAGCCTCGGGGAAGTCTGGAAATCCACCTCTGGTGTTGCAAAGTCTTCGGCGTCCAGCAGAAGCTTCAGCGATGCAGACCAGACAATTGCTTCTTAGGTGCCTGCCAAGCAGGGGAGTCACTCCTTGACCCCAAGGGAGATTCTTCAGTCCTCTAGTCTTCAAGTAGAGCGTCGAAGGTCCAGGATTCAGTGTCAGAGTTTCGTCCAGGTTAATCTAAAGTCCTAAGGACTGGGGTCCCATACTTATACCAAGTTAGGGGGTTGGACATACTCTGGGGACCCACCTATGGGAGGGTCAGGGAAGAGGGGTGGTTACACCCATTTCCCTTTGTCCAGTTTCGTGCCAGAGCAGGGGCTGGAAGCCCCTGAACCGGTTTGAACTGGGGTATGCACAGGGACACCAAATGTGCCCCCAGTGCAGGACTTCAAAGCACCAGAGAGTGCTCCCGCCCAGCCCCAATACACATTATCCTGTCTGGGGAGGTGGTTACACCTCCCTTGGACAGGAAACCTATTGTCCAGGCCTCCCCTGCCGGAGTTTCAGTCAGCAGCAGGAGGCCAGACCCGTGTCTGTGGCAGTGGCATCCATTTTGTGATGCCAGGGCTCTGTAAAGAAGTTACCGGGTAGGCCGGTGTGTATATGTCTCTCCCTCTAGAAGGGTGGAATGCTACCCCCGCTGCCAGAACTGGCGGGGGGGTAGTATTCCAAGATGTTTGACACCAAACACGACATGTTTCCGTGCAGCCATCCCAAAGTTAGCATTTAACGCGAGGTTATAATGCACTAAAGATTATATGGTCAGGCTGCACTACAAACAGCATCAGAGAAGGGTCTCCGAACGCTGCAGAGGGGCTCTGCTCATGCAGGGGCACCCTCTCACATAAGAACCAAGCACTCTGCCTTCAGGATTGATAAGGCCTGCCATAGGAGTGACTTATAGGTTTATATGTGTGTATATATGTAGTGATATAGGTAACCTATATCACAGTAAGGGGTGCATGCACCACCTTACCCAGGCTGCAGTAGCAGACCTGTGGTGTTATTTTGGCTGGCCTTCCAGGGGTGGCATAATACATGCTTCAGCCCTTGGCAGGCCTCTGAGGTACCTATGCCCTGGGTACATAGTATACCAAATACTAGGGACTTAAAAGGGCACACCAGATTCCAATCAGAGATGTACCTAAGGTACATGGAAACCATTTTAGAGAGGAAGCAGCTAGGCTGGGGTCCTGATTAGCAGGGCCTCAGCCAGACTAAAGTCGAAAAACAGTGAAGCATCAGCAAAAAGTGGGGGTACCCATGTGAAGCAGATCCTACTCTCCTAACCATCCCAATTAAAATGGTTTTACAAGAGGGTCTGCCCATTGTGTGATGCATTGGCAGTGACAGTGCCTTCCTGGAGGACGAACCATATTCTGTGTGATCCCATACTACATTATATTACAACTGAGATGACAAAAAGTATAGGATTTCAGCAGTGTAACGACATACATCAAAAAAGATTGCTTAATATTCCATGTGGTTTTCTGAGTCTTCACATTATTTCAATGGTGAAGCCTGTACTGTTGTAGGTTGAATGGTCATCTAGTATAAATGTTTTTCTATTGGGGTACTTGGAGAACCTGAAGATAACCATAAAGAGCAGCAGAGAATTGCACATTTGTAACTAACCAGCATATTAAGGAACAGACTACAGAGACTTGCAGATGCATTTATAAATGAGAATACAGTCATCACTCACCAGGCGAAATCTCTATTAGCTGGAAGTTAGTCCACAAAAAGAACTGAAATGCACAATCCATCATGGTGAACTTAATGGCGAGGGGGGGTCTCAGACATTACTGCAGTCGCCACTGGACCATTGACAGCCCAGTGCAGCGGCAACACCCTGACAGTAGCTTTAAAAAACTCAAGGCAGTGTCCTTGGCTCAATCCAAGCACAGCAAAGGCACACAGAGTCTGGTGAATAAATATCCAGTGGGAAGGGGCAGGAAAATCCAGCTTAGGGTCACGAGAAAGAAGGAGCAGTGAAGCCCGAGGGTCAACGAGAAAGAAGGGGCAGTGAATGCCGATTGTCCATGAGAAAGAAGGCTCCTGGGCCATCATTGCTGCTGCTAGTGGAAAAGGAACAAGGGGTGGGAGATCTGCCACTGCAGGGGGTAAAAGGCCTCCTCCACCACCGCACACCTCGCGCTCTGGAATGGTGCCATCGCAGCCCAAGGGGACATTACGGCAAGGCAGCTTCATCTTCCTCCTGGACAGGGAGGCGTTTACCACCGATGGTGGCAGGATCAATGCAAGAGTAAAAGTAACGCGAGGGTCTGAACAGACCCTTGCCCAGTCCCCTGGAAGCTAGAAAGCAGGCAGCACAGTGCTGACTGTGGTGGTGTGGTTGCTGAGCATTGTTGGAAGGTCTGGAGCATAAAACAAGCTTCTTTCCTCCATAAACAAAACCAAACCCACACAAAGAAATGAGACGGGAACACAATTGATTAGATTTGACAAAAAGTATTCAAGGGACATTATGTGGGCGCCGGTAAAATCCGCCATGCAGCAGATGGCTGAGTGTTTGCTGAACTCGAAAATTCTAGGACAAATACCAAAATAAATATATTGACAGTTTCCCTCCGGTGAAGGGTGTTGCAATAGGTCTCAAAATACAAGCAGGCCATCATCAACCAAGGGAATCCCATAGTAGGCCTGTAGTTGGTGATTGTTAGTGATTCAGAACTGAGTAAAGCAAACTGCTTTTTTTTCTACAATGGATATTGCCTTTATGTTGGGTTGCCCCAAACAGTGCTTACTTTGTCCCAATGAGTGTCCACCCAGCAACCCTGGTGGCCCTCTCCTGTGCAACTATCAACTGGCCTGAGAAACAGCTGTGAGAGTGAGGGAGAGGAAAGAAAAGAGCAAAAGCAATGGAGAGAGAGAACCCCATTAATCACTTGTTGAGGGTATTAAGACTTTAAACAATGGTATATTGAATTTCGTGGTACATGAGGATTGGGGTCTCTCTTGCTCTCCCTTACTGCCTCTTAATCACTTCCTATCAAAAGAGCGCGGCAAAAAGATCTGAATTGTCTTATATTCAGGATTGTAGATGAAATAACCTTGTCTTATTTTTCGGGCTGAATCATGATTAAGAACTTTGTCCTCACTCTTGCTCATCTTGTCAAGTGTAGAAGGAATGAGGTCAAGAGAGAGAGCTGTCTTTGCTTTTGGAGTGTACAATGAGGGGGTGGTCTATCTTTCCAACTCTCAATATCATATCTTCTAGAATGTAGAGATAATGGAAGAATCAGGCTTCTGGACTAGTTTACATCTTAGTGTTTGTTTCCCACTTTTTGTTGTTTCTTTGCTGGACACTGTGCTCTTTCTATCCCTCCTGCAGTTCTGCAGACTCCTTTTCCTCCCTTTTCTCTCTGTTCTCACACCATGGCCTCTTGCTTAAGGAGAGCAAGTGTGCTGAAGGTCCCTCCTAAAAATGGTGGGCTTGTTCACAGGAACAAAGAGCTCTTTTGAGAGGCTGGCTGGAGGCTTTTAGTGACATTCCAGAATGAGGGTGGACTTCGTCTGAGGGTCCTCTGAGTGCAACGCTCTGAGTCTTACACTTGTTAGCAGTTTAAAAAGCCTTCAGTAGAACTTAAGGGAGTGGCTGCATCGGTGAACAAGTCAGGGACCTTGTAAGACTGAAGTCAAGCTCCTGTGAATTTTACCTGCATATAACAACACAATTCCCCTTGCTTCTTTATGCTGCACTAATAATAATCATGATGTCTGAATATTGATTTGAAAGTGGGCCCTGCTAGTGGTGGATTTTGACTGCACCAGTGATGGAAGTGGACTGCAGCCTCCTTCAAAATATTTTAGGCACCTTCACATATTTTTTTACAAATGTAGCACCCTGTCATAGACGCTTCCAGTCTTTTAACCAGTTTTGCTCTCCAATTTAACCCATTTATTCTCGCCGAGTGTATTCCCTATTTGATGGTTTTATTGATTCTTTCTACAACTTCATTAGTGCTTGGATCACACAGAAAGTATTTTATATGCTCACGGTCACATTCTTTTAAAAACATTCAAACTCTTTCAAGCAAATTTGTGTACCTTTCTCAAGTAATATTAACTCTGGCAAACCATCTATACCAAAAACACCCTGCAAAAATGTAATCATTTGATGAGAGCCAATCTCTCCAACACCCAACACCTCAGGCCATCTAGAAAATAAATCAACCATAACCAACAGTTAACAAAGTGGCGTGTTCCCCTTTTAAAGGACCTACAATGTACAGTGGCAATTCTTGGCCATAGTACAACACTCCATAGGTGGTGTGTGTTTTGAGAATGTTATCACTGTTGCAACATTCTCCACAATGCCTAATAAGTCTCTCCTCTTCCTAGACCAGACTCTGCCACAGTAAAGATCCAATTGTAAACTCTTCTTGGTTTTCACTACCACTTGCATAGCTGGGTCACATCATTTGCTGCCAACCCTACCTATCAAGATGTCTGCTCGGGAAAGAACATTGATATCATGTCCATTTATTTCTACAGCCACTTTCTCCCCTGTGCTGCATTTGACATGCTAATGTGTTGTCCTGATGGAGCCCACAGTGATTGTGTTTCACTGTAGTCATGAACAGCTTAGCCTTACCACAATGTCTTTTACCAGGCCCAAACTGATTTCACTCTCTCTTTCAGCTTACTCCAATTTGGAGCCAAGATCTCCGCCAAATTATCTGTGTGACAGCCAGCATAACAAGGTGAGATTTTCCAAACAGATGTCCCCCTTGTAGCAAGAAGGTGCTCTCCAGTCCAAACTCATATATGTTGTCTTCTCAGCATTATCCACACTTCTCCACTGCTTGTTGAAAGCCTTCTTAAGTGGGTTGAGGTGTTCCCATCCTCCATCGCCAATTTGAAGATGGAGCCAATAAAGTCTTGATCAAAGTCCGGGTCTTTATTATGAAGAAACAGCAGCAGTAGCACTGTCACCTCAGCATTACTGTCACTACTTCTAGTAGCATTCTAGGATGTATTATCATAAGCAGTTACTGGCATACCTCACTTCTAATCCAAATGGTATATCCAATGTTTTCTATAGGAACATTAGTATTTATTGATCCATGCTTTCCACTTTTTCAATTTTTGTGGCTTCATGTTAATATGTGTTTACTGGTTTTAATACAACTTGATTTGGATCTTTAATGCTAAACTGTATTGTACTTTAAAATGTTGACACACTGCACACTCATTACATATAGGAAAAGAGCAGTCTTTGTCATTCTCAAAATTATCATATTGTGGAATAAAGAATGCCTTTGGAGTAATGCTTAGCAAGGCTAGTACCACTAAAATCTTTTGAAAAGTGTAGATTGGTAAGAGATAACTGCTTCATGACACTGAACTGATTGCAGCATTGCACTTGCTGAATACTTGTTTTGCAAAATGTGGGAAATTGGATTGTTGAAATATGCAGGGGAGAGGCCATCATCTTGACATGAGCTGTGGTTTAACTCCCAGAAAGCCAATATAATCTCACTCCAAACAGGTAACTGATTTCTATTGGTTATCCCTGGCTTGGCTGTGGTTGTATATAAAATGGCTATCCTCAGAGATATATCCATATTTTACATGTGCAGCAAAAGTAAACTCTAAAGAACTAAAGCAATAAGAGCTCAAAATGTTCAGATCAGACTATTGAAAGCTTCGAGCAGGACAAGCCACTTAAATGTACCTATGGAGAATGCAACATTTTCAGGCAGCTTAACCATTTGATCTAAATCTCCAGGGATGAAAAAGATCTGAATCCCATTTTTTGCAAAAACTTATGAAACTACATGATTGGTGTTCCAAAAGTTTGGTAAATGTTTTTTGAAGGCATTGCATTCATCGTAGGTTGCGGTTCAGCTCCAGTTGCGATCCCCAGCAGAATGCCGAGTAACCTTCTGGGGTACACAAGGCCATCTTCACTCCCCAGACAAAGGGGAAATGTTTCATATGAGGGCTCTAAAGGACTGTCTCTTTCAATTGGTCTATTAGTTCTCTTCAAGTTAGACGCAGCTTCCTCTGTCTCCATGATCTTCTGCACCCGCAGACTTACCTGGACCAGTTCTCCGACCAGTCGAGGCCCTCACAGACCTGGCTCCAGCAACTTAAGGTGCCTGCCTCTTCTCCTGCGCATGCTCTCTCATGCCTGTACCACCTCTTGCTCTTTCTGTCTTCACACTTGTCACTCTACTTGACTCCTGCCTTTTGTCTTTCTTGCTCACCCTTCTGCTGCCTTTTGCTTTTTCTCACATTCTCTCTCACCCCTCTGTGGCATTTTGCTCTCTCCTCTCACTCTTTCTCACCCAGTTTGTGCACTTCTGCTCGCTCGGGCTCTTGTTCACCCTTCCTTTGCCATTTTGCCATTTTGCTCTTTTCTCACTCTTTCTTTTGCCATTTAGCGCTTTTCTTGCTCTGTTTTTTGTGCCTCTTTGCTCTATCTTTGCATGTTATTTTGTGCCTCTTTGCTCTGTTTTCACACCTTTTCACCCTTCTGCTGCCCTTCTGCCCCGTTTTGTGAATTTTTGCTCTCTTTTCAGCCTCCTGTTGGCTCTCTCTGCCTCCCCTCCACACTCTGCTTTCCCACCTCCCACCTCCCGTACACCCTCCCTGTTCCACCTGCTCCTCACTTGTTCCTCTTGGGCTGCCACCCCTAGCTGCCCTACAGTCTAGCCCTGTCCACCACCCCGGCTCACCAAAGGCAACCCCATTTGCACCCATCCGGGCCTGTACATGCCAAAACGCCAAAAACTCTGGCCCTTCCACCCTGCATGCTACTTATCAGAACTCCTCCTGTCTCTGAACCCGGGCGTCCATCCAAGTGCTGCTACCGTGCTGCACCGCAACACACTGAAAGAGCCTTCACCTGCACCCACTGCCTCGTCACCTGCAGCACAACACCCACCATGCCTGCACCACTCACATACAACACAGCTTCCACACCTACCTATAAACGCACCACAAGACAAACTTTCATGCATTCTCCTAAACAACTGCCCACTCAGCAAACACACCATGGAAATCTGGGACATCCTGTACAATGACACACTGAACCTCCTCTTCCTGGTGGAAACATGACTGACCTCTGAGTCAGCACCAGAAATTGCTATGACTATTTCATTGGGCTACAGACTCACAGATCCAGACTGCCAACACAGACTAGGAAGAGGAATCGCAATAATATTCAAGTACACCTTCAACTGCACTACTACCACAAAACCTGAAACCCCTACATGGAGCACCTGTACTTCAGGATACAGACGTCAGCAACATACACTCTAAGCAGAACCCTCATCTACCCACCTCCGGGACCTAGAGCCAGTTTTGAAGACAACATAGCCAACTTCATTGCCCCTTTTGCCATTGACTCCAGCAACTACATTGATCTACTAGGAGACTTCAACTTCCACCTTGAATACAAGAGAACAGCGACTCCAACACTACTGGAGTACACAAGAGTCTAGAGAAACTGGAACTGTCACAACACGTCACTGGACTCACACACTCCACTGGACACACCCTCGACCCTGTCTTCATCACCTTCAACAATACCAAAATCACAGCAGCCACACCGCTCACGTGGACCGACAATGCCATCATCAAATTCCGTATCAGCATCCCCCACCTAACAATCCCACCACCACCAGGATTCATAACTTTACTACTACTAAACTCAGACAAAATCCTAACTTTACAACTTTCGGTATTCACAAAAGGCATTTAGGAGTAGTAAAGTTAGGATTCCTACCTTTACTACTACTAAATGCCTATTGTGAATAACGAAAGTCGTAAAGTTAGGATTTTGTCTCAGTTTAGTAGTAGTAATGTTAGGAATCTTAACTTTACTACTACTAAATGCCTTTTGTGAATACCGAACGTCGTAAAGTTAGGATTTTGTCTCAGATTACTTTTGTGAATCGGGCCCCCTGTGCCTGATCCAACCAACTCCACCAACCTGAACAGCAACATCAAAAACCTGCACAAATGGATCTCAAAATGCGCTGACTACCTGGCACCCCATAAATGCAAACTACAGAAAAGAATATGGAAGCAAGCCAGCTGGTACACTGAATAACTCCTTGAAACAAAACAGCTCTGCAAGCAACTGGAAAGAAAATAGAGAATTAACCGCTTAAAAAACTACAAAAAGACATACAAGTCAGCGCTGAATCACTACCAACAACAAATCAAAGAAGCAAAGAAAAAGGCCCTAGTGGTGCACATAGACAATAGCTCCCACAACGGAAAAGAAATCTTCGCAATCATCAAAGACTTCACTTCACTGCCCGCCACATCTAACTGCATCATCCCATCGCAGAGATTATGTGACAAGCTCTCATATTTCTTCAGCAACAAAATCAAAATCATATACAACAACATTGACCCTCACTGAACCCCTGCACCATCACCTCCAGCCTACCCTAAAACACCCTCAGCAAAAGCCTGACGGTCCCCAAATCACTCACCACAAAAGAAATAGCCAGCATAATGAAAACCATCCACTCCGGGTCACCTACAGATCCCTGTCCCCACCATGTCTACAGCATGGAAGCCACTCCCATCAGTGAAGTCCTCACCTCCATCATGAATGCTTCCATCACTTTTGAGGCCTTCCTGGATGACTGGAATCACGCAATGTTCAATTCACTGCTAAAGAAACCCTCAGCAGACCCTGCACTACTACCAAACTACCGCCCGATCTCACTCCTACTCAACCTGGCCAAATTTATGGTAAAACAGTCATAAACATAAAACTCTCTCAACACCTTACTGCACACCAGCTCATAGACACTATGCAATTAGGTTTTCAGCCAAACCACAGCACTGAGACTGCCCTCATTACAGCATCCTACAATAGCAGGATGATCCTAGACCGTGGAGACACAGCAGTTCTTATAATACTGGACCTTCCTGTCGCCTTCAACTCAGTCTCCCACCTAACTCTGATAAGGAGACTACATGAGACAGGCATACAAGGACCTTCAATCAACAGGACACAAAGAATTAACCTGCCACCCTACACATCAAAGGCCAGGATTCTCATCTTTGGAGTACCCCAAGGATTATCCCTCAGCCCAATGCTTTTCAACATTTACATAACTCCTCTAGAGGACCTCATGAGATCATACAGCATCAACATACTCTCCTAGCCTGATTATACCCAACTGATACACTCCCTGTCTGGCAAGACCACAGCACAAAAACATAAGTAGTGATCTTCTGAAAGAAAGTATTTGCCTGGGAATGCACCTGGTGGTCTACTAACCTCAGGCCCGCACCCATTCCCACCACCAACGCAAGAAATTTGGAAATCATCCTTGACAACAAGCAAAGTGACCTCCACCTTTTCCCACATCCTTAAGATGCTATGAAAGATCTTCAAATAGCTTACTGACATCCACCAGGAAAATGGTTACACAGGCTTTATTCGATAGCAGACTTGATTGAAGAAATACACTCTACACAGGAATCATTAAAAAGTTACTGAACCGGCTCCAGACCATACAAAATGCCACAACAAGACTCATTTGCAACTTACCTTGCCACACCCACATCACCCCACACCTTAGAGAACTGCACTGATTCCCAATTCACAAATGTGCCCAATTCAGACAGCTCACACACACATACAAAGCACTACACAACACTTGCACTGCCTATCTTAACAGTCGCATACACTTCTGCACACCTCCCAGGTACCTCCGTTCAGCCAAACTGGTAAGCATACTCTGCATCCTCAAAACCACAGCTGGAGGTCGCACCTTCTCTTATCTCTCTCCCAAGCCATGGAACGACTTCCCCCACCACATCAGAGCTTCCACCTAGCTTCTCAGGTTCCGTAAGAATCTGAAAACCTGGCTCTTCGACAAACCTCTGGCGAGAAAGCCAAAGACACACAGATGATGGACGGAATGCAGAGCAAATCAAACATTCACCCCCAGTCAATAGATCTGGGTTAAATCCATCTTTCTTTTGCTCACTATGCCACCCCAGTTTAGACCCAGCCATAGGCAAATCAGTCTTGATCCTGTGTCTCATGGGAACAGTCCAGCCTGAACTACCAAGCCAGGTCCTCCCTGGATCAGAAACAAGCATCCTGGGACTGGTTTCAGGGCATCACCCCTCATCAGCCAGGCTAGCTTGAATCCTATGGCACAGTGAGCCCGGGACCCACGACTGGGCATACCTGGCACATTTAGGACAAGAAAGCAGAAGACACACATATGATGGACAGAATGCAGAGAAAATCAAACATTCACCCCCAGTCAATAGATCTGGGTTAAATCCATCATTCTATTGATCACTATACAACCCCAGTTTAGACCCAGTCATATGCAGATTAGTCTTGATCCTGTGTCTCATGGGAACAGTACAGCCTGAACTGCCAAGCCAGGTCCTCCCCGGATCGAAAACAAGAATTCTGGGACCAGTTTCAGGGCATCACCCCTCATCAGCCAGGCTAGCTTAAATCCAGTGGCACAGTGAGCCCAGGACCCACGACTGGGCGTACCCAGCGCACTTAGGACAAGAAAGCAAAAGACACACAGATGATGGACGGAATGCAGAGCAAATGAAACATTCACCCCCAGTGAATAGATCTGGGTTAGATCCATTGTTGTTTTGCTCACTATGCCACCCCAGTTTAGACCCAGCCATATGCAAAACAGTCTTGACCCTGTGCTCATGGGAACAGTCCAAACCAAACTGCCAAGCCAGGTCCTCCCTGGATCGGAAACAAGCATCCTGGGACTGGTTTCGGGGCGTCACACCTCATCAGCCAGGCTAGCTTAAATCCAGTGGCACAGTGAGCCCGGGACCCACATCTGGGCATACACGGCACACTTAGGGTGAGAAAGCAAAAGACACACAGATGATGGACGGAATGCAGAGCAAATCAAACATTCACCACCAGTCAATAGATCTGCATTAAATCCATTGTTCTTTTGCTCACTATGCCACCTCAGTTTAGACCCAGCCATATGCAAATCTGTCTTGACCCTGTGCCTCATGGGAACAGTCCAGCCTGAACTGGCAAGCCAGGTCCTCCCTGGATCGGAAACAAGCATCCTAGGACCGGGTTTTGGGGCATCACCCCATATCAGCCAGGCTAGCTTGAATCCAGTGGCACAGTGAGCCCTGGAACCCACGTCTGGGCATACCCGGCGAACTTAGGGCGAGAAAGCAAAAGACAAATAGATGATATGCGGAATGCAGAGCAAATCAAACATTCACCCCCAGTCACCACCAGGAGATAGCTGCCTGCCCACCTGCTAAGAGCTAGGATATTCTCAAGTGTGATTAGCGCGCTATATAAGTACTCATTGTGAGAAGTTGGCCTGGTATATGCTGTCCACTAGTTATAGTGGGCACCTTGCACCAGTCCAAACAACCCCTTATTGATGATAGGTTTAAGACAACCTTATTCAAAAGCTATCCTAGTGGTAGCTATGGAGAGCAGCCTTCAGGCTAAGTCTTGAAGGAGTGTGAAGCAGTTTGTTTTACCAGTCTATAATCTCTTGAATGGCTAAATGAAAGGAGTCCACACCAGGTATATATATAAAATATATGTATTTATTTCTAAACACACCCTACTAGTCTCTTTATGAGGCTAGAGGTCACAACACATATGTTACACTTCAAATATCACAGTAAATTAGCACAATATACGATAGTCCCTAGGGGCGAACCAAACCATATATTAAGAAAGTGGTATAAGAACCATGACTTGATTAGACACAAGGCCTAGAGCCTGTAGAATCGCTGGGACCCCAAGGAACCACCCAAGGTAGTGACACAGGGGACCCACGGGGGACGTGTGCAGTGTTTGAACACAGCCGCAAGCTCCGTTAGCTTCTATGGGGAAAGTCGCGGTTAGGGTTTTAAAGTTTAGGGACACTTAGGAGTGGACTTGGAACAAACCCTTTTGGACTTAGATGGTTCTAGGGCCAACACCAACGGGAGCACTGGAGTACTCGTGTTACCTCACCCAGGGAAGCCGGGTGCATAGGTGTCGAATGGTGTCGGGTCGCGTCGTCATTTTCAATGGCAGCTTGCTGAAAAGTGCTGCTGCCGGGAAGAGGAGAAGCGTCCGAAGAGATCCAAGCCTGGATCGAAGATGTGAAGAACCTGAAAGCAGAGGGGACAGAGTCTGGGTCACTTGCCAGTGACCAGGGGCACGATAGTTGAATGTCCACCGATGTCGGGTGCTTCAGGTGCGAGGAGGGGAAGCTTCACTCTTCAGCCATGAGGACCAGGAGGCGTCGAAGACAACTAGGAGCTGGATTCAAGCTGTCCTACAAAGGATGTCGAGTGCTGCAGCATTGGTGCCCGGATTGGACACAACAAGCCTTGGCAACAGCAACCCACGCAGGAAGAGGAAAGATGCTTCGGTGCAGACCAGCAAGGTTCTGGGGACTCCCCAAGCAATGGAGAGTCAGGGCATATCTGGAGCAACCAGGAAAGCCCAATTAAAGTACAGTTGTCCTTCTCAGGGACCCACAAGTCGACGGACAAGGGATCACAAAAGGACCTCAAGAGGAATCACAAAATGGTGGCCCGCGGGTCACTTAGAGTGGGTAGGCCAGCAATCTTCAGTGGATTCACTGCTCGGGGTCAGGGCTACAAGTAACCCAAAGCACAGCCTCAAAGATTGACAAGAAGCATATGCACTTGCAAATGTGCACGGTGTCCAGGGGTTCCGGTTCCACAGTACCCACGAGGGCTACGGGTCTCAGCTTTGCTGGGGACTCGGGTCAGCCTCTGGGAAGTCTGGAAACCCACCTCCTGGGTTGCAAAATTGTCGGCGTCCGGCGGGAGCTTCGGAGATACAGACCGGTCAGATGCGTTTTGGTGCCTGCCAAGCAGGGGAGTAACTCCTTTACTCCAAGGGAGATTCTTCAGTCATCTAGTCGTGTAGATCATCGAAGTTCCGGGATTTCTGTATCAGAGTTTCATCCAGGTGTAATCTAAAGTCCTGTAGTCAGGGGTTCCTTCTTTATACCCAAGGAAGGGGTTGGACTAACTCTGGGGACCCACCTATGGGAGGGTTTGGAAAGAGGGGTGGCTACACCCATTTCCTTTGTCCAGTTTTGCACCAGAGCAGGGGCTGGTAGCCCCTGCAACCGGTTTGAACTGGACTATGCACAGGGACACCAAATGTGCCCCCAGTGCAGGACTTCAAAGCACTCTTGGAGTGCACCCACCCAGCCCCAATCCACTAAGGCCTGTCTGGGAGGTGGTAACACCTCCCTGTGACAAGAAACCTATTGTCCAGGCCTCCCCTGCCGGAGTTTTGGTCAGCAGCAGGAGGCCAGACTTGTGTCTGTGGCTGGCAGCATCCATTTTGTGATGCCAGGGCTCTGTTAGCTGGTACCGGGTATACCGGGTATACCGGTGCTGTCATGTTTCTCCCTCTAGAAGGGTGGGATCATACTCCCACACCAGTTACTGGTGTGGGGGTATGATTCCAAGGTGTTTGACACCAAACACGACATGTTTCCGTGCAGCCATCCCAAAGTTAGCACTTACCGCAAGGTTATAATGCACTTAAGAGTATATGGTCAGGCTGCCTCACAGACAACCCCGGAGAATAGGTTCCGAAGGCTGCAGAGGGGCTCTGCTCATGCATGGGCACCCTCTCACATAAAACCAAGCACCCTGCCTTCAGGATTGATAAGGCCTGCCATAGGGGTGACTGATAGGTTTATATGTGCAGTGATAGGGTGAGATATAGTGAACCTATATCTCAGTAAGGGGTGCATGCACCACCTTACTCAGGCTGCTGTAGCAGACCTGTGGTGTCATTTTGGAAGGTTTCCCAGGGGTGGCATAATACATGCTGCAGCCCCTGGTAGGCCTCTGGGGTACCTATGTCCTGGGTACATAGTATACCATATACTAGGGACTTATAAGGGCACCCCAGAATCCAATCTGTGGTGTACCTAAGGTACAGGGAATCAATTTGGAGAGGAAGCAGCTAGGCTGGGGTCCTGGATAGCAGGGCCCCAGCCAGACTAAAGTCGAAAAACAGTGAAACATCAGCAAAAAGTGGGGGTAACCATAAGAAGCAGATCCTACTCTCCTACACTCATAACATAGCAGCTTCAGGAAACAGTTTCAACACGGCATGCAGTTTTTGTCTGGATCCATCTGTGCTATGGGCCATTAATAGTCTACCACCACTAGATCTTGAGAAATGTTCTTGTTCCTGAAATTCCAAATGGAAAGCTGGAGACAACTCTGTCCAGTACTCATGCAGTAATCATTCAGATTACAATGTAGTAACTCCTAACTCAAAGCAGGATGGTTCCATCCAGTGAGCTAGAATAGTGCTTTTACTTATTTCTGCTGTCCCCCAGTGTGTCCACTGTGGGTGAACAAAGAATAGAGACAAGAACCACTTTGTGAGAGCAATAAATATTCACAAATAAATTTCAGGTAGCCCTAAAGCAGCAAACACACAGATCAATCAACTTGATAATAATTTGATATGATAAACAGCATGAATTGAACACTTAAGTTCAGACAGACTGAAACAAGGCTTAACACATATATTGATCATTTGAAAAATGTATTTAGCTGAAGAGTTAGTGACACCAGTTTAAAAGTGGCAATCATCTCTTGAGGTGATCCGTAGAATCGTATACAAACAATTTACTTACACACTAATATTTAACATACATCTGTACTTACCCATTTTTGTATCAGGTGTAACTTCAGCATGCAAGTTACACTTGTTAAAATACAGTGAGGGCCTGATTACAAGTATAGGTGCTATTTAGTTCACCTGATAAATAACTATACCATGGGGTACGTGATTTATCAGGTGCGAAAAAAAGCACCTATTACGAGTTTATGGGGAATCATGTGTGGATTTTGGTGTTTAACGCACCAAAATCCACATGGTATGGTAAATATCGTACACATTTCCCCTGTTAAATTTTGCCAGGTTTGAGCTGCAGACATTTAACTAAGCGTGAGGTATTTAATGCATTCGTTAATTATTGGATGCGTTAAATACCTTTTTACTTGTAATTTCGGCCCATGCATAAACCGAGATTTACATACAGGTTGGATTAAACCGACATCTTAATCAGGCGCCTGTATATGGTTAACAAAGCTAATGGGGTCCTTGTTTAAAGCACACATTTCCCATTGTTGCTTTGGAGTTAAAGAAAAACCTTCAGCTTTTTGATCTCTTGAATTTATTAACTGAAAAGCCTCAGAGACAGCCATGAAATTTGAAGAAGTCATGGAGAGCAAATGAATAAAAAGAAATAGAATCCATTTTCAAATCTAGCAAAGCTGCTTAAACTGCAGAACTACTTTTCAATTTAAAAGAGCAGATAAAAGCTGACTATAAGGAAAGTGACAAAATAGTTCATTGGTTTAACTCAGGAGATTAAAAGGTTCACCCCTTTCCTGTGGAATGGAGCAGCATTTCAGCTCCTGAACACATTAAAGAACTTTGCAGTTATTTTATTCACCTTTTAGGTCTGGCTAGAGATAGTCAACAGCCCAAAGTTTTACTAATCCTAATTTTTAAAAACGCGCATATATATATTCACTGAAAAAAAGGCTAAAGTGGAGTTATCATTAGATAAGTTACTAAGATTTTAACTTACTTTATAAAAAAACGTAGTAATGAATTGAAAAGACAAAAGATTAAAGTGATGTTATAGTTAGGTGTTGAAATAACACAATATCTTACATTTGAAAACAAAACAAACACTGAAATTCACCAGTGGTAGTTTACAAAGCTAACTATAACCTTTGACCCCACCATGTGCTGCTTATGACCTCACAAATTTCATCACTCATGACATGTTAAATGACATAAATGATGACATCACTGATTACATCATCCCAGCTACTGCTCCTCAAATTAATCAATAAGCCCCTAGATCATTTTAGAAAACAAAGTACGTAGTAAAGAGCCCGCAAACCTTAGCAATGCAAGCAGTAGTTCATTTAAACAAGGTAGAGACTGATCGCAACTAGTGTGAGTTGCAGACATAGGGGCATATTCTCAAGAACGTGCAATAATCATCGCCAAAATAGGTTAACGCAATTTTTCATATCGCCGTCTATCGCGGGAAAATAACGCAGTGTCAACGTCTTATTCTCAACACGGCGGTAACATGCGATAGTTTCTCGATAACGCGGCTAATGTCTGCGATAAAATTACCGGGATGGTGATAAAAATCTAAAGCCTAACGTGAAAAAAGTGGCGATGGGCCCAACCGCGATAAAAAAATCAGTGATAAGCTGCACCAGGCCTGCAATTCACACGCGTCAGGTGGGAAAAATCACTATAAAAGCAGAAAAAAATAAGAACAAAACCCAAACAACTGAGGAGCACCATGGTGGAAGCTGGAGCAACTACAGAGGCCAATCAGAACCCCACAAACCCCCCCGGAGGACCAGCCAGGGACCTCGGGGAAGGAGATGGGAAGTTCTGCGCTGCCTCGGTGGTAGTCCGGGGGGGGTGGTCCTGGGGGTGGGGGTGGTCCTGTGGGTGGTGGCGGTGGGTGTTGTGGCCCCCTTGGGTCTCCAAGCTGCATGATCATTGGCTCCATGGCATCTGTTGGTCTTCAGATGTGGCTCTGGGCTGGGCTCCCTGTCTACTGCAGGTTGTCGTCCTGCTTAACACCAGTAGAAGGTAGGTGTTAAATCCCTGCTGCTATCGCGCCTTATCGCCTGTTTTTGGATCGCATCGCCGATCTGGCTGGTCGTTGAGAATATCGCGAAGTGGTGTTTTCTTGAGTTTTTGCACGGGAACGCCTACTCTGCATATCATTAGCGTTAGTTGTCGCTGTCATCTGTGGCGATGATTTTTGCGGCAGCTATCGCTGGTAAACTGGCAATATCGGCAGATTGCACCAGCTTGAGAATAGAGCGATAAATCTATTGCCACTTTTGTGGCGCTAAAGTGCCGATAAATCGGTGATAAGTCCTTGAGAATATGCCCCATAGGTTTAAATAGTTTGTGGATTAATTCAAAGGCCAGTTGCCAAAACATGGAGAAACTAAAGCTTTTCTTCACAATACATTGTTCACATTTGGATTTCTGTTCACATATTAATGTGAGTTCTCATGTAGCGCTATGAACAATTTTCATATAAACTGGGAATTTATAAAGTGCAGATATTTATTTCCATAAGTTTAGTGAAAATTCTGAGACATTATACATTGTTGTTGGATATATAGTCTATGGTTGATTCGCTTACAGACTGTTCAAGTCGTAGTATGATTGTAAGCATTGTTAAAATGGTGTACATCGTTCTGCTCATTCAAAATGTATAGGGAATTTTTACATACTATGGAGGGTTGTCCATAGGGCCTGTTTGTGCATGCTTATCATTGGCTAATCTGTTGATGTGAAGACGTTCACTTAAAATTCTATGTCCGATGAAGTATCTATCAGGTACATCTCATTAACGTAAATAATGACTAAACAATATTTTTGAACGGCATTCAAGGTTTAACAATTTGCGTATCTCATTAACGTCTATAGAGCCATTGTGTTTCCTATGTATCACCATACCAGTTAAACAAAGAGCATGATATCTACTTAATGTGGGTGATTTCAGAGATATGCTTAATGTTATGCTTCTTCT
This sequence comes from Calotriton arnoldi, assembly GCA_963921515.1. Taxonomy (NCBI): domain Eukaryota; kingdom Metazoa; phylum Chordata; class Amphibia; order Caudata; family Salamandridae; genus Calotriton; species Calotriton arnoldi. The sequence continues at coordinate 57,697 of CAWUFW010007532.1, forward strand.
GGTTGTTGCCAAAGATTACGTCCATTAGTACTACAAAGGTTATGGAAAATTGGATCTACGTGTACCTTGCTGAATATCTTCCAGCGTGAAAAGCCTATAGCAAATTGTCATTTCTTTTGGATGATTCATCAGTTGTGTAATCAATTATGTCAATTAAGATGTCATCAGTGATGCCATCACTGATGTCATTTAACATGTCATGATTGATGTAACATGTGAGGTCCTAAGCAGGTATAGTTAGCTCAATAAAGTATAGCTGGTGAATTTCAGTGCGTTTTTGTTTTTCAAACATTCGTTTTGGGGGGCAGAGCCTGGCCAAGCAGCAAGATGGTTGCTCACTAGAGAGGCTCTGCCGACCGGATTGTACAATCTGTCATTATTCTCGCACATACTCCGCATAAGTTCCACATAAGTTCTCCCCAGCTTTGGGAGGGCCATCTGGTACTACAGCTGGGGAGCAGCGATTACGCGTTTGGGAGGTCTGAAGGTGTAGCGGACTTGCCGGAGCTCTGGGAGCAGCCTCCGGACCCACTGGCCCACGGTGCAGGTAAGGTTGATTGAGGTGGCCATGACACTAGACTCACCCTGGTCTGCGTGAGAGCCCCGGGGGGCAAGCAGACGGCTGGAGTGTCGGGATGACTACTGGGAGGTGAGTGTCCGCCTCCATTCCCGCACTGAATCTGAGGCCTGCTTCTGGCGTTGCTGTATGCGGCGGCCAGCCAGCTCACAATGAGCTGGGGCAGCGGCCAGAGAGCTGTACACCCGTAAGTACGCTGCGTTCCCCTGGCCGCTGCTGTGCGGCCCCTGTCTTGATCGTGGGGCCGCGGTGTCCCTTTATACGTGACTGCTACCCTGACTGCCAGCATCCACTGAAAAAGCATGAAGGATGTGGGCCGGAGTGGGCCTGATCTAGCGTACTGAGGAGGCACCGCTGGGAACTGGCGGCCTCCAAGCTGCCGTCCTCACCTGTTGGGATCCCACTGGCCTCCTGATGGCCCAGTGCATGCACGGTGGCCTGTGAGCGGCTGTCTGGCGGGGGGCTAGCTGGGTTCTGAAATTATGGTGGGGTACTTCCCCTGAGTGCTACCACGGCCCTTGGGCCCAACTACACCTCCAGCTGCTGGCTCTCTGGCCGGACGACTGACACCCCTGCTCGCCTTCCTAGTGATCGTGCCGGAGCAGCTATAATTGACTTCCATATCCTGAACTCACCGATCCCCACAGATTCCTTGGGCCTTGTGGCGCACCTGCCTGCGCACCTGCTCTAGCTGCCAACTGCATCGAGGACGGGCCTGCTGGGCCCTAGGCCTGCCTGTGCCCCCTGCTGGGGATCTCGGGGTGAGGCGGTGCTCAATGGGATGCAGATCCAACACCTATCTGCCATCCGCGACAGGCAGAGACCGGCCCGAATACCTGCCTCTAGGAACTGTCTGCTGAGGGAGATTCCCACAACTCATTGATGCTGCGCATTGGTCCCGTGGCAGGCATGGGTAAACACAAAACCAGGCAGTTGAAGTTATCCTTTGAGGGCAAGCATTCAACTTCTCACACAGACCAGGAGGCACATTCAGAGACCAATCCGGAGTCCCTACCGAGCAGCGGCTCACAAGATATTGATATCAAGAAATTGTTAATAGATGTTAAAACCAGCCTCAGAGCTATCGATGCTACGCTTGATGCACACAATAACAGTCTAGACAATAAGAAGCAGAGGGTCGACAAGCACGACACTAGACTTGACCAGCTAAAGAATTGCATCTCCGATGCAGAGGATGCCCACGTGTGATCTAAGGAACACTTGCTGTGTATGGACAAAATCCTAGATCTCATCAGCGCCAAAAATGGAGACCTTGAAGCGAGGTCACAGCAAAATAATCTTTGTGCATTCCTGAATCCACCACCATGAAAAGCTTTGTGGAGTTACTCCTTTGAGAACTGTTTGGGGAGGCCGTGGCGCCGGATTTTGTTGTAGAAAGGACGTACTGCTCCTTGGGCCCAGGGCCCCCTCTGGGTGCACTGGCGCGGCCCATAGTGTTGCACCTACTGAATTATAAAGACAGCGACACTATCCTCCGCCTTGCCTGCGAGTGGCAATCCATAAGCCATCAGGTTAACTCCATATCCTTTTACCCGGACTTCACCATCAATGTCCAAAAGGCCGGACGTGAATTTATCCCTGATAAGAGACTTCTTCAGAAAGCTGAAATTCCATATGCTCTCCTATATAGTGCAAAACTCCGCATCTTGCAGGATGGTAAACCTCAATTCTTTACTGATGCCAAGTCGGCCCTCAAATTTGCAAAGCATATTACCAAGAGACTGGTTTCCCTGACGAGATCGCCGCACTGCTCCTCTGAGGACCAGCTCAATGAAAATGACTAACTTACCCCAGGCACAGGGATTTCCTGGCGGGTCCACAACTGAAAGTACTTGCTTGGCCTAGCCCCGAACAGGCGGCACTCTGGCCCTCGAGCTGCTAACTGAGACCCCAAGATGTTTATTGCATTGCCGTTACCTAAACTTTACTGTGTGGTGTAATTGGGTTTATATCAACAAAGAAGAGGGGACTCAGGAGCGATTGGAGGTCCAGTGCCCGTGCTTCAGGGAATGTGGTCTACAAACAAGAGGGATCACTGTTCCTATCTGAGAGAGAAAGAAAGAGATGGACAGACCAGAGAAGGGGGGCAGTCAACAAGACTATTTCTTGTTGCCCTCACATACCCAATTGGGGTGTCATGCTTCATCATCGGGCATGTGCTCTTCGTCGGGCTGGCACTGCAATTCCCTACGGGTTCTCCGACAGGTCACTTTAGCAAAGATCTTTTGATTCAAATGCTGTAGGATGAAAGTGAGGGTAGTGAGCTAAAATTGGCTATAGCCAATAACATGTGTTGATCGAGCCTTTTCTCTCAGAAATATAGCCTAGAACCTGAACTACTTCCAGATGTTAACAGTTAGATATCCCATATATTGAATATTGAACCATATTAGTGATTGGGTGCCCCATCACCACTATCAATAACTCCCCAGCCAATATAATTGGACATCATTTCAATCAAAAAGTTACATGAGTAGCACCATGTACAACCCTCCTCACACTTTGATCATACCAGGTCTTCTCCTGTACCCCTGTACCCATCACCCCTGTAGCATCCGACATTTATAGGAGTAGAATGAACCTTCTGTTGATACACTTTATCCGCTGCTCTTATACATTAATTCAGTAATTTATCGCATCAGCCTACACCATTACAAGATAGACGCAAGACATGCACGGTGTGCCACCTGATAAAAGCTGCCACGCTCCCCACACTCGTTCTTGACCCGGGCGAGCAGAGAGACAGGGTAGGTTCACCCGCGCGTGAACCACAACAAAACCGTGAGTAAATACCCCTCTAGCACTTGGGAATGACTGAGTGCCTTTCATCCTGTGTTATATTGATGACTCTCATGACTCTTCCATGCTTTCTCCCCCCCCTTCCTCACAACCCGCAACTGCCACACGTTCTCCGTTCCGACCGCAAGGACAAATTTCCCTAGCACCCGGTAAGGTTTTGTAACCGGAGTTGGTATAGACTTGGTGCATGCTATACATGCTACCGCATACATTCTATGTACCGCCCTGATAGATTGCGGTCTGCACGAGACACCGCTGAGGTTTCATAGGACAATAATTCCCGTAACATTACGCCCATAGCGAAACCTTTGAAATATGAAATTGTGTGTGTTGTTTGATGTTGATGTTGCAAAGTATCTTCCTGTACCCACAGATGACTGAATTGTGGCTTCTGATCGGTGAACTTGAGCACACTTTGTCAACATTCACACCTTTGGAATATGAAGCTCTCGCATTATGCATGTTGGTTTATGTATACTATTTATATAACTTTCTCACAAACGTCTTGCCTATTACTTCAAGATACTGACCTATGGCACACATTTGAGTCCACCACAAGGGACCCTTCTCTGGAATATAAGGGCTCCTATCCCAGAAGAAAGAGATAAAAGCAAAATATTTACCTAATAGCTACAACTCTTAATGTGCCCCTTTCTGTTACGCTTTGTTTCTCTCCTTCTCTCTTTCAGGTTGGACAACCAGCTCTAAAATCAGTCATCCACACAGGTATTACCCACTGTAGGGTGACCAACATATGTTTTTCAGAGTGGGGTTGACAACCTTGCCCTGCTTTAGGTCGTGAAGAAGGGCCACGGATCAGCTTGACCAATAGGTGCGAAAATGTCGACCTGCATTTTCACTTCATGAGCTACTCGGGCACATTACTCCGCCCTAGAAGTAGCACTCACCTTTGAATCTTGACAGGGGTATCACCTGAATAAAACGCTTAGATTTGACAACCCCTAGCCAATTTTAGCTCACCACACTACACCACTCACCCCACATTAGGACGCCCTCACTTTCATCATACGGCATTTGAATCAAAAGATCTCTGCTAAAGTGACCCTTCAGGGGACCCGTTGGGTATTGGAGTGCCACCCTGACGAGGAGCACCCGCATGATGATGAAGCATGGCACCCCCATGGGTGTGGGAGGACAACAAGAAATAGTCTTGTTGACTGACCCCTTTCTTTGGTTTGTCCATCTCTTTCTTTCTTTCTTTCTCTCTTTCAGATAGGAACAGTGATCCCTCTTGTTTGTAGACCATAATTGGGTTTATCCTATCCGGTCACCCAGCCTATAGGGCAGGGGAGTTATCTCGGTCTTGTTCTGTCTCCAGGGATGTTTCCAGTTGTAATGTTTGTAGATAAGAAAAGGGATTGGGGAAGGGGAGGTTTTTTGGTCCTCAACCATGTTCGGGGGTTGGAGTGGGTGGGTAAGGGTTCTTCTAGGTGTCTTTTTTCCTTTTCCAGTCCTTAGATTCTCTTGTACTCCCAAGCAATGTTTTTTAATACATGCTGTTTGATGCACTGATTTCACCACACAACCATGGCAACCAAGCGCTGTACGCACCACACAAGACCATCCTAGATGTCAATAAAAAGCCTTAACTGGAATATTCGGGGTCTCAATGATTATCGTAAATCTTGCCTCGTACATGCATACATTGCACGCCACCATGTAGATATCTGTTTTATCAGCTAGATGGTGTGGTGAAGCATATACTGTATTTCCATTATGCTAGAGGAGTGGTCATTCTGATCTGCAAAGGGTTGCCATAGCACCCTAAAGATATTATCATGGACAAAGATGGTCAATACATCATAGCAACAGGCACACTGCACAGCCAGCCCTTAACCCTAGTGGCAGCCTATGGGCCGAACACAGACACTCCGGAGTTCTTCTCTGAGCTGTGGAGACTGGTAGCGGGGGTGGACCATGGGTGATACTCTGTAGAGGAGACTTTAATGTGATACTGGATGACAGATGTGGCTGATCTGGTCTGTCGTGCCGTCCACATCCTGGCATGGCATCTGTGCTTAATACCCTCATACATGACAATCAGTTACTTGACATATGGAGATGGTCTAGTGGGGAACAGGTGGAGGGTAACTGTCTTTCCTCCTACCAAAATACCTGGGCGAGAATAGACTATTGGCTGATATCTAGGGATGTGAAACTATGGGGAGCCAGGGACACCCACCCTGCCTGCACACTGTCAGACCACGCCCCAGTGCTGCTGGAGTTGTCAATTCCCCAGACACCCCAACACGTTTTCATGGCACCCCACTCCGGGGGCACTACTTGATGCAGCGTTTCGGGAGGAAATACGCATGGATATAATTGCTTATTTTGAGTGTAATGTGGGCACTGTGGCATCTTCATCAATGATATGGGAGGTGTTCAAGGCAGGGCTGCGTGGAGCGTTTATCTCTAAATAGGCAGGCGAGCTGAGGGCAATACAACTACAACTAGCCAGACATTGGCAGCTATTCTTAGAAAATATCAGAATACTCTGCTGAGGCCGAGCGTGAAGTGAAGTATTTGGGTCAAGATGCCCAAGCCCATTGCTACGGGGAAGGAGACTGATCGGGGAAAACACGGGCGAATCGCCTCAGTAGTCCACACACCTCCTTATATGTAGTTGAACTGCTAGACAACGATAACTGCGTCCAAGACACTTCCTCCAGAACCCTAAAAACAATGTACTAATTAACGTCAATAATAAGATACTAGCAAAAATTCTGGAAAATCGACTGCTGCCCCTATTGTACAACATTGTGAGACCAGAACAATGCTGATTCATCCCTGGCCGTTCAACCTCACACAATTTACATACCCTATTTGCGGTGATGCACCACCTCCATCCACACATACAGCCAGTGGCTGCCCTACTCGACACCACAAAGGCGTTCGACTCGCTAGCATGGGACTACCTCTTCCCTTTACTTCAATGGCTGGGACTCAGCCATATCTTTATTTGCTACATTCAACCCTTATACACAGATCTAACAGTGCGAGTCCGCCTGAATGGACTAATCTCCGATCCCATACAGATCACTCGTGGCACGCGACAGGGATGCCCCCTTTCGCCATAGCTATGGAGCCCCTGGCTGCCAGGCTCAGGCAACAGCGCAGCATCAGTTTCACCTCGAGTGGGCTGATCATCTCATTTTACGCAGATGACAACACATAGTATATAAGCGATCCACGAATAAACCTGGTGCCAATAATACGGGGAGTGATTCACTTGGGGGGGTCTCTCTGGCATACTAATCAATTGGACAAAGTCCACGCTTTTCCTCCTCACAGATGATACACATCCACTCAGCATCAAATATCCTTTAAAGTGGGCAGAGGGTCCAGTACGGTATTTCGGTATATGGCTCAGCTGCAACACGCAGGAACTGTGGACAGTCAATTTCGGCCATGCAATTGAATGGCTTGAAGATAGAATTCCCGTATGGTCTAAACTGCCTCTCTCGCTGGCAGGCCAAATCGCCATCGCCAAGATGGTGGTGCTATCTAAATTTGTATATTTATTTCTCAATGTCCCCTTACCACTCACAAGCGCCTTCCTGTGGCGTCTTAGGTCTAACCTAATCACCCTCCTGATGTGGGCGGTTGGCCAACTTTGCATTTCTTGGGAAATACTCACACTACCCCTCGCTCAAAGAGGGTTGGGGGTACCAGACATGACTCTCTATGCATTATGCGCCCAAGCGCAATTTCTACACTTCTGGATCCACCCAAACCCCTACCAACCCCACGTTGCAGTGGAAAAAGACCGTTTGGATCCCTGGCCCTTTACCACAGCACTGCATGCTCCTTATAAGACACCCAGGGCATAAACAGACACAGTCGAATGTGTCCAGTGGTCATGGGATGGCAATTGGAAAAGGGCTGGGATCACTCAGTTATACGCTCCATCTATTCCACTGTGTGACAACCCCCTGATGTTGCCACTACAAGATAAAGGTGCTAAACAAAGAGCTCACCACCTAAAAGTTCGTACTTTTTCAGACCTCTACCCCGGGGATACTTTCCTGCAATCAATGCCAATTGATCCTTCTCATCCATTCACCAAGCTAGACCTCTTCTTATATTCCCAAATCATGGCCGCCTGTCACACCATTCACAAAACCTTTCCAACACAGCCTCTGACTCTCCAAGCAATCAAACATATTTTCACCACGCCTTCCCCTCGCAAACTGATAATGCGCCTATAATCCGTGGTTCAGCAATGCGCTCCAGTGACTAGCCCCCAGGCTAGGACGTTATGGGACGTGGACTTTGGCTCTGACTTGACATACTCTCATTGACATTTTGTTGCCGGCAACTGGAAATGTTATCATCGAACTATAGGCTCCAGCTGATACACTTCAAATTCTTACACCAGATATATCATACTCCAACACAGTTGCATAAGCTTGGCCTGGCCTGTGACTCTAGTTGCCTCCAGTGTGCTGCACCACGGGCCTCCTTTCTCCACCTGGCATGGGAATGCCCAAAGGTAGCCACTTTTTGGAAGAAAGTATTTGTGACCATACAGTTGATAATGGACTTGCACATTGACCGTACCCCACTGGTAAGCTTACTGTGCTATGTCAAAGATGTTCCTGCAGACACTCGCAGGCTCCCTGCTATGCTGCTTCTTCTAGCCAAACATAGAGTAGCCATAAACTGGGGAAGCCAGCCGGCACCGATGGTGGAGGACTGGTTACGGGATGCTGCTTAGTCTTCCAAACAACTGTCACATTTCCTGGAAATCAATGCCACCACGGTCCCATCTTAAAGATATCTGTGTACCCTTACTTGCTTATTTGATGTACAGGGACACTGATGCTTCATAAACACTGACAACCCTCCTTGCTGTGCTGCAGGGTCCAGTCAATGCACATGGTCTTCTCCCTTCACTTGGATGGGGTCATCCTGTCCTCTAGACATTACTCTAAAAAATTCCTTGTTGTGGTGTTGGTAAATATGAAAGAGACAATGGCTGATTTTATATACTGTTATGAAGAACAAGGGAACCCAAATAAGGTTGGTCAGGGACCTTGGGTAATCAATTATTCCTAAAGACAGTGGTCCCTAGACAAGGATTAATGAGAGCAAACAATAAATATAGACCCAAACAGTACTATATTTTACAGCTGTCCAGCCGGACGGGTGTTTTTAATATATAGTTGCTTAAATATACACAAAAATTGAGCAAGAAACAAATAAAGTGGGACACAAGCCTGTATCCAACTTAGTGGGAAGGACGTACAACATGAAACAAAAGGCTCACTCAGAGTAAATTGTTTGTATGAGACACATTTTGGTAGGACAAACAAATTATAGTGGAGACACCATTACACATAATAAGTATTAAATAAAGAGGTGTATATGGCGTACAACAAGTCGACGACGTTTCAATCCTTACAAAAGATATAGGATCATCATCAGGACATAACAATGGTATGCCTGTATACATTTTGCCTGTAATAAATAAAACCGTAGAAGGGAATAAAGAATGAAAAAAAAAAAAGAGACATATGAAAGTTATCTCGGGCGGAAAACAATTTGAAAACAACTTGGGTGCTGGTGAGGACAGTGTATGTCAGAACAACGTAAGAGGATCGCACGTGAGTACAATGATACTGGAGAGAAGTGAGCAGAACGTATAAAATTGCAAAGCAAGAGTAAAAGAATTACGCAATAACAAGCAATGTTTGCTAAAAGTCATAGTCATACGTGTGCGGTGATAAAACGCGCAATACAGTAGAGAGCTTGGAGTGCCAGTAAAGCGCCGGTGTTGAAAGCAAAATGGGCTTGGGATTGCGTAAGAGAAACAAGGAATAATTTAAAAAGTGGCAAACGCATGCACTGGTGAAGCGCGTGTGAAAACAGTGCCAGTGGGTAGAGTGCTTGAGGTCAGCGAGCGAAAGATAGTTAAAATAATACCTAGATCCAGGTCAGAGTGACTTGGAGGAGGTTTGTTTCAGGCGAAGACCGAGTAGAAGTCCAGGCCAAGTACAAGGAGAGTAAAGGATACAGACGGCCGCAGTCTGTGCAGTTGGGTGCTGGGTCAGAGTCGATTTACGTGAAAAATGACAAGTGATGTGGATCTAAGAGAAGATCGTAGAGATTGGCGGGGCGCTGAAGGAGGAAAGGAGCTTACCTAATAAGGGCTGTAACAGCTTAAAGGAGGCGTTTGAAATGTTCGCGCCGCGGAGCGTTCTCGAAATCAGAGTGGCCTAAATGAAGGAGAGTGGCCAATTAAAAGGGTGAGATCAAGGTGGGACAGTACCACTTGCAGGCGCAACGGGGCTTACCTATTGCAGTGGGCTGCTGTATATCAGGGACGGCAAGCCAGTAACCTGTGAGCCGCGTCCGCGGTCTCTAGTGACAAGGAATGGGGTCGAGGCCAATCTGAACAAAAGTTTGTGTAGATTTAGTATTTAGGTAGTAAGGAGGTGAGGCTAGGGGAATTGGGTGCAGGGCACGCTTACCTGTGAACAACCTCTGTTACAGCATGTCTTGCTTGTCGGGATCAGGGATATGAAGGAACGAGTTGCCAGTGAGGAGGCAGTTTAAATGGGCAGGGAGCTAATTGGGTGATGAGGTCATGTGACAGAATCAAGAAAATAAAGGACAGACAAGGTTACGTAAAGGAGGCAGCCATTTTGTAGTGGTGAATGAGAGAAGGAACTAGTATTGCGTGAATGTTAAGGAAGTGATAATTACGCTTAGATTTATGCGAGACAGTACATAAAAGAGTCAGAAAGAGATGTAAGAAAGATAGAGGAAAAATAATTAACCACCAGGGGTTTACAGAACAATTACTGATATTGTACAGAGAGTTTGGAGTTATCAAAGAGAGGTGACAGAACGGCACAGTAAGACAGGTTAAATTAACGTAGTCCAATCCTCAAGACGATTGAGGCCAGTGTGTATTCTGCCAGTTCGTAAAATCCACTTGAGTTCCTCCTTGTTGAGGAGCTGTGAGAGATCCGCGCCTCTTGGAGGTGGCTTGATCACGCTGATGATGGTCCAACGGATTTCGTCCTCTGTATGGCCTGATGCCAGAAAATGTTCCACAAGGGGGGCATTTGGTGTTCTGCAACGTAATCGGCTGCGATGTTGGCAGATCCTTATTCGTGCTTTTTGTGTGGTTTGGCCAATATAGATTTTATTGCAGGGACATAGAATTGCATATATAACATTGCAAGTGTTGTAGTTCGAAAAATCTTTCAATCCAATTTTGATTTTGCCAAAGACAAATTCCTTGCATTCAATAGTAAATTAGCATGCAATACAGTTCCCACACTTGACATGCCCAGTGAGTGGGGCCAAGTCCCAATGGCCATTGAGTGCACCTGTGCGTGTTGAAGTTGGCAAGGCTGCTCTGACCAAATGGTCCTTTATGTTTTTGTTCTTTTTAAATGCAAACAATGGGCGTTCCAGTTTTAATATGCCTGCATTGATGACCTCCCAATGTCTAAGAATGCTTTTACGTATGGTATGTGAAACAGGGGAGAAGGTTGTAACACATACTATGCGGTTCTGTGAGTGTTTAGTGTTGGGTTCTAGGAGGCAATCCCTTGGGCAATATCAGGCTCTTTTCAGGGAGTTGCGAACTAATCTGCGAGGGTAACCTCTTGCTGTCAATTTTTTACTTAGGACTTTGGCTTCACAGAAGTAATCCTCTTTCAGTGTACAGTTCCTTCTAATGCGTAGGAACTGTGAGTAGGGTGGTGAGTCTCTGGGAGTACATGGGTGGTTGCTGTCGTATCTCAGGAGCTTGTTACGTTCGGTGGGTTTCCTGAACAGACTTGTGATTAGTGTACCTTCCTTATGTTGGATGTTGAGGTCAAGGAATGGAATCGTGGTCTTGCTGTGTGACAGCGTGAAATTGAGCCCCTCACAGTTATTGTTTAGCCAATGAAGGAATTGTTTCATAGTAGTCTCAGAGTCTTGCCAGATCATAAAAATATCGTCAATGTATCTCTTCCACACTAAAATGGCAGTGCGGAAAGGATTCAATGGAGACAGAATCGATCTGGTCTCAAGGGAGTCCAAATAAAGTATGGCCAGGTTGGGGGCAAAAACAGCCCCCAATTGATGTCCCTTTAGTTTGCTGGTAATATTGGCCATCGAAGAGGAAGAAATTCCTCGTGAGGCAAATTTCCAATAGTTGTAATATAAAGATGGTGGGTAGCGCATGAGGGTGGGGACGTGTATTGAGGATTTGTTCAATGACCTGTAAGGAATCATTTTGGGGGATGTTTGTGTAAAGCGACTCTACATCAAGATTGCATAGAGTGTCAGAGGCTGGGTGAAATGGGTAATTTTCAGCAAAATTGATCATTGCCATGCTATCACGGATGTAACATTCAGTTATCGGAACGAATTCCCTAATGAAGAAGTCTACATATTGCCCGAGCAGTTCTAAAATAGAGCCACAGCCCGAAACTATTGGGCTGCCGGGTGGGTTATCTTGATTTTTGTGTATTTTGGGTAAAGTATAGATTACAGGCATACGGGGTTACTTGGTATTAAGAAACTGATGCTCAAGTTTACTCAGAAATCCTTGTTCTAAACCCTCATCAGTCACTTGAAGGATCATATTTTGGAGTTCTCCGGTGGGGTTAGTAGGCAATTTACAATAGTGGTCGGTGTTTGCCAATTGTCTGTGTATTTCACTTTTGTATACGTCTATTTCTTGAAGAACTATTCCACCCCCCTTGTCAGCTGGTTTGATGACCAGAGTCTCATTAGATTTTAATGTGGTCAGTGCTGCTTTCTCTTCCAATGAGATATTATATGGAATGAAGCGGCGTAAAGTTTCGAGTTGTGCGACGTCCTGGGGTACCATTTTTTCGAATGTAAGTATCTCAGCAGGAACCATGTTTGAGAAGGGTGAAAAAGTGGAGGGTGGTCGTAATGGAGTATTAGGAGTATGAGTGGGCTTAGGATTAAGCAAGAAATAGCTATGCAGTCTTATTTTGGGAAAGAATCTCAGTAATTCGGTTTGTAAATCCAAAAAGTTGGGATGGGTTGTGGGAACAAATGACAAACCCTTACTTAATAGTGATTGTTCAGGGTCTGACAGTTGGTGATTAGAGAGGTTAAAGATGGGTATCAGCGAATTGTCGCTCATAGTTGCTATTACCGTTGAGTTGGTTACCACTGGTAGTATTTGTGACGTGTCTGGCGTTCCCCTGGTGGATTGTACCAGCGTTGTTGCTGTTTGTCCCGGCCTCTCTTTGGGGGTTCGGGTTGGCCTCGTCCTAAAAAAGGAGTGTTAAGGGTTCAGTTAGATGTACTTGGGCCTTCTCCCAGGTCAGAGTTGTCTGATGAGTCAGCAGATATATCGGAGAAGTCTACAAGGTTATTCCGTCTATTGAATCGTCCCCAAGGTTTGGCGTTTTGGGGATTGTTATAGGATCTATTAGTATAGAAATCCTTATTCAAGTAGGGGTATGCCCTTTCTTGTGTGTAAGATTTTATATCTTCCTTGACTTTTGTAGATTTTTTCTTTTGTTCTAAACGATAAAACTCATCTACAGTTTTTTGTACCTGCTCTAATAGTTTTTTGCAATCAATTGCAGGGTTGCTATCTTTGATCTGTTTCTCTGGGTCATTGTTTTCGTCGCTTAGTTTTTTGAGTTCTTCAGTGGCTGTATCAATACCGAGCACCATACAATGTCTGGAGCATGTGGTGCCGATGTAACTGAAATTGGTAATATATTTGGCGATATCAGTGAATACCCCAGGGATGTTCCTAACCTGTAAGCCTGTGGAGATAATGTTAGCTTTCATATATTCAGTCAGCATACGTATCATAAGCTGTAGTCGGACTGATTTTTTCTTGCATTTTTCTAATTGCTCAGAGAGGGAGGTGTTGGTATCTACTGCAGTGTCACCAGAGTCAGTGAATAATGACAGGCCCTCAAGGATTTTCTTGATGCAGTCGTCTGAGTACAAAGGTGTGTGGTCTGACATCGCCCAAGTAATGTGAGAGAAAAAGAAAAGGCTAGAGAGAGTGTGGAGCAAGGGAAGTGACCCACTTAAAAAAGGGGAATCAGAGTACAAGATCCTTGCATTCCTGCGATTGAGCTTAGCATGTTATGAAGAACAAGGGAACCCAAATAAGGTTGGTCAGGGACCTTGGGTAATCAATTATTTCTAAAGACAGTGGTCCCTAGACAAGGATTAATGAGAGCAAACAATAAATATAGACCCAATCAGTACTATATTTTACAGCTGTCCAGCCGGACAGGTGTTTTTAATATATAGTTACTTACATATACACAAAATTCAGCAAGAAACAAATAAAGTGGGACACAAGCCTGTATCCAACTTAGTGGGAAGGACGTACAACATGAAACAAAAAGGCTCAGGCAGAGTAAATTGTTTGTATGAGACACATTTTGGTAGGACAAACAAATTATAGTGGAGACACCATTACACATAATAAGTACCATTTTTTCGAATGTAAGTATCTCAGCAGGAACCATGTTTGAGAAGGGCTGTGGCTCTATTTTAGAACCGCTCAGCCAATATGTAGACTTCTTCATTAGGGAATTCGTTCCGATAACTGAATGTTACATCCGTGATAGCATGGCAATGATCAATTTTGTTGAAAATTACCCATTTGACCCAGCCTCTGACACTCTATGCACTCTTGATGTAGAGTCGCTTTACACAAACATCCCCCAAAATGATTCCTTACAGGTCATTGAACAAATCCTCAATACACGTCCCCGCCCTCATGCGGTACCCACCATCTTTATATTACAACTATTGGAAATTTGCCTCACGAGGAATTTCTTCCTCTTCGATGGCCAATATTACCAGCAAACTAAAGGGACATCAATTGGGGGCTGTTTTTGCCCCCAACCTGGCCATACTTTATATGGACTCCCTTGAGACCAGATCGATTCTGTCTCCATTGAATCCTTTCCGCACTGCCATTTTAGTGTGAAAGAGATACATTGACATTATTTTTATGATCTGGCAAGACTCTGAGACTACTATGAAACAATTCCTTCATTGGCTAAACAAAAACTGTGAGGGGCTCAATTTTACGCTGTCACACAGCAAGATCACGATTCCATTCCTTGACCTCAACATCCAACATAAGGAAGGTACACTAATCACAAGTCTGTTCAGGAAACCCACCGAACATAACACGCTCCTGAGATACGACAGCAACCACGCACGTGCTCTCAGAGACTCACTACCCTACTCACAGTTCCTCCGCATTAGAAGGAACTGTACACTGAAAGAGGATGATTTCCGTGAAGCCAAAGTCCTAAGTAAAAAATTGACAGCAAGAGGTTACCCTCGCAGATTAGTTCGCAACTGCCTGAAAAGAGCCTGGTATTGCCCAAGGGATTGCCTCCTAGAACCCAAAACTAAACACTCACAGAACCGCATAGTATGTGTTACAACCTTCTCTCCGTTTCACATACCATACGTAAAAGCATTCTTAGGCATTGGGAGGTCATGAATGCAGGCATATTGAAACTGAAACGCCCATTGTTTGCATTTAAAAAGAACAAAAACATAAAGGACCATTTGGTCAGAGCAGCCTTGCCAACTTCAACACGCATAGGTACACTCAATGACCATTGGGACTTGGCCCCACTCACTGGGCATGTCAAGTGTGGGAACTGTATTGCATGCAAATTTACTATTGAATGCAAGGAATTTGTCTTTGGCAAAATCAAAATTGGATTGAAAGATTTTTCGAACTGCAACACTTGCAATGTTATATATGCAATTCTATGTCCCTGCAATAAAATCTATATTGGCCGAACCACACAAAAAGCACGAATAAGGATCTGCCAATATCGCAGCCGATTACGTTGCAGAACACCAAATGCCCCCCTTGTGGAACATTTTCTGGCATCAGGCCATACAGAGGACGACATCCGTTGGACCATCATCAGCGTGATCAAGCCACCTCTAAGAGGCGCGGATCTCTCACAGCTCTTCAACAAGGAGGATCTCAAGTGGATTTTATGAACTGGCAGCATACACACTGGCCTCAATCGTCTTGAGGATTGGACTACTTTAATTTAACCTGTCTTACTGTGCCGTTCTGTCACCTCTCTCTGATAACTCCAAACTCTCTGTACAAAAGCAGTAATTGTTCTGTAAATCCCCTGGTGGTTAATTATTTTTCCTCTATCTTTCTTACATCTCTTTCTGACTCTTTTATGTACTGTCTCGCATAAATCTAAGCGTAATTATCACTTCCTTAACATTCACGCTATACTAGTTCCTTCTCTCATTCACCACTACAAAATGGCTGCCTCCCTTTACGTAACCTTGTCTGTCCTTTATTTTCTTGATTCTGTCACATGACATCATCACCCAATTAGCTCCCTGCCCATTTAAACTGCCTCCTCACCGGCAACTCGTTCCTTCATATCCCAGATCCCGACAGGCAAGACATGCTGTAACAGAGGTTGTTCACAGGTAAGTGCGCCCTGCACCCAATTCCCCTTGCCTCACCTCCTTACTACCTAAATACTAAATCTCCACAAACTTTTGTTTAGATTGGCGTCGACCCCATTCCTTGTCACTAGAAACCGCGGACGCGGCTCACAGGTTACTGGCTTGCCGTCCCTGATATACAGCCGCCCACTGCAATAGGTAAGCCCCGTTGCGCCTGCAATTGGTACTGTCCCACCTTGATCTCACCCTTTTAATTGGCCACTCTCCTTCATTTAGGCCACTCTGATTTCGAGACCGCTCCACGGCGCGAACATTTCAAACGCCTCCTTTAAGCTGTTACAGCCCTTATTAGGTAAGCTCCTTTCCTCCTTTGGCGCCCCGCCAATCTCTACGATCTTCTCTTAGATCCACATCACTTGTCATTTTTCACGTAGGTCGACTCTGACCCAGCACCCAACTGCACAGACCAAGGCTGTCTGTATCCTTTACTCTCCTTGTACTTGGCCTGGAGTTCTACTCGGTCTTCGCTTGTAACAAACCTTCTTCAAGTCACTCTGACCTGGA
Source organism: Calotriton arnoldi (assembly GCA_963921515.1). Classification (NCBI taxonomy): domain Eukaryota; kingdom Metazoa; phylum Chordata; class Amphibia; order Caudata; family Salamandridae; genus Calotriton; species Calotriton arnoldi. The sequence continues at coordinate 74,111 of CAWUFW010007532.1, forward strand.
TCTAGGTATTATTTTAACTATCTTTCGCTCGCTGCCCTCAAGCACTCGACCCACTGGCACTGTTTTCACACGCGCCTCACCAGTGCATGCGTTTGCCACTTTTTGAATTATTCCTTGTTTCTCTTACACAATCCCACGCCCATTTTGCTTCCAATACCGGCGCTTTACTGGCACTCCGCTAATTTTGCGGGTTTTTCACCACTCACCAAGCTCTCTACTGTATTGCGCGTTTTATCACTGCATGCGTATGACTATGACTTTTAGCAAACATTCCTCATTATTGCGTAATTCTTTTACTCTTGCTTAGCAATTTTATATGTTCTGCTCACTTCTCCGGTATCATTGTACTCACGTGCGATCCTCTTACGTTGTTCTGACATACACTTCCCTCACCAGCACCCAAGTTGTTTTCAAATTGTTTTTCGCCTGAGCTAACTTTCATATGTCTCTTTTTCTTTTTTCATCCTTTATTCCCTCCAACGGTTTTATTTATTACAGGCAAAATGTATACAGGCATACCATTGTTAATGTCCTGATGATGATCCTATATCTTTTGTAAGGATCGAAACACCGTCGACTTGTTGTACGCCATATACACCTCTTTATTTAATACTTATTATGTGTAATGGTGTCTCCACTATAATTTGTTTGTCCTACCAAAATGTGTCTCATACAAACAATTTACTCTGCCTGAGCCTTTTTGTTTCATGTTGTACGTCCTTCCCACTAAGTTGGATACAGGCTTGTGTCCCACTTTATTTGTTTCTTGCTGAATTTTGTGTATATTTAAGCAACTATATATTAAAAACACCTGTCCGGCTGGACAGCTGTAAAATATAGTACTGATTGGGTCTATATTTATTGTTTGCTCTCATTAATCCTTGTCTAGGAACCACTGTCTTTAGAAATGATTTTATATACTAGCATGTATTGTAGAATATCAAACTGATCCTATTATTTTTCAGTAGTTGTGTGACCCAGGAAGCTAGTTCAATGCATAATGAAGTATGTACTTTCACATCGCTGTATCATCTTCTTATCTCTCTGCTGCTCTCTTCTTTCTCTTTTTTCTCATATATTTTCTCGTTCCATATAAGGTTATTGGCTATAACTGATCGAAACATCTCCTGTAATGTCACAAAATGTCAATAAAAAGAACCTTAAAAAAAACATTTGTTTAACTATAATGTCATTTTAACCTTTAGTTTTGTTCAGTGAACTTCTAGTTTTTTTTTAACATAAGCTAAAATCTTAGTACCTTACCTAATTATAATGTCACTTTAATCTTTGTTTTTTTCAGTGAATTTCTGAGATTTTCTTAAAGTACAGAAACATCCTATAACAATATCAGACCATAACGTTATTTTGACCTTCGTTTTTGTCAGTGAATATTTACCCAATTCCCAATTGCAGTCCAGCGTTTGGCCTTGCGCAACAGTGGGTGGCATCAGGAACTCCCCTTTCCGCTATCTGTGGGGTACGGTTGCGTAACTCAGCAATACCCAGCCCAACGTCACTTCAGACCTGAACCAGCAGTAGAGAACTTCTTCGCCTGAATTACTAGCACTGCCAACCACGTTTCTCCCACCAAACCGGCCAGAATGCACAGCTCCACCAAAAGAGCCAGTTGGTACACCCCAGAACTTAGTATGCCGAAACGCAGATGCAAACAACTGGAAAGAAAGTGTCGAGCCAGCAGGAACAACGCAGACTGAGCCATCTTCAAGTCAGCCATCAACATCTACCACTGCCAGCTTAAAGCAGCGAAAAAGGAGGCCCTAACACACCGGATCGAGACCAGCGCCAACCAAACCAAGGAACTCTTCACCATCGTCAAAGAGTTCACCTTGCCCTTAAGCCACCGAAACCTTGATCCCCTCCTCACAGGAACTCTGCGACGCCCTTGCCGACAACTTTCACAACAACATAGCAACCATCTACAGAAACCTCAATCCCCAACCCATGACCTCCTCAGCATGCCATCGCCACTGCTGCCAACCACCTGCTCAGCACATGGGAACAACTCAGTACACCGAACACAAATACTCTAATGAACTCCATCCACTTGGGTGCACCCACTGACCCATGCCCCCATTGACTTTTCAACCTCAGAAGAGATGAGATCACCCTCAGCTTACCACCATACTCAACACCTCCATCACCACAGCCACCTTTCCCGATACCTGGAAACACACAGAGGTCAGACCTCTCATCAAGAAACCCTCTACTGACCCCAGTGAGCTACAAAACTACCGTCCCATCTCACTGCTCCTGTTTCCAGCCAAAGTCCTGGAGAAGGCCATCAACCTCCAACTCACCATACACCTGGAGAGAAACAACCTGCTGGACCCTTCCCCATCAGGATTCAGAGCCAATCACAGCACCAAGACAGCCCTGATCACTGCAACAAACGCTATCCGCACCCTGCTCGACAGAGGAGAAATAGCTGCCCTGATCCTGCCCGACCTCTCTGTAGCCTTGAACACCGTTTCCAACCACACACTCATCAACTGACTGTGCCGGATTGGAATCACAGATGCTACGCTCAAATGGATATCATCCTTTCTTACGGGGTGCACCCAGAGAATCTGTCTCTCTCGCTTCACCTCTCAACCCAAGCGCACCTTAAGGCTCATCTCTCAGTCCAACCCTCTTCAACATCTATATGACAAAACTCGCAGACATCGTTAGAACCCACAACATCAGCAACGTCTCCGACAATATCCAGCTCGTCCTCTCGCTCTCAGCAGACCCCACCATGACAAAGACCAACTTCTACAACTGTATGAAGAACCTCTTAGCCAGGATGCAGAACAACTGCCTAAAGCTCAACACCGACAAAACTGAAGTACAGCAGACACACCTCCCTCTGGAATGACTACTGGTGGCCATCAGAACTCAGACCCGCCCCCACTCCGAAAGACCACGTCCACAACCTCGGGATCATCCTGGACAGCGAACTCTCCATGAAACGTCAGGTCACACTGTCTCCTCAGCCTGCTTCCACACTCTCCCCATGCTCCCCAAAGTCTTCAAGTGGCTCCCTATCAGCACCAGGAAAACTGTGACACAGGCCCTTATCACCAGCCGGCTGGACTACGGCAACCCACTCTATGCAGGCACCACCACCGAACTCATAAGAAGTCTCCAGACAATCAAGAATGCAGCAGCCACACTGATCCTCGGCCTGCCAAAGAGAACCCACATCTCCCAGCACCTGAAAGACCTTCACTGGCTCCCCATCGAGGAAAGATGTAATTCAAGGTCCTGAACCATGCCTACAAAGCCCTCCTCGACAGGACCCGCCTACATGAACCACCACCTGAATTTCCACCTACCTCCTAGGAACCTCCACTCCACTCACCCGCACTCGCACAGAAACCATGCATCCACCGCTGCTGCACCGGAAGACGCTCCTTCTCCCACCTCGCCGCCAAGTCCAGGAACACCCTTTAACTCCACCTCCGTACCTAACCCTCACTGACTCACTTCAGGAAGGGACTCAAGACCTAGGTCTTTGACTAGAACCACTGCACAGTGCCTGGATACCCTTTCAGGTGATAAGCAACGCTATATAAGTACTGATTAATTGATTGGTTGATTGATTGGGTGCAGGGCCTGGACCCACTCCCATGGTCAGCCAACCCTTTGGCTGTGTGCATGGCATGGGGCTGGCTGCAGGGCCTGGCCTGTGACCCGGCCTGGTTTTCCAACCCCCATGGTTGGCCAGCTCCCTGCATGCATGTCCTTTGGACGTGTGCTTAAGGAGTTTGGCTGCAGGGCCTGACCTGTAGCCAAGCCCTATGCCCAACACCGGGGGCAGCCACCCACTCAGCTGTGCACAGCCTTCAGCTGTGTACAACAGGAGTTGGACGCACTGTGCAGCCTGTGAATAGGCCCACACCCAAACCCCTGCAGAAGGACACCATCCCACAGGCAAACAATCCAAGCACAGACCCCCACCCCACATTTTCCGTAGATTTTTTTTAAATTCTTTTACCTGTACCACAGTACTCCTGCAGTACCATCACTCATGCATCTCCTCACAGTATTTTGAGACCACACATGCTTCATTTAGTGAAGCTTGCACAGTCTTTTGGTACCTGCGGCACAATTTGTTTTTTTTAAATTTTTCTCCTTAGGGGGAGAAACCCCACATATATGTTAATTTTTAACTAAGTTCAGGACACAGGGACTGTGTCCCCGAGTCCTGTAATGGTGCTGAAACATTCTTCTTCATGTTGTGGCCAGTCAATCACATTGGCCGTCCTGTGGAAATGAAACGAACAACAGGAAAAAAAGGTCTCTTAAACAATAAAATCCCTCTATTTTTTTAATTTATTGCCAGATCAACTAACCAGATATTGCGATTTTTTCCAACCCCTTCATGACCATTTGACCACCTCTCTAAATGAAAATTTCTTAAAAATGGCTAGAGCAGGTTTACACCAAATCATGAAAAGCAAGCCTTCAGAGTAAAGTTGTAACTTTATTCCAAATTTGGCGTTATTCTGTTCAGCCATTTTTTCAGTATTGCTTCGCAAAATTTCCTATGGAAATTAACACTGCAAAACAAAGTTTTGTGACCCTCCATTTTTCTCAGCCCCTTATTGACAGATCACTGTTAGGGGCCGATTATGATGTCGGTTGGAAAATCCACCCGACATCTCCGGCTTCAATTCCACCCACCTAATAACAATGTAGGTGGTCGGAATTGAAATTGGCCAGTCATTCCGGCTGGATTCCGATGGGCTCAAGGAGCCCGTCGGCCAGTCGGAGGCCCAACGTAATCCCTGAGGATGGCATTTCCGCTGTCAGGATATTGTTGTCAGTTTCTGACAGGCTTTCCATGTCGGGCTTTTCAAAATGGAAAGCCTGTCAGAAAGTGACTTTTTCTCTACGGCCTCCGGTTGGGGGCCGATGGGGCATCTATGGTGCCCCCCTGTTAAGCCCTACACTGTGTGGCTGGCACCTTGAGGTGCCTGCCATCGGTGCAAGGATTAACAGAATCTCCCATTTCTCCATGGGAGCATGTGCTTTGGCCTGTATACGGCCGCAGCGACCGCACCATGTGCGGTCGCATTGTAGTGGTGGAGACCGCGGCGATGTCCGACATCATAATCAGACCCTTAATCTTTCCAGTAAGGAGCTGAGGTAAATTTACTTGTTTTTGGGAAAGTTTTGTGAAGATTCGTTAAACATGGATAACAGTTATTAAAGAAAGAATAAATGCTCTTTGTGGTTGAAGGGGTTAAGAATGTTAATGGGGGAGAATGTTAGCCAACATTCCAGGTTGGTGAGGATATGTCTTGAGTGTTCTATTTTAGGCAGTTGAGCCTTGACCAGGAACACAATAAGTTGTGATAGAGGTGCTCCTAATAAAGAACCATGGGAGATATGTACAATGAAGTGGGCTTCACGACATGCTCCGCCACTTCGGAAACGCAAGGCTGCACCATATTTACAAGAATGTGGTGCAGCCTTGCGTTTCCCCCTGCGATGGCGCTAAGTTTAACAACTTAGCGCCAATGCAGGCACCCTTGCACCAGAGTGCAAGGGTGTCTGTGTGCAGGGGAGGATTGGTTATGTGTAGGAAGGTGTCCCTTCGTGCACATAAAAATCTTAAAATGCCATTTGTAACTTTCATGTGCTGCTTCATGCAGCACACATGAAAGTTACAAAATGGCATTTTTTAAAAGGTTTGTTTATGTACAGGAAGGGACACCTTCCTGTACATAAACAAACCATGAGCATTTGCTTTTTCCATGTGTGCTGCACAAGCAGCACACATGGAAAAAGCAAAAACGAGGAGAAATAATGCATTTCTCCTCGTTTCGCCAACTTAAGACCAGGATTTTCCTGATCTTAATTTTGGCGCTGCCTCCTATTTACGCCACCCTTGTACATAGGGGGCAGCGTCAAATACAATGGGTGTTAGGGTGGAACACCCACCGCAACACCCACTGCATGCCCCTTTCACGCTAACAATAGCCTCAAAGGGTGCCTTATGTACAAGGCAGCGTTAATCCATGTTAAGTGGCTTAACGCTGCCTAGTACATAAGGAAAGGCCCCTATCGCCACGGGAACGTCACAAAAAGTGACGTTCCCGTGGCCATAGCGGCTTGTACATATGCCCCCAAGTAACTTTACAACCGCTTTGTAGTAATCTTTACAGTAACGACGACTGGGCAGGAGCACCTAATCACCATATTTACAGCCTGTTGTTCTGCCTACGATCTATGGACTGGTGCTGCGCATCTTCATAACCGGTATTGTCCCTCCATTTGCTGCTTTGGCTGCAAGGAAGATTGCCTGTGCCCTTCTGAATGATACACCTCTTTGCTTATGGTACTGAGGATTATTAATTCAGGGGCATATTAGCAAGACTGGCGATAAAATTATCGCCGTTTTAGCGGCAGGAAACTGCCGCTAAAACGGCGATAATGGGCTTGCTAATATGCGTTATAGAATTCCAATAGAAGCCCAGGTTAGATGTGCAGGACATCTAACCTGGGCTTCTATTGGAATTCTATAACGCTTATTAGCAAGCCCATTATCGCCGTTTTAGCGGCAGTTTCCTGCCGCTAAAACGGCGATAATTTTATCGCCAGTCTTGCTAATATGCCCCTCAATTTTATCGGAAATTGAGGGAATCCGTTAACTGTTACCACCGTACTCGAGCGCGTGATATAGTGTGCACGTGCGCTCGAGAGTCATCTTGCAGTTCCAGTGTGCGTGTCTGCATGGAATATTGTTCGGGGGCCTTCTACGCGCTGAGTAAAGCACCAGAAGTCTCTACTTCAAAGCAGGTCGAGCTGTGTATGCACCAAAATCTAGTTGTGCGCTGTGTGCCAGTGCACTGTTGCCTACTAAGATTTAGCAAAACACGCATTTGGCTTTTTGCTTTCTGCTATACCTCTAGGATTTTGTCGTTTTTCTTGAAGATTCGGCCATCAATATCATTCCTCTGTTCTTCTGTGTACACTGCCTCATTTCTGTTTGTTTTTGGGTCACGTAATGGAGTTTGCATCCTGCTCTCCTCTGTCATTTGACTTCCTGGAACTGGAAGCTGCAGAGAATTAAACTGCTTTCTTCTCTGCATTTTAAGTACCATCTTGGATCTGGAAGCTGCAAGAAACTACTGCATTCTTCTCTGCATGTTATGCACTTTCAAGAACCTCATTTAATAGGAGAGGAAACATAGCGGTTGTTTATTCTGTTTGTCTTTTATTGTGTATTTTCTGTATTATTGTTATTATTTGTTGTTTTTTTCTTTCAGCTTTATTCCTTTATAGATTGTGGTTCATTTATTAACCACTTTCTATGCAGGATGTTAGTATGCAGAACATTGTACCTCCTTCATTCATCCTCACTTCACCTGGGGAGACTCCCAATAAATGGTCCAAATGGAAGAAAACGTTGCACATTATGCCAAGGTGTGTTTATCCAACCTTACTCCTCAGCAGCCGCGGTCCAGGCAGGTAACAGCGGTGGGGCGGTAAGGCCGGGTGGGGGGGGGATTTCGAGGGAGGATGCAGAGGGAAAATTAAATAAATAATTAATTTTCCCTCTGCATCCTCCCCCTCGAAATCCCCCCCCCCCCCAACACGGCCCCACAGCTGTTACCTGCATGGACCACGGCTGCTCCTGAGAAGAAAACTTCTCTTCTTATGCATTGCTTATTCTGTAAGGGTGAAGAAATATTTGAAAGTTTACCTGTTCTGGAAGACGACAATCAAGAAAAGGACTTGAATGAGTTTGACATATGTATAAGGAAGTTAGATTTGCATTGTCTACCTAAATTAGTAGTGTATTAGAGAGATACCACTTTGGTATGAGAGAGCAAAGATGTGGTGACAGTGTTGAGGAGTATATAACTAGTCTGAGGAAATTAACCTCGAGTTGTAAATTCAGAGCTACTTTAGAGGAATGAATATGGGATCAGTTCATGCTTCGCTGTCGTTCTGATAAAATGAGACAAAAACCATGGTTAAAGGCTGACCCCACGTTGAATGAAGTTACTTCCAACGCTAAACGTGTAGAGCATTCTAGCTAGTGCGGAGGAACTGTAAAAGAAAAAGAAAATTGATGTTTGTAAAGTGGGTTTGAAGGATCAAGATGGAAGAAGCAGAACATCTCAACTTACTCAAGCAAAATGTAAAGTTGTATGTTATAGATGTGGTAATCCTGGACATGTTGCCTCTTTTAAAAAATGTCCAGCTCTAAATGTTGTCTGCAAACAGTGTTTCAAAAAAGCACATTTTGCTAAATGTTGTTCACTTAAAGTACTAGTAAGGTTAATTGAATATTCTCTGAGCCTATAGAAGTTGTGAAAGATTGTATTTTGTCTGTATCTACTGATGGGGGGGATCCTAAAGATATCATCTCCATTGATGGATTATCTATGCAAGCTCTTGTGAACTCAGGAACATGGCTCACTTTGAGTCCAACTTGGCGTTTGACAGAGAACATTGTGATAAAATATCTCTGAAAGATCCTGACGTCATACCTAGTAGATATGGTGGACAAACCTTAGAATTAGGGTTTTTTGAGTCTGAAATTACATTTCAGAGCAGCAAGATTTGTGGGAAAGCGTATGTCCTGTCAAGGGGGACAGCATATTGGCTTGGCCTCATCAGAGGGATGTTGGAGTTCTGTTCGATCCCATTGGCTTTCCACCAGTTAGATTGAGGGTAGATAATATTAAGGAAGTGCAAAAAAAAAGGCTTGCATAATTTGAATGTTGAGAAGGCTGAAAGCAGTACTAGTTCCATTGAGGAATTTCCAGAAGTATTCTGTTGCTTGAATATGATTTTTCCTTAGATAAATGAAAAGACAGGAAGCGTTTGGCAAAAGAGGAACAAGTTGATTTTTTATTAAACACAGCAATTGGGAGAGTATCAACAGAGTTACGTCTGAAGACAGTCTCAAAGAACAGAAGTTTTGGCCGCACATATATACATTTTGTGGGTACAATAAAACACTTTGACATTCTTTGAAAAGCCTCATTGTCATAAATAACCAAAAAGAAATCAGATATAGGTGGTCACAGATGGCTCTCGAACTCGGGGAGAGATAGTGTGGGCCAGTGTGTGTGTGTCCAGATGTTCAGTGTGGTGAGCGCGTGATCACCTCATGCGGTGTGCATATCGTGTCTTGATTGACTGAGTGTTCCTAGCTACATGTGACATCTAACTTTGCGGTATTTTTGGAATGCGTACCTTTGGTCAAACGTGGTTTATTGGGGCCAGTCAGAGGGAGTAAGCAACCTGGTCGCCCTCCACTCAATTAAATCACAACATAAACGAGACCTGACTGTACTTAAACACCCACCAAGTTCCAAAGATACCAAGAGCAATGTAGTGATATCAATGCTCAGATGCTGGCTTCTCAAGAATGCCAATAACATCCGGATCCGGGTGTACAGTTCTCATTGTTTGTCAATCAACCACAATGCAAACAATCTTGTTAAAGTAATCAAGAAAAAGTGTGTGTAAGGTCAGAAAGTACCTCACGTAAGCATCACCAAGGGAGCTGCTGGTTGGTGCTCACCAGTTTGCTCACGTTTTTCATCATTGGTGACTTTCATGACCGTGAAGAAAAGAAAAAAGAAAAGTTGGTGTCACGATAATGCTCAAGAGGTGAAGAAAGAAACAGACATAATCTGTGAGAGAATGCACGCAGATGCTAGTGTCATTCCATACCCACTGGACCCCATGGTGAAAGATAAAGCAAGATTTGCTTCTCCAAGCTAAAATGAGTTGTGATTCACTCGCACATATATGTACTTTATTGGGTGCCGTGAGCACACTCAGATTAAAATGAACGGTATGTTTTAGACCATTTCATTTAGGAAAAGGCCAACATGTTTCATTGCCAATACCTTACGGCAATTTCAACAGTGCTTCGGGGACCAGTCTTCACCTCACTGGTACTTCAAGCTTAGCCTGTGGTGATTGACAAACAATAAAAGAAAGAAAGATGGCGCCAACCATTGAAAACATTTTTTTAAAAGGGTTATCCGGCATTGCCTTGATGTTAACACATGAAAAGCAGTGGTGTTAATGTATTTACCAGGTGGTTGCAGTCTGGATTCATACCAGCAACGCACCTCCTGGGGGTGTTCACACTTTTTAGCCACACATCCCCTATAAATCGACACAATAGCCAGTCTTCTTGGGCCTGTTTGTGGTGTGACTACCTATCTATGGAATTGATCAGGGTTTCCCTGGGTGTGCATTTGTCTTTGGGCTAAGTGTAACCCTACCTGTTGCTTGTTAATCAGTAGGCTTGGGTTTGGGTCGCAGGGCCTGTCTGGCCACGAATCTTTGACTTGGGGTTGATGTAGAGGTCATCTCTGAGAAATCTGACAGCAATGATACAAGCTTGTGAGTGTGAGCACATGTAACAATGCAGTCATTAATATCATATTTCCGATATTCTCATTATTACACCTACAGTTGTTACATCGTACATCAACATTGCATTCACTGAGATAGACGTCACTATGTGGACATAAGTTATGGTGTGCATTTACTGGTATTGACATCATGGGCATTCATAGATTGCAGCATACATCAATATTGCATTTATTGGTACTGCTGCTTCTACGCGTGCATACATCAGGGTGCTATTGTATTTCTCAATCTCAACAGTTTGATGAAAGAAGGGATATGTATATCAGATAATAACGTGGGAGTTTTCTAAATCCATAGCACACAGAGTCAGATCTGTGTCCATTTCGATGAGAAATTCTGTGGAGATTAATGTGATGGATGAAGAATAGAACCCGTCGAAAGTTCAGAATGGATTGCCTCCATTATTGTTGCTTGTAAACAATCAGGTGACATTAGGCTTTGTGTGGATTTAAGAAATTTGATTAAATGTGTGGTGATTGATCATTTTCCTTTACCAAATATTACCGAAATGATTTCCATGTTACATGGTGCTTATTTCTGCACCACCCTTAATCTGATAGCAGTGTACCACTAAATCAGGCTACATCCCGATTCTAGAGATCTTACCACATTCATAAATCCTTTCGGGATATTTCATTTTATGTGTGCTATTTGGCCTTGAGTGAGCAGTGGCTGTGTTTCAGGTGGTCATGTATGAATTGTTTGGAAGTATGGAGGGGTGAAGTGCTTCCAAGATGATATTTTGATATTTGGAGAGACTGTGTAGGTTCGTAACTCAAGAATGAGACAAGTGTTGGATGTACCTAAGGAGAGTGGGTTACTCTCAATCTTAGTAAGTGTAAGTTTGGAACAGAAGAGATTGAGTATTTGGGGCATAGCAGTAACCATGAAGGAATTCCTACAAAAAGTACCTGTTTTCCAACATTTTGGGTCTATACAGTCCTACCAAGAAAGATGAGTTGTTGTTCTTTCTGGGGATAGTAGAGTTTCATGCCACATTTGTTCCTAATTTAGCCTCAAAGATGAGTAATATGAGACAGTTACTTATAAAAGGGAAGAAATTTGTGTGGAGTGAAGAGTGTGAGCGGAAGTTTGTTGACGTCAAGGAGAGTCTTGGAAGTATAGATAGCTTGCAGTGTTTTGATCCCTCTAAGCATTGTTTTGTTATGACTGATGCCAGCACAGTAGGTATGGGTGCGGTTTTACTAGAAAAGGGGGAAGAGGGAACTGAGTTTAAGGCAATAACTCATAGCTCTAGGTCCTTGCGTGGTGCAGAAGCTAATTACTCCACCATTGAAAGAGAAGCCTTGAGTGTGCACTAAGGCATTAAGAAATTGAGGATTTTTTGGTGGGGAAAGGCTTTTATTGTAATGACTGACAAAACCTTTAGTGCAAGAACTGTGTCAGAGTGATCTTGATGCCATTTCAATGTGCATAAGCAGATAACTTGTTGGGTTGCAGGAATATTGTTTTGATATTTGTTATATACCTGGTGCCTGCAAAAAAAGTGTCAGACTGTCTCTCTAGACTCAGTTTGATAGTGGAGGAGGAAGAAGTTGAGGAAGAAGAATGGGTAAAGGTGTGTACTATTACCAAAGGAGCCATTTCACAAAAAGTATGGTTGGATGCTGTTGAGCATGATTCAGTGTTACAGGATGTGAGTATGGCGATACTTAATAGATGGACTACGGAGTTGCATGAGAACTCTGAATTGGATGGGTACAGGAAGGTAAGACATGAGTTATCTTGTGAGAGTGGAATTATTTTGTGTGGAATGAGATTGGTGGTGCTTAGAGAAAGGGCCATAAGGCTTGGGCATGAAAGTCATCAGGTTACAAGCAAAATGAAAGCCAGAGTAAGACTGACTTATTGGTGACCTGGCATGGATATTCAGATTGAGAGGTTGATAAGAGAATGTCTGGATTGTGTGAAGAGTGATAAAGTGTACAAGGTGAGGAGTCACCCTCCAATGGCATGCAGGGATATGCCTCATAGACCCTGGGAATTCATTTCTGTGGATATTGTTGGACCACTACATGGTAGAGGGACCAGTAATTATCTCCTGGTTCTTGTAGATCAGTTTTCTTATTGGGCTGAGACTGTGGTTGTAGGTGCAATTGAGACCAAGAGAGTAACAGATTTTCTGAGTGAAATCTTTAGTAGAGGAGGTTTAGCTGATGCCATTCTTAATCACTATGGGCCGCAATTTGTTTCAAAGGAGATGGAGGATTTTCCAAGGGTAAAAGGAGTAAAACATAGGAAATGCTCATTATATCATCCTATGGGTAACGGAACTGTAGAGCGGTTCAATAGAGCAATTAAGGAGTGTATACAATTGGAAATGAGTGATGGCAGGAACTGGAAGGAAGGTTTCAAAAAGGGTTTTGTATGTTTACAGATTTTCCCCACACTCTACGACAGGTAAAGTCCCTTTGAGAGATTTAGAGAAAAGAAAGCGAACACAGAAATGTCACATGCTTGGATGTGCTTGGGAAAAAATACCAGTGTCCAATGGGAAATGGAGAATGGTTTAACTAGGGAATTGAGGTCAGTGGCAAATCGTAAGTTGAATTATGATTTGTGGAAAGCAATTCAATTGAATTCAGCTTTATTCGGTTAAAAGAAATACAACCATAAAAGCATTCTATGAAATATAATCCTGTTCACATTTTATCATGGTCAATACATTAAATTGCATAAAATTTTAAAATCAGTCCATAGATTGGTAAACACAGTAGATATGGTATAATAATTTGTCTATATCAAGGTGGAGAAAATTAGATAATGGTTTATATGTAAAGTGCGTAAGTGCAGATATTTGTGGAGTATAAAAGAACGTAACATCCCTAAAAACCATTAATCAGTGTGTGTCCTACTCTCTTCGTAAAGTAGGGCCTCAAGGTGTGAATTAAGCTTTCTTCTTTTAATCACCCTTTGAATATAAGCCACCACTGTGTTGCAAACTTTCACATTTTCTAAAGTGCAAATAAACTCAAAAGCAATTTTATAAAAATACACTTTTTCCTTTACAAATAGTGGGCGTAGAACGCTCTTCCTAATGTCCATATAAAAATTGCAAAATAAAATAAAGTGGAGAGTTGTCTGGTCCGATTCTCCATCACAGGGGCATTTTGGAAGATTTCGATTCCACTTGCCCATGGTTGGAAAGGCTACTAAAAAGTAAATGGTTCCCATTCTCAACCTTGTCAGGGAAAATCTATGTTTTATATCGGTGACATGGCGTAAATAACACTGTGTCCCTAGTCCATTGGGCATAGCACAGTAAGCCCTACATAGCTTTTTCGAGTTTGCCTCAGTTTCTCTTAACCGTTCTCTTGACTCTGAGCCCACTTTTCTAATCTCTTTCACTATAATCAAAAATGTGCGTGGGATTATTAAAATCAATGTTCTCAGTGCACTCTTTTAAAAGATTATTAATATACATCAACCATGGAATTTTCTTGTTATGCTCAAGGGAAAGGCAGCCCTTAATGATTTCCTGCGTGAATTTGGCTCCCTCCTTACTCCAAATGCCATACCAAACAGTAAGAGCTGCTGTACCAATATGATCATTAATATAAGGGGCAGACAGCTCATTGTGGATGATATATGAGGGAGCTGGATTTGATACAGCTAATAATCTTTTTAAGAACATATTTTCTTGAGTCTGGAGAATAACATGATTAGCTGATCCCCATAACGCAGCACAGTAGCAAGTTCCAGTGAGGCACTTACTCCTATAAAGGGTCAAAATGTCTCTAATTGGCTTGTTATCCATTTTTTTTGCGAATCTGAAGATAGCCTCCGTTGTCCGTGTACATTTTGATTTGCAGGAATCAATATGAGCTCCCCAATGGCCTTTGATGTAAATAACAGGCCCAAATACGAAAATGATTGTGTTTCTGCTATGGGCACCCTGTTGACATGATGTGTCCTAGTCTTTGGCTTCCCTTTTCCACAAATCATCGTAAATGTTTTGTTTAAGTTAAGTTTTAAGTCCTTTTCATGCATGTATTCGCCAAACTTTTATATTAGGCACTGAAGCCTGTTAGCAGTTCTAGAAAGCAGAACCGCGTCATCCGCATAAAGCACAGTAGCGGTGACGCGGTTACCAACCCTTGGAACGTCAGCATTTAATTTTCACAAACATTCGTCCACTCCATTTATGTATAGAGGGAACAAGAGTGGGGCAAGGACACAGCCCTGTCTAATCCCGCATGCTACTCTGAAATGTGCAGTGGACTCTCCTCCAGGCCCATAATGAACACTTGTGGTTAAAAGCTTATAAATTTGTGACAAGTAAACAATAATGTCACTTGGGGCACCCATCGCGACCAGAGTCTGCCATAGTTTTGTGTGATTTACTAGGTCAAAAGCACTTGTAAGATCGACAAAACACAAGTGCAAATGGCCCATTTTTGAGAGTGTGTATTTGCTAATTATTAAATGGAGATTAACACACTGCTCTATGGTCCCTATCTCCCTTCTAAATCCATACTGTGAGGCTGTGAGAATTGAATTATTGATTGCCCAAGTTTCCAGTCTTTCCAGGAGGATTCTACCCATCAATTTTGACGCTGAGTCAAGAAGGGAGATAGGTCGATAGCATTTGGCATCACCTCTATCGCCTTTTAAAACATCGGTACAATAACACTTTCCATCCAGGTTGTGGGCAATATGCCACCTGCTGCAGCATTACATACTTTTTGTAAGATTGGGGCCCAGTAGTCTATATCAGTCTTAAAAATATCTACAGGAACCCCATTAGTACCAGGTGCCTTCCCGCTTACACATCTATCCAGGACAATTTTTACCTCATCTAAAGTGATAAAAATCAGATTGGGAGGATCTATAGTTGTAAAATGTCTATTGTCTGGTAATAAGAGGATTTCATTATTGGGGTTAAAAATCTGCCCAGAGTACTTTAGCCAGTCTGAAGGCTGGACCAGGGTCTCAATTTCGGCTGCAGAATGATCTTTAAAATAAGGATGATTAATTCTTTTCCAGAATAAAGGAACATCCCGGGTGCCAGCCGCTTGAACTAGTTTTCCCCATGCCTGCTCTTGTATTTCCTTTTTCCTTCTGTTAAGGGTCTGTTTATATAACTTCCTTTGGGTTTTAATCAGTTCACTATCTCTTTGTCTAGCCTTTAAAGCAGTTTTAAGGGACTGATTGACTTTGGTACATTGCTGATCAAACCAGCTAACACTTTTAGGAGCTGTCTTTTTGTTCCTAATTTTGAGGCCTCCTTGAATTGCAGAGGTAATATTACAAAAGGCCTGGATAATATTCAAGTCAGAAGTATCTCCCTTCTTACAAATCTCCAAGGGGCATATCATCAAGGCGGCGTAAAACAATTATCGCCGCTTTTGCATCCGTTTTTGGGCGAAAAGCGGCGATAAATGTAACGCCCTATCAGCATGGACACGCTAACGCGTGAATCCATGCCTTAGCGCCCATTTCCTTTGCGCCTCGCCTCGCATCGCTAATGAGATGCGAGGTAGGCGTTCCCGTCTGTAAGTCAGCGAAAATCTTCGCTAACACTGCTACCCCCTATTAACAAGTAAATCGTTAAGCCGCCTAGCGACATAAAAAGCAGCGCTAACCGGGTATATCGCCGGTTTTTTACGCCTGCTATTTTTCCTACTTAGCCATAACTATCATGGGAGGTGGATTGTCATGCTGAGTCCACATCTCCCTATCTACAATGTTTTCCCTAACGCGGTTTTATATCGCTGGAATTTCTGCGTTATTGCCTCTTTCCGCCGCTATTGGCGGGGTTTCTATCGCCTCAGCGATGCGCGTTGGTGATAGTGCGCTAACCGGGCGATAGAATCCGGCGATAGACGGCGTTAGTAATGTGCATGTTAGACGTGGCCAGCGATAATTATCGCTGCCGCTTGATGATATGCCCCCAAGTCGTATTGACATTCGTGCACTATCTTATCTAGAAAGGCAGGTGGATTAACACCTGCCCATTTAATGCTTATGCCATTCTCTCCTTGCGTTGTGATATTAACGCTAGGCAGCTCCCCTCCCATGGTGTCATACCAAGTTTGAGGGTTAAATATAATGGATGATGGTCACTGAAGGGACTTTCTAGTACCTCCAGTTTCACAATCAGCCCTCGTCCAGACTCAGAGATCAATATATGATCAATGATCGCTTGCTGTCTGTGGCCTTCATATGTTGGTATCAGTGGCTTACCCTCTGCGATAGACTGTTCCAGTAATTCTAGGTTGTAACTGTACATTACATCATTGATAGTCTCTCCATACAAATTGTGTGGGAAATGAGAATAAGGTTTGCCATATAAATTCTTATGACCACAATGATCTCCTTTCAATATGTCACATTTCTTGCTATTAAAATTCCCAGCCCAGATAAAAAGGCAATCACTTTTAATGTGTTTTATAAATGTATCTAACTCCTTCTCCAGTGCTATTATGACCTTATTTCTGGAATTATCAAAAACATTATTGTAAAAGTTAATCATTAAAATGCACTGAGTTTCAGGAATTTGAAACCACAATAATTGAAAGAATTGTGAATCAGTATTAGCTTTCTTTAGAAGTAAAGAATATGTAACAGAAACCAAGACAGCAAGTCCTCCTTTGGCCCTTCCATTCTGAGAGGGAACCGCTGGGGTAGTGACCGTAAAAAATCTGTCAATATGAAAAGGTTCTGTAAGCCAGGTTTCTTGGATTCAAGAAATGCTTTGTCATTTATCTTATTTTTTTATACCTGCAATATTCCATGTTACAACCTTCAGATTTACATATGGCAATACTTCAATTGAATCGGATTCTTGGTTAATATGAGCTTGTGCGATTCTTCTATTGTTTTTTACACTTTAATCAGCGCAGAATTCATAATCAGCGGCCTTATGTAGTCAATCAAGGTTGCTACATCTTCTAAGAGATGAGTATCTATTCAACAATGGAAGTGGAGTGTACCAATCTACTAGGCGGCTTCCGTTATCGGAATGAGTAACTTGCTCCACGCCTGGTTTGTAAAAGAACCCCAGGGGGATTGCGATAATAGTATTGTCTTGGTGTCTCTGTGGCATTGCGTCACTGGTGCAAAGTTCGCTAAACAATGCTTTTACTATTTCTGGAAAGCGAAAAGTTTCGACGATGCAGTCCCCTTTGCAGTGTTTAGGTGATTTCCCAACCCAACATACTCTTCTTACCATATAAATACTCTGAAAGAGAAAATTAGGTTTGTAATAGCATTTATTTGTGAACCAGTGAACAACCTTATGCTTCAGGTCCCCCCATTGTTCTTTGGCCCCATCCGGCAACTCTGGCACATTTTTCAAGACGATGGTATAGGGGGTTGACTGGGGTGGTAGGTGTAACGGTCGCTGACTAATACTTGTTGCCCGGGGAATAGAGGAAAGTTTTTCCAAATATCTATTCTCAGTTGTTGTTGTGGTGGTCTTATCATGAATCATCGTGGCAGGAGGCTGTTTGCACACATCAGTAATCTCTTTTGCTTGGTGAGGAGCTGCTGAGTCTAAAATGGCATTCGCAGCCATGTATTGACTATGTTCTGTAGTTATACCATCAGTTCGAGCCTTCATAAAGGTCGCGCCCGGGTTTTTGTCAGGCAATAGTGTCTCTGTGATTAGTTTTGCAATCTGGGATACGTCACTTTTGATCTTAGTTATCTTGGACAGTAGTTTCCTCTCAATAGTATCAATCTTCCCATGTAATTTCTTAAATAGAGTTTCCAGATTTTGTGAATGATTGGATACGGGTGCGCCCTCCGTACCCCTATGCAATTTTTTAAGCTGCAGCTTTATAGTCTGTGTGGGGGGGTCAGTTGCTATTATTTCTGGTGGTTGTTTACTCTTTTTAGCCGGGGGGGATATCAGGTCTGTGCTGTTTGTTAAAACTGATATCTCCAGTGGCAAGGTAGATACGCATGGTGCTTTGGTTTTATTTTGCTGGTACGACGTTATATCCTTTGGAGGGATGTTAATATTAGGTTCAGGTTCCAAAACAGCTATATCAGACCTAATCTCTATTGTAGCTGCAGTTAAAGCTGTTTTTGTTGCAGCTATGCATTCCTCTGCATTAACAATGTCATTGTTAATTAGTTCCATTGCAGTATTTAGGTAGTTGGTAATAGGGGCGCTGGTTCTTGTACTTTTGTTTCTATTGCCTAAGGGGGCAGTTGCAAGTTTACGCTTGCCCGTATCTACAGATAAAACCACTGTACTGCTTGTCAATATAGTAGTATCTTCTTACCCTGTTTCAGGAGATATGAATTCAAAAGCCAAGAGGGGTGGCCCAGCCTGGCCTCAGTCGGCCGTGGACAGGTGCGCCCGCACGTGTCCCGTGCTGCAAGAAAGTTCCGGCGCCTTTGTGGCGCGTCAGGAGCTTGGCCCTGCCCCCTTCCTGAAGAGCCCATTGTGCTTGGGGACCGAGTCCCACCCCAGCGATGAGGGAGCGTGAGGAGGACCAGAAGCAGCGGTGAAGGGCAGCGAACGGCAGCAACACCGCACAGCCAGTGAGTTAACGCCTCCACTGGCCAAGCAATCGTCCCGCTCTACGGGAAAGTTCCGGCGCCTTTGCGGTGTGTCAGAAGCTTGGCCCCGCGCCCTTCCTGAAGAGCGCGTTGTGCTGGGGGACCGAGTCCTACCCCAGGGATGAGGGAGTGTGAAGAGGAGCAGGAGCAGCGGTGAGGGGCAGCGAGCGGCAGGTGAGTTAAGGTCTCCACTGGCCAAGCAATCGTCCCGCGCTGCGGGAAAGGTCCGGCACCTTTGTGGCGCGTCAGGAGCTTGGCCCTGCCCCCTTCCTGAAGAGTGCATTGTGCTGGGGGACCGAGTCCCACCCCAGCGATGAGGGAGTGTAAAGAGGAGCAGGAGCAGCGGTGAAGGGCAACGAACGGCAGCAGCACTGCACAGCCGGTGAGTTACGGCCTCCACTGGAAAGCAGTCTCACATCGCAAATTCAGTATTGGTGACATGGTTTTGATAAACAGTTCTATAAGGGCAGGAAAGGTATCCTAATTTTCTGTTCTGCAAAGGGTTGTAAAAGTGTATTGAAATGCAATCATATTGGATGATGGGTGAGTTTGGAAACTCAAAAGGAATGTGGAATTAAGGGGTGTGTTTCACAAGCTCCTATTATGGATTCGCCTTATGTTTACTTTAACTTGTATACCACTATATTTTCCCTGTGATTTTATCTGTGATAGCTGTTTTGCATTTTTGCCTTTATTATGTTCTGTTTTTATTTGTATTTTTTAATTATGGATTGAAGGCTGTTATCTTTTCTCGGTTAATTGAGGGGGGGTGTGTGGTATTCCTGTTTAAGGGGTTTAGAATGTTAGTGGGAGAGATTGTTAGCCAACATTCCAGGTGGGTGATAATATGTCATGAGTGTTCTTTTGTAGGCAGGTGACCCTTGACCAGAAATGTAAGGAGGTGTGATAGAGGTGTTCCTAATAAAGAGCCAAATAACTCTAAAACCGCGTTGTAGTGATCTTTACACTCTTCCTATGGAAACTCTGAGCTATCTATAACTACACAGTGTGACCACTACTGTGTAACTCTGTCTTTCAAATCCTGATCCTCTAAACCCACCTTAGCTAGGGAAACACCTAGTTGACCCACAAAGGTTACCCAACAATGGAGTAACTCCACCATGACCAACAGGGTCAGGGAGGCTGTCTTTGCAACCCCACTGCTTTTTCAGAGTGGGGGGATACCAGTTCATGTGGTAGACACCCTCCTTCCACTCCTCCTTCTGTCAGATCAGGTGTGCCACCCTGTTAATGAACAGCTGCCTGTGTCTTCAGGACTTCTTGGGGAACAGGTAAGGCCTTACCAGTGCCAACTTTGGGGTTCTCCCTTACTGGGTTAGAATTCCCTTGGCTCACTGGGTCTCTTTCTAAGAGTTGTCTTGCTTTTCTTCCTTTCCTTTTCTTGCCTTTCGTTTGGGGCTTACTTTTTCCTAGCCTTAGTGTTACGACCTCCAGAATCCTGGGGTGAGGTAGTACCCTGGGCAACTACCTTCTTTGGGCTCAGACCAACCTCTGGGAGGTCATTGCCAAGGAGACAATCTAGGGGGAGGTCCAGGCTTGCTACCACCCTGTGATATATAAGGGAACCACCTATCTCTAGAGTTACCAAGGCCACAGGTAATTTTCTTTCACTGAAAAAACAAAGGTTAAAGGGACATTATAATTAGGTGACAATGTCATTCAAACATACTGTTTTAACCAGACAAAAACATTTAAATTCACCAATTTGAGTTATTTCAAATAACTATAACTCGTGCCCTAAAGTTCCTGTAACTCGCGCCATTGCCATGCACAGTCTTGTCATTAAGGATGTCATTTCAGATATTGAAAGGATGTTATCAATGATGTCATAGAACATGCCATGGGTAATGTAATATTTGAGGTAATTAGCAGTGCATGGCGAAAATAAACCAATCCCTGATATGCATACATGTTCTCCTAAGAAGGGATCATGTACAGATATTAAATGAATAAAAACTCCTATATTTTGGAGGGACAGACAATTGGGTGAGTTATGATGTGATGAAATTTCCATGTTCTTCAAGGGATGACTATGTGTCTTGAAGTATGGTTGAGTGATGATGAGTTTTTAAGTCCAATGCAAGAGACATGTGCTTTCTGACCACAAGAGTTGATACTGAGTTTAATGGTAGAGTAAATTAAATTACATTAAACTCAATCTGCTGATATTTTCACTGAAACAAACTGAACAGACTGATATTGATGAATAGTTATATTGTGATTAGTGTTACATATAACATGTGTCTGAAGACTGGGTGTGATGGAACACTACCAGGGTTCAATGCCGGGAGATGGTAGTTATCATTTTGTTTAATTAGAATACTACCTAATAAAATTATATTTCCTTTAGCGGGTGACTATGTGCCTTTGAGTATGGTTGAGTGATGGAGTGTTGGATGATGAGCAGTTACCCTACTGCAGGAGCCATGTGCTTTCTGACCATGACAGTTGATACTGAGAAAAATGACACAGTTAATTAAAGTACAATGAACTCGATTTGCTTGCATTTTCAGTTAAAGAAAACTGAGAAGGTTGAAGATTGATGAACTGTGAACCTGATTAAAATACCGGGATCCTGGATTGTTACACAATAATAGGAAAAGATGAAGTATGGCTGTCAGTGAGGAGTAATTATATTTTTAGTTTTTTGTCATGGGTGGGATGAGCATGTAGCGATGTATAATGGTATGTTGACATTTTAATATTTTTTTAATTGTTCTCTGAGTGTATGTATTTGTTTACAGCCTTGATAAAGGGGTGGTCCGTAAAACACGTGTTGGCTGACTGTATTGTCATGTGGTCACATTTTAGGCCCGGGTAGAAACACCATTTTCCATGCTCATGTTTAAGTTGCCTTCTTTTCTTAAAAACTATGACATTTGACGCATATTTGTTTGCGTGCCTGTGCAGGATAATATTCTTTGAACTAAGCTTTGCTTACATTTCCACTTCGTAGGCACATTATCAAATACCTTGAACGAAGGGCTAAGTGCATTACGCAAAATGTTGTTATTTGTTATTGTTCATTCGGAGACAGAGCTATCACAATATAATAAACAACAGCTGCCTGACTGGGGCATCGGCAAGGCAACATGGGTGATGGTTATTATAGAAATGGCATCGCTTACTTGTTTAGTTAGAGGAGCATTTCGCTGGCACTGAGAGGTTGCCCCATGCCAGAATTCCAGTCCAGCTGATTCCTGTTTACCTCATGCAAGGGACGCTGCCCAGCTCTACACCAAGACAGGTGCCCTGATGACACTTACTGACAGGTTACAGGGAGTTGGATCACCCTACAGGGATTTGGCCGATTCACCCGCACTAGGCATACTAGGTTAAGAAGCGCTAGGTAGGTGTACAATATATTATAGTACTTATATGCAAGAATATTTTCTGTTAGCAAAATGGTTGAACTGTTTATCTTTTTCACCATTCTCGTAATGCTAATCGCATTATTCTGTTTCCTTCTTACGATTATTGCAGCACACGTATTTTACTCAAGAATCACAATGCTTCAATAAATATTGAAACTGCATGTTGTGTATTGCTTGTGAATCTCTTTAGGTATGCATGAGTTACCAAACTAAAAGGTTCTAGATCTGTTAACACGATTTCCTTGGGGAGTCAGGGTTGTCATGTTCTGAGGTTTCATATTCTATTTGTTATCTTGTCAGTTTTGGGGTACAGATGGTGCACTGTGAGCTAGCAGGACTTAGACCAACATATCCTGATGGTGTGCTGATAATCAGTCTAACACAGTTTTGAAGTTTATGTTGTCCAAACAAATGCACAGTTTTTACTGAGGAAGTATAAGCTGTACGACAGGGCGCCAGCCAACGTTCTACCTTGGGTTCTTATTTAATGGATCACCAAAGTAGTTTTCTTTTGTATACCCAAAGATCCCTACTCACCACTTAACCGGAGATGTCCATGTTGTTGGTGAAATATCCTCCTCATCTGAGTAGGTAATTCCTATGTATTGGCTTCAAGCTTGAACCTTTCAAAGGATCATCACATAGAGGTACCTTCTTTGAATTTCACATATTTATATGGCTGACGACGATGCAACAATTAACATACCTGAAAACTGCACACATGCGGTCACACCAATGCTGCAACAATGTGGACTCCCCCTTGTGGATGGAGACGCTACCGTTTTGGTTGAGGCCTATGAAGCATAGAGGAAAGAGATATTTTATTCATGGGTTACATTCCCAGCAGCAAATGCAACGTCAAGACTTTTTCATGCTTACACTGTAGCTGCAGTTACTAACAACTACACAGCTTATGTAGCACTAGCAAAACCATCAAAATACCAAGAACACCAGAGTTGGTTTGAAGGCACCCGCCACATACTACAGATGAAGTTAGACTAGGTCACCTCAGCTAAGAGGGAGCAACATGGCCAGTTACACACCACATCGAAATATAGTAAATGTGGCAGCTCCACAAATACGGACATTTTACACAGGTCTAATCAGAATATTCAGATGTTTGACACAATCCGTCATATGAACAATGACGGTAAATCCTGCAAGGGCTGCTCAAGCTGCACAAACCCAATTAAGTACTCCTGGAATAATTCCTGTTACCAGCAATGCAGTCATGGGTAAGGTTCCCATCAGACGGGAGGGAATTCCGTTCTGGATTGCACAAAAACACATAGCTTGAAGCAGTGTTTCCCCATTCGGGACCTCAGAAAAAACAAAGAATTCTCACAATATACTTGCCAATGGGGATTTCTTCCCCAGTGGAAATGTGTATCACTTGGGGTACAGTCTTTGATGCAGTATATACCAGAACACACAGTACACCCACATTAGCTGTTTTGCTAAAAGTGCTTAATCAGATCCAAAATGAGCATGAGCAGCCCCTGCCCTGGATTTGGGGATAAAACTGATGGGCAACTTTGCTGCAGTGTCTGCCATTATGTTAAATAACATTCAAGGGGAAGCAGCAGATATGCCAATGACTCACAAATTTGACTCCGGGAGAACAGGAGCACAATTTACCTAGAATTATTGAGGAAACCTATGCACCAATAGGTAGAGATAGTTTGGGAGCCAGACCTAGTAAACCACAAATTAAGAGTAATTCTGAAAAGGATAACTCAAAGCAGGCATCAGACTCTTCTACTAAGAAGAGGAAGTGGGATAATAAGAAAAATAAAGAAAAGACTAAAGCACGGGGTGGATCTCCTCAATAGGGGTCCACTGAAAATCGATATAGCCTGCGTAACCGTGAAACTATAAGAACTCTGATAGGTATCAGAATACTGATGCACGTTTCTCTCGTTCCTTTCAGGCGTGATCTCAAAAAAGCTCGGAGAGATGAGGACGATCTGAACTCAGAGCAGAGGTGTACGAGAAACCGAAGAATGGCTCACAACACTCTTCTGACTTTATAATAAAACAGGAAGACAAACCTAAACAGTCCTAGTCTCAATTCAAAAAGAAGAAAGTGGCAGGCCTTCAAATCAAGCATGCCACAGATATTGAGGACACTTCTTCTGAGCGGGGAGGGGGCTCTGACCATGCTGGACAGCACAGCAGAAGTCCCAATAGTTCACCAGAAACTTATGGAGTGTCTGGCGGCAGCAGCGCCGAGTGACTATATCCAGGTGGAAACACCGGATAGGAGAGCGAGTGCCCCGCATCAATTATACGAGACGCAACTCAAAACGGGAGGGATGTACAACGTAATATAAATGTTCTTTTTTGGGATATCTTGTCATTTGACTATGACATTCTCTTGGCTGAAAAGGATTGACCACTGGAGTTTGTCATGGATTGTCCGAGGTGAGAAAAGGTAATTTTACTTGCCTTCTCCAACCTCGCCCAGATGCAGTTAAACATTCTTACGCCAGGGAGTGGGCCTTAGCACAAGCTCCTGCGTTATACCGTAACCATATGGGATGGGTGATGGTTCCCCTTATAACATCATACCATTTATGTTAACCCCACAACCACAAATACCATACCCTATTAAAAATGACGCTAAAAAAGAAGTTGGAGAAATACTCACACAACTTGAATACCAAGGTGTAATAGAAAGTTGCACGTCCCCTATGAATTATCCTTTGTTTCCAGTAATGAAACCAGACCATTGATATTGTTTAGTGTTAGATTACAGACACTTGGACACCGCTACACGCACATTCGCTGTACAAAACACGCACAGCATGGCACTAATGAATAACATAGAGCTTAAAAGATACAACACAACCTTAGACATTTCCAATTG
The DNA here is from genome assembly GCA_963921515.1 of Calotriton arnoldi. NCBI lineage: Eukaryota > Metazoa > Chordata > Amphibia > Caudata > Salamandridae > Calotriton > Calotriton arnoldi. The sequence continues at coordinate 99,329 of CAWUFW010007532.1, forward strand.
ATTTTATTGTCAAAATATAGCATATAAAAGCAGGTGCTTTACTGCATTCAGTGCTGTAGGTTCTTAAAAGCAGTTCTGTTGATTGCCCCAGGGGTATAAGATTAGCCCCGGGTTGTTTTCAGCCAGGTTTACAAAACTTTTAGAAGATTTTGACGACCAGGCATTGTCCTATGTTGATTACATATACCTAACGGATGATGACCTTTCAACTCACTTGGAAAGAGTGGTTTGCATTGTTTTGGGATTTGCTCACATGGGCTAAAATTTAATTTAAAGAAATCAAAAATTTCCTAACTCAGCGTCCAGTTCTTGGGGTACGAATTGTCAAGTGGAGGCAGAAGCCTTGTGACACATTTCCTTGAGAAGTGTGTGCTTCTACAACCACAAATACATTAAAGAAACTCCAACCAATATTGGGTTTCCTTAATTTTGGCAGAACTTACATTCCAGACTAAGCAGAATGGGTAAAACCATTCTACAGCTTGATTCTTCCAGACTTTCCAAGCTCACATTGGACACCTAAACACACACAAATACTACGTTCACTGCAAGCTGACATGCTAGCTTCAAAACATTTACACACACGTGTGAACACCACAAACCTGGTGATCCGTATAATTGCGGGCACATCAGGATACACCTATATCACATTCGATAAAGGAGGCACTGTACCAATTGCATATACATTGCATTTCTACACCAATACAGAGATGCGTTTGCGCAGACAGAAAAAATTCTGATGGCAATGCAAACTGCTATAGTGAAAATAAGATCCTTGGCTCAGGGGAAACAGATAATTGTGGTTACTCCAGTCCCAGCCTTAGAGGCTGTGACAAAAGCCAGTGTTCTGAATGCAAAAGCTTTACATCCACGATGATTACAATGGGCCAACTCTCTGACAGCAACAGATGCAGTTACATATTTGACTCTACACTACAAACACAAGCATACCTGCAATATGAAAACGAACGTCCTCTGCCTAATGAAGTCATGCCTCTAGATCAGTATGATTAGATCATCTATACAGATGGTTCTGCCCATGCCTTCCATAGGGACAAAGCATCAATGCTCTGCTGCGTGCGCCGCTGTTAGGGGTAGAATGGAGGATGAAGAATTCGGTCCTCCCAGAACCTACACGCAGTGATTCCACAGCGCAGCTGGCTGAACTTAAAGCTCTAATTCTGACACTTGAGAATACGGATCTCGGTTTCCCTACACTCATAGAGTGTGATTTGTATTATTGTGTCTAGTCTTACAATAAGTACTTACACCTGATATACACACTGTCATCAGCATGTAGGAATACACGTTGAGAATTCCATTGGCTGATGAAGCCTCAAAAGCAATAGTGGAAATTGCTGCAGTTGCTGCAATTACTTTTTCACGTAGGAAGGTAGATGGAGACATCATGATGGCTGTCAACGCTGCACGTAATGGCACTCACTTGCCAAAAGGCATTGAATTCAAATACTCCTACCAGTTAAGCGTGCAAAACATACCTTTTGCTCATATTCCTAGAGTGGGGGATAGAGTAATACCAAACTCAGTTCATAGGTTAGGGTTAATACCTAGCAGCACATAGGGGCCAAGCATCTGCTCAAGCAGGGATAGCAGCTTCAATTTCATTATTGCAGCAACGCTATTGGTAGCCAGGTCCATACAAACAGACCAAGGACTTTGTCCTTAAATGTGACATCTGTCAGCAGATGAAGGATTCCACCATAGCTGGCCCACCACAGACACCTCTATTGATCTCAGACAAACCTCTGGCTTGTGTTTACCTGGACCACTGCAGACCCAATCAATCTGATGAATCTTACAAATACATCTTGGTATCAATGGATTCCTACTCTTGATTCCTATGGGTCTGGCCACAGCGATCGGCTGATGCCCAAACTTGCAATTCTTTATCAGGACATATGTAGTAGCCACATTCCATTCAAACCAGGGTCCAGCATTTGCCTCTAAATCTTACAGGGATACCATGGCAAAATTGGGTGTGATGTGTGGTACTCCTCCCCCTATCATCCTGAGGGAAATGCAGTAGTGGAGAGGAAGAACCGTGACTGAAAGCAGTCTTTAACAGCTAGGGTATTAGGTTCAGGTCGCATCTGGGTTTACCATTGTTTGGGGTCCAGAGAGCGCTCAATAATTTGCCTAAAAAATCCCTGGGTGGTTGGACTCCCTGATAAATCCTGTTTGGGGTTAAGATGTGGGCTCCAGACCTTGACAGTCCCAGTACTTGGGCTGCAGGAATAACATTTGACATCAATAAATGTTTGGATGTCTTACAGGATCTGAAAAACTTTTGAGAAACTCACAGTAACATCCAGCAGAAATGCCCCAGCACTGGTGAAGTGAAGGACCCACCAGCAACTCCTGGTTGGATTCCAAAGATCGGTGATCTGATCTGGGAGAAGACTGTAGACGAGAAGGAATTCGGGCAATCCTACAGAGCGACTGTACCTGTCCTGGCTGTTGAAGGTACCAGAACTGTCCTTTTACAGCCCCTTACTGGTTGCAAAACAAGAGATTTGTGTCAATAGATCTCATCAAACCACATCATTTGGCCGGTTCTATACAGTAGGCCCTGAGGGCTCCTGGGTAGTTACCTGTCACCTCTCACTACCCTACAGGAGATCCAGTTGGAAGCTTTGACCGACGATGAAGCTCCTCCTCCCCGGCTGGGGACAGCTAACAGTGAAGTATCACTTCTACCTGTTGTACCAATAAATGCCATACACAAACATTTACAGAAACACAAATTTCAATTCTGCAAACAGACAAAGATGGTATCTACTGCAACATACTGCCATTCGAGTCAACTCCCAGTTCTGCACAACCTCCGAAGCGCCCAAAAATAGATCAATCAGCCTCCGACTTCTTCTTCGACTTTGATGGCATCTCTTCAGATTTGACTGACCCACCACCACTACCACCCTCAGGTAGAATGAGTGAACTTTACATTTTGCTGAAAAAGGCATACTTTATCCCTCCTTGGATATACATTTGGATTAAAAGTGTATCACTTTTCTTTTTCATCTGGATTGGCTTTGTGACTGTATTTTTCATTCTTCTAAATGGACACTATCTCCCATAATGCTTTGCTGTTGAACTGGTGAACTTGGTTTTAACACCTCATTCTTCATCATACCAAGTGCAAAGAGATGTTTCTCTGATGAACATTTCTGCTGTTTCGGTTCCTGATGGAATTGTTTGAGATAAGGTATCAAATGATATATTCGGACCGACTGAAACTATTCAAATACCATATGTATTCCAAATTTCTTTGCATGATGTTTTCACTCCTAGTACTGTCTCTGATGATTGAGACATTGATGCTGTACATGAAATGCTAGATGATCTACAGCATTCTACTGTTTTTAATTTTGAAGAAATGTACGATGGCAGTTCCAATTATGATGATAAGTTCTATTTTCACCATTATGGTCACCATTTCCTGCATCAAGCAAGTACTCCACGTGCAGTATTTAATTACACACAATGGGAACACTGCCCTACACCACTACGGGGTAGCTCAAAAGCTACTCCACACCACACAAAGCCACACCACACAATGCCACACCTAACCATTCCAAACCAACACACATTATTCCACTACACACCACGTACATCCACTCCACTCCATAGCATGTAGGTAAAACACATTTACAACACCAATGGCTCTAACTCATTTTACTTTATTTTCTAAAGCACATGCTTTTGCCTAAGGTGGTCTGTATCAATTACAAGTCATGAGTTAAATCCTGTTTGAGGGTTGCTTTGTAGGCCTTATCTGTTAGTTTTTCTAAACTTAATATATTTTTCTATTTGGAAAAAAATGTAAAAGGTTTAAATAAACAGGGAACAAAAAACAACATTTAAAATGTATAGCTACAATTGCTGTGTGGTAGGAGGGGTTAGTGCATTTTAAAACGTTACAAACATTATCTAATTTTACACACACAATTGCACAGTTCCACATCACACAAACAAACTCAACACGTTTCCATCACACACCACATAATTCAACAAGAAACCACATAACACAAATCAACAACACAATTACATAAAACACCACAGGAATACAATCCACACCACATAACTCAACATCCCACCACAAAATTGCAACAGCACACTACATAATAAAACTCCAATATATAACACTCCACATAATAATAGCGTACCACATAATAATGCTCCATACCGCATAATCCCACTCCACATAATTTCTATACACTAAATACCACAACATTTCTATCCACATAATTCAATTGCACAACATACCATATAATTCCATTACACACCACATACATCCACCCCACTCCAAAACACATAAAGAAAACATAATTACATTTACAACGCCAATAGCTCTAACTCTTGCAAATGCGAGACCTATTGCATTGCAAATGCTTGTTTAACTAGTAGTTGCGCTTGAAGAGTGGTGGAGAAAGGAGGCTTGGCCTCCGACCAGCTCTCAGGAATCCTACTGTGTAGAAATTACAGGAGGTAACAGGAGGGCTACTTGGCCCCCAAGGTCCCTCAGAAGTAAAGTGGACTTCATCTCCCAACCAGTAGTGCTCCACGAGTGGTGGAGAAAGGGTTTGTGGCCTCCGAAGACCTCTTAGCAATCCAGCTGTGTGGGACTTATTGGAGATAACAGGAGGGGTAGTTGGCCCCCAAAGACGTCCTTGGGGGTCAACTATCGCTCTTGTTACCTCCAGTAAGTCTCACACAGAAGGATTGCTGAGACCTGTTAAGAGGCCACGTCCCCTTTCTCTACCACTGTGCAAACGCACCTCCTGGTGCACTAGTAGTAGGGGGATGAATTCCCCTTGGCTATTGAGGGTCTGTGGGGGCCAACTACCCCTCCTGTTATCTCCAGTAAGCCCCACACAGTGGTATTGCTGCGAGGTTGTTGAAGGCCACAACCCCTTTCTCCACCACTCTGCAAACGTGCCTCCATGTCATGAGTGATGTAATATGTGAGGTCATAAGTAGTGCATTGCGGGTACGTGTGAGTTATAGTTAGCTCAGCTAACTATAGCTGCTGAATTTCTCTGGTTTTGTACGAGTGAAATGTCAGCCTAACTATAACGTCCCTTTAACCTTTGTTTTTTTCAGTGATACATGTCATGTGATCAAGCTCACGTGATGCGAGTGAAACGCGTCAGGGCAGGCATTATGCCTGTGTATTCTGAGGAGACTATGCTGCAATAAAACTCTTCACTGCTTTGCACTACTTAATATTGCTTTGATTATTTGGAGCGTTACGAGGTCCGTGCCTGGATTTCCTGTCGGCAATTGTCAGGCCAGGGTTTGAAGTTGGATATATATATATATATATATATATATATATATATATATATATATATTAATCACTCTTCCTCTGTGACAGAAAGAACTGGGCCGCACTCCAAGAGATTGTATAATTCCTCTTTACTTTCAACAAATTTAACAAATTAAGATAAGGCAGTCCTATATATATATATATATATCCAAAGTAGTTTGCTGCGCCCTTCTCGAACATCCATCGGCACCACCTGCCAAGAACGGGCACGAACTCCAGTTTGAGGTACGAATATAAGTTTATTGCAGCGTTATTCCAGCAGACATGACGCGTTTCGGTAACCACTGTTGCCTTGATCACATGAGCAATACGTATTTCCGTCTCACTTTTAAATACACCATTTCCTTCGTGACCCAACATAATAGATATAAATAAAAGACTATTCATTCCAAAAGGCTGACTTTCATAATATGGTATTGGTTTGCCTGATACAATCTATATTAACCAAGTTTTAAGGTGCTTTGCGAATGTATCCTCCGAAGATATTTCAATCATTGCAAACATTAAATGTTCAAATACATTTACTTATACTTTGCATATCACGGAGTTTAGGACAATATCATGGTACTGCTGTCACTACTTGACAATCTATCACAGTGTAGCATAAAATTCAATATGTTGTTTCACGCTAGATGACCATAATATATGTACATAAATATAAAGATAAATAACAAAATACTTATTATATATAAATATCTAGTCCGCTAAAAGTCTAAATCACAGTATAAATACCAGAAGTCATGATATCAGGTAACATAACATCAGACAACTTAATTAGAAGCAACAAATGGAACTAAAAATAATTTAAGATAGAAAGTGCCAGTGTGCATGTTTCATCCAATAAAGTGCTTAAATGCAATGAATATGTTTCAGTGAATTACGTGTTTTGTTGGTCATTTTTTTGTGTGTGAGGACAACCCACATATTATTCCCACTAATATCAATATTTAAGTGTTTAATAATGAAATATAAAAACAGTTTACAGGGAATTCACGGGGAAGTAAGGTAATTCCATCCCTAAATGTGGAGAGATATTTTTTCATAAATAGGGATAAGGGATAAAGGATAAAGATTAAGATACACGAACTTGAAGGGGAACAGACCATATAGGAAATATCAAAAATAAATACCTTAAAATAGTATTGATCTAATATGTCATTTATATCTTAAAAATTCTATAAAGCATCTAAAAATCCTAATAAATAGTTTATAAAAAAATTTTTAAAAATAAATATAGGTAAGAGTTAATAAAAAAAGTCCCATATAAGTTCTATAGATAGTTATGCATATCTTCACTATTATTTAATCCATTAGGGGTCTTGCTGTCCAGCTCAAGAATAAAACGCGTTTCAAGTTGACGTAATTTTTTCTCTCTATTTCCTCCTCGTTTAGAATTGGGCACCGCATCAATCACAAAATAGTTTAGACATTCTAGTTTGTTGTCATGAACAGCTTTAAAATGTCTAGCTACAGGATATGTAGCATCGCTGTTCACGATAGCCCTCAGATGTTGAAGAATTCTCACGTGCACCTGCAATTTAGTGCTACCTACATACCTTAGGTTGCAGGTGCACGTGAGAACATACACTGCGAATTCCGTCCTACAATGAAAATTGCCCTTTATTACCCTAGGCTTAATGTCAAAAGCTGTGTTAAAATGAGTAGTATTAACACCAAACCTGCACGCTCTACAGGTTGAACATTTGTAAAAACCATTGCGAGGATTGAGCCAGGACGTGGGCAAAGTAAGTTCAGGGCTACATTTAACCAGATGGGTTCTCATTGAGGGTGCTCTTTTAAAAGTAATGGAGGGCATAGTAGGTAGTCTAGGAGCTAGGACAGCATCTGTCATGATAATGGGCCAGTTTTTCTTGATACTCGTTTTTATGTATCGTTGTTGGCTGCTATATTTGGTGGTGAACCTGATGATTTCACTCTGTTCCGTGCTAACAACTATTGGTGAGGGAGCCCCCTCTCCATTAGCCGAGTCATTAGCTTTGTCTTGCACTAGGAGTGATTCTCTAGTCTTGGTCTCAATCTTACTTGCAGCATCCCTTAACATTTTATTAGTATAGCCTCTTTCTTTGAATCTAAGGATAGATTTTTCCACATTTTTAGATAATTCATTTTCTGTACTGCAAATCCTTTTCAGTCTTAAAAACTCCCCAAAGGGGATGCTTGCTATAAGGTGTTTAGGATGAGCACTTTGAGCATGCAGTGTGGTGTTGCCTGCTGTTTCTTTTCTGTGTAATGTTGTTTCTATTTTCTTGTTTGAGATATAGACATGCACATCCAAAAATTCAACAGATTTATCGCTTATATTGGATGTAAATTTAAGATTCAGGTTATTGGCATTAATATCTGTGATATATATATATATATATTTTTTTTTTTTAATTCACCAAGATAGTCCAAAACGAAGTGCGCGCTTTGCACAACCAGTGCAAGCGCCAGGAGTGAACTATGCCCAAGTTAAATTATCCCTCAAAAATAAGATAACGCTGCACTCGCCAGGGAAATTTCCAAATCGTTTATTGAGTCCAAAAGCAATTCTGCCTTTACACTCCCACCTACGCGTTTCAACCAAACTGGTCTTGATAACGGTAGACGATTGAGTCCATCATTGCTTTTCATCTTAAATACCTCTCTCCCACATTATCCATTAGGAGGCATTGTGGAATGGCAGTACCACATAAATAATAATGCAAACCAATTACTTTGCATAAATCCATATCAATTATATCAAGTGGTATATTGTGTTAATGCTGTTTCCTAATATTACACATTATTATATGTTTAGAATATAATTCAAGTTACTTAGTTGTTCATAACACTACAACCATCACATAGTTTTTAATTCAAATTAAATGTCATGACTAAGTGTCTATGTAATGTAGCCATAATCCTCTGTAATCTAAGTGATCATCATCATATGCCACACTATGATACCAAATATGAAACCAACTCATTGGATTGTATAGTACGTATCCAAATTACATTTGTGACTCAGGATTCACTGATACCTTTATTCTACTGGGGTAACTAAGTGCTTAACCCCAACAGCATAATGATTTTTCCGTTTTGGGGGCTATACTATACTGTGACTCAAGCACACAAAAGAAACCTTCACGTACTTAAGCCATGGTATTTGATCTGCCCCATCTAATAGTAGGCAGTCGGAGATACAAGATCTTGTTAACCCAGCCTCTTGTGAGGGCCAAATTTTTGTTGAGAGTAATAGTCACTGTTGAAAATGACCCTTTTTGCAGGGTTAACCCCAAACCTTTTGCTTCTTCCTCCTATTTTTTCCTGACCTGTGGTGACTCTGGGCACTTTACCACTGCTGATCAGTGCTAAAAGTGCATATGCTCTCTGTGTAAATTGTTATTGTGATTGGTTATCCATGATGTGCGTATTTGATTTACCAGTAGGTCCCTAGTAAAGTGCACTGAGTGTGCCAGGGCTAGTAAATCAAATGCTACTAGTGGGCCTGCAGCACTGATAGTGCCACCCATACGAGTAGCCATGAAAAGATGTCTCAGGCCTGCCACTGCGTTGCCTGTGTGCAGTTTAACTGCCATGTCGACTTGGCAAGTGCACCCACTTGCAAGGCCCTACCGTTCCCTTCTCTTACACATAGGGCACCCCTATGATAGGCCCAAGGTACCCCCCTGGGCAGGGTGCAGTGTTTGTGAAAGGTAGGACATGTACTGGAGTGTGTAACATGTCCTGATAGTGAAATACTGCCAATTTCGTTTTTCACTATTGAAAGGCTATCTTGCCCCATAGGATAGAATGGGGAATGCTTTGTAACATTTTACAAGCATATGTTCCCATAGGGATAAGATGTAAAAATGGAGTTTGGTATCCCTGAACTCAGGATTTATTAGCACATCTTTTAGTAAAGATGGTTTTTAAATTGTGTGTTTGAAAATACCACTTTTAGAAAGTGGCTATTTTCTTGTTCAACCATCCTGTGTGCCTCTGCCTGTTTGTGGATTGACTGTCTGGCTTTGGCGTGGCAGGTGCTGGGGAGGTGCAATGGCTCCAGGAGTCTGGATGAGTCAGCCCTAGGCTGAATAGGCCTAATCTGCATTTGGAGTGGAGGGAGGAGTAGCACCTGTACCTGAATAGGGTTGTGCCTGCCTTCCACAATGCTGGCTCCGCCCCCCTGTGGTGTGTCTGAAGCCAAGGCTCACACTGATAATGGATGTTGTTGTGCACTTGCAGAGTGCCCCCCAGAACTGGTTTGAACTGGGCTCAGAACCCCTTGCACAAAGAGAACAAAGACATTTTTGGGTAGAAGTAGCAGACCCTAAACCCCAGACTTTTAGATCATTCCTGGAATTCAAGAGGAACCTTTGCCAAGGAGAAGAGCTGGAGAGACTGAGGAGAAGTACTGCCCTTGCTGTGTGTCTGGGGTTGACCTGCAGTTGCTGTTTCTGCCAAGGAAAGGAGAAGGACTTTGCTGTGTACTGTGTGTGGAGATCTCCAAGGGCCTGAAGTGAGCTGGCCTCCTGTTCAGAAGTCTCAGGGACACAAAGACTTCACCCCCAGATCCCCTGAACTCTGCTGTTGTGAGTTCTGACCTGCCTTGAGGTGCCTGTGCCAGTTTTGAGCCTCTGGAGGTTGTTGCTGCTGTTTGGGAGCTGGAAGAAAGAAGAAACGTGAAGAACTGCTAAAATCGACGCATCGCTCTTCTTGCGGCTGTTTTCTCGACGCATCTCCACGGCACGAGAAGAATTTCCACGCATCGCCGTGCCGCTGTGAAAACCGTCGCAGCGCCTGTCGCCGCTGCAGGAATCGACGCATCGAGGGATCACGGCTGAAGAGGACTTCCCCAGCTCCACTCAAAGCCGCCGCATCGATCGCCGACGCATCCTGGATTTCCACACATCATACCTGTGCGGCACGCTTTCCCGATGCATCGCCTGCGAATCGGAACAGTCACGAAGAATCTACGCATCACTCCCCATACAGACTGGACTCGACGCAACTCGTCGTCTGCATGTTGCAAAACTGTCGCATCGACTCCCCAAGGTCTCAGGAGTGTCGAATCTATTTGTTTTCCGACTCTGCGGCTGTCTGGCTTTTGGAACTTTCACACATCTACAGGTACTTTGGTGAAAAGTCACGCATCCATAGTTTTCTATGGTACAAGTTCTTGAAACCTTTTTGAAAGTCATATTTTTAACTGTGTATGTTGGATTTTGGTCGTTTTGGTCTTGTTTAGTTTAGATAAAGATACTTTATTTTTCTAAACTGGTGCAGTGCCCTTTTGTGGTGTTTTCACTGTGTTACTGTGAGTGTTGGTACAAGTACTTTACACATTGCCTTTGGGATAAGCCTGTCTGCTCGTGCCAAGCTACCAAGTGGGTGAGCAGGGGTTATCTAGAGTGTGTATCCCCCTTACCCTGACTAGAAGCAAGGGTCCCTACTTGGACAAAGGTACCTACCTCTGCCAACTAGAGACCCCCTTTTCTAACAGTTACCTTCAGTAAGTCCCACTCAGCGGGATTGCTGAGAAGTCATCGGTGGCCACGCACCCTTTCACCACCACTCTGCAAATGCGCCTCCTGGTGCACCACTGGTTGGGGGATGAAGTCCTGTTGGCTGTTGAGGGCCCTTCGGGGCCAAGAACCCCTCCTGTTTCCTCCAGTAACCAAGCCCAGTAACTATAAGACATTTCACTCATACAAAACCAGAAAAATGCAGCAGCTATAGTTACCTGAGCTAACTATAACTTACGTCCCATAATACACTGCTTATGACCTCACATAATACATCACTCATGACATGGTCAGTGATATTGTTGACATCACTCATGACATCTCAAATGACATCACTGATGACATCATCAACACGCACCCTCACACACTCACTCACACCCCTATTCAGTCTTTCATACACCCACCCATATGCCCACATAAGCACTCACATACCCATTCACAGACCCGTACAACTACTCACACACCCACTCATGCATCCATATAGCCACTGACATGCCCACTCACTTATCCATACAGCCACTCACACACCCAATCATACAGTCACTCACACACCCACTCATATACCCATAAAGTCACTCACACACACACTTACTCACCCATACAGACACCGAGGGCCCGATTCACAGAACTAACTTAAGACAAAATCCTAAACTTACTACCATTTTGGTATTTACAGAAGGCACTTACTCATTTTGGTATTCACAGAAGGCACTTACTCATTTTGGTATTCACAGAACGCACTTACTCATCAATGAGTAAGTGCCTTCTGAGGCGATGCAGTGCTCACAACGAAATTCGTTTTATTTATTTAAATGTTTACTTACCTGTATTCGGCCGTAATCCATGGTTTACTACCCCCCACCCTGCCCCTCCCCCGCCCCACGTCACCGCCCGGCCGGCACTCCTACCACGGACCGCTACTGGGGAGTATTGAAGCTCAAAGAACTACTGCTTCATGTGGGACCCTCTACGGCATTGTCAGCCTCATTATAATACGGGGATGAGAAATGGTTATCTCAATCGGCAGATGGGACATGATTTTGAGGCTTTTGTTCAATGCACTCTCAACTTTGTCAACCAAAAATGTGTATGATCCTTAGAGATGCAGGCTTCTGTCAACTTGTGCCAATTATTTATGTGCCACTATCTCGTTGCCTTACCCATAGTATGTTTGTAAGCTTTCCTTGTGCCTGTGATCAAAGCTTTGTTTTTTTGTTCAATGGCCTTTGTTAATACACGCCATAGGTCCCTACACTCCCTATTAAACCAAACATTACCTCCCTGCACTGATTTCTTATTATTTGCAGAGGGTATTATGAAATAGGCTACTATTTTCTCAAAAAGGGTTTCATGAATCTCAACAATGGTCAATGGGTATCTATTTGTATCACTGGAATCGATTATTTTAGATACTGTCGCTTGCACATCATTCCTAATGTTGTGCAAAAGTTCAGGTTTCAGCAACATATGGCGCCATTTAAAGCGCGCCTATCTAATGATTGTACAATGTCTCCAGTGCTGACAAGGGCTTAGGGGTCAACTTCAATTTTTTTAAAGAGATCAATCATCGTAACACAGAGGGGGTTATGATCACTCTCCTTTCTTTCCTGAATGATCATATCTTCCACTAAATACCATAACTTTAGGTACACCAGAAGATATTCAATTCCACTTTTCCATATATGATAATTAAATGTATATGCACCCATTATTCTCTATTTTCACATTCTATTCAAGGAATCACATCTCCATCAGTCAAGCGCCATAAGTCTGCTTACTGAGTGCTGGGCAGGTACAACATTGGCTGCTGTGTCCAACCAGAGGGCTCTCTTTATTGTGCTAACCCGTATGATTTCACACACTCTGGGGCATATTCTCAAGGAGCTATCGCTGAATTATCGGCACTTTAACGCATCCAAAGTCGCGCTAAATTTATCGCCCCATTCACAAGCTGGTGCTAACAGCCCATAACACCAGTTTACCTGCGAAAGCAGTCGCAAAAAACATCGCCACAGATAACCCCGGCAACTAACGCTAATGAGATGCAGAGTAGGCGTTCTCGTGCTAAAAGCCGCAACCACACCACTCCACAACATTCTCAACGACCAGCCAGATCTGCGATAAGACCACAAAACAGGCGATAAGGCACGTTAGCAGCAGGAAACTAACACCTACTCCTACCTGGTGTAAAGTCGGACGACAACCGGCTCCAGACAAGGGAGCACAGCCCATAGCCACACATGAAGAACAACAGATGCCCTGGAGCAACCCATCATGCAGGCCTGAGCCCCAATAGGTCAACAACACCCACCGCCACCACCTCCAGGACCCCCCCCCGGGCCCTACCCCAGGCACCCCCCACACCCCGCCCCTATGGACAAAGATATTACACATCAACTCCACGTAATCATGAACCAAACAAATCTCCTGAAGCCGCACAATCACAACACCCAACATACATGTGTGGCCAGAAAAAGGGAAATCATACACCGATATCAAAATATCCAAACAATACGTTTATTACAGAACAAACAAAAAAAACAATTCTGAAGAGGCATGGTGGGTCGTCCCAGGACATTCCGTAAGTCACAGCCTTCAAAACAGAGAACTGGATCAGAAGGTGTGCCATCAAAGTACAGAGAGAGAGAGAGCGAAAGAGAGGAAGAGAGAGGGAGAGAGAAAGAAAGGGAGAGAGGGAGCGAGAAAGAGAGAGGAAGAGAGAAAGAGAGAGGGAGGAGAAAGAGAGAGGGAGAGAGGGAGAGAGAAAGAGAGAGGGAGAGCGGGAGAGAGGGAGAGAGTGCCGACACTGCGGACCTAGGGCTCACTGCTCACCTGCTGCCACTGGTGTGTCTCCAACCACGTGCTGGTATTCACAGCAGTCCCCCAGGTCCCTCAACTGAAACAGTTCCCAGAGACATGAATGGCAGAGTCCATACAGTTGCACACGCCATCATCGCTTGCCCGCCCCTGCGCACACAGGCTGCTGCACCCCAGCCCCTCCTGCCGCCCAGCGGTAATTGCCCGCCCCTGCGCAACCAGGCCTCACTGCTCACCTTCCGCCACCGGCGTGTCTCCAAGAGGGCCCACCACGTTCCGGAGGGATCTCCAAGCCCGGGGCCCATGACCATGGCACCCTCCACATCATGCAGCCCCGCACCACGGGCCACCAGGTCCCACACCTGACTCTGAGTCTTGATTACGCAATGGCAGAGACCACATCAGTACACATGGCATCATCGCAGGCTGCACACCCGCTCAGCGCTTGAGGTGCCACTAACTATGTGAAGCGTGACGCAACGCCACGTGGCGGGAGGGCCGCACTGCCCGCTGGCCCAGGCCTACACTGCGGTCCAGCAGGGCTCACACAAATCCTTGCCAGTCCGGACCGCCAGGACGGCGCATCATCGCAGGCTGCACACCCGCTCAGCACTTTAGGTGCCCCTATTTCACTGCACCGCAAGACAACGTCCCGTGGCGGGGTGCCTGTGCCTGCCCCCGTGTATCCGGTGCCACCAAGTCTGTGCACCGCTAGCCATGGACCCTTAATGATTGAGTCCCGTTGTGCGGACGCCATCATGTCATCCCTGGCACTGGGCAATGTGAGGTGGCAGGGCCCTAGGCCCTCATGCACACATGAGAACTACACGGAGACACCCAGTCAGAGAGAGTGGAAATGGCGTCCAGCAAGTGCGCCAGGCCCTTTTTATTGCCAGGGTCACATGTCCTGTGACGCCAGTGCTGGATGGGTGTGGTGTGGGTGTACACCAGCCGTGAGGGAGTGGATGTGGCATGCTGACAACTAGACCTGTGAGCTGCAGATCCCCACAGTGAAGGCCTGGGACATGTAGCGTTGTCGCCCCCCCCCTGTGTGCGTAATCGGAGTGGGCTGTCCTGGCGTATGCCAGTCCAGCGTAAGGGTGTGAACAATGACCCCGGGGCTCTGGGCGTGGTTCCGTCCTGGGCTGGACAAGGAAGTGACTGATGGATGTGTCTCCGTTGTGGTGTCGGCGCCACCCGGACCGGAATCGGCAATCTGTCATCCTGTGACAATAGTCCAACAACATGGGCAACATGGACGTAAGGGGGACTCACTGACCCTACATTCATCCATACTTCCACACTTGAAGGATCATAGACATGACACATCTGTGTGGATATGAATGTTTATTACACATTCAAGGGAGTGTTGCAGCTGGAGCAGTACAGGGCTATGCCAACCCCACTTCACATTGTCGGCCCATGGAGGGCCAGCCAGAGTCCTTCAGGGAATGACAGGTACAGCAGGAGAGGAGGACTTCAGTCCGCAGTCTGATAGCTGTGTCATTGGTGACCAAACAGAATATGGCAGTCCATGTCGAGGTCCAAGGTGAGTGTCGCAGAGTGCATCGGGGGACAGTGGAAGGTGATGATGCAGAGGGCAGAAACAAGCAGAAACAGGCCACATGGCGGAGATGAATGCTACTGCGTCCTCCTAAGCATGAGGGCTGATTCATCCGCATCTTCGTCCTCTGCTGTTGCATGTGCCTCACATGTGGGTGGTGGTGTACTGTCTCCAGCACTGTGTGGCACAGACACATCAGGGGCCGGAGATGTGGATGGGGTGGTAGCAGCAGCATGCATCAGCGCCAGGCCTTGTGGCAGCAATGCCATGAGGAAGGTCTTTAGGGCATTGAGGGACCCAGCTACCTCTCGCTGGTGTGCAGCCGTGGCAGCCACCCTTTCCGCCTGCATCCGCTCCATGTTCTCCATGATCCTCCGCATGTGTCCCAACTCCCGGGCGAAGTCGCTGGAGGAACTCTGGCTGGACAGTCGTTCTTGTCGCAGAGTCAGGACTCTGGCGATGTCAGCCATGGTCCGTTGGAGAGCATGGAGCGGACTGTGGGTGTCCGTTAGGGACTGTGAGTGGTCCCTGATGGGACTTAGACACCCACGTATGGCGTCTAGTTTGTCTGCCATGCGGTCGAACCCCACCTGCACCTGTTCAGCCAGCTTCTCCTGGCACCCCAACACACGGCGTTGGAAGGCCATGTGTTCGTCGTGGGGGTCCTGGGAGGCAGCCGTGGTGGTGAGTGCTGCCTGCTGTGTGTACTGTGCAGGGGGGGCTCCTCGTGGCAGCTGGGTTGCCCTGATCCTGGAAGTGGGCTGCGGAGGCTCTCCACGAGCTGTTCGAGGGCGTCTGAGTCAAAGGTGTGGTGGTCCTCTTCGTCATCAGAGAAGAGAGGTTCGGACTGCTCTGCAGGAGGTGTTGGATTTCCCCCTGCAATGTGAAGGAGAGATGCAGTTTAACATCATGTACACATGTATGTTGACGCATTGTACATGTCTGCATTCAGACTGCATGACAGTGTACATTGTGACTGTTTGTGGGGGGCTGCCTATTTGATACGGAACAGTGGACATTCCGACTACATCACGGATGTGAGTTTGTACTTGTACATTGTCAACTCACAATTCCCTGCAGTGCCATTTGTGATTGGCCAGTTTCTACGCACATGCGGCACCAGTTGCATCCTCTGTTCTGTTGTGGACGTGTTGCGGTTTGTACCACATCGTTGTCAATGTTGATGTGCTCTGCATGTAATGTGTGTGTGCCACATTTTGGGGGAGTCGCCCCTGCAGCTCTGATTTAGCTGCCCTCCTACCTTCCATGCGGTGTGCCTTTGCGTTCTGTGCTTATGCAGTGCTGAGATGTTGCATACCTGTGTGCATTGGTCTCTTGGCGGGAGTTGTGGGTCTGGGGCATGGTTTGTCCGCAGATGTGCTATGCTTATTTGTGCATGTGTGCCATTGTGCCCATCTCCCCCAGTCCCTGGTGGTTACTCACCCTGTTGCTGTTTTGTCCGGTCATGTTGAGCAGTGTCCGGTCCCCCGACTCCTGCCACCATCTCCCCACTGATGACTGTGGACACCATTTCCTCCATCTCGTCGAGCTCCTCCTGTGGCGCTGGACTCCCACCTCCAGTCTGCATTGGTGCCTTCCGGTTGTTTGCGAGTTTCAGCTTGGTTTTGCGTTTCACATCATTCCAGCGCCTCTTGACCTCGTCCATTGTCCTCTTGAGCACTCCGACTGCATTCACCTTGTCCACGATAGTCTGCCATATTCCATTTTTGGTTGCCAGTGACACAGTGGAGGTGACGAACAGTGATTGATGGTGTTCTATCACCTCTGTTATCAGGATCCTGTTTTCCTGCGGACTGAACTTCGTCTTCCTCTTCTTCTTGTCCTTGCCCTTCCCTGACCCCGAGGTCCCAGGCTGGTCCTCCGTGGGGCTTGTGGGGTTCTGGTTGTCCTCTGTACTTGCTCCGGCTGCCTCCATTGTGCTTCACTGTTGTTTGGCTTTTGTTTGTATGTTTTTTTCTACTTTATGGTATGACGCGTGGGATTTGCAGGCCTGTGGCTGGTTTTCGTAGATGTTTGTATCGCGATTGGCGTCATCTCTACTATTTTCGCGTTGGGGTTTCGCGTTTTTGCGGCGTCGCGTTGTTTTTAACACGTTCATTTGTCGCGTTGTCCTGTGACTATCGCATGGTACCGCTGTGTTGTGAATACCACGTTAACACGGAGTTGTTTTCCCGCGATGGACTGCGATGTGTAGGGTTGCGTTAAGCTACACTTTCAGTGGTTATCACACGTTCTTGTGAATATGCCCCTCTGTATTTACTCAATAACTATGCTGACTAACTAATAAACAAAGCTCCCCATGACCTAGGACCTGCCTACATCAACCATCGACTGTACTTCCACCAGCCCTCCAGACACCTTTGCTCCTCTTGACTCGCCCTCGCAAACACAACCTGCATCCGTCCCAGCCGCAATGGTGGCCGCTCCTTCTCCTACATCGCTGCCAAGACCTGGAACAAACTTCCCCTCCATCTCCGTACAGCCTCCTCGCTGGTAGACTTCAGAAAGAGACTTAAGACCTGGCTCTTCCATGGAGAAACAGCGCCCAGAAACCCCCAGGGTGACAGTGCTGCACTTTACAAATGATTGATTGATGCTCATTAAGGCAGAAACTGGACTGACGTTGCTACTGTTCCCCTCCAGGCTGCTCTGGGTTTGAAAGTGTTTTCTAGATCATGTCTTTAGGGGGAGGTCTAAACCTGGCTTGCATATGGTTAGATATTGTCTCCAATGACAAAGGAAACTAAAAACAAAACGCAGGAATGCGGTTCAGAGAAATTGCCAGCGATCGAGATTAATTCAACAATTCACACATAACTTTTCGCGTGGCTTGATATCAGTGTGGTCTGTAGTAAAGCAGGTGTGTATACGGGTAAGACATACTCAGCCTTTTATCATTCCGAAGGTCCATGTACTGACCACAAGTAAATTGGGCAATAGTAGCACCTGTTATTTGCAGAGCTACGAAAATGAAAATGTGAAGGCATATGCGCAATATCAAACATATTACGTTTTATTAGTCCTCTGTACGCTGTATTAATAATAAAGTGATTCCTTAAATTGATGAAACCTCTCAAAATTCAAACAGTTTGATTTAAATCAAGTTAACGGTGTGCTGAGCGATACTGTCTAACCCGTCTCAACAATTACTGAAAAGATGAATGTATGTATATTCTATACTAAATTAATCCATATTCATTTACCCTATGGAAATGCATGTAATAATTTATTCTGTGCAAAGTGAACAGGCTGCAATTGATAGAGATGTGATCCTCAAAGGAATCCAGCACTCTGCTGTAGGTAAGAAATGCTGCTTTAATATGTCAATGCCGCAGGAAGGCATAAGGAAAACGCTCATAATCTTTCAGGGCCCTAATTGCATGATATGTAGACGTGTTCCCTTGCCCATTTCCTTTTGGAGCAGATTGATGGTGATCCATACATTATCCATAATGCTGTTTTGTATACAGTGCAGCCTAGCAAACCCCATGAGTTCCCAGCTCCGGTGATAAGGCGAGAAAATGTCAGTATGAATAAAAAGGCAATCAGGTAGGTATGGGAGACAGATAGTACACAAGCCAATTTCTTTTCAAACGCACATTTTAGATACATAACTATATATAAAAGTATGGAAGAATATTACAAGTAGAATATCAATGAAACAGCTTTGCATATGGATTTTTTTCCCAGCAGAAGGAGAAAAGGGCTAGCTACTAACAACGTGTCCCATGATGAGGTACGAAAGTAGCTGATGGAAGGGATTGTGCAAGAAGTTAGTTTTTGCTCTTTAACCTGTCACTATGTTTGACTCTTCAGTTGTGAGTCTGTGGTACTTAAAAGGGTGTTGGAGGTTGTCATTCTTAACGGGAAGGTGCTTTTAAAGGGCTGGGATCATCCCGGAGCTGTTCCTTGACTTCCTCAGATGTCCTTCATCCCCCACCAATCAACAGCCATCAGTTATTCCAATAAACAGCATTGTTAATTACCACACACCGCTAGTTTTCAAAGGTACTCGGGTTTAGGTTATACTTGCACTTTCTCGTTGTTTTTTTAATATATTTTTTTATTTCATGCTTTAATGAGCCAAATTATTGACTAAAGCGCAGAGAATGTGAAATCATATGGGTTGGCACAATAAAGAGAGGCCTCTGCTTGGACACAGCAGCCAATGCTGTACCTCCCTGCACTCAGTAAGCAGACTTATGGCGCTTGACTGATGGAGATGGGATTCCTTGAATAGCATGTGTAGCGTGCGACTACCCAATGGCTTTGTGTTTACTGACTGACCTACAACACTAGAGTGACCAGAACAAACTGACTATGGCCCTTTAGCTGCACAGAAACATGCTTTATTTATTTGCAGTGGGCAAGATGGTCCATTTGCATTTGAAGACCCCAGAGGAGGGTAATCCAGAGGCAGGATCTACTCTAGGCCAAAAGTGAGCTCTACAGAAGCTCTAGATTTGCAGAATCAAGAAATGGGGAGGTGATATTGAATGTTGCTGTTCAGTGATGGAATCTAAAGCCCAGAAACTGGCACCTGGCTACTGTGTGCCTTATATGCAACATTGAATTTAACACCATGCTCAATAGGGAGCGAATGAAGTTGGACCACAATAAGTGATTTGTGATCACACCATGGGGCTTATATACAAGCTTCTTGCGCCACCCGTGCATCACTTTTCCCATGTTAAAAATGATGCAAAAGTGGTGCAAGGCGCTTGTAAATAAAACCCCATGTACTACTGCGAAAGAAGTGCAGCTGCGATTTGAAGATGCTTGAACTGCACTACTAAAGTTTTCGGTAGGCCCCAGTAAGACTTTTACTATTTTCCATGCTGGCAAGTGGTATGGACCTCACTGCCAGGCAATGCCGAATTTCGGGAAAACGCGCCATGACCCACTAAAGAATTTTTAATGATGTGGCAAATAGCAAGTCTTCATCGAGCAGGAAACCCAGGTAAGTTGCACAAGGAATTGGTTTAGGAAATGTGTCAAGCGAGTCCAGCTAAAGTCACAGGGCCCAAAAGCGAGCCCAGTTTAGACAATGTGGCAAGCAAGTCCAGCTAAAGTCACAGGGGCTTATTTACAAGCCCCTTGCGCCACTTTTGCGTAATTTTTAACATGGGAAAAGTGACGTAAAGGTGGCGCAAGGGGCTTGTAAATAAGCCCCACAGAGTCCAAAGGGAGTCACACCATTAGCATTAATCCAAACTGTAATTACCTGGGGGCATATTTACAAGATAATGAAGCAGCGCGGTGCTGCACGCCATCTTTAGGAACGTGCAGGGATGCGTCATATTTACAAAAATACGATGCATCCCTGTGTTTCCTCTGCGCTGACACACAATAGGCTGTCTAGCGCCAAAGCAGGGCATCCCTCGCAAAGGTGCCTGTGTTGCAGGGATCATTGTTTTTGTGCAGGAAGGGACACCTTCCTGCACAAAAACAATCATTGATGGCATTTTCCTTTTTCTATGTGTGCTGCATTCTGCAGCACACATAGAAAGAGGAACAAATGAGAAATAAAGGTATTTCTCCTCATTGCGCAACATTTACGCATCCCCTAGGGAGGCGTTAGAATCTGATGCATTCCCATGTTTATGAAACCTTGTAAATCTGGGAATGCGTCAGAATCCATGGGTGTTGCATGGAACAGCAACACTCATGGAACGTCCGTTTCACGCAGAGTAATGCATGAAAGGTGGCCATATTTACGAGGCCATGAAAAGCCACGCAGGGTGGTTTTGAGTGGCCTTGTAAATATAAGTCAGCACCCTGCGCCACCGGAGCGTAAAAAAAAAACCATTGACGTTCAGTTGGCACAAGGGGCTTGTAAATATGCCCCCTGATATCTAGCAACAGGCAGCATTGAGTCTTTGAGGATGCAGATCTTGGTGTCACTACATATGTAAAAATGCCCCGCCTGCCACCCTAAAAAGGACCTTTCCTCCTCTGGGAAGTCTGCAGAAGCTCTAGGCAACTACCCACTTGTCATATCATCTCAAGATTCTGCAAATTGAAACTGCAACGTGAGTACCAATGAGCATCCACTGAAACTTATCACTATTTACAAATATGCCACGCATTGTATGCAGCACTGCCGAAAAGAGCGGTGCTCTCCGAATCTATGCCCTTAGAGGACAAATTATTTGATGATCATATGCCCTGCAAAGCAACTTCCCTCATGTACCAAAAACTAATCAACAACTTACCAGAAACCCTAAAACATCTGCGGGAACAGTGGGTGTGCGACCTAGTGGGTCTTCAGGAAGACGAGTGGCCCGAGGCCATGGCATCCCCAAGGGAGGTGGCTATATGGTCCTGGTTACGTCTAGTGCAGCGAAATATTCTACATAGATCCTACTATGCATGCACCATCATGGTAAATATGGGTAGGGCAACAGACGCACAGTGTCGCAGACAGTGCAGCCAAATTGGCACATTCTTCCACACTATATGGAGCTGCACTGAGGTACAACGATTCTGGGAGTCAGTGGTTGCCTGTATGAAAGACCTATGTTGGAGCAATATGGGCGCCTCTGCAAAATCGTGTCTGTTAAATGTCTAGTATACACCAGACCTAAGCCGCAAAGAGCAGATTAGGATGATTCTGGGACTGGCGATAGCCAAGCGAAACTTTGCATGGTTGGGAGGCGGAGCAGGCACCACAACTGGGGTGCAGGAAATGAGGCATGGATTGGTGCATGCTGGCCGAGAAAGTGATATATGAGGGACGTGGCTGTCCTACAAAATGGACGAAAATTTGGGGAAAATGGAATGACCATAGAGGAAATCTCTGCACTCCCCTCGTGAGTGCTGGTTCTGATGTATAGCTCGCTTATCACTCCGAATCAAATGTCATTGTTTGCAGTGTAGTGGGGGGAATGGGAGGGAACTCAGGGACTGATTGTGGTTGAGAAGAAAGCGGCTCTATTCGGCTATGCCAACGTACAACACTGTGTTTGCTTTATCTTTATTATTTTTGCCATGTCTTTAATGTCTTCAATAAAAAGATTTATAAAAAAGATTATGCACATTGACTCTACCTTGAGGTCTCACTCCCTGTGTTGCAGTGGCTATGAAGAATTCAAAATACTGTCAAGATAACTCCTGACCAGATCCCATTGGCTATAGAAGGGCTTATCTGGCTTCCAGGAACCAGATGATACATTTTAAAGAGGCTCTGCATAAACCACAGTGCCACCAATAGCAATGGTCCAGACTTCTTAAAAGTAAGGTGGAAATACTTTCAGATCTCTGACCAAAACTGACAGTAACTCATACGACCGTACAAAAAAGGCATATAAGAGAAATGTCCTCGTTCATTCAAATGGCTAAAGTGCGGAACGCGTGTCAAGCAGTGATAAAAACCATAGACAAACACCAGCAATTCAGGATGACTGTAAAGACCTAGGGGCATATTCCCAAGAACGTGTGATAACTACCACAAAATCAGCTTAACGCAACACTTCACATTGCAGTCTATCGCGGGAAAATAACGCCGTGTTAACGTGGTATTCCCAACACGGCGGTACCATGCGATAGCCACACGATAACGCGTCAAATTAACGCGTTAAAATCAACGTGACGCCGCAAAAACGCGAAATCCCAACGCGAAAATAGTAGCGATGACGCCAATCGCGATACAAAAATCTGCGAAAACCAGCCACAGGCCTGCAATTCCCACGCGTCATGCGGGAAAATGCACTATAAAAGTAGAAAAAAAACATACAAACAAAAGCCAAAAAACAGCGAAGCACAATGGAGGCATCCGGAGCAAGTACAGAGGACAACCAGAACCCCACAAGCCCCCCGGAGGACCAGCCTGGGACCTTGGAGTCAGGGAAGGGCAAGGACAAGAAGAGTAGGAAGAAGCGGTTCAGTCCGCAGGAAAACAGGATCCTGATAACGGAGGTGATAGAACACCATCAACCACTGTTCGTCACCTCCACTGTGTCACTGGCAACTAAAAATGGAATATGGCAGACCATCGTGGACAAGGTGAATGCAGTCGGAGTGCTGAGGAGGACAATGGACGAGGTCAAGAGGTGCTGGAATGATGTGAAGCGCAAAACCAAGCAGAAACTCGCAAACAACCAGAAGGCAGCAATGCAGACTGGAGGTGGGAGTCCAGCGCCACAGGAGGAGCTGGACGAGATGGAGGAAATGGTGTCCACAGTCATCAGTGGGGAGACGGTGGCAGGAGTTGGGGGACCGGACACTGCTAAACATGACCGGACACAACAGCAACAGGGTGAGTAACGACCAGGGACTGGGGGGATGGGGGGAGATGGGCACAATGGCACACATGGCCAATTAAGCATAGCACATCTGCGGACAAACCATGCCCCAGACCCACAACTCCCACCAAGAGACCAATGCACACAGGTATGCAACATCTCAGCACTGCATAAGCACAGAACCCAGAGGCACACCGCATGTAAGGGTTAAGGGGCAGCTAAATCAGAGCTGCAGGGGCGACTCCCCCAAAATGTGGCACACACACATTACATGCAGAGCACATCAACATTGACAACGATGTGGTACAAACTGCAACATGTCCACAACAGAACAGAGGACACAACTGGTGCCGCATGTGCGTAGAAACTGGCCAATCACATTTGGCACTGCAGGGAAATGTGAGTTGACAATGTACAAGTACAAACACACATCCGTGATGTAGTCGGAATGTCCACTGTCCCGAATCAAATAGGCAGCTCCCCCCAAACAGCCACAATGTACACTGTCATGCAGTCTGAATGTAAACATGTACAATGCGTCAACATACATGTGAACACGATGTTAAACTGCCTCTCCCCTTCACATTGCAGGGGGAAATCCAACACCTCCTGCAGAGCAGTCCGAACCTTCGACTCCGATGCCCTCCAACAGCTTGTGGAGAGCCTCCGCAGCCCACTTCCAGGAGCAGGGCAGCCCAGCTGCCACGAGGAGAACCCACCCCCTGCACAGAACACACAGCAGGCAGCACCCACCACCACAGCTGCCTCCCAGGACCCCCACGATGAACACATGGCCTTCCAACGCCGTGTGTTGGGGTGCCAGGAGAAGCTGGCTGAACAGGTGCAGGTGGGGTTCGACTGCATGGCAGCCAAACTAGACGCCATACGTGGGTGTCTAAGTCCCATCAGGGACCACTCACAGTCCCTAACGGACATCCACAGTCCGCTCCATGCTCTCCAACGGACCATGGCTGAAATCGCTAGAGTCCTGACTCTGCGACAAGAACGACTGTCTAGTCGGAGTGCCTCCAGCGATCTCGCACAGGAGTTGGGACACATGCGGAGGATCATGGAGAACATGGAGCGGACGCAGGCGGAAAGAGCGGCTGCCATGGCTGCACACCAGCGAGAGGCAGCTGGGTCCCTCAATGCCCTAAAGACCCTCCTCATGGCATTGCTGCCACAAGGCCTGGAGTTGATGCATGCTGCTGCTCCACCCCATCCACATCTCCGGCCCCTGATGTGTCAGTGCCACACAGTGCTGGAGACAGAACACCACCACCCACATGTGAGGCACATGCAACAGCAGAGGACGAAGATGCGGATGAATCTGCCTTTATGGTCAGGAGGACGCAGTAGCATTCATCTCCGCCATGTGGCCTGTTTCTGCTTGGTTCTGCCCTCTGCATCATCACCTTCCACTGTCCCCCGATGCACTCTGCGACACTCACCTTGGACCTCGACATGGACTGCCATATTCTGTTTGGTCACCTATGACACATCTATCAGACTGCGGACTGAAGTCCTCCTCTCCTGATGTACCTGTCATTCCCTGATGGACTCTGGCTGGCCCTCCATGGGCCAACAATGTAAAGTGGGGTTGGCATGGCCCTGTACTGCTCCAGCTGCAACACTCCACTGAATGTGCAATAAACATTCATATTCACACAGATGTGTCATGTCTATGATCTTTCAAGTGTGGAAGTATGGATGAATGTAGGGTCAGTGATTCACCCTTACGTCCATGTTGCCCATGTTGTGGGACTTTTGTCACAGGGTGACACATTGCCGATTGCGGTCCGGGTGGCGCAAACACTACAACAGAGGCACATCCATTAGTCACTTCCTTGTCCAGCCCAGGACGGAACCACGGCCAGAGCCCCGGGTTCATTGTTCACACCCTTACGCTGGACTAGCATACGCCAGGACAGCCCACTCTGCCTACGCACACAGGGGGGGACGACAACACTACATGTGCCAGGTCTTCACTGTAGGGATCTGCAGCTCACAGGTCTAGTTGTCAGCATGCCACAGCCACTCCCTCACAGCTGGTGTACACCCACACCACACCCATCCAGCACAGGAGTCACAGGACATGTGACCCTGCCAATAAAAAGGGCCTCGCGCACATGCTGTACACCATTTCCACACTCTAACTGGGTGTCTCCGTGTAGTTCTCAGGTATGCATGAGGGCCTAGGGCCCTGCCACCTCACATTGCCCAGTGCTGGGGGTGACATGATGGCGTCTGCACCACGGAACTCAATCATTAAGGGTCCATGGCTAGCGGTGCCCCTACTTGTTGGCACAGAATACACTGCGGCAGGCACAGGCACCCCGCCACGGGGCGGTGTCTTGTGGTGCAGTGCGATAGGGGCACCTAAAGTGCTGAGCGGGTGTGCAGCCTGCGATGATGCGCCGTCCTGGCGGTCCGGACTGGCAAGGATTAGTGTGAGCCCTGCTGGACCGCAGTGTAGACTTGGGCCAGCGGCAGTGCGGCCCTCCCGCCATGTGGCCTTGCGTCACGGTTCACAGAGTTAGTGGCACCTCAAGCACTGAGCGGGTGTGCAGCCTGCAATGATGCCGTGTGCACTGATGTGGTCTCTACCATTGCAAAATCAAGACCCGGTATGAAGTGTGTGACCTGGTGGCCCGCGGTGCGGGGCTGCATGATGTGGAGGGTGCCATGGTCGCGGGCCCCGGGCTTGGAGATCCCACCGGAACGTTGTGGGCCCTCTTGGAGACACGCCGGTGGCGAAAGGTGAGCAGTGAGGCCTGGTAGCGCAGGGGCGGGCAATCGCCGCTGGGCGGCGGGAGGGGCTGGGGTGCAGCAGCCTGTGTGCGCTGGGGCGGGCAAGCAATGATGGCGTGTGCAACTGTGTGGACTCTGCCATTCATGTCTCTGGAAACTGTTTCAGATGAGGGACCTGGGGGACTGCAGTGTATACCGGCACGTGGTTGGAGACACACCGGTGGCAGCAGGTGAGCAGTGAGGCCTAGGTCTGCAGTGTCGGCACTCTCTCACCCTCTCTTTCTCTCTCCCTCTCTCCCTCTCTCTTTCTCTCTCCCTCTCTCCCTCTCTCTTTCTCTCTCCCTCTCTCTCTCTCTTTTTCTCTCCCTCTCTCTCTCTCTTTCGCTCTCCCTCTCTCCCTCTCTCTATCTCTCTTTCTCTCTCCCTCTCTCCCTCTCTCTCTCTCTTTCTCTCTCCCTCTCTCTCCCTCTCTCTCTCTCTCTTTCGCTCTCTCTCTCTGTACTTTGATGGGCGCATGGCACACCTTCTTATCCAGATTTCTGTTTTGCAGGCTGTGACTTACAGAATGTCCTGGGAAGACCCGCCATGCCTCTTCAGAATTGTTGTTTTTGGTTTATGCTGTAATAAACGTATTATTTGGATATTATGAAATGAATGTATGATTTCCCTTTTTCTGACCACACATGTATGTTAGGTGTTGTGATTGTGCGACTTGAGGCGATTTGTTTGGTTCATGATTTCGTGGAGTTGATGTGCAATATCTTTGTCCAAAGGGGGGGGTGCCCGGGGTGGTGCCCCGGGGGGGAGGGGGGTGGGGGTGGTGGGGTCCTGGGGGTGGTGGCGGTGGGTGTTGTTGACCTATTGGGGCTCCGGGCTGCATGATCGGTTGCTCCAGGGCATCTGTTGTTCTTCTTGTGTGGCTATGGGCTGTGCTCCCTTGTCTGGTGCCGGTTGTCGTCCGACTTTACACCAGGTAAGAGCAGGTGTTAATTTCCTGCTGCTAACGCGCCTTATCGCATGTTTTGTGATCTTATCGCCGAACCGGCTGGTCGTTGGGAATGTTGTGGAGTGGTGTTGTCGCGGCTTTTTGCACGGGAACGCCTACTCTGCATATCATTAGCGTTAGTTGCCGGGGTCATCTGTGGCGATGTTTTTTGTGTCTGCTATCGCAGGTAAACTGGTGTTATGGGCTGTTAGTGCCATCTTGTGAATGAGGTGATAAATTTATTGCAACTTTGGCTGCGATAAAGTGCCGATAACTCGGCGATAGGTCCTTGAGAATATGCCCCCTAGATTTTCCAAATGATGAGAGTACAAGGAACGGGGCAAGCCAGACCTAGCCAAATCTCACATCATGTTTGATGAACAGTGGTGTAATACTGCACTTACCAGACTCTATGGCACATATGCTATGGCTGCACTAAAATCATGAAACCCACTCAGAAATGGTTATAAAGTACTGAATGCATGGATCCAAATTTTTGGCCTTATCCATGCCAATTATGGCCACTCCCAGGAATATGCCTAGGCTTGCAGCACCAATTGTACCTGAAAGATATTCTAGACTATCTGTTATTGGCATAAACGTGACCACTAAGATTACATACTAAACAGTGTTTTCCTGAACCTTGCCAAAGGGCAAGAAGTAGATTATTTTAAACTATTTTCAAGCGTGCACTTGTAAGTTGTATAGCTGAAATGTAACTAAATATTTGCATGAACTGGGCCTCTGAGAAAATTTTGGCTACTAGTCTAGTCAGTCAAACAACTTTATTCGGTCAATCGTCCATAAAAGCACAAAAAAACACAATAACACAGGGCGAAAAGGCATCTTATCACAATGAAAACTATAACATACCAATCACAGAATTACTATACTCCCCCATAACAAGATACAAGGCCAGAAGTACAACCGTTCTTTGCGGTCGCAAATGGGAAATCGGCCCGTTTGCGATCGCGAAATAGGTCTGCCATATGCACAAACCCAATTTTGCGAGTCAGTAACCTATTACCGACTCGAAAAATAGGGTTTGCGACTCGCTATTAGGAAGGGGCGTGCCAAGGGCGTCTCTTCCTAATAGCGAGTCATACTTCAATGTACGAATGTATTGCTCGCCGTTTATAACCCATTTCAAAAAGGTGGTAAGCCACTCGCAAACGGGAAGGGGTCCCCAGGGGACCCCTTCCCCTTTGTGACTGGCAGTGAAAATATTTTTTAAGAGCAGGCAGTGGTCGTACTGACCACTGCCTACTCTTAGAAAATCAAACCGAAACGTAGAATTTTTCTTTTTTAAATGCATCCGGTTTCCCTTTAAGGAAGCAGTCACAGACATAGTGGTCTGCTGACCCCAGCAGGCCACCATCCCTGGGAGTGCTAGCCATTCCCAATGGGGTCGCAAATTGCGACCTGCCTCATGAATATTAATGAGGTAGGCAATTTGCGACCCCATAAGGAATCGCAAACAGTGTCTGAGACACTATTGTAAATTCCATTTTGCGAGTTGCAAATTGGAAGGGTCGTACATCTGGCCCACAAAAAATAAAAAGACATGGCCAATAAAAAAAGGAAAATTTAATTAAACTCACCATAAAAAGGGCTATCACCAGGTATACTTCAATATTAAAATACTAACATCACTCAAATTACAGTGCATATTTTCTTCTCATTTTCAAGGCTTGTGTGTTAAAATTCAAAATTGAATAACACATGGTCGGAGTGTCAAGACACTGAAGGAGAAGTAAACCTTCCTGATGATTATTAAAAGATCTCCCACTTAATATGGGTCGGAGAAACTGTGACCTAAAAACAGAATATAGAAGCAAAACAGCATAAAATGCTTAGTAGACTGAGGGGATCTCCCACAGGGACAACATGGTAATCTTGAAAACCAGGTACAGGAAAATCCACTAAAAAGTGGATCTTGTTCACTCAGAGCTGAGTTCTGATTCCAACCTTTACCCCTATCAGGTAAGGCTCGATCCCTTCTGTAGTTAGTAATGAAACACATGATTGAACCACAGCAGAGTCTAGCATATTTACAAGCCTAGCCTCCTCCTTGTGTACAATATTTTCTTTACTTGGATCTTCGAAAGAGGGGGAATCTTTACAAGATCCACAAAGTAGTCAGTCAATCCTATATTACACAGAGTATTTTTAATGTACCTGAGCCAAGGGATCGATAACATGTTATTCTGCACAAGGCGATCCTTAACTATACGAATGTATGACAGAATATCGACGGACAGAAAATCGACCTGCAAAAATATCGACACAGAAATATAGAAGTCAAAAATATCGAAGTCCAATCTACATAAAGGTAAGTACAAAAATATCGAAAAAATATATAGTTGTCAAAAATATCGAAGTTAAAAATATCGTTTTTTTAATGTTTTAATAATAATGTAAAATTAAGTAAATAATACATATAATTAAAAGAAATATAGTTAAAAATATTAAAAGATATTTAAAAATAATAAATACATTAAATGTTAAAATAAATTAAACATATACATATAAATTAATATATATACTTACTCCACATAGTGCAACAGTAGAAAAAGCGTTGGGTAGCGTAGGGGTAAAAATTACTATTCCCACTCCAGAGAGTGCAACAGTAGGGAAAGAGCTGGATAGCGTAGGGGTAAAAATTACTATTCCCACTCCAGTGAGTGCAACAGTAGGGAAAGTGTTGGATAGCGTAGGGCTAAAAATTACTATTCCCACTCCAGAGAGTGCAACAGTAGGGAAAGCGCTGGATAGCGTAGGGGTAAAAATTACTATTCCCACTCCAGGGAGTGCAACAGTAGGGAAAGCGCTGGAGAGCGTAGGGGTAAAAATTACTATTCCCACTCCAGAGAGTGCAACAATAGGGAAAGCGCTGGATAGCGTAGGGGTAAAAATTACTATTCCCACTCCAGTGAGTGCAACAGTAGGGAAAGCGTTGGACAACGTAGATGTTAAAAATAACATACATATAAATGAAATAAATATTGTAATTAAATAATGATTTATTAATAAATTTAGAAGAAAAAAAAAATCTACAAATATATCAAAAATAATAATTACTTTAATAATATTAAATACTTCCCACCCTATTCCCCAATAAACACACAACACACTCCACATAACATTTCACACAATTAAATTAATTTCCAATTAATCAATTAATAAAAATGAATTTGCAATTAATAATTAAATTTAAAAAAATGTCAATAACAATAAATAATATGTAATAAAAATTAATAACCAATTAATAGTTAATTAACAAAAAAAATATCAATACCAATAAATAATATGTAATAAAACTTAAGAACCAATTAATAATTAACACAAAAATTAATTTTAAATACCAATACATATTTAATAAAAATTAATAACCAATTAATAGTTAATTAACAAAAAAATATCAATACCAATAAGTAATATTTAATAAACAATATTAACCAATTAAACATTAATTAACAAAAAATTAATTATCAATACTCAATTTTTCTTAATTAATTACTTAATTACAAATACATTACTTATCACCCTATTCCCCTAAAAACACACAACCCACTCCAATAATAAATTAATGCAAATAAAATAATTATCAATTAATAATAATTAATTACCAATTAATAATTAATTAACAATAAATTAATTATTAATAACAATAATTAAATATGAATAATTACTTAATTAAAATTAAATTACTTCCCACCCTATTCCCCTATAAACCCACAACCCGCTACAGAAATAAAACAAAATTTAATTAAAATCAATTAATAATTCCTAAAAATTATTATTTAATTTACTATAACTAAATTACTTCCCACCCTATTCCCCTATAAACCCACAACCCGCTACGGTACTAAAACGCAAAATTTACTTTAAAAAAAATTACTAATTTCTAAAAATGTATACATATATTTTAAAAAACAGTACAATACTTAACAAAAAATATAGAACACATACATATTAAATACATACTAAGATACATAACACTCATATAAATATCGATATTATTAACATTGATAATTTAACTATCGATATTACTAACATCAATATTTGCAACATCGATATTTCTTACCTTAACTTCGATATTCTGGTTGTAGATATTCTTGACTTCGATATTTTGTCCCTACGATATTTAAAACTCGATATAACTGTGCTTCGATATTTATAAATCGATATTTTGACTGTCCACCTAACTATACATTGTGTAAAACCTAATTCTTCAGTACTACACTTCTGTTGCATTGTTTCTGCTAAATCTTCTATCTATATCATAGGACAGGTATATATCCTAGCATAACCTTTTGCTCTGGCAGCTTGCATGACCACCTGCATGATCAATGCATAACCATCTACTTGGCAGTGTCACTTACACCTAAGGGTCCTGTCTCTCTCTCCTTTGCAATTCAAGCTCATTCATAGGCACCACACAAAAACAAAATAAGAGCACAACCGTGGCCCTCACACATGGCACCTACACTATCCATGTAGGCATATAATATACTCAGCATTTCCATGCATGGCACGCTCAGCAGCTCCTCAGAGGTAGGAAGAGGCAGTACAATGTGATATGATATGGCAGAGTCTGGGTAAATTTGTATTTTATAAATTAAGTGCATTCTTCCTAATTCCATGATAGTCTCCATTTGAGCATTAAGGGGAATTAGGGGGTGATTCAAATGACCTGTGGTTGGAAGAAGTTCCCTATATTCTACACATCTTGCCCTTTAAACAAATCAGCAAAGAGAAAGACAGGCATAAGCCTCCGACACACAACACAATCACCAACAGCTTTTACATTAATGTATTTACCTTTCTAAGTAGCTTATATTTTCACATGATTCAAGTTTCAAAAAATATTCATACATTATTGCATATTTATTTAAATGTACTCCTTCTTGTGTTTGTCTTGGGTAGGAGTGAGTTGGTTCGCTATGCTTTAGTTCTAGTCATGAGTTTGCTTTACTTATGGATAGTTCATGCTGTTTTGCAGTACTTTGGGATGGGAATATGACTCTAGAGGTATAAGAACGAATCATTGAGCTGTAAAGCAATACATGTCCCTGCCATATACTCCTGATAATAAATGTCAAAATAATGTGGTAGGGCTAGCATTTTAAAGGCCTCTTTGATGGCGTAGGACTTAAAAATTTAGCAACACAGAGTGAGAGGCCTGGTTGTGCATTTTAGATGGCAGGATATTTTTATTTGTCAAACTGCAACAAAATGGCAAACAGCAAAGGACATGTCACAAGAAACTTTGAAATGGAGTAACAAGTGGGTGAAGTACAGGGAGGAAACAAAAACGCAAGGGGGATTCACAAGGACATTTACATGTATATTTAGGACATGGATGTGAATTTACCAAATGCCAGGAGTAGTAGAAGTGACGAATATATGACGTTACATCGCATGCCAACACAACGCATGCCATTACAACGCGGTTGTAAGAATGCAAGTGCTGTTACAACGCGTTACCATTACAACACACACTTTTACATCGCATATGCCGTTACCACGCATGCCATTACTACGCAAAGGCATGCATGGTAAAGGCATATATTTGGTAAAAGTGGTTAAGGTAAGTAATGGTATATATAAATATATATATATATATATATATATATATATAAATATATTATATATATATATATTATCTACTGGCGGTCGCCAGTAGATAGTTATAGTTAGGACCTATTTTCCATAGGAAATCCGCGACATTCTATTTGAAATAACTCTTGCGTCGGTTGACGAATCTTCGCGAAATTTTCAAACTTTATGGCCCGCTCCGGTCCGCTCCTACCCTGAAAGTCTCAGGGTGATTCGTCAAGCGGGGCCGAGAAAAAGGGGGTCCCAAAACGTGTTTTCCCCATTCATTTTCCCATAGGAAACTTTAGACACGGCTACAGCCCGAACTGCTGAACGGAATTACACCAAATTTGGCAAAGAGGTAGTTCTTGGTTCAGAAAGAACCCTTTTTGTTAAATGGTGTAAATCCGTTAAGTAGTTGCGGAGAAATTAAAAAATAAGAGTCAAAAATCAATTTCCCATAGGAAACTTTATGCAAGGCTACAGCCCGAACTGCTGAATGGAATTACACCAAATTTGGCAAAGAGGTAGTTCTTGGTTCAAAAGAACCCTTTTTGTTAAATGGTGTAAATCCGTTCAGTAGTTGCTGAGAAAATCAAAAGTAAAAACACATATATATCTGGGCGGAGCCTAACCACACATGTCATCGTGAGATCTGATTGGCTGTCAGCACTTCATCCTGGAATTGCTGGCAGCCATCTTGGGACCAATATAAATGATAGTACCCCATTGAAATGCATTGTAGTGAATCGAAGATTTTGAGGGTTACCAAAAGGAGAACTATAAAGGGTGATAACAGACTTTAGTTACATTAGAATTCATTTGTTCATGGTACCATACTAATTTCAGGAATTGTGGTGTGTTCTAAGGTGATTTTACCCTGTGAAAAACCTTCTGCTGGGATATCATGAATCATGTTTGAGAGAAAACTATTTTCACATGCTTGTCCCATACAGTTTTGGAAGGTGCCCCAGAAGCTAAAATGAGAGCATATTTTCTGTAAATTCACATTATCTTTCTCAGTCATGTGAGAATGAAGTCTGACATTCTCAGTAAAACATGTACATCCAACAAGGGCAGAGACTGTCAGTTGATTCCTTTGTGTTCTACTGCAGCTTCCCAGAGTGTTCTAAAGAACAACTAGAGTGCTAACAGCCTTACTTATGACAAAAGTATGGCACACCTGAAGCCATCTTGATTGGAATAAACTGGTAACACTTAAAACATTTAATTTAAAAAGGAACAAAATGAGGGGGTTCATTTTGCCATAGAAATTATGGTTAGTGCTGCAAAAAGAAAATTTAGTGCATGTTTTAAGTGAGATCTCAAATCCTCTTCTATGACATGCAGACTGAAACAATCACTTTCAATACCAGCAGTAGACTTCCAGTTAACTCCTTGGTGAGCAGTAGCTTTACTACAGTGATCTAATGAACAACTAGAGTAATAACATTCTGAATTTATGGCAAATGTGTGACACATCTGAATGCCTTCTTGATGGAATCAAAGTAAAAAACTGAAAGCATTTCCTACTGAGGAGACTGCAGTAAATGAGGAAATTAAGAAACTTCATAACAAAGAAGTCTTCCAAGATGGCCACGAGTGAAAAAAGAGCCCAAATGTAGCACAAATATTACCCAGATGTAGCCCACATATAGCCCAATGACAAAAGTGTGCAAAACACTTTTTATTTTTAGTTTTTTTGCAGTTTTATGTAGTGCAGACTGGTCAGGTATTGGAGCGTTGCATCTTAAAACATGACCCCCTACACTACAAAAACACCACTGCACTACCCTAAACCCTAAAACACTACCCCAGCACGACCCCCTACACTACACAAGCACCACTGCACTATCCTAAACCCTAAAACACTACCCCCAGCATGACCCCCTACACTACACAAACACCACTGCACTACCCTAAACCCTAAAACACTACCCCAACACCACTGCACTAACCTAAATCCTAAAACACTACCCCCAGCACGACCCCCTACACTACCCAACCACCACTGCACTACCCTAAAACATGACCCCCTGCACTACACAAACACCACTGCACTACCCTAAACCCTAAAACACTACCCCAGCACGACCCCCTACACTACACAAGCACCACTGCACTACCCTAAACCCTAAAACACTACCCCCAGCACGACCCCCTACACTACACAAACACCACTGCACTACCTTAAACCCTAAAACACTACCCCCAGCACGACCCCTACACTACCCAAACACCACTGCACTAACCTAAATCCTAAAACACTACCCCCAGCACGACCACCTACACTACCCAAACACCACTGCACTACCCTAAAACATGGCCCCCTACACTACACAAACACCACTGCACTACCCTAAACCCTAAAACACTACCCCCAGCACGACCCCTACACTACACAAGCACCACTGCACTACCCTAAACCCTAAAACACTACCCCCAGCACGACCCCCTACACTGCCCGAACACCACTGCACTGCCCTAAACCCTGAAACACCAGCCCCTGCACGACCCCCTACAGTGCCTGAACACCACTGCACTGCACTAAACCCTGAAACACATACCCTAGCACGACCCCTACACTGCCCGAATACCACTGCACTGCCCTAAACCCTGAAACACCACCCCTTCACGACCCCCTACACTGCCTGAACACCACTGCACTGCCCTAAACCCTGAAACACCACCCCCAGCATGACCCCTACACTGCCCGAACACCACTGCACTGCCCTAAACCCTGAAACATCACCCCCAGCAAGACCCCCTACACTGCCCGAACACCACTGCCCTAAACCCTGAAACACCACCCCAGCACGACCCCCTACACTGCCCGAACACCACTGCACTGCCCTAAACCCTGAAACACCACCCCCAGCACGACCCCCTACACTGCCCGAACACCACTGCACTGCCCAAAACCCTGAAACACCACCCCCTGCACGACCCCCTACACTGCCCGAACACTACTGCACTGCCCTAAACCCTGAAACACCATCCCCAGCACGACCCCCTACACTGCACAAACACCACTGCACTGCCCTAAACCCTGAAACACTACCCCCAGCAAGACCCCTACACTGCCCGAACACCACTGCACTGCCCTAAACCCTGAAACACCACCCCCAGCAAGACCCCTACACTGCCCGAACACCACTGCACTGCCCTAAACCCTGAAACACCAGCCCCTGCACGACCCCCTACAGTGCCCGAACAGCACTGCACTGCACTAAACCCTGAAACACATACCCTAGCACGACCCCTACACTGCCCGAACACCACTGCACTGCCCTAAACCCTGAAACACCACCCCTTCACGACCCCCTACACTGCCCGAACACCACTGCACTGCCCTAAACCCTGAAACACCACCCCCAGCATGACCCCTACACTGCCCGAACACCACTGCACTGCCCTAAACCCTGAAACATCACCCCCAGCAAGACCCCCTACACTGCCCGAACACCACTGCCCTAAACCCTGAAACACCACCCCCAGCACGACCCCCTACACTGCCCGAACACCACTGCACTGCCCTAAACCCTGAAACACCACCCCCAGCACGACCCCCTACACTGCCCGAACACCACTGCACTGCCCTAAACCCTGAAACACCACCCCCTGCACGACCCCTACACTGCCCGAACACTACTGCACTGCCCTAAACCCTGAAACACCATCCCCAGCACGACCCCTACACTGCACAAACACCACTGCACTGCCCTAAACCCTGAAACACTACCCCCAGCAAGACCCCCTACACTGCCCGAACACCACTGCACTGCCCTAAACCCTGAAACACCACCCCCAGCAAGACCCCCTACACTGCCCGAACACCACTGCCCTAAACCCTGAAACACCACCCCCAGCAAGACCCCTACACTGCCCGAACACCACTGCACTGCCCTAAACCCTGAAACACCAGCCCCAGCACGACCCCTACACTGCCCTAACACCACTGCACTGCCCTAAACCCTGAAACACCACCCCTGCACGACCCCCTACACTGCCCGAACACCACTGCACTGCCCTAAACCCTGAAACACCACCCCAGCACGACCCCCTACACTGCCCGAACACCACTGCACTGCCCTAAACCCTGAAACACCACCCCCTGCACGATCCCCTACACTGCCCGAACACTACTGCACTGCCCTAAACCCTGAAACACCACCCCCAGCACGACCCCCTACACTGCACGAACACCACTGCACTGCCCTAAACCCCGAAACACTACCCCCAGCAAGACCCCCTACACTGCCCGAACACCACTGCCCTAAACCCTGAAACACCACCCCCAGCAAGACCCCCTACACTGCCCGTAAACCACTGCACTGCCCTAAACCCTGAAACACCACCCCCAGCATGACCCCCTACACTGCCCGAACACCACTGCACTGCCCTAAACCCTGAAACACCACCCCCAGCACGACCCCCTACACTGCCCGAACACCACTGCACTGCCCTAAACCATGAAACACCAGCCCCAGCACGACCCCCTACACTGCCCGAACACCACTGCACTGCTTTAAACCCTGAAACACCACCCCCAGCACGACCCCCTACACTGCCCGAACACCACTGCACTGCCCTAAACCCTGAAACACCAGCCCCAGCACAACCCCGTACACTGCCCGAACACCACTGCACTGCCCTAAACCCTGAAACACCAGCCCCAGCACGACCGCCTACACTGCCCGAAAACCACTGCACTGCCCTAAACCCTGAAACACCAGCCCTAGCACGACCCCCTACACTGCCCGAACACCACTGCACTAAAGCCTGAAACACCACCCCCAGCAAGACCACCTACACTGGCCGAACACCACTGCACTGCCCTAAACCCTGAAACACCACCCCTGCACGACCCCCTACACTGCCCAAACACCACTGCACTGCCCTAAACCCTGAAACACCACCCCCTGCACGACCCCCTACACTGCCCGAACACCACTGCACTGCCCTAAACCCTGAAACACCACCCCTCAGCACGACACCCTACACTGCCCGAACACCACTGCACTGCCCTAAACCCTGAAACACCACCCCCAGCACGACCCCCTACACTGCCCGAACACCACTGCACTGCCCTAAACCCTGAAACACCACCCCCTGCACGACCTCCTACACTGCCGGAACACCACTGCACTGCCCTAAACCCTGAAACACCACCCCCAGCACGACCCCCTACACTGCCCGAACACCACTGCACTGCCCTAAACCCTGAAACATCAACCCCAGCAAGACCCCCTACACTGCCTGAACACCACTGCCCTAAACCCTGAAACACCACCCCTACACTGCACGAACACCACTGCACTGCCCTAAACCCTGAAACACCACCTCCAGCAAAACCCTTTACACTGCCTGAACACCATTGCTCTGCCCTAAATCCTGAAACACTAGCCCCAGCATGACCCCTACACTGCCCAAACACCACTGCACTGCCCTAAACCCTGAAACACCACCCCCAGCACGACCCCCTACACTGCCCGAACACCACTGCACTGCCCTAAACCCTCAAACACCAGCCCCAGCAAGACCCCCTACACTGCCCGAACACCACTGCACTGCCATAGACTCTGAAACACCAGCCCCAGCAAGACCCCTACACTGCCCGAACACCACTGCACTGCCCTAAACCCTGAAACACCAGCCCCAGCATGACCCCCTACACTGCCCGAACACCACTGCACTGCCCTAAACCCTGAAACACCAGCCCCAGCACGACCACCTACACTGCCCGAACACCACTGCACTGCCCTAAACCCTGAAACACCAGCCCCAGCACGACCCCCTACACTGCCCGAACACCACTGCACTGCCCTAAACTCTGAAACACCAGCCCCAGCACGACCCCCTACACTGCCCGAACACCACTGCACTGCCCTAAACCCTGAAACACCAGCCCCAGCACGACCCCCTACACTGCCCGAACACCACTGCACTGCCCTAAACCCTGAAACACCACCCCCTGCATGACCCCCTACACTGCCCGAACACCACTGCACTGCCCTAAACCCTGAAACACCACCCCCTGCAGCACCCCCTACACTGCCCGAACACCACTGCACTGCCCTAAACCCTGAAACACCACCCCCTGCACCGCCCCCTACACTGCCCGAACACCACTGCACTGCCCTAAACCAGGAAACACCACCCCCAGCACGAGCCCCTTTACTGCTCAAACACCACTGCACTGCCCCAAACCCTGAAACACCACCCCCAGCACGACCCCCTACACTGCCCGAACACCACTGCCCTAAACCCTGAAACACCACCCCCTGCACGACCCTCTACACTGCCCGAACACCACTGCACTGCCCTAAACCCTGAAACACCACCCCTACACTGCCCGAACACCACTGCACTGCCCTAAACCCTGAAACACCACCCCCAGCACGACCCCCTACACTGCCCGAACACCACTGCACTGCCCTAAACCCTAAAACACCACCCCCAGCATTACCCCCTACACTGCCCAAACACCACTGCACTGCCCTAAACCCTAGAACACTACCCCCAGCACGACCCCCTACACTACCCGAACACCACTGCACTACCCTAAACCCTAAAATACTACCCCCAGCACAACCCCTACACTACCCGAACACGACTGCACTGCCCTAAACCCTCAAACACTCCCCCAGCACGACCCCCTACACTACCCGAACACCACTGCACTGCCCTAAACCCTAAAACACTCCCCCAGCACGACCCCCTACACTACCCTAACACCACTGCACTGCCCTAAACCCTAAAACACTCCCCCAGCATGACCCCCTACACTACCCAAACACCACTGCACTGCCCTAAACCCTAAAACACTACCCCTGCATGACCCCCTACACTACCCAAACACCAATGCACTACCCTAATCCCTAAAACACTATCCCCCGCATGACCCCCTTCACTACCCTAAACCCTAAAACACTACCCCTGCACGACTCCCTACACTACCCAAAGACCACTGCACTACCCTAAACCCTAAAACATGACCTCCTACACTACACAAACACCACTGCACTACCCTAAACCCTAAAACACTACCCCCTACACTACACAAACACCACTGCACTACCCTAAACCCTAAAACACTACCCCAGCAGTACCCCTACACTACCCAAACACCACTGCACTAACCTAAACCCTAAAACACTACCCCCAGCAGTACCCCCTACACTACCCAAACACCACTGCACTACCCTAAATCACTACCCCCAGCACGACCCCCTACACTACCCAAACACCACTGCACTACCCTAAACCCTAAAACACTACCCCCAGCACGACCCCTACACTACCCAAACACCACTGCACTACCCTAAACCCTAAAACACTACCCCCAGCACGACACGCTACACTACGCAAACACCACTGCACTACCCTAAACCCTAAATCTACCCCCAGCATGACCCCCTACACTACACAAACACCACTGCACTACCCTAAACCCTAAAACACTACCCCCAGCACGACCCTCTTCACTACCTAAACACAACTGCACAATTTGTTACAGGCGTTGCAACGCAGGCCTGTGGTGCTTACTGGAAGTACCTAGTGGGCTAGTTGGGCCCCAGGGACCCTCAGAATTCAAGGTGACCTAATCCCCCAACTTAAAACGCACCACGGGGCGCGTTTGCACAGTGGTGAAGGGAGGGGCGGGGCCTCAAGTGACATGTGCGCAAACACGCCCTGTGGTGCGTTTTAAGTTGGGGAATTAATTCCCTTTGAATCCTGAGGGACCCTGGGGGCCAACTAGCCCACCAGGTACCTTCAGTAAGCACAACAGAGTTGCGTTGCAGAGAGGTGAAAAAGGTGCGTGGCCTCGGAACGCCTCTCTGCAACTCAGCTCTGTGGTCCTAACTGTAGGTACCTGGGGGCTAGTTGGGCCCCAGGGACCCTCAGAATTCAAGGGGACTTAATCCCGCAACTTAAAACGCGCCACGGGGTGCGTTTGCACACATGTCACCTCAGGCCCCCTCCCTTCACCACTGTGCAAACGCGCCCTGTAGCGCGTTTTAAGAGGTAGTTTTAATCCCCCTGCCCTATTATGTACTAGGGACTTGCAGAGGAGGTCATGCTAATCACAGGGGTACCCCAACGCATAGTGTTCCCTAGTGTATGTAGGTGTTTTCACTGTATTCTAAGTGTCTTTTAGCATAGCACTGGCTCTGGTTAGTCAGAGTCAGTTACCACCAGTACCCGTCTGAAAAGGTTGTGGGCACAGGATGATTTTGCAACAAGGCCTCTTTCTGTTCCTCTGTTGGTTCTTTCTGCACATCTTTTGCTTCTTCCTGTGCGTTTTTCTTCTTTCTTCACATGTCCTACCTCTGTAGGCATAGTTAGAAACTAGCATTTAAAAAACCTTTGAAATTCACTTAAAAATCATAGGTTTCAGGCACGTTATAGTTAGAAATTAGCATTTAAAAAACCTTTGAAATTCACTGAAAAAACCATAGGTTTCAGACACGTTATAGTTAGAAATTAGCATTTAAAAAACCTTTGAAATTCACTGAAAAAACCATAGGTTTTAGGGACAGTTATAGTTAGTTGGACATTTCACTCGTACAAAACCATAGAAATTCCCCGTTATAGTTAGTTCAGCTAACTATAACTCGCGCCCCCGCAATGCACTGCTGATGACGTCACATATTACATCACTCATGACATGGTCAGTGACATCACTGATGACATCACTGATGACATCTCAAATGACATCACTGATGACATCATCCATGTGATAATTTCATGCATCTTCTCACACCCTAATATAACTTTTGATACACCCACTCTAAATTACAGACTGCCATTCTCAAAACCATAGACACTCCAACACCAAAAACTACATACCCACTCACTGATTCTTAGGTCTACACACACATCCACTCACTCACCCGTACAGTCACTCATACTTAGTCACTCAGTACAGGACTATCATATGCACTCATACACCTATATAAATACTCACACACCGCCACTCATCCATAGAGGTACTCACACACCTAGTCAGTTATGCAAAAACTTAATCACACACCCATTTACTCACCTATACAGTTATACACACACCAGCTCACTTACTCATACAAATACTAGCACATTCTTACGCTCTTATACAATCACTGATACAAGTACACACTCATCCATACAGCCACTCTCACAATCACACACTCTCACTTATAGCCATTTATATACTCCAACACACATATATACTGCCTTTCACATATGTAGTTACTCACACATGTACCACTGAGATATACATTCAATCACTAACACACCCATACACACACTCACCCACCCATACAGTCCATCACAGATGCACTCTTGAAACCATGCACCCAGTGAATCACCAACTCACACATCTATGCACAGAGTCACACACACGCCACCCACACAAACACTCAGGCACCCATACAGATACTCAGACAATCAATCAATAACCCATGTAGACACTCATGTAGCTATTCAGAAAGCCATGCAGCCGCTTACAAACCAACAGACAGACGGATACAGACATTCACACAGTTTAGTCACTAACCCATGCATTCAGTAAGATACATTTAATCACTCACTTGTAGAGTCAGTCACTCACGTACTAAATCATCCATTCAGACACTTATACACCCACTCATTCTTCAATACGCCTTTCCCTATATATATTAAACATATTTAAACTTTACAGAAACACACAGTCACTGGATGATGTCATCAGTGATGTCATCAGTGATGTCATTTGAGATGTCATCAGTGATGTCACTGACCATGTCATGAGTGATGTAATATGTGACGTCATCAGCAGTGCATTGCGGGGGCGCGAGTTATAGTTAGCTGAACTAACTATAACGTGGGAATTTCTATGGTTTTGTACGAGTGAAATGTCCAACTAACTATAACTGTCCCTAAAACCTATGGTTTTTTCAGTGAATTTCAAAGGTTTTTTAAATGCTAATTTCTAACTATAACGTGTCTGAAACCTATGGTTTTTTCAGTGAATATATATATATATATATATTACCTACTGGCGGTCGCCAGTAGGTAGTTATAGTTAGGACCTCGTTTCTATTCAAATAGCGTTTTTTCTTTTGCCAATATCTTTGGCGCCGTTTGACGAATCTTCGCGAAATTTTCAAAACTAGTGGGGCGGTCCGGTCAGCTCCTGTCTTGAAAGTTTCAGGGTGATTTGTCAAGCGGGGGCTGAGAAAAAAGGGGGGTCCCAAAACAGATTTTCCCCATGTTAATTTCCATAGGAAAAATTGGAACAGGCTACA
This sequence comes from Calotriton arnoldi, assembly GCA_963921515.1. Taxonomy (NCBI): domain Eukaryota; kingdom Metazoa; phylum Chordata; class Amphibia; order Caudata; family Salamandridae; genus Calotriton; species Calotriton arnoldi. The sequence continues at coordinate 142,439 of CAWUFW010007532.1, forward strand.
GCCCGAACTGCTGAACGGAATTACACCAAATTTGGCAAAAAGGTAGCCCTTGGTTCAGAAAGAGACCCTTTTTTTAAATGGTGTAAATCCGCTCAGTAGTTCCTGAGAAATTTAAAAAAGAAAAATATCGATATCTGAGCACCGAGGAGGGTTCGCAAACCCTCCCGGGCACGAGCTTCACTCTGATTGGCTGCCAACACTCTAATCCAGAATGTGTTGGCAGCCATCTTGTGACTCCGAGTCACAAGAAAAGAGTAAAAATAAGGTGAAAAACAAGAAAAGGGGGCAGGGTAAAAACACCCTGACCCCCTAGGCCTGCTCAGGGGGTCCCACAAGGACCCCCAGGGCCAAAAAAAGCATTTTTTTTTTTAAATGGCAGAATTCCCGTTGGAGTCGCGAATCCTGCCGAGAAAATTTTAAAAAAACAAAGCGCGGGCTTCGCGCTTCGTTATTTGTAAGGCCCTGGGTGGGCCAGGTTCCGGGGGCAATGCCAAAATATATTTGCGGGGGCCCGTGGGGACCCCCGCAGATCCGGGGACCGCCACCTCCCCGGGGCTTCATTCATTGTGTGCGGGACACTTGAGGAATTTGAGGAATACGGGCTCCGAATAAAGTCCTGGCGTTCCCGTGGTCAGGAAAAGGCTGCTGCCCGCTCCCCGTGAGTTATGGCCCTCGGGCCTTCCTAATGAATATCCCAGGCCTGCGTGGCTCACCTCTGGGCCTCATTATGTCACGTGGCTTTCTTTAAAGTCACTGGAGTGCAGTTCAAAGGGCTGCGCCGCACGGGTCACTTGCAAGACACGGAACAGCGCTGCTTACAAATAGAGCCTGCTCCCTAATACTGCTTCGTAGCACTTCGTGAAATGATTATTGCGGTCACCGATGTTTACATTTTGGGCATTTTGGGCATTTTGTAGGACGCACATCACATGGAAGAGCCTCCTGTTGTTTTAAAAGAAAATAGACTTATAATGCATCTCGTGACTTTGATACTCATGTTATCTAGCTCTGAAGGATGAAAGGCTGAGTCGTCCAGTGTGACTCAAGCTCTGTGACAGACAAACACCTGAGGTGTGTTAAACCACTGAGCTTTCTACAGCCCATGGTATGAGGAATCAAATGAGTATTTCGTGCCTGAAATAATTAAAGCGGGGGAAACAAGTGGAAATGGCAAATTATTTTATTAAGAACACTGTGAACCATTGGTCCTGAATACAGCAGAATTATTAGATATGTGTAAGCAATGCTAGAAAGCACTATCTGCCGCCCGTGCCGCTTCGGAATGCCTTATAGCGCTAGCTCCGGATTTTATCGATTTGTTCTCGTGAGGGGCTGAACTATCAACAATTCGAGTGAAATTTACGAACCGACTATGTAATGTTATCCTTTATTTCTAGAGCCTCTCTCAACAGACAGGACCTCTCGGCGCACTCACACAGAAGCTTCAAAATATGACCTCGTAGGAAAGAAGGTGTATAGTGTTACAACATAAGATTCGAGGGTTCGGAGTCCGATCCACGGAGTCTGTGTTTTTACTTTAATATGGATAGTTGTGGGGGCTCCGTCGAGCCTTCGAACTACCGACCCCCCCCCTTCGAAGAATCGGGGCAGAATTCCTTTTATTCCGACAGGCCTCACTCACCTTAAATCCATCTGAAGTCGATATATGAAGTATTATTGTGTCCTGTAATATTGACGCATGCTGTTTACGGTGCTATGAAAAGACAAAACTGTAGCAAGCGCTATATAAACAGGAAGTTATTGTAATAAGGCAGAGTGACGTCTGTAGCACACACATCATCTTTAACAACTGTACTGTGTGCATCGGGAATGGGTGGTGGGGCAGACGAACCGTAGTGCATGTTCTTAATGCTAAAAACGGTCATTTTCTTTAAATGCGAATGGTATTCTGCAAAATAGATTTACTAAGCTTCTCCTCATACCATACTAACTTTTGTATTTATTCTTCAGGTCGCTTTTGACAAAACAGGAGGGGGTAAAAGAAACTACCAGTGTATGTACATATGACTTTCGAGACTGGATCTATGTTTGTTATCCGTTGCTTAGTTGTGCGTGTCTTATATAAAATATCGATGACTCGTCGCGGCGCTGTCAGAGGAAACACAAACCCATCACATCCCACAGCAGAAGGACCAGCGAGATTTATTCCCAAAATCTGGGAAAGGGTCGAGGGAAAAGAGGGGACCCTGGAAGGAGAGAGTAAGAGGGGGTAGGGTGGAGGGAAACGGGGAAGAAAGGTGGAGACAGGCGGGGCTGTGCAGTGTGGATGGGGTTGTAGTACAGTTGGTGGAGGAGCACAAAAGGTAAGGAGGGAGGAGAAGTAAAGGGAGAAGTAGTAAATGTCAGTAGGATAAAGCGAAGGGTGGGAGAGAGAGAGAGAAAAGACCGAGGGAGATAGAAAGTGGGAGAGTGATGGACGACACACATAACATAAGCACCTCTTTGCTCCCGCCTAGCCTTACGAATCCGCTCGCCTCGAGCAGTAAGGTGTATGCGTTGTACAGAAGAAGCGCCTAGAGCAGACCGCAGAGCTCTCATCCTCAACAGGACATGCCTGTAGCGCCTGAAAGAACGGCCTCGTCAGAACTCCTCTTCTCAGACAGAAACACGCGTCTCTTTATTGTCCCTGGAGTCACTGGGTCTTTTTAATTCTCTTCTCATGTCCTAGGTGTCAGATAGGAAAAGGATCGGTTTAAAATGGGATGTCTTCTTGATTCGTTGTATTTTGTTTTGTGTTTTTGTAAAGCGCTACTGACCATCCTATGGTGTCTTCAGGGCATTTTAGGGTGCAGAGGCAGTTAATTAACCGATAATCATGGATACACCAGTAGATTTCCACGCTCAAACATGTCCCCAGGTGATGACCAAGGCTTTGTGAAGCAGCACAGTCCCCTGAAGCATCGGAATATGACAAAGCCGGCCACAGGCGCCATGCTTCATCCACCCACATGTACTTTTTGGCGCTATGAAACATAGCACATTCTCTGCACTGCAACCAAAGGCAATAGCTCTCAGTCAGAGTAACTGAAGGTGGGACTGGGCTGCTCTAGAGCAACCTTTAATGTGGTGCTTTGAAAAACACGTTCAAAAGAAACCTCTGCGCTCTGTGTTGTACCTACTGGACACCTATAATATACCAAGACCCTAATTCAGGGCACTGACGTTATACCCGTGAACTGCAGGCTGTAGTTTGTGGCAAAGGCATCCACCCCATGTCCCATCCAGTGTCTCAGCGCTCTGCTAAGTCACTAGGGATCCGCGTTGAGTCGGATTTCTGGTGAGACTATAAACCATCCAGCCTTAAGCCTTCAGGTTCATGATGTCACTAGAACCCTTTCATTGTAATAAAGAACCATATTACATTGTTAATAGTCATTATGACTCTCTCTCCCTATCTATATATATATATCATATATATATATATATATATATATATATATATATATATATATATATATATATATATATATATATATATATATATATATATATATATATATATATATATATATATATATATCTGCAATTCCTTCGCGTCTTCTTCCCAGCGAAAGTCACGGCACCACAGCAAGGTGATTATTTCAAAAATATTTTATTGTTCACACCATTGTGAAAAGTGAGCAAAACAGGAAGGTCTACGCGTTTCGGCTCCACTAGCCTTCTACTGGACCATAGAGTCCCTTGCGTCTAGACTGTATTTGTAAAGTGCTTAGTGCTTAACCCCTCGTTAGTGTTTACTAATTTTGACAACTAGACTGTCGATTCTCTTTTACAAAAGATGGAATGATTTGTCCACCATTTCCGCAGTTTTTGTAAAGTACATTCAATGGTGTAAAAAGTGCAAATGCAAAATACAATTGTTCCTGTAAAGTACAGTTAATGGCAGAAAAAGTGCAAGTGCATAACAAGATTATAAAAATACACGTTTAAAACCCAGAGTCCACAATTTTTTCGCTGAAAGATTCTTCAATAAGCTTGTTTTCACAATGCTTCCCATCACATTGTACCACATATCTATATGCTAATTTATAGAAGTTCTACCTCTATTGAAAAGTATTGCAGATAATATTCCATTAATTTGTATATAGTTAACCATTGCATTCAACCTCCATGCATATCCGTATGGCAGGTTAAAGATCAGGTTCATGAGATTCCATTGACGTGATCCCTAGTTTTTCTGCCGGTCTATTTAAAATCTTTTCAGTGTGAAGTACACTTTTAAGATTAAAATCAGATTCTGACTAAAACCTCAAGATCTAAAATACCGGTTGGGATCATACTTCAAAACACGATTTTACAATCAGTGCATGACACCTCACTCAAAGCCTGTCAATAAAATGTTGTTAAGGTCAATAATAGATAGCTTTCTACACAAATATAATCTTTGCAAATCCAATCATTACTTAAATTTCGAACAATGAGCAATTCATGGTAGATATGGACATTGTATATTGTTCTTTTCCCGGGTTTTATGCTTACACTTTGTGGGTCAACTCTGTTTTCAACATGTAAAAATATAATTAAAAATATAATTAAAAAAGTGAATGTTTAAGACGACGATATTCTGAGGGAAATTATGTATAAAAATTCCAATAGGTCTATGAGGAATATAAAAAGAGAGGGAATATGTACATATGTAGAGGGATTCAGGGAAAGTCACGATAGTTCTACATAACAGTTCATCTTTTTGGGAGTTTCCTGTCTATAAGTGCACATGTAGTTCTGCATCCTGGTTGTGTCCATATGGGTCTTCAGTACCAATTGCAATGTATGAGTCGGGACTCTGTTCTTCGTAATTTCAATGTTCTGTCTCCGCCTCTTTCTGTGAATTTTACGATCTTAATTCCTGAGTATTTCAGATGCCTACAATCACTTGAGTGGAATTCGTGGAAGTATTTTGCAATGGGGTAACTGAAGTCCTTGTTTTTTATGGCACGTAGATGTTGTAGGATCCTTAGTTTGAGCTTATTGATTGTGCTTCCTACATAATGTTTCTTGCACGGACAGGTTAATCTGTAGACCACATATTTGGACTCACACGTAATGTGGTCATGGATCAGTTCTATTTTCCCATTCTGTAATTCATATGTTGTCAAGTTCAAACCATGCTCACAGACTCGACATTTCGCGCATTTTCAGAAACCTGGGGTCTTTAACCGTGAAGGTGTTTTTGATTCTCGCGTTTGTAAATGGCTCTGTGTCAAGATGTCTGATAAAGAGGCTGTCTTCCTGTAAGTAATACTGGGATTTTGTGTTAACGTTTTTCTCAAGGTTTCATCTAGCATCAGGATTTTCCAGTTCCTGCTGATAATGCTTTTAATTTCTCCACTTTGATTGTTATAGTCCATGATGAGTCGTGTTGTTGTGTCTTCTTGACTATTCTCATCATAGGCTCTTCTCTTCCTTTTTCTTGAAGTTTGTGTAGGTGTCAGGAGATCAGGTCTTACTTTTTGTTTGACTCTCAATTTTGCATTTTCAATGACTCCCAAAGAGTAACCTCTCTCTATGAAGCGATAACTCATTTCTCCAATTTCTGAGTTCAGATCAGTGGCTTCAGAGCAGTTTCTTTTTGCGCGAAGCATCTCACCGTAGGGAATGCTCCACTTTAAATTTTGCGGGTGTCCACTATTCGCATGCAATATACTATTGCACGAGGTTGGTTTTCTGTACATTTTGGTGCATACCCTGTTATCTACGATAAAAACTTCAACATCTAAAAAGATGATATTCGTTTTGCTAGTTGTCGATGTAAAGGTGATATTATATTCATTTTCATCCAGGGAATCAATGAAGTTCTGCAAGTCGATATGATCTCCCTCCCATATAATAAAGAGATCGTCGATGAATCGACACCAAATTTTTATTTTTGAGTGTGTTTGTCTTTCCAAGACTCCAGTCTCCCAAACTGCCATCAGCAGGTTTGCGTATGTGGGGGCAAATGATGTCCCCGTTGCAGTTCCTTGTCTCTGCCTGTAGAGGTCACCTTTGAAAAGGAAGATATTGTGGTGCAAGCAGTAAGTCAGCATTTCTATCAGCATTTCAGAATGTTCTAAGTAGCTTATAGATCTTGTCAGTAGGAACTTTCTGACTGCTGCTATTCCATCAGTGTGGCGGATGGACGTGTATAGAGATGAAACATCTATTGTCACCATGATTAAACCCTGTTGCCAGTCGATTTCCTTGATCTTATTAAGGAAATCCATTGTATCCCTCAGATACGACGGTAAGGAGGTTACATAATTCATCAAGAAGATGTCTACAAATCTCGATGTTGTTTCTAGCAGCGAACCGATAGAGCTGACTATAGGTCGTCCCAGTGGATTCTTAATTGCTTTATGGACTTTTGGTAGAAAGTAAATGGTGGCTATTATTGGGTGATCTGTTTTCAGATACAAATATTCTTCGAGATCAATTAGATCTTTTTCTTTCCATCCTACAAGCATCTGATGATATTCTTTGGTCCAAAGCTCTATGGGGTTATCACCTAGTTTTTCATAGTGATCTTCATTGTCTAGTTGTCTCTTTGCTTCAATTATATAGTCACTCATATTTTGGACCACAATATTGCCACCTTTATCCGAGGCTTTAATTATTATTTCAGGGTCTTCCCGTAGGTCTCTTAGTGCTTTGTACTCTCCTGTTGTCAAGTTCCATGTTTTCTTCTTTTTTTGCATCTTGTTTCTGGAGTTTATAGATATTTTATTGATCTCTTCCACCATTATTTCATGAAATAGGTCGATTTTATTCCCTGGCGGGAGTTGTGGACAATATGTTGATTGTTTTTTAAACCCACTTTTACCACCTTTGTTCGTGACAATCCCTAGTCTGTTGCACATGTCTTTGTCAGATTCCCGTGCTTGTTCTTCTCTTCCTGCTGTGCTTTCCTCTTCTTCCTCCAGGGATGTCAGTGTTCTTAATGTTGGTAAATCTTCTTGTGTTATGGGCGATACTCCCTGATTGTCTATTACGGGACCTTGTGTTCTAGATGTCTTTTCTGCAAAGTATTTTATAAGTTTGACCTTTCGGCAGAACTTATATAGGTCAATACGTAAATTTGGTACATCAATATCTTTGTTAGGGCAAAAGGTCAATCCTTTGTTGAGTAATTGGATTTGAGTGTCGCTTAGTATTTTATTGGAGATGTTAATTACTAGGTTGTTTTTTGTTAGGTTTTTTCTCAATCTTACTTTTGCTTTCCTCTTCCTTTCTTTAGTTTTGTTGCGTCTTTTACTTCTTCTGATGGTGTTTTGGTTTTTCCTCTTCCCCGCGACGTTCCTCTCCTTTTTCCTCTTTGCCGCGTTATCATTTGCGCCAAGCGCATTTCCCCACAAAAATTCAATTGTGTTGCACTTGTCTCTTTGTCAGCCGAACTTAGATCTGAACTATCCACCGTTTCTGATGTTTCATTTTCTGCATATTTATCCATCACAACCCTGTTTCTGTGTATATCATACTTTCTAGCAAATGTATATATACGTCCATTAGCATAGTCAATTCTATATCTGTTGAATTTATTTGCTTTTCTTTTTTCAACGTCTGCTTCGTGTTTGTTAATTTTGTTCTCCATACTTTCGATCAGTACTTTATTCTCTTCTGTTGTTGGATATTGGGTTAGTTCTTGTTCTAGATCTTCAATCAATTTCACTAATTTTTCCAGTTTCCTCTCTGCATGTATAATTAATGTCCTCATAAGTTTAAATGAACATTCGTTTGTGTCTGTCTGCCATTGTTTTATCAGATCTGTATCCAAGTCATTGAGTGTGGGCATGATCAGGATTCTCAATCCTCTCGGTATCCTTTTAAATTCAATATATTTCTCTAATGTTGTTTTTTCCCACCATTTGTTAACCTCTAGGATACGATTCTGCTGCAGCTCCCTTAAGACACAAGTGATTGTTCTCTTCTTTTTCTCTCCCGATATTTCCCTTGTGTTGGCACTTGTTGATGCTACAGCATCGTCATTTAACAATTCACTGGCTCTTTGCAAACGATTTCTGCTCTTGTCAGCCATTTTGTAAAAGAGAACCGTTTCTTTGTTATTTTTGCTCCTTTTTGTTATGGCGTGATAATTTTATACTAGGATGTCCTAGGTCTGAGTCAAGACTTATAGGATGCCTTCCCTTGCTGTTCTTGCTATAATACTACGTTATAGCCGATTCGAGGATATGCTTGCGGGGATATTAATAATTGTTCTGTTCGTACTTTTATATAATTCCCCAATTGTTTTTGTCAATCTTTAGAGGAGGAGACCAATTGTCGCGCACGTTCAAACGCGCTATCAGTCATTCGTCCCTCCCCCGGCACGGCTCAAAGTACAGTGGGTTTTCTCCGAGCAGATTTCGGCGTGTGTTCGTTTCCCTGACGCCGCCTACACAGCGATTCAGGTCATGGACCACAACACCTCCTTCCACCCTTTACTCACCACAAAGACTTCGCCGGCCGCCGCGTTGTTTCTCTCAAGTCTTCTCAACGCGGAAGTAATGTGACAGCAAGCAGAGGCGTCGGCTGGATTATCGGCAATTCTCCCACATCCGGCTGCAATTGACCACGCCGCCTCGCCCCACTCCTCGAGTGCCAGTGATGAGTAGTGCAGCCACTGCACCATGTAATCCTGCAATTCCTTCGCGTCTTCTTCCCAGCGAAAGTCACGGCACCACAGCAAGGTGATTATTTCAAAAATATTTTATTGTTCACACCATTGTGAAAAGTGAGCAAAACAGGAAGGTCTACGCGTTTCGGCTCCACTAGCCTTCTACTGGACCATAGAGTCCCTTGCGTCTAGACTGTATTTGTAAAGTGCTTAGTGCTTAACCCCTCGTTAGTGTTTACTAATTTTGACAATTAGACTGTCGATTCTCTTTTACAAAAGATGGAATGATTTGTCCACCATTTCCGCAATTTTTGTAAAGTACATTCAATGGTGTAAAAAAGTGCAAATGCAAAGTACAATTGTCATCAGTGATGTCATTTGAGATGTCATCAGTGATGTCATCAGTGATGTAATATGTGACATCATCAGCAGTGCATTGCGGGCGCGAGTTATAGTTAGCTGAGCTAACTATAACGGCCAAATTTCTCTGGTTTTGTACGAGTGAAATGTCCAACTAACTATAACGTCCCTGAAACCTGTGGTTTTTTCAGTGAATTTCAAAGGTTTTTTAAATGCTAATTTCTAACTATAAAGTCCCTGAAACCGATGGTTTTTTCAGTGAATATATATATATATATATATATAAATACATATATATATATTTGTAGAAACCAAAGTCCTGGAGCGCCTGCGTCACGGCAAGAATCAGGTAAGGCCACACGGGGCAAGTTCAAATAAAGTGCTTTTTATTCCGGTGATAGTATAACATCAAACAGCCTTCTTGTGGCAAGTGCCCAGCATTACGCGTTTCGCCTGCGTCGCCGCAGGCTTGATCACACGATATATATATATCATGCTGCTATTGCCATATCGTGTATTCCTTATAAAAGAGTATGGTGGGGAGAAAGGACATGAAAGGGAATTTGTTATAACACTGAGGGAGACGTATAAGACTGTAGATGCAGAGTAAATTGGAGCCACGATATGAATCATCATCACCTTGCACTTTAGATCTCTTGCACTTGAGACTACCCTTGTATTTTAGATGAAGATTGTATTGGAATTGAAAAGAGATAAAAAGGATGCAGTATACATCAGAAAGAAAAAAAGAAATAGATTAATTAAATAAAAGGGGAAAAAACAGGAAGAGAATAAATGTAAAATAGAGAACATAAAATTATATAGATAACTGAATGCATGAGATTAACATGATGTTGCCAATTGAAAATGGTGGAAGACTACAGCTATCACACAAGATGAAATGTTCTGTTCTAGTTGTTCTTTAAGGGTCGACAACATTGAGAAAGGACATATATTAAACCAACCACAATGCACTGCACAAGTGACCCAGTAGAAGGCAATCCGCCGAAACGCGTCGCTCCGTTCTGGTATGGAGCGTGAAATTGTGTAATGCCTAATATATGGAGGACATGAGGACAATGAAAATAAAAACAAAGAATTGAAGATCTTTCCTGAACAGGTGTTGTTGTCTTTTGGCAGTGTGCCGCCGTAAACGGAATGCCCAAAGGAGCATATATATATATATATTTATATCCACATCGAGGCTCTATTTTCGGCATCCGGAGCTCTCATGACGGTGCGCTGTGGAGACGGCAGAGCCCAGCCGTTATTAAATCCACAACAGTATTCCTTTACAGAACAGATCCACACGCACTCACTGGTAATTGCTGTTAACTTTCTTGGTTTTATTAAGGCAGCAAAATTATCCGACAAGTTACAACCCAACGCGTTTCAGTCTGCCCTCAGGTCTAACAATACCCCCCTAAAATTCTAAAATTACCCTTACCACCCAATACCCAAACCCACCCTGAACTCTAAAATTACCCTCGGCACCCCAAAACCACCCTGAACCCTAAAATTACCCTGGGCACCCCAAAACCCAAACCCACTCTAAACCCTAAAATTACCCTTGGCACCCAAAAACCCAAACAAACCCTGAACCCTAAAATTACCCTGGGCACTCCAAAACCCATACCCAACCTGAACCCTAAAATTACTCATTGCACACCAAAACCCAAACCCACCTTGAACCCTAAAATTACCCTAGTCACCCCAAAACCCAAACCCACCCTGAACCCTAAAATTACCGTTAGCAGCCCAATACCCAAACCCACCCTGAACTCTAACATTACCCTTGGCACCCCAAAACCCAAACCCACCCTGAACCCTTAAATTACCCCTACACCCCAAAATCCAAACACACCATGAACCCTAAAATTACCCTAGGCACCCCAAAACCCAAACCCACCCTGAACTCCAAAATTACCCTTAGCACCCCAAAACCCAAACCCACCCTGAACCCTAAAATTACCCTGGGCACCCCAAAACCCAAACTCACCCTGAACCCTAAAATTACCCTTAGCACCCCAAAACCCAAACCCACCTTGAACCCTAAAATTACCCTGGGCATCCCAAAATACAAACCCACCCTGAACCCTAAAATTACCCTGGGCACCCCCTAAAACCAAACCCACCCTGAACCCTAAAATTACCCTTAGCACCCCAAAAAGCCAAACCCACCCTGAACCCTAAAATTACCCTGGGCACCCCAAAACCCATACACAACCTGAACCCTAAAATTACCCTGGGAACCCCAAAACCCAAACTCACCCTGAACCCTAAAATTACCCTGGGCACCCCCCAAACCCACCCTGAACCCTAAAATTACCCTTAGCACCCCAAAAATCCAAACCCACCCTGAACCCTAAGATTACCCTGGGCATCCCCAAACTCATACCCACCCTGAACCCTAAAATTGCTCTTTGCACTCCAAAACCCATACCCACCCTGAACCCTGAAATTACCCTGTGCACACCAAACCCGAACCCACCCTGAACCCTAAAATTACCCTTAGCACCACAAAACCCATACACAACCTGAACCCTAAAATTACCCTAGGCACCCCAAAACTCAAACCCACCCTAAACCCTAAAATTATCCTTGGCACCCCAAAACCCAAACAAACCCTGAACCCTAAAATGACCCTGGGGATCCCAAAACCCATATCCACCCTGAACCCTAAAATTCAATCAATCAATCAGGGGTTTGTTTAAGCGCGACTACTCACCCGTAAGGGTCTCAAGGCACTTGGGGTGGGGGGGGTGCAGGTTCCATCCATCAAGGAGGGGGTCTGTCGAAGAGCCAGGTTTTGAGGTTTCTTGCGAAGATAGGGAGCGATGTCTGTCTGAGGTGGAGCGGAAGGGCGTTCCATGCTTTGGCCGCGAGGAAGGAGAAGGAGCGGCCTCCCGATCTGGTCTTTCTGGTGCGGGGGACCACGGCGTAAGAGAGCTGGGCTGATCGTAGGGTCCTTTGGGGTGCGTGGAATTTGAGTCGGCTGTTCAGGTATGCTGGTCCGGTGCCATGGAGGGCCTTGTGTGCGTGGGTGAGCATCTTGAAGGTGATTCTCGCCTCGACAGGGAGCCAGTGGAGTGTGCACAGGTGCTGGGAGATGTGGCAGTGTTTTGGCAGGTTGAGGACCAGTCTTGCGGCGGCGTTCTGGATGTTCTGTAACTTGCGGGTGAGGTTTTTGTTTATTCCGGCGTAGAGTGCGTTGCCGTAGTCAAGTCTGCTGGTGACCAGGGCGTGAGTGACGGTCTTTCGGTGTTCGAGGGGGATCCATTTGAAGGTCTTACGAAGGAGGCGGAGGGTGTGGAAGCAGGAAGACGAGACAGAGTTGATCTGGCGGTCCATTTTGAGCTCGGAGTCCAGGATGATTCCCAGGTTGCGTGCGTGGTCCGTGGGGGTTGGCGGGTTTCCGAGGGCGGGGTGCCACCAGGTGTCGCTCCAGGCATCGGGGTTTGGGCCCATGATGAGTACTTCTGTTTTGTTGGTGTTTAGTTGTAGGCAGCTGTTTTTCATCCATTTGGCGACGGCTTCCATGCCTTCTCGAAAGTTGCGTCTGGCGGTGTTGGGCTCGTTGGATAGGGAGAGGATGAGCTGGGTGTCGTCTGCGTATGACACGATGTTGAGTCCGTAGGTTCTGACGATGGGGGCGAGTGGAGCCATGTAGACGTTGAAGAGCGTCGGGCTGAGGGAGGAGCCCTGGGGGACTCCGCAGGTGGTAGGTGTGGGGTCCGAGAGGAAAGGGGGGAGTCTGACCCGCTGCGTCCTGCCGGAGAGGAAGGAGCGGATCCAGTCGAGGGCCTTGTCCTGGATTCCTGCGTCATAGAGTCTGCGTATTAGGGTGCGGTGGGAGACTGTGTTGAACGCTGCTGATAGGTCGAGGAGGATGAGGGCTACTGTTTCTCCTTTGTCCAGTAGGGTGCGGATGTCGTCTGTTGCGGCCAGGAGGGCGGTTTCCGTACTGTGGTTTTTTCTGAAGCCGGATTGGGAGGAGTCGAGGATGTTGTGTTCTTCAATGAATGTGGCGAGTTGGCTGTTGATGGCTTTCTCAATGACTTTCGCTGGGAACGGGAGCAGGGAGATGGGTCTGTAGTTTTTGAGGTCGGTGGGGTCCGCTGAGGGTTTCTTTAGGAGGGGGTTGACCTCGGCGTGTTTCCAGTCGTCGGGGAACGAGGCGGTCGCCAGGGAGCGGTTGATGGTGTGGCGGAGCATGGGTGCGATGGTGTCAGCGGCTCTGTTGAAGATGTGGTGGGGGCAGGGGTCCGTGGGGGCCCCTGAGTGGATTGACTTCATTGTCTTCAGTGTGTCTTTGGTGGTGAGGGCTGTCCAGTCATCAATCGCTGGTTTCCGGGTGTCGGGGGTGGTTGGTGAGGGTTCAGTGTGTTGGTTGTCTTCGTCGAAGTTGTCGTAGATGCTCTTGATTTTGTGGTGAAAAAGGTGCTGAGTTTGTCGCAGAGGTCTTGTGAGGGAGGGATGTCGGTAGACTCGCTAGTGGGTTGGGCTAACTCCTTGATGATGCTGAAGAGTTCCTTGCTGTTGTGCGCGTGGGTGGAGATTCTGTCTTCAATTGCTTTTTTCCTCGTTTCTCTGATGAGTTGATGGTGGGCGTTGGTGGCGGCTCTGAAGTTGTCGTGGGCTTCTGTGGATTTGGTGTTCCTCCAGGCCTTTTCGAGGCGGCGGCATGTGCTTCTGGACTCTCGAAGTTTGGTGGTAAACCATCTGGCTTTCTTGGCGCGGGTATTGTTGTTTTTCTTGAGGGGGGCTATGGTGTTGGTGCTGTCCGAGATCCGTCTATGCAGGGTTCGGGCTGCGGTGTTGGGGTCGTCGTTTTCCGCGATGGTTGGGGTGGAGTTGTTGAGTGAGGAGGTGAGCTGGTCGTCGGTGATTTTGGTCCAGTTTCTTCGTGGAAGCAGGTGCTGGTGTCTGTGGATGGTGGGTGTTCTGAAGGTGAAGTGGACGCAACGATGGTCGGTCCATGGGAGTTCGGTGGTGTGGCTGAAGGTGATGGAGTTTCCTGTAGTGAAGAGGGGGTCGAGGGTGTGTCCTGCTGAGTGCGTGGGCTCGGTCACGATCTGGTGCAGTCCAATGTTGTGGAGGTTGTCCAGGAGGGATGTGGTGTTGGGGTCCAGTTGGTTGTCGAGGTGGAAGTTGAGGTCTCCCAGCAGGGTGTAGTTGGTGGATGCGATGGCCTGCGGGAGATAATGTCCGTGATGGAGTTGGCGAAGGGTCCGCGGGGTCCAGGGGGTAGGTAGATGAGGGTTCCTCGGAGGGTGGCGGTGGGGCTGGCCAGTATCTTGAAGTGAAGGTGTTCCATCAGTTCTGTGGGCTCGTCAGGGAGTGTGCTCAGGCGGAGGCTGGATTTGTGGACGATGGCGATTCCTCCTCCTGGGTGGGTGGGGCGGTCCTTCCTTGAGATCTTGTATCCTTGGGGGATGGCGATGGCGATGTCCGGTCCCGAGGTGGTGTTGGTCCAGGTTTCGGTGAAGAACGCTACGTCCAGGGTGGTGCTCTCGAGGAGGTCCCAGGTTTCTGTGGGGTGTTTGTGGAGGGATCGGACGTTGAGGAAGATGCATTGCAGGGTCTTCGGTTCGGTTGTGTTCTTGTGGGCGGGTTGTGCTGGATCCGTGTTCTTGGCGGTGCTGCAGGTGTGCCGGCAGCGGTGACAGCTGAAGGGTCCGTGGGAGTCGGCTGGTGATGCTAGCTTGCAGTTGTTGTTGCGGCCTGGGTTGAGTGCGTGGAGTGCTGCTGGGTCGTAGCGTTGGCGGGGCGGAGGTCCAGGGTTCCTGGCGCTGGTCGCGGACGGGTCGCGGACGGGCGCAGACGGGCTTGCCTAAAACGAGTGAAAGAGCAGAGTTAGAGGAAGGAGACAGAGGTCCACTGGACCACCAGGGATGAGGCGCAGGGAAACCTGCGGGTGGAGGAGGGCCTCGATCACCAACACTCGAGAGTGCAGGGGCAGGCCTCACTTAATGGTGGAGCTGCGAGGGTGGGAGAGCAATTTCACTGACAATGAGTCAGTGATCTTGCTCGCCGGTCCCCGCAGTGGCCGCCATTAAGTAGGGGTCGGGGAGGGCTGGACAGCTGGGAGGGGCCGCGGGGGCAGCAGCGGCGGGGAAAGGTAAAGGGAGGAAATAAGGGATAAAGAAAAAAGGGAAAATAGGCAGAAATAAGGCACAAAAGAGCAGAGATGCAGAAAGGTGAAAGATAAAAGAGGGTAGAAAAACGAGTGAAAACTAGTGAAAGGGCAGAGCGAGAGGAAGGGAAAATGAGCAGAAATAAGGCACAAAAGAGCAGAGATGCAGAAAAGTGCAGAAAGGTGAAAGATAAAAGAGGGTAGAAAAACGAGTGAAAACAAGTGGAAGGGCAGAGCGAGAGGAAGGGAAAATGAGCAGAAATAAGGCACAAAAGAGCAGAGATGCAGAAAAGTGCAGAAAGGTGAAAGATAAAAAGGGTAGAAAAACGAGTGAAAGAGCAGAGTTAGAGGAAGGAGACAGAGGTCCACTGGACCACCAGGGATGAGGCGCCGGGAAACCTGCGGGTGGAGGAGGGCCTCGATCACCAACACTCGAGAGTGCAGGGGCAGGCCTCACTTAATGGTGGAGCTGCGAGGGTGGGAGAGCAATTTCACTGACAATGAGTCAGTGGTCTTGCTCGCCTGTCCCCGGAGTGGCCGCCATTAAGTAGGGGTCGGGAGGGCTGGACAGCAGGGAGGCGGGAGCGGGGAGGGGAGCTGGATTGGGCCGGTCGTGCTGGGGGAGTGGCCGCGGGGGCAGCAGCGGCGGGGAAAGGTAAAGGGAGGAAATAAGGGATAAAGAAAAAAGGGAAAATAGGCAGAAATAAGGCACAAAAGAGCAGAGATGCAGAAAGGTGAAAGATAAAAGAGGGTTACTCTTTGGACCCCAAAACCCATACCCACCCTGAACCCTAAAATTACCCTGGGCACCCCAAAACCCAAACCCACTCTAAACCCTAAAATTACCCTTGGCACCCTAAAACCCAAACAAACCCTGAGCCCTAAAATTACCCCGGGCACCCCAAAACCCATACCCACCCTGAACCCTAAAATTACCCTTAGCACCCCAAAACCCAAACCCACCCTGAACCCTAAATTTGCCCTTGGCCACCCCAAAGCCCAAACCCACCCTGAACCCTAAAATTACCCCTGCACCCCAAAACCCAAACACACCATGAACACTAAAATTACCCTGGGCACCCTAAAACCCAAACCCACCCTGAACCCTAAAATTACCCTTAGCACCCCAAAACCCAAACCCACCCTGAACCGTAAAATTACCCTGGGCACCCCAAAACCCAAACCCACCCTGAACCATAAAATTACCCTGGGCACCCCAAAACCCATACTCAACATGAACCCTAAAATTTCCCTTGGCAACCAAAAACCCAACCCCACCCTGAACCCTAAAATTACCCTTGGCACCCCAAAACCCAAACCCACCTAGAACCCTAAAATTACTCTTCGCACCCCAAAGCCCATACCCGCTCTGAACCCTAAAAATTACCCTTGGCACCCCAAAACAACTGTGAACCCTAAAATTACCCTGGGCACCCCAAAACCCATACCCACCCTGAACCCTAATATTACTCTTTGCACACCACAACACATAGCCACTCTGAACCCTAAAATTACTCTTAGCACCCCAAAACCCAAACCCTATTATTGCACTTGCTACTCCAAAACCCATACCCACCCTAAAACTTAAACTTACCCTTGGCACCCCAAAACCCAAACCCACCCTGAACCTTAAAATTATCCAGGGCACCCCAAAACCCAAACCAACCCTGAACCCTAAAATTACCCTTACCACCCCAAAACCCATACCCATCCTGAAACTTAAAATTAACCTTGGCACCCCAAAACCAAAATCCACCCTGAACCCTAACATTAACCTTGGCACCCCAAATCCTAGACCCCTAGACCCCAAAACCCAAACCCACCCTAAATCCTATACTTACCTTATACTTACATGTAAAACACATATGCCTTTACCATTCAGGCCTTTACAACGAAATTCGTTGTAAAGGCATGCGTGTTAAAGGCATATGTATTGTAATGCCATGCGTTGTAATGGCATTGCGATGTAATGGTAGTTGTGTTGTGTTGGCATGTGTTGTAATGGCATGCATTGTAGTAAAGTCGTTGTAATGGCTCTTTCCCAGAAGTGACATCACACATCCCTTTACCTTAATGACAACACACGAAGTGGCATTGTATGAACCGAGGAAGTTATTCCTTATGACCCCCATCTCTGAAGATATCACAATAATTGACATCACTGAAGTTCCATAATAACTGCATCATTAATATAACACAAATACAAATGTCCATTTTAGATCTTCGAAAGTAGTGGCGGTGTAATTCGCGCCCTGAATTTCAGCGAGTGAGTGAAGCGAGAGTAAGCCAAACCTGTTCTTCAGGGGTTCTGAGGGGTGCTTCCCAAAGAAACTTTTGAAACAAATAGGGGCATATTCTCAAGAACGTGTGATAACCACCGCAAGTTTAGCTTAACGCAACTTTGCATATCACAGTCTATCGCGGAAAACAACGCAGTGTTAACGTAGTATTCCCAACCTGGCGGCACCATGCGATAGTCCCACGATAACGCACCAAATGACCGCGTTAAAATTAACGCGACGCCGCAAAAATGCGAAACACGAATGCGAATAAAGTTGCAATGAGGCCAACTGCGATACAAAAATCAGCGATAACCAGCGACAGGCCTGCAATTCCCACGCGTCATGCGGGAAAATGCACTATAAAAGCTGAACAAGAAAAACACACCATAAACAAAATAAACTGCGTAGCAACGTGGATGCACCCGGAACGAGTGCCCAGGTCAACGCGAACCCCACAAGCCCCGTAGACCACCAGCAAGGAACCTCGGGGTCGGGGAAGGCCAAGGAGAAGAGGAAGAGGAAGACAGGGTACAGTCCGCATGACAACCGGATCGTCGTCACGGAGGTGATAGAGAACTAACAACAACTGTCCATCACCTCCACCGTGTCATTGGCAACACAGACGGAAAAATGGCACTCCATCGTGAATGCAGCCGGAGTGTCGAGGAGGCCAAGATGCGCTGGCAAGATGTGAAAAGTCAAAACAAGCAGAAACCCGCTGCCAACAGGAAGGCAGCAACGGCGAATGGAGGTGGGAGTCCTGCACCACAGGAGGAGCTGGATCAAATGGTGGCCACAGTCATCAGTGTGGAGACGGTACAAGGAGTCGGGAGTCCGGACACTGCTCAACATGACCTGACACAACATCAAAAGGGTGAGTAACGAAAAGGGACTGTGGGGACGGGGGGGACGGGCACAATGGCACACATGCACAACGACGTGTAGCACACCGCACATCCACAATGACCCTGGGTCATGTCCCTGATCCCCGTGGCATACTGCAGCACACATACAAACATCAAGTAGGCCCCCGTCCACCATGTGCCCAAAGGGGTCCCACCCCACACATCACCAATTCCACAACACACACATGCACCTGTGCGAAACACAGCAAAAATGCATATGTGAGAGCCACACTGACAATGCAAGTGACACCACATGACGAGCAGCATGGCTGGAGTACAATCACCATGACATTGTGCACGCCACGAGACTGAGGTGGCTGAGTGTGGACCACATCCAGAAAGGAGCAGGTCACACTCTGACACATCCACGTGCGTAAACAACCACTGACGTCAACAATACATCTGCAGACAAACAATGCACAAGAGTACAAAAACCGTCCAAGAGCACAAATGACCCAAGTCGCCAACATCACAGCACCTTAAAAGCACAAAAGCCAAAGGCACACCGCCTCCAAGGGATATGGGGCAGCAAAATCACAGCTGCAGGTGCGACTCTCATACAATGCAGCACACACACACATAGCAATGACAGCACATCCACATGGACGACAATGTGGTACACAGTGCAACACTTATACTGCAGAACAGAGGACACAACTGGGTCCGCCTGTGCGTAGAAAATGGCCAATCACATCTGACATAGCAGGAAACTGTGAGATGCAAATGTACGTGTACAACCTCACCTACGTCATGTAGTCCAAATGTCCACTGTCCTGCATCAAATAGTCTGCCCCTCCCAAACAGTCACAATGTACATTGTCATGCAGTCTGTATGCAAACTTGAACAATGCGTCAACATACATGCCAACACAATGTCAACAAGCATCTCCCCTTCACATTGCAGAGGGACAAACAACACCTCCAGCAGAGCAGACCAGACAACTCTACAGTGATGCTGAAGAGGACCTCCACACTTCCGACACCGACGCCCTACAAAAGTCCATGGACATCTTAGGCAATCAACCTCCAGGAACAGAGCAGCACCGCTGCATCGAGGATACCCCACCCCCTGCACAGACAACACAGCTGGATGCACCCACCACCCCGGCTGGCTCCCAGCAGCCCACCGAAGCACACATCACATTCCGAAGGCCAGGTGTCAGACTGCCAGAAAGGGGTGGCCGAACATGTGCGGGTGGGGTACTACCTCATGGAAGCCGAACTAGATCACATACGTGGGTGTCTAAGTCCCATCAGGGACCACCTACACTCCCCAACGGAGACCCACACTGCGACAGAGACACATGCCTTTGCACATTTCCAGTACTGAACCACACCCAGAGCCACGGGATAATCATCCACACCCCCACGCTGGACTGGCGTACGCTGGCCCAGTTCACTCCTCTTACGTATTGAGTGGGGGACAACAAAGCTACATGTGCAATGTCTCACCCGCTGCCTGCGGTGACATGGCTGCGTCCTCTGTACACGGCACAATGTAATGTTGTAGGGCCCGGGGCCCTAATGCATACATCATGAGCACACGGACACACTCAGATAGTTCGTTGAACTGGTTAAGGGCACTTGCGCTCGATACCTTTATTGGCATGGTCACATGTACAGTGACACATGTGCTGGATGTGTGTGGGGTGAGTGTAAGCCAGCCCTCATGGAGTCGTTGGTACTGGCAACAACTTGAACAGTGATCACAATTAAAGCGGAAACAGAAAACACCAGCATAACAGAAACAACTGTGAAGCATCATGGTGGTAGCCAGAGAAAGTACAGTGTTCACCCAACATGCAAGCAGAATGGTCCATGATTTGTGGTGCACTGAGTTAGTGGCACCTGAAGAGCTGAGCAGGGTATCAAGCTGATGATGGCACCCACAACAGGTGTGAGCAACTCTGATAGTCTGGCAGTAAGACACTTCCGACTCTGGCACCTGTTGTTTGGAGTTGGTCCTGACAGTGGTGGCGTGTGCATCCTGTGGTGATGTGACGTCTGGGCAGGTTAGGACTCGATTTAATGTGTGAGCCCAGGTGGACCGCAGTTGAGGCTGGAGGCAGCGGACAGCACAGGGCCACAGACACATGGCCTTGATGACCCCCAGTCCATCGACCCAGAGGCCATCCAATATGCTATCAGACAGGGGCCATGACTTGAGCTGCACAGAGTTAATGGCCCCGGATGCACTGCGGCCGGCACAGGCACACCGCCACGGGATGGTGACTTGCAGTGCAGTGAGATAGGGCCACGCGAGGTGAGCGGGTCCTCATCGATGTCGAAGGTAAATGTAGCGGACGTTTGCGGGGGACAGTGGAAGGTGTCCTCCAGGGCATGATGCAGAGGGCAGAAGCCGGCCGGAAGCGGCAAATGGAGGAGTGGAATGCTACAGCCTCGTTTTTGCCACAAAGTCAGTATCACCGACATGATGATGAAGACAAACCCCAGGCCATAGACTCACTCGCCACCAAACTTCAACCAGAAAGTGTCCATGGATGTCGGGGAACAGACTTAGTGTCACCTGAGCTGAAAGGGGATGCAGTCTGCGATGATGCCAGTACAATGATATCAAGTCTGCCATAAATGAATCATGACTGAATTCCCAATGTGTGACCTACTCGACCGCAGTGTAGGCCGAAGGCATAGTCATCAAGGGCCCACAGACACGTGTGGTTAGGATGCCATACACATACTTTGTGTCACCACATCGAAGGGAGTATAGTGATTTAAACTATGCATTGATATGTTTACTCGGCCATTGTGTAATCAAGACTCAGTTCCAAATGTGTGACCTACTTGACCACAGTGCAGGCCCGAGGCAGCGGTCAGCAGGGGTCCACAGCCACATGTCATTGGCCCGCGATGCACAGAGTTAGTGACACCAGAGCAGTTGTCGGCAGTGTTCGATCACCTCCGTAACGATGATCCTTTTCTCCTCCGTACTGAACCGCGTCTTCCTCTTACTCGTCTCCTTGCGTACAATGATATGAACTCCGCCATGCAGAAATCAAGACTCAGTTCCACATGTGTGACCTACTCGACCGCAGTGTAGGCCGAAGGCAGTAGTCAGCAAGGGACCACAGACAGGTGTAGTTCGAATGCTATGCACAGAGTTGGTGGCACCACATCGAAGGGAGTACAGTGATATAAACTCAGTCATAAAGTGTGTACTCTGCCATTGCATAATCAAGACTCAGTTCCAAATGTGTGACCTACTTGACCGTAGTGTAGGCCGGAGGCAGCGGTAGATTACGTCAACAAGAAAGGAGTAAAGCGGCCCTGTGTCACGGAGGCCGTGATGGCCTGAGGAGGCTGCCAAGGTCGCGGGCTTCGGGCTTGGAGCTTGCACCAGCATGAGGTTGGCCCTCTTTGACACACGCCGGTGTCGGCATGTGAGAAGTGAGGCCTGGCTGCGCAGGGGCAGGCATGACGAGTTCGGGGACCAGCGGCCCGGGGTGCAGCAAGCGCACAGGATCGCAGGCCACACCGCTCATGGCGACGGCGTCAGCCTCGTGGCGGGGTGGGAGGCGCCGCCCTGGCAGACACGTTGGGCATTCCGGAAGAGAACCACGGCCAGAGCTACGTGCTTTTTATTCACACGCCTACGCTGGCCCGGCGTATGCCAGGCCAGCCCACTCCGCACACGCTTACAGGGGGGGATGTCGCAAGCTACATTTCGGCGATCTTCCCCACTGGCTGGGGTGACATAGTTGCGTCCACTGTCCACTACACTCCAAACACCAGCAGTGCATGTAGACATGGATATGTATGTGGTCTGCATACTGCAGTCTGTCCAGCACATCTCTGCCACACTTGGCATTGTGTACATTCTCATTCATGGGTCACTTGCCTCCTTCGCACATGCATGGTTCCCACCTCTCCCCACATTCCGCTATTGTGTGGCTGAGGTGCCATGCCGTTGATGGCTCATGTACATGGCTAACCAAGGTTGCCATAGTAAGTTGTGCTGTCGTGTCTGGTGGGTGGGCATGTTGTTTGGCATGTTGTATGTGATTTTGTGACGTGTGCAGTGCCAGAGTTGTGAGTTGCATGATTGTGGAGTTGAGGTGTGTGGTGTGTTCATTTGGTACTTGCCAACGAGCAGTGCATTCCCATAGGTGCCATCCTGGAAGCGCTGGTTGATGTTGGACTGTCGGAAGATGAAGGGATCATGCACACTGCCTGGGTAGTTGGCTACGACATTGGTGAAGAGTCTCCTGTGGTCCACTATTGCCTGCACGTTGATGGAATGCGTGTGCTTTCTGTTGCGGTAATTGTGTGCAGTGTCTGCAGGGGGCACAAGTAGGTCATGTGTGCAGTCGATTGCCCCCAACACGTGTGGGAATCCAGCTATGGTGTATAGTCCTTGCTTGGTCTTCAGCTGTTCCTGCGCATTGTGGGGGACGTATAGGTACTGGGGTACCTAGCTGATGATGGCATCCAGGACAGGTGTGAGGAACTTGGATGGGGCTGGCTGTGAGACTCCTCCGACTCTGGCGGTTGTTGGTTGGGAGGTACCAGAGGCCAACAGGTGCAGCACAGCCAGCAGCTTTGTCTGCGGAGGGATGTTGGTTGTCTGCTGTGTTGGTACCGTCAGCCTGTGGGCAATGATGTTCAGGATGCGGAGGATGGTTGTCCTTTTGAGCCTGTAGTGGGCATTGACATTGTCTGGTGTTAGGTCTGTTGTGAGGCTGGTGCATTTCCTGAAGGTCCGCTGTCTTTGTCTGCACTGCCTCTGTGGTGGTCCGGTGGGTGGGGGGGCTGGGGTGGGTGGCGGTCCTGGGGGGGATCGCGGTCCTGGGAGTGGTGGCGTTGGGTGTTGTTGCCCTCTCGGGGCTCCGGGATGCATGGTTAGTGGCTCCATGGCATCTGTTGTTCTTCATGTGTGGCTCTGGGCTGGCCTCCCTTTGATGGTGCAGGTTGTCGTCCAACTTTACACCAGGTCAGAGCAGGTGTTAATTTCCTGCTGCTAACGCGCCTTATCGCCTGTGTTGTGGTTGCTCCTTGAGAATATGCCCCATAGTGTCAAATAGTGCATTTTAAAGTATAATATTCTCCTAAATTTGCTAAAATGCCTTCGGCTCTCACAGGGCAGTTATTAAATATTCAAGGTCTTTCATGGTGTGCCATATCAATGAAACCCGTCACTCACCAGGATTTGACCTAAAACATTAAGGGGCAGATTTACAAGAAAGTGACTCATCTGTAGAGATACGTCACTTTCCCTGCGCCACCCGGAGAAACCCTTGCGCCACCATGGATGCACCATATTTACAATAAAGCGCACCATGGCGCAAGGATTTATAAATGCGTCAGAAATTCTGACGCATCTGTTGGGGCAAAATTCACTCATTGCTGGAGTTGTGTAGCAAGCACGACAAAACTCCAGCATTTTGAGGCCTAGCAGGCGTAAGATTTTGACGCAGTGGTGTCCTAGAAGTGACACAGTGAAATCTTGTAGATTTCACTGCGTCACTTTTACGAGGCTTTCCTGTGTGGGAACGCTCACCCTGCATACATTATACCTTACGCAGGTACACTGTGAAGCAGGGCTTTACAACGTGACGCATCTCCCTAGATGCGTCAAGTTGTAAATTGGCCTCATTTTTTATGCCGCAAAAGTGACGCAACAGCGGCACAAATGTGTTGCAAAGGGCTTGTAAATCTGCCCCTATGTCCTTTGTTCCAGGGCCAGCATTTTGTGATTACAATGGGTATATGTTGGACTTGGCCCTTTCTGCAGGGTCACCCCCAGAAATGTTGCCTTTTGTTGGCTTAGGACTCTGTGTACTTTACCACTGTTAACCAGTGCTAAAGTGTTTGTGCTCTCTCCTTAAAACATGCTAGAGTTGGCTTATACCCAATTGGCATATTTAAGTTACTTATAAGTCCCTCTACTAAATTGGTTCTACATGTGGGTGTCTGATTGTGCCATCCACTTAAGTAGCCCTTTTAACATGCCTGAAGTCTGCCATTGCAGCCTGTGTGTGCAATTTTTAAACTGCCACCATTTCGACCTGGCATAATATACTTTTTGCCACGCCCAAACCTTCCTTTTTTTTATAACAAATTTTATTGCCGTTTTGTTTTTAGCACATCAAGGCCTGAAAGACCCGCACACATAAATGTAGCCAGCATTGCAACAGGTCTTAATCATACCAATATTACATGCCTCCATAGAACAAGCACAGACCAAATACCATACAACATTGATGTCCATAGCACGTGTGTGTTAGAAATGAGGGACCTCTGCTATGTCACAAACCTATACGACCGTAACTCCATCTCTACAAGGGTTTCGGTAGACCACACGGGGGGCAACTCAATACCACGGTAATGTGCCTACCGGTTCCAGATCTTACCCTGCTTCTGGGGACAGCCTCTTGCCTGAAAGACTGATTTTGATCCCCACACACCTGTCCACAGCCGCCTTCCAGTGTTGGCTAGTGTTAGCCCCAGAAAAAGGAGGTGTTGTTTATATCGATTCCCTCCTATCTCTTCTATACTGTGAAGAAGGACCAACTTGGGCTCAAGAAAGATGCACCACGGCAATACCTGGGCCAGGCAAGAAGTCACACCATGCCAAAAGGGCTGCATTGCGGTACAGCTCCACACTGTGTGGAGGAAAGTCCCCTCCTCCACACCTCAGCGGAAGCACACAGGAAACGATATCTCACCCATAGGCTAGCATAGTAGGCCCTATGCAAATGCTTAAATTGGATCAGGCTGTGGTGTGAGGAAATAGCAGCCCTATGGGGTCCTGCTAGTGCCTCTGTCCAATCATCATCATACAAGTCTTCAATGTCTCCTCCCAGGCTGTCCGCAATGCGAACAGGGTGTTGTGGCTATGTGTAACCAGGGTTTGATATATTTGTCGGATCTTTTGCGCTCCCAAATCCCCCATCAGCAGCAGCACTCCCTCTAATGGGCGGAATTCCGGCAAGTCCACTATGCTCGGAACATAAGGGGATAAAGCATGTCGGAACTGTTAATACTTGTAGAATTGGCTACGGTGGAGCTGGTACTCATCTTGTAATTGTAATTGTTGGAAGGATTTAAGCACTGTCCCCTACATAACGTCCCTCAAGATGGACAAGCCTATAAGGTCCCATTCTTGTAACACACTTGGCGTAGAAAAATTCCATGACACAGCGGGGTCTCCCGGGTCAACCTCCCCCACCAGCCCGACTGCCAAACAACCTGTCGCCATAGTTGGATGACCACCCTGGCCGCAGGGGGCAAGTGCTCCATCCTCACATGACTATAAAGAAAGTCCAGTAATGACCGGCTGCCCATCACCCATCTCTCCACAGCATACGCCTGGTCAGCCTGGTCACGATACCACCACTCGTTAATGTTAAGTAGATGAGAAGCAGCATAGTAGGAATGTACATCCGCCGCGGCTATACCCCCAAAGAAGGTAGACTGAACACATGTGCGAAGAGCCACACGGACCGCGCCGCCTACCCACAAAAAGGGGTTAAGTACTGCGTTTATTTGCCCAAACCATGAGTGTGGGATTCCATATGGATAATTCTGGAGCCGCTACAACAGTCGTGGCAGAGACACCATCTTGAAAATGGCGGACCGGCCTAACAATGACAAAGGCAAGGTGGACCATGCCTTCACCTCTTCCCAAACCCACTGCAGCAGAGGACCAATATTATGCAACCAAGAGATAGTCAGGTCCGGGGAAATATAGACCCCCAAAATACTGAAAGCTATCCACAGCCTGAGTCAGTTGTGATGCTCATGCCCCTCTTCCATGGTCGCATCAGATGGGGAAGAGTTCCGACTTCGTTGGGTTTATATACAGCCCTGAGGTCTCTCTGAACACCCGTAGGATCTGCAATATCCTCGGGCCAGAAGATGCCGGGTCCATAAGAAAAAACAGCACGTTGTCTGCGTATAGTGTGACTCTATCAGATATCTCTGTGGACAATTTAAACCTGCGCACCAGGGGGTCTCCCCTCACCCATGCAGCCAGTGGCTCTACTGCAAGCGCAAATAGCAGGGGAGATAGCAGGCACCCCTGCCTTGTGCCTCTGTGTATGGGAAACGAGACAGACACTGCACCAGCCACGCGAACGGACACTGATAAATCAGTGTAGAGCAGATGGATATAAGCTAGGAACTGTGGGCCAAAGTTAAGAGCCTGCAGGAGAATAAATAGATACTCCCAGCTGATCGAATCGAACGCTTTATCTATATCAGCTAGTAATATGGCCGCCCGCCTCCCCAATCCTGGGACCTTCGCCAGTGCATTGTGAACCTGTCTGATATTGTGGCGAGTGGGTCGTTGTGGCATAAATCCAGCCTGGTCAGAATATGCAAGGTCAGAGATATGCAGGAAAAGACGGTCAGCTAGTACTTTGCCCAGTAACATGGCTTCTATATTCAATAGCGAAATCGACGTTTCCTCGCGAAAGACCACTATTTCTGCATACCGCCATTCGGGTGGAAGGATCAACATATCAGAGTCCTCCTGCAATGCCCTCAGTAGGTGTGTCCCCAGCTAGGGCATATGTGCTCTCAGAAACTCACCCGGGAACCCGTTAGGTCCTTGAGCCAGGCCCGGCCGCAGACTCGCCAGCGCACCGGCCAGTTCTTCTACAGTGATCGTCTCATCAAGCTGTGCATGCACCGAATCTGAGACAGGTCTTGGAGGCATAGTACTTACAAAGTCTATTATTTGGTCACGGGTTAGGACCTCTCACCAAGCATATAGTGTTGCATAATATTCTGCAAAGGCCTGAGCCACCTAACGAGGGCCAGACCGTAGTCCACCTCTAGCATCCCGGAGCACAGGCACCAGTGCAGACGTCTGCGCCACCTGATATAAACAGTGTAGCATTTTGCTCGATTTCTGACCCCATTGATAGATCCTACTCTGCGCCTCCTGCCATGCCATCCGTGCCTCTTCTAATAGCAGTTGTTGCAGTTGTTGTTGTGAAAAGAGCAACCTGCATTGGACCTGAGCCCCGCCCCTAATCTCAGTCTCCAGAGCCTGCTGCTGGGCCTCCAACTCTACCAATTTTTCTTTTCGGCATCGCCACTCCCCAGTGCAAAAACTAATGTCAACTCTCCGAATCGTGGGCTGCAGAGCCTCCCACAAAACCACACCGGATGAAGCAGTGTCGGCGTTATGGGAAAGATATTCAGTGAATGATCGGTGAAGCATGGACCTGTTTGATGGGTTACGCAGGTGCCAGGGTGACATATGCCACCAAAATGGAGACCTTTGGGGTCCAATACGTAATGTGAGGGAGCAGCAGAATTGCAACCGCTGAGACCCTATTGACATACGGGCCCGGGAGAAAAAGATAATCTATCCTGGAGAAGGACCCATGGACCTTAGAGATGAAGGTATAGCCAGGCTCTGCTGGGTGGTAGGACCTCCATGGATCTGTCCACCCCAGGGAGGACATCAGGAAATGCAGCCTAGAGTTACCAGAGCCACGACCAGGCCCAGCCGCTCGCCATATATCTTCCAGCGCCTTTACATCATTCGAGTCCACCCCGACCATGGAAGCCCATCTGGCAGTTCCCCCCAAAGAGGCATGGCTGTGTCAACAAATACCTGGCCTAGGGGAGGGGGAGCATATATGCTGCCCAGCGTCATCAACTCCCCATGGAGCATCACCCGTCACTAGGGTGTATCTACCGCCCAAATCCGTTCATACTCTATTGGGCCTATAGGGGACCCTGCAGTGAATGAGAATTGCTGTGTCCGCGAGCCCCGAACAAACCCAGAGTGAAAAATCTGATCAAACCCAAACCGTGCCAGACTCCGGGTCCCTCGTTCCCATCATGTGGGTTTCCCGTAGTAGCAGTACGTCTGTCTGGAGCTTCTTGGTCTGCTTCAGGATCGCCCCAAGTTTGACTTTGTCAAGGATACCCCGCACGTCCCATGTCATGACTCGGACCCCTCGTCCCGTTTGATCCCTAGATCCCTAGATGTGTGAGCAGCCATCTACATTCAAGGAGGAAACCATGTAGGTCCAGGGTGTTCGTGAGTCAAAATGCATCTGTGTTTGTGCCAAGTGAAAATACAACCACAAACTTTGAAAACCGACACAACCACCCTCCACCCCTATACCTCAGTGAACATGAAGTATCCGTTGTGGCGGAAATACCCCAGGACCCTAACGGGAGCCCAGGGGGACACCTCGCCAATGGATCCCAAAACACCCAACTCCCTTACACATAAGTCTCTGGAACCTTCAAGGGTGTCCTTCTAGAGGTGCCGCCAGGCCTGGACGCCCCACGAGAACAGACCAGGCTGGGACTGGGGCCTAAACCCATAAGTCAGGAAACTAAGTCGGAGCCTCATCGAGGTCAGCACTGCGTCCATGGCTGTGACTGCATTATGAATCTTCACCCTGCATCTGAGATCGCCAGTTGGAGCAGTAATGGTGCCATCGTTTCGATGTGGACTTCTTTGAGCGATTCCGTCGGTCACTTTGGGAGGAGTCGGATTCCAGCAGAGGTGGTGTATCTAACTGTTTCATCAGTCCATGCAAAGATCACTTCAGGTGTGTCGAAGAACAGGGACTGCGGCCTCAACTTATATATGACCCTCATATGTGCGGGGTATAACAACATATATTGGACATTCAGTTCACGCAGTCTCCGCTTAGCTGCTACAAAAGACTGACATTGTTGCTGAACTATTTCAGTATAGTCGGGAATATCATAATGGCCTGTGAGTCATGTGTCAATTTGTCTTTGTGTACCAGGGCAAATTTAAGGATGGCATCCCTTTCTAGATAATTCAGCAATTTAGCGATTACTGGTCGGGCCTGGCACCTAGGGGGGGGTTCTTCATGAGAGCCCTGTGTGTGCGCCCGCTCAACGACAAAGCAAGGGGATAAGGAGGGTTCAGGCATGATGAATTCCAGCCACTGCACTAGGGACACTTCCATTGAGGTCCCCTCGCACCCCTCCGGGAACCCTATGAAGTGCAGGTTGTAGCGTCGGGCGTGACCCTCTACGTCTTCTACTCTTGCGGCCAGCTCATGGGTAACCACAGTCAGTTTGTTGACTTTCTGCCAGAGCAATGTCACAGTATCTTCGACTGTCAGCACCCTGGTCTCCGCTTCTGTTATGCGGTCCACCGCCTTCCGGAGATCTTGCCAAAGTAGTGTAACTTTTGATCCCACTGCGCTGATCTTGGCGTCACTAGTATACAGCATTGTCTGGGGCAGGCCCGGCACCGTTGGATCCACTCGTGGCCCCTGTGCCTGTGGTGGTATAATGGTCAATAGCACTCTGCTTTGTTTGCGGAGCTGAGGATTTATCCTTCATCATGATGACTTCAGGAGGGCCCCTCCGATCTGGTTAGATCAGCAGTATAGTATTAACTTGTTGGCATGGGGACCCTGGTGGCTCCACCAACAGGACTCTGCCGGGCCATTCGGTCCTCTGGCCAGCACCGGACCTGGGTCAGCAGGCCGCCGGCCGAGCCTCACTGAATTAGCCAGTCCCAAAACCGGGGCCTAGCCCGGCCCCTTCTACCACCCAGGGACTGGCCACAACGTGGACCCCTTAATGAGATCACATATGCCGGACCACCAGCCTGCAGCTTACCCACCAGATGCTATATGAGGGCCCCCCACCGGCACCACTCCGCCGACCTGAGTTAGGCAGTTTAGGTTATGGGCCTACCTGCTCCAGATCACGGGCTTCTCTGCGCTCGGGCGTGGCCGACAGGCAGTGTTACCAGGCTAGATTGACGCGGCCCTCAGCACTGCAGCGTAATGTTCGGAGGCACAGCCACAAAGTGACCGCAGCTCCAATCAGCTCGGTGCCGTGTCCCCTCAGCAACCACTCATCGGGCCCACAGTAGGACTCCTCTTTAGGCACACCGCCAGTGCCGCCGATGTCCGTGGCCTCGCAGAACACACAGGCTGAGCTGACCGATGCTGCAGCTCGGTCCTGCTGGGCCTCGGTGATTTCTCATTGCCCAGCAACTGCCTCCTCTCCAGGGGCAGCAGCCGGCACAGGGACTGCTGGGAGGCTGGGCAGGCACTGCGCCCAGCTCTTCACAGGTCTTTCAGGGAGCGGCCATGCCCTAGACCGCACCCGCGCTTGTCGCCTTTCACGGGCCTCTGCAGCCTCACCGCTCCACACTTTTTTGGGGCCCGCCGGCCCCTGGTCCAATCGGGTCCATAATCAGGAGCGTGGGCAGGATGATAGCGGATAGTGAGGCCTGACTGCCCGGAGCGCTCTTAGTTAGCGTCCGCCATGATGGATCTTCAGGCCACGCCCCCAAAACTTCCTTTTTAATACATAGAAGTCACCCATGGGGTAGGCCCTGGAAAGCCCAGAGGCCAGGGTGCAATGTATTTAAAAACAAGGACATGTACTTTTAGGTTTTACATTTCCTGGTAGTGAAAAACTCTTAAATTCATTTTTCACTATTGCAAGGCCTACCTCTCCCATAGGATAACATTGGCGTTACCTTATTACAATTTATAAGTGCAACTTCCAAATATTTGATGTGTCTATAATCTCAATTTAAAATTCTATGGTGAAGTCAGATTTTAAATTGTAATTCTGAAGACGCCGCTTTCAGACAGTTGCCTTTTTTGTCCCTTAGCCATTAAGTTCATGTAGCCTGTACATGGGTCACATGACTGGATGTAGTTAACAGTTGAGCTTTGTATATTCCTCCTAGACATCCACACACAATATGAAGCTTAGGTGTGCCTGGATGGGAGGGAGGAGTTGGGCCCAGCCCCATTTATACCTCGATAGGCTGTGTCCAGACTGCAAACAAAGGGCTGAATATGCCCTGTAGTTGGTCTGGAGCAAGGACAGGGGGGGGCAGGATGCCTGGGGCTTTAGAGGGAAACCTCTAGAATCTCTTCCTCCACTTCAAAGGCACAACTGGGTATAAATATGGGACATCAGACACCAGCACTTCAGTACACTTATGGATCTGTGGATACTCTGCCAGAAAGGACTGATGTGCTGTTACAAAGACTGCCATTCTGTTGGAGTGCTGCTCTGATGGAACTGCTGCCCTGATGTATCCACCTGCTGAATACTGCCATCTTGTCTGGGGAAGAAAAACTGGACCTGCAACTTCATCTTGAATCCAGGACCCCACAGTGAATCCAAGGGCTAGTCTGCCGGCCTACTGATCTGAGCCTCAGGGACATAAAAGGCCCCAGACGCAGCTCCTGGACCCAGCTGCAGGGAATTCCAGACCCCCAAGTGGTGTCTCTCAGGTTCTGTACCCTTGGTGTGGCTCACAGGCACTGAAATCAAGTTTCAGACTCTTCACAACTGTGAATTGGCCCGTTTGCACAAGACTGCACCGTCCGCACTGAAAATCAGCGCGAACGTCACCAGCCCTTCTGTGTGCACTGCAACATCGGCCGCTCCCGGGGGGCCACCAACGCAAAGCTCCAGCCCATCCGTTTGTGACGCCTAGCCTGCTCTTCGCACCAGACCGACTGCCTACCACGATGCTCTCCTTGCTCCTCACAGCCCTTTCCAACACGAATGGGACTCTTGGCACAAAACTTGAAAAGGTAAATCTTCAGCTGGACTAATCTGGGACTGTATCCAACCTGCGCACCATTGCTGTTGGCCTGAACATTTGTCTTTGACCCGGTACAGCGCGACCGGAGAGCCGCAGTTGGCGCTTTGTGCTTTTAGGTGCTATTTGACACTTTGGGCCATATGTATCAAAATGTCCTTTTGCGATTCTCAAATAGCGATTTTTTGCGAATCGCTATTTGAGAATCGCAAAACGCTATGTATGTAGGATTTGCAATAAATTTTGCGAATCCTTCATATTCCTTAATTGCGAATCGCAAATTGCGATTCGCAATTAAGGAATACCTCCCCATTCATTCCTATGGGCCTAGAGGCCCGTAGGAATGAATGGGAAGACATTCTCAATTTGCGATTAGCAGTTAGAGAATCGCAAATTGAGAATGCAATTTCAAGGGTGCCAGGGTATCAAAAGGACACCCTGTTGCACCCTGAAATGTGCATGTGTGCACATGTGGCACACATACGTGCCTAAGGGCATGTATGTGCGCCACATGGCACTTCAAAAAATGCAAAATAGTGCATTTTTAAGTGAAATTACAAGTTACCACCAACTTGAAGTTGGTGGTAATTTGCGATTCCTTAAGCCCAAATTGCACTTTTTTGTGCTTCTTACATTGCATTTAAGGAGTCGCAATTAGCGATTCCTTAAATGCAATCACAAAATAAGGAATCGCAAAATTTGCGATTCCTTATTTTGCGAGGGGATTTCAGTGTGATACATTGCACACTGCTAATTTGCGATCGCAAACGCCGAAATTCTGCGAATTTCGGCGTTTGCTGACTCATAATTAACTTCATACATATGGCCCTTTATTCTCTGAAAATTCATACCTCCAGTTCTACCGATTGGAATCTTTCAGTTTTACTCTTGTATTTATTAAATTCAAGTCTATCTTTCTAACCTAGTGTGGGCCCCTTTTTGTGTGGTATTTTCACTGTGTTACTGGTTGAAGTGTTGCACAAATTCTTTACACATTGTCCCTGACTGCTCTGTACCAAGCTACCAGGGGGTTGAGCACATATTAATTTGAAGTTTGCTTGTGCCTTACCCTTGTGGTTGCTGCTTGACCAGGGCTCATACCCCAGTCAATAAGTAACCCAATTTCTCACAGTGTCCCTTTATGATAAAAATGTATACAATATCGGAATTTTTCTATTAATGCCATCCATATCTCATGAGTGACCCCTAAGTCAAAATTACCTCTAGTATATCATGGCAAGTATTTTGTCATGTTTGTCTTCCTCCTATGTGCCATGGTTTTCCTCCCTTATGTCAAGAATTACCTCCAATGAGCAAGCACCAACAGTTTGCCACAGGTTCCCCCATGCCAAGAATTTCCTCAAGTATGCCAGTGCCAACATTTTTCCACAGGTGTCCTATATGCCAAGAACTATCTTCAGTATGAACTGCCAATATTTTGTCACATGTGCCTGTTATGCTAATACTTACCTCAACTATGCCAGCTGCATTATTTTGCCATGGGAGCCTCTAAAAACCAAGAATTAGCTTCAGTATGTCAGAGTCAATGACAGACTCACAAGCATAACACAACATTCTCACTCATGCGTATTTACATTCACTCACTTCCATTCTCACTCACTTACTTTCATTCATTCTCACTCACTCACTTGCACTCATTCTTCTTACTCACTGTCTCGTACTCTTTCTTACTCATTTACATCCATTCTTACTCTGAGGAACTCATACACTCACTTACTCTCACTTCCTTCCTTCCTTTTTACTCACTCTTGTTCATTCTCACACTCTCACTCATTCCCATCTATTCACAGTCAATCACATTTACTCTTACTCCCACTGGCTCCTACTTTATCACTCACCCATTTGCTCTCAATCTTGCTCTCACTCATTTTTATTTGTTCTCACTCTGATTCACTCATTCTCACTCATTGTTACACCCACTGGCACTCACTCTTACTCACACTCAGTTACACTCCCACGTGCTCATTTTTAATCTTTCTCACTCACCTACTCTCACTTGTTCTCTCTCACTTGCAGTTACTCTTCTCTCACTCACCGGCTTACTAATACTTACGGACACTCAATCTCACTCATTCTTATTGACTACCTGTCACTGACTTTCACACACTCACACCACTCACACACACATGCTCACACATACAGATACACTCTCACTAACACATTGCACAAAAAACACATTCTCACCAGCAAGCTCGCACAAAACATACATTTATAAAGATTTTGTTTTAATTACATCATCTGTCACTGGAGGCCTTATTCCTGCTCTGGTGCTTCAGTTTTAATTACATTAATATTGACTAATAGATTATTATTCAATGTTAGTGTAATAAAAAAAAGTGGAAAACAAGGAAGGTAGAGCCTTGTCTTTTAGGCACTGATTTTAGTACCTTTGAGGCTAGGGGTCACAAAGCCAGTACCAAGAATTTCAAGAGGTAAGCCAAGGGTCGCAGGACTGTGAACCCAACAACCCATAAATGAGGTCCATGGTGTAGCAGTACTCAATCAATGTCTTTCTTTATTCGGATTCATTAGAACCATGAAAGCACACACAAGTTTAAAAGCAATAAGTATACAAGGTCACTATATGGAAGACATCCATTAAATGTAGAGATTAAAATAATTAAAACCCAATTAGTCTTTCCGAAGGCTCCTGTGGTACATGATAGCTTTTAAGAAACAAGCAATGTTTGAAAACATCTGTAAGAATAAGAATGCAGGACGGACTTGAAGAAAGCCCTTCTCCTTCAATAACAGGATAATAAAAGTTTTTCTAGGCTCTGCAAAAATTTTTGAAAACATCACAAAATGTAGGATGTCCTGCGGAAATACATTGGAACCAAGATCATAACTTCCTCTAGGGGAACCTATCAATAAGTGGAGAAGATAGTATCTAAAACTGGTGAGTGAAAAACGTTCTCTGTTATTTTGTACAAGGGCAAGATAAGGCTCCATCTATTGTGTTGTGGCCAGCATCTCACACCTCCAAACCTTGGGATTCACAAGTTCAGACTGCTCTCTAAGCCGGGATCTTCTGTCTAAAAAGTTAACCTGTACCCAGGTTCTATCCACCTTGCGTATATTCTCATGATTATAGAAAGGCTCCGCCCCACCAGACACATGGAGGTGGCCTTTATGTATTTAATCCAGGGAATTTGTAGAGCTCAATCAAGTGAGAGTCAGTCCTTTAGGATCAACTTGTTCAGGTTCAATTCCTCTTCGGTCCATAGTCTGATCCAGCCCAACAAGGGACAGAGAGCTAGAAAATCACTCAGGTAACCTACCCTCAGCTCTTCATGGACACACATGGATGGAGTACTCTGAGGAACACATAGTAACCGCCACAAAATGTTTATTTCAGAGACCTAGAAGCGGCTAAGAGCCACATAACCCCAGATGTTGCTTCCATATAAAGCCTTTGAAATGCATTTTGCTTGATAAATCTTCACCATGGTCTTAATGGGTTTACTACCCAAACTTGATGCAAAATGAAAAGCTAGGCTGAGGATCTAGAAAGCTCCTCATTCTTAGCAGTCACAAGGAGATTTCAGGACATGTTGGCATCAAACACGACCCCTAAATATGGAAATGCCTTGACCTTCAAAATTATGTGATTACAGACACTAGCCGAACAATGCCCCACCACCATCACAAAAGGACTTAGAGAAGTTAACTGCTGAGTCCAGCTTACCCATAAAAGCAATGAAGGAGTTCAAAAGTGTTTGCAAACCCCTTGAGATTCTTGCCAACAGGACTGCATCACCTGCGTGTAACAATGCCGGGAGCAGCCGGGAACCTAGATTAGGGCGATCAACCTTAGGCACCAACAAAGCCTCCTCAAGGCTATTAATATAAAAGGTGAATAAGAAAGGGGCCAGTATGCACCCTTGCCGTACCCCTCTTTCAACCTTAAAACAATTGGTGTGGTCCGCTTGGCTTGAGTTCCTGACTACGCAGTAGTGTGGGCATGAAGATCCCATAAAACATAGACAATATTAGGGTCCACTCCCATCCCCAAGAGGATCCCCAAAGTTTGTCCCGGTTAACCACATTGAAGTCCAACATACTGTCCATGAAAGCCAAATGAAGAGATTCAGGATGGGCAACAGTATATTTGTTGCTAAGTATAGGTTCTTGAACTGCTCGATGTTGAACTTCCCTTGTCTGAAACCATACTTCAAGTCTGAGATGATGTTATTCTCCTCCACTTAGCTGGTTAATCTTGCCAACAGTACAAGCCCCAGGACCTTTACAACAGAGTCAATGGGGGATGTCGGTCTGTAATATTGTGGGTTGTCTTTATCCCCATTTTTTAAGACAAGGACTATAACTGAGGAGGACCAAGAAAGAGGGGGACCCTCCCTAACTGCAGCATTTAAAATCTGAATCAAGGCTGGACCCCAAACTACCACATCACTAACGAACAGGTCAGGCGGGATGCCATCTGGACCTGAAACCTTATTCCTGGTTAAACCACAAATTCCCTGAGTTACTTCCTCTAGGTTAAAGATCAGACTTGGTCTACCAAGGATGGGTGTCAGCCGGTAATGAAGCCCACCTCCTGGGCTGTCATGGAGGCTGTTCTGGGGCTGTAGTCCCCTGCAGCAGCAGTGATGGCAAGTGTGTTGGTGCGTGTCCCGCCGCCCGCAGGAACACGTCGTGCTGAGTGCGCCGGCGGCCGGTAATGAAGTCAGCCTCCTGGGCTCTCACAGAGTTCTGGGAACCGTAGTCCCCGACAGCAGCAGTGATGGGGACAGTGTAGGTGAATGTCCCACCGCCCACAGGAACACATTGTGCTTAATTTATGTGGTATTTCTACAGTGTGTACTGAGCCAAAACTCAACAGACTATAAAAACAAGCATAAAATCACTAAGTATTAGGACAGGTAGCTTGTTTGTGGTCAGTTAATGCATTGTGATTAGTTTATTTTAAAGAGGTGTATCTTCAACTCTTTCCTAAATTGAAGCAGCATTGAGGAGGTCCTGATGGGTATGGGTATGTTGTTCCAGATTCTAAATGCATAGATGGAAATGACCTGTTGCCCAGTTTTATCTTTCTTACACTTCTTGGTCTGTAGTCTGGTGGTGTTCTGGCTGTGGGTCTGCTGCAAACCACCAGAGATGGTAAGCTTGTCTGCAAGATAAGTGGGGGTGCAGGTTGTGATGGCTTTGTACATGATGCAGCTGGTTTTGAAATTTGTGCAGGCTGTCAAGTGGAACCAATGGAGTTTCATCAGGGTTGGGGTGATGTAGTCATAATTCTTGAAGCCCCTGATGAGACTCGCTGTGGCGTCTCATCAGGGGCATTAAAGGGTGCCATTGCAGAGTTTTGGAGGGCATGGAGCAGGGGGTTATTAACATCCAGATGCGAGACTATGAGGGCTTGCACAACTAGGTAGTTCTATATAGCGACTGCAGACATCTCGAAAAACGGTATGCAGAAATAATTTGTGTGATTTCTGACCAAATTACGCCTCTAAATTTACGAGTGGTAACTTTATGGTCATATTTCGAGTCATACGTTTTTCCACTCCCTCTTATAAGGGTGTGTGAACATGATTGCTTAGTATTAGGGTTAATACTCTGCCCACTGTATTGAGATTTACTTCCAGGCGTAGCATTAAATAACGTGCACAGAGTTTCACATCTGTAGAATTACTTCTACTCATATGTACCACTTTAACTAAGAGGTAAGTAGAGGGATGAAGGAGGAACATACTATTGAAGAGGAGCAGGTACTGCTCATATTGATGCTTCAATTATATTAATGAAGAAAAAGATATCCTAGGTGAGATGGTGGTAAAACAGAAACATTCAAAGGGCTTTCATGAAAGAGAGGAGTGTAGTCAATTTCATCAGTTGTGTTTGTGTGAAATATGGACTTGAGACCTTGATTGATATAAAGTCAAGAGCTTTATTTTCTTTATTTTCTTCAGACATCATTCACCAGCTCTGCAGCCCAACTGCCATTGACAAATAACAATGAAAAAGTGTTCCATTCAATAAACATGCAATCCAGCGTGTCATAGCATCATATTGCAAGATGCCACACTTCTTCCCTTTTTGAAAAAAATCTGAAAAGTGACAAATTTGATGAATAAAGATAAAACTTAACATTGAAATTAGCAAATTGTCCAAAGGATTGAAACAAATTAAAATTATATGCAAGTAGTACGGAATGGAAACTTGACCACAAACTTTTACATTTTGGACATACTCCTGCAGGTAGCAAGGTTTCTGGGTTTTCCTAGCACTTCTCCTGCACATCCTTCTCCACATAACTCACATCATTGGACCTTCCAGAATATATAGATTTTTTTTTTTTCCGACTGCACCATCCCTTGACATAAGACCGACCTTGGACACCTTGAAAAATGACACAAATTCAAAATCATATTACCATCAGTTTCAATAGCATTTTGGAATAACTTACCAATTTGCACAGGTGGGAAAATGTGTACCAGGGTGCACACACTACTGTCATCCTAATTCTTACCCAGCCACCTACACTCAGTGGCGAAATTCCAGGGGCAAACTTACTATCATACTTATTCTTCCTTTTATCTTACCACTTCCTCTCTGTCTCCCTGCAAACATCATCACTAGAATCATTCACACTTTCTTTATGTCACAACATCCACCCTGGAGAAATCCATATGTTCACTTTTCTCCCTCTAAACAATTCAAATGGTGATCAGCCAGTTGTGGCATGAGGACAAATCTAATAAGCAAACAACCTTTTTTTTTTAATTCATCCTTCCAAGGAACATCATTTACCCTTGTAATCTGGAAACCTTTTTGAGGGTCTTGTTAAAATTCTCAACCACACCATTAGCCTCTGGATGGTAAAGCACCCATTTCTTATGCATCACCCCACACGTGGCTAAAAAAATCCTCAAATTCACCAGAACAGAACTAAACCCCATTGTCAGATAATATGGATTTAGTATGAAATATCTCCTCAAGACATGACACTCCTAGAACCAGTATCACTAGCACACTTGACTTCTGACCATTTTGAAAGAAAAAAATCTATTACACAAAAAGGTACAGAGTAGCATGACTAACTTGCAGTGGACCAACCAAATCGATGGTAATCTCTCTCCACTGTGACTGAAATAGATACCTCTCTTGCATGGGAGGTCGCAGAGTCTTTAACACTGTGTCACTGTTACAACACTCTTTCAATCATCTCATCAATTCCAGGCCACCAAATATTTTGACTAAACCATTCCTTTATCTTCACTATGCCAGATGGTCCATCTTTCCAAACTTCACTATCCTGTCTCTTACAGACCTTTGAGGAAATAACAGGGTTCCTCTGAAAAGTAAATCTTCTCTCTTTCTCAGCTCTTCCCTCACACTCCAAGAAGGTTTCAAATCAAAGTTCTTTTCTTTCCTTCCACTCCAATCATTCTTCAACTCAGATACTGCCTGTATCATAGGCACATCAATCTTCATCTCACTTTCCACTCCTCTTCCATGACCAGTTCATCACTAACCGCACACACACCCACATTCATAGCCTCACCCAGCTCATTGATATCCTCACTTTCCTGCTTCAGCCAAACTAAACTTGGCAAACAATTATCAGCACTGTTACACACACCAGCAATGTACCCCACACTGAACGAGCGCTCCGGAAGGTCAGGAATCCTCCACCAAATTCTTGAAGACACGGATTCAAGACCTTGACACATGAAAATCTTATGAAACTTCTTTAGAGCCCAGCATATTGCAAGGCCCTCTCTCTCAATTAGAGAGTTACAAGACTCTGCCCTCCGCAGGAACCTTCTGGCAAAAGTAATGGTAACCTTCCCTTCTTCTGACCTCTGCATGAGCACCGCACCAATACTTTTAGTACTGGAATTGGTTGTCATGAAAGTGTCTGTACCTGGTATAAATGCCTTAAGATTCAGTGCCCCCTGAAAACTGGCTTTGGTGTCTAAAAACTCCAACTAGCAATTCTAAGTCTAGTTAAAAACAGTTATTTTCTTTAGCAAATTTTGCATACACAAAGTCTTACTCGCCAACCCCTTGATAAAACCAACTCTAAAGTCCAAACATGCTAAGATCTGACATTACCTCATCCTCGTTCACTGGGGAAGACATTTTGATATTGGTATCCACCATGTATTTTCTTGGACATACACCTTTAGCTTCTATAACAAAATCACTACTATATGCGGCAACTTCAACCCTCAACTGAACCCTATCACTGATGCAACTCAACTTCCCATCATGTCCAAAGAACAAATCCAGCTGTAAATTTTACTGTCCTTGAGTCGGCTTCTGTATAGGACCTCTTATACGGAGATCTTTTCCATGAGAATGTAATGCTAATTTCATATCTACCAATGTTGAATCATAGGACTAAGCTTAGATCCAAAAGATGTTAAAATTCCCTAACATAGATGAAAAAGATTTATGTATGTCTCCTGCAGTAAGGTTAAAAACATCAGACAATTAAGGTGTTATTCATCCCTCTTATCCATGAGTCAACATGTTTCAGCCAAACGGGAGCCCCAGCCAAAGTATATGGCTTTTATTAGGACCAGTATCCATATTAAGTTACCCACAGCTCAACTCTTTGTGTGTAGGCTCAAACTAATGTGCGGCATTTAGGGTGCATGCAAAATGAAGAAGTCCAAATTAAAAACCGATCTTCTAGACCAGTTCTTGAGTCAGCAGCCAGGGCTATACCTAAATGGGGAAATGCATTAAATATACTGCATGTGAGAAGCCTGTCAGGTAGAAAATATATTGTTCTGATACCTCCATTTATACTTGCAAGGCTTGACTATTCATATGTTTCATAGTTGTGAAACACCAGTCATCAGCTGTAACCCAATGACATGCTGGACAACACAGCAAACACATGCAACATGGCACATGGTGTCTTAAAATTATAAAATTATTTTGAACAAGAACACTGTATTGTAAGTTTGTGGAAGAGCACTTATCCTTCTCGTAGTGTGAACAGGCCAACATGGAAGAGAATGCCAAGTCAGCCCGAAAAATGCATATACTATAACAAAGTATGTGACAAAAGTATGCACCTAAATGATTTCTAAGAGTCCCAGCAGGGACCTAAAAATGCTCAGGGTGTGCTGGAATGGGGCGGCTCTTATCTATTGAAAAACACTGTCCCTATGGTTTTCCAAAATCAAGCGGCATGCAGCTGACAAGGCTTGACCATGTTTATACACTGAAAGAGTGCTGTTGTGTGGAGGTGCTGTTTGGACACATGTTACTTGTCAGTATGGGGCTACTACCAACAAGGAACTATCAGATTCTAGTTATCAAAAGCATCCTAAGTCTGCACGGTAACGTACAAAAGTCTCTAATTCATGCTTGGCTATGCAACAAATTTCTATTTGAAAGATTTCTAAAGCGCGACAGCTGCCCCAGCCAAGAGGCGTCCCGGCGCTAACAGCAAATAGGAGACCACAACGCAGAGGGGGGCCAGAAAGGCCTACACCATGGGAAAAAGGAAAGTTTTAATAGCTTTCCTGAATTCAAGAAAATTACTAAGGCCTCGAATATGGAGGGGCAGTGTGTTCCAGAGCGTCGCCGCTCTATACCGAAAAGAGCGCCCTCCGGCCCGAATCCTCCTGACTCGAGGGACCACTAGCAAATGTTGGCCCATAGAACGAAGCTGACGGGAGGGTACATAAGGAGAGAGCAAGCCGGTCAAAATGTTAGGGGAGGCGAACTTCAAGATTTTAAAGGCTATACAAAGAGCCTTAAACTCGATCCGTCTAGCCACAGGCAACCAATGAAGCCGGCGGATAGTGTTGGTCACTGAACAAACTCTACGTAGACCAAGGAGATATCTAGCTGCGGCATTCTGTACTCTCTGTAGGAGAGTCTGTAAAGGCAATGAGTACAAAGGAGTCTGTAGAGGCAATGAATGTGTACTGCTCCCCATAGTGACTAATAACATATGGTACTGTATGACTGTAACTGAATTTTGTTTTTGATTCACTGTTGTGGAAAACAATAAAACTATTTTGGAAAAAAAAGCATCTTAAGTTGTGTAGCCCTATGGAGGGAGGTGGTCCCCCAAACATGGAAGATATTCACAAGTACTATAAGTACACATTACTGTATGATTATACAATGAATTACATAATAAATTAAATTGCTTATCAGTATGAGGTACAAATGCACCCTAACAACAATGTTTGTATGAGAAAATGAGTGTTACTTATTAATATGGATATTGTCCCTCAATGATAGACTCGACTATGGATTGTTGTCATTCAGACCATGAATATTTGTTTTGAATTTGTAGACCCATCTCTGTTCTTCAGTCAGCAGTAACTGACAGGTTGTGGGCAGATCTGCATGAGCTGAAAGTATTTCCATGTCTATCCATTTTATGTCATTCTTACTGGCACCTAATATTGATCACCAATGCGTATTTGAACTTTCCTTGAAGTCATACCCACATAGCGAAGGCCAGAGAGGCAGGTGATCATGTAAAAGAATCTTTGCGTTTTACAGTTAGTGTTTGTGGAGTTGGCAGGAGTTTGGATTCTTAAATTAAATCCTGTTGTGGTCCTAGAGAAAGGGCATACACTGCATCTTCTGCAGGGACAGTGGGAAGTGACATAGTGAGCACAAATTGTCTATATGTCAGATTTTTCCTGAGAGTCGTGGATGAAAGCAGTCGAAGTGTAACAAAGCATTAGGATGAGTTGGCAAAGATAGATAAATCCTGTCTTTACCAACTGATAGTGCTTCATTTTCTACAGACTTAAGGCCTGATTTAGAGTTTGATGGATGGGTTATTCTGTCGCAAATGTGATGGAGTACCCTGTCCGCCAAACCCTCAGTCCTTCCATGCAATTATTATTTAGGCAGAGAGTCGATTTCCTGATGGCGTTGCCCCCGCAGACTCCCCCATCTTAAAACTTACTCCAACACCCCAACGGAGCAGGGACATCAGAACAAGGACGTTAGGCTACTCACTTTCTATAGAATGGATGGTCTGATTTCTATTTTTATGTCCATCATCACCAGGAAAAACCTGACGGTACCAGACAGAAAAAAGGACACCCTTCGGTGAAAGTCCCTGGGTGTGGGTGTCATTAGTTTTCAGAAACAAACTCCCTATTCTGTTTCTGAAAAACAAAAATGTTTAGTCTAATAGACGGCGGCCGTCCACCAGACTAGTAGTGTCTTTGGAGGAACCGCAATGACACTGGCTCCTCTGAAGACCCAGCTATCACTAATGGGCTGGCGGTGTTAAATTTGGCAGGCGGTAGTCCGTTAGGGTGGCAGATTAAATGAATGCAGCACGTCAAAATCTCAATCAGTCCATTAATCCTTCTGATCCAAGTGCCTCAGCAAGCATGCATGGGCAATAAAGAAAGTTAGAAAAGAGGGCCCGCAGGTCTACACGTGGGTAGTGAGACATCCATATTGGGGTGCAGTGGACTCTTACATCCTTGGGCACCGGCACCACAGTTCATGCTGAACTAATGATAGCTAAACGTGTTTCTATTACTATTTCAAATACCATTCACAATTATAATTAGACTTGCAAAATGATTTTATAAACCCCCATTGCTGATTCGTTTTTGTGATTGAAAAGAAGACTGACAGCCAGAGCCAAAAGGTTTATTCAAGTGTATCACTAGTGTGGGGTAGGGCTATTAGAACATACCATTTTGCACTTTGTACTGCAATGGATGCAGTGAACCAGGTAATCTCTACACAAAACCTTAAACTGCAAGGGTTTCTAAAACCTCATCCCTGTGTTCTGAGGTCCAGATTTACTAAGATTTTCCATTGGGTTGCATCATTTTTGTGGGGCAGCCCAATGCAAAATCCCTTCTGGCATTAACTAAGCATAGGCTAGGAATTACATGGGTGGAGCATGGCTGGTCC
Source organism: Calotriton arnoldi (assembly GCA_963921515.1). Classification (NCBI taxonomy): domain Eukaryota; kingdom Metazoa; phylum Chordata; class Amphibia; order Caudata; family Salamandridae; genus Calotriton; species Calotriton arnoldi. The sequence goes on from CAWUFW010007532.1 coordinate 186,204, forward strand.
TATGCATTTTGACGCAAACCCAGATTTGCAAAAACTTGTAAATCTTTTTGTCCCTACCAGACAGAGGCATAACGAGAAGAAATACCTTTATTTCTCCTTGCTACTTCCTCTTTCCATGTGTGCTGCATTTTGCAGCACACATGTAACCAGAAATATGCTTCCATGGATTGGGGTTGTGCAGGAAGGTATCCTGTCCTGCACAAAAACAATCCTGGCTGTATTGCAGACACCCATGCACTAGGGTGCAAGGGTGCCTGTGTTGGCCCTAAGTAGCACACAGTGCTCCAGAAACACTCCATATCATCGTAAATATGGACAATTTTTACTCGCTCCCTTTCACGCAATCCAGCACAGCAAGTTCCCTTGCTGCACCACATTGAGTGGAATAATAGTAAATTTGCCCCTGAATATTTAACGAGACAAGTTGTGTTGCATTAGCGGTTTGCAGTTTAATAGGGGACCCCCCCATCCATTATCACACACAGCACAGTCCTAGAATAAAATGGTTCCTGGTGTAATGTACACTTACAAAATATTTCACTTGGGATATGTATTTGAGGTGTACGAGAGGCATACTTTTGTCTCCAAGAACAACTCACATGTCCAATCAGAACAAGTGATGTACTGTGTGACCCCCCACCAATGAAACTAAGGGGCATATTATCAACTGACAGCGATAAATATCGCTAAGCGCGCTTAGCGCGATTTTAGTTATCGCCGGCTATCGCTGGAATTTATCGCTGAGATAGCGCGTTATTATCAACGGCTATCTCCAAGGCGATAAAAATTCCAGCGAAAGCGGCGAAATACTGGAATATCGCTGGTAATCCAGCGTTAATATTACAGCGATAGGGAATTCCTTGATAATAAGCCATGGTGGATTTAGCCTGACAATTCACCTCCCATAGGGTTATATAGCTAAGTCAGAAACTTTTCTGACGTTAGAATCCAGGGTTAATGGGGCCTGAGCACGATTTTTATTGTCGCTACGTGGGTATGGGGCATCATTGTAAATAGCGCGAAGCTGCGTTAGCGATGTTTTCCCATGTAGTGAATGTGAGGCACACCTACTTTGCATCTCATTAGCGATGAGATGCAAGGCGTTAGTGAAACGGGTGCTAACACAAGGAAACACACGCTAAAGCCTGTTAGCGTGTCCTTGTTAATACTGCAATAGAATTATCGCCGCTTTTTGGCCGAAAACGGCCGCTAAAGCGGCGATAATTGTCTTGATAATATGCCCCTATATGTCTGATTCCATTCACAAATATACAACTCCTGCTTCTTCCACACCAAATCTTAAACGTCTCATCGGGGGCATATTAGCAAGACCGGCGATAAAATTATCGCCGTTTTAGCGGCAGGAAACTGCCGCTTAAACGGCGATAATGGGCTTGCTAATATGCGTTATGGAATTCCAATAGAAGCCCAGGTTAGATGTCCTGCACATCTAACCTGGGCTTCTATTGAATTCTATAACGCATATTAGCAAGCCCATTATCGCTGTTTTAGCGGCAGTTTCCTGCCGCTAAAACGGCGATAATTTTATCGCCGGTCTTGCTAATATGCCCCATGAGTTCTTTGTGATAAAAATATCTATGTATGCCCTCAGTGCTGAATTCCCTAAGAAGTCTTCCACTGAGATTCAACTCCATTTTCCCCCCCGTGGTACAAAATATATTCTACTTCGCAGCACTGTACATTCATGAATAGTAAATTCCTCTTAGCTATGCTAAGTTCCAACCACCATTCTGTGCCACTTTTATAAATTCTATTAAGGGGACCACTGCCAACTCAGCGAAAATCTTTAAAAAAAGATTTTTTAAAGCGCCTCCGTTTCGTTTAAGCGAAACACATGCTTTAAAAAAAGTTTTGTTTATTTAATATTTGATCACAGGCATGGTGGCCTGCTGACACTTGAAGGCACCATCCCTGTGATTGCCACCAATCGGAGTGAGTCACAATTTGTGACTTACCTACAGAACATTATTTAGGCAGTTCGCTCCACGACTCACCCCGACAATTTTGCGAACCGACATATTGGTATATAAGTGGCTCACAAAATTAGACAATGATTGCAAAAACAGTGGTCGCACATTGTGACCACTTTTTGCGAAATGTGGGGCATATTAGCAAGACCCACGTTAAAATTATCGCCGTTTTAGCGGCAGGAAACTGCCGCTAAAACGGCGATAATAAGCTTGCTAATATGCGTTATGGAATTCCAATAGAAGCCCAGGTTAGATGTCCTGCACATCTAACCTGGGCTCTATTGGAATTCTATTACGCATATTAGCAAGCCCATTAACGCCGTTTTAGCGGCAGTTTCCTGCCGCTAAAACGGCGATAATTTTAACGTGGGTCTTGCTAATATGCCCTGTATCTTCACATAGTTGGCCCATGGTTTCTTGTAACAGTAGTTAACTTGATCCTGACTTTCACTCTATTGTGCCAAGGTTGCAGAGAGCAATGTGAATAAATCCACATTATATCAGCTGGTGAGAAATGTGTTTACAGTGATCCCTCTGTACAGTCGGGCATATTCTTCACTCAGCTGTGACCTACTTCCTTACCCTTTAATCATCAATACAGACAATGCAAGGTCTGGGGTATCCTCAGGCCTCGACTCCCAACAGAAACATGCTTCTGTCAATTTAGGAAACTCCTGAAAAACCGAACTGTTCAAACAGGCTTTCAATTATGACTGCTACCGTCCCTGAAGTAGGAGGAGGATGTAAGGTTTCCACTTGTAGCTGGACTCTAACTCCCACAGCTCCAGAACATTCTCTGTTTTTCCTGTCCCTCCTTGGCTCCGAAGTGGGATAGGTGTCGAGCAGCACTTTAGAAAACTCTTTAGAAAAAATATAACTAAATACATCTGTCCTAAAGTCATGTTCTTATTAACACAGACAAACTGCTAAAGAGCCTTGGGGCCTCATTTAGAGTTTGGCTGATGCTGAACACCTGCCAAAAAGTGATGGATGTCCCCATTGCCCCATGTACAGTGCATAGAGGTACTTAAGTCCTGATTCCGAGTTGGTCAGAGGATTAGGCAGCGGCGGCTTCTTCGTTATGGCGGAGGAGCGTAGCCCCACCTGCTGCCAGCGCAGCAGGCACACACATTCATAAAATGGTAAAAAATAAAATTTGATCAAGTGTGGCAGGCTCGTGCTGCTACAGCATGAGGGCAGGGGCGGGGCTGATAGTGCAATTGCACTATTACGTCAGCCCCCTGCCAGTGTGCATGAAAGATTGGCCGGCTGTCTACAGCCGACCAATCTTACCTGCGCTTGTCAGAGCCTGCAATCCCAAGGCTGAGATACAGCTGAGGGATTACAGCCTCATACCCCCAGCCTCAAAATGAGTGCTGGGTTAACCTGCTCCAACCAATCCTGGAGCTGCAGATTGGTTGGATTCGCATGGCACAAGGGAGAAGTCCCTCCCTTTCCGCCGAGAGTGCCAGAAGAAGAGAGAGACGGCAACCAGAACCTGTGGCCAGCAACATACTTCTGGTGAGTTTTTTGGGCATCGTGCCCACCAAATATTAATGTTGCCGGCCGCTACTGGGATTAGGTGCTTTTTATCACACCTGATGAATAACAATACTGTGGGGTATGTTATGTATAAAGTACAATAAACAGCACCATTCTGAGTTTTGGGGAATAACGTGCATTTTGTTGATTAGCGCACCAAAATCTACATGGTACAGTAAATAACGTACACTTTTCTCCTTTTGAAGTGTGACAGGTTTGACCTGCTGAAATTGAATGAAAAGTGAGAAATTTAATGTATCTGGTAATTACTTGGTGCAGTAAATACCTCCCAACTCGGAAATTGGACCCTTGTACAAACACAGGTTTGTGCGGGTTTCAGAAAACTCCATCAAATTTAGAATCTGGGCCTAAATGAAGCAGAGAGGGCATCAGCCATTTTTTGGCGGATGCCCCACGTCTTCCAATCTTCAAACATATCTCTTAATGGATATGATACATGGAATTGCTTCAACATAAAGGTTTTTTGAATTCTAGCCTTCCTCATTAGTGTGGCATTTCATTAGTAGGACAAAAAGCATACCCACCTGACATTATTCCCACTGCCATTAGCAAGACATGGTTTTAAAAGGATGCACTTCAAATTGTGCTGCACTCATCTTCCTTCATCTTCCTCCTGCTGTACCATCGGCGGGACATACTGCACTGCATGCAAAAAAGCTAGACTTATTTGCTGAGCTCTCCATCTCTAATTGCAGATTTGTGACACGAGCAGGATACATACCATTAATGTAGATTTTTTTTAATACTAGAATGAACTCCTTTCTTTAGACAGTAAAATGAAACTCCCCGTTGTTTCATTTTTCTTCGACTGTCCTTGCAAACAAGAATCTGATTATTCCTTCAACAAGATCCCTCTATCTTCATCATTGTAACAGGCTGCAGAAAAATAGATCGTTAATCGCGCTCCCACACACAAGAAGGCTGGTGGAAGGGTACTACAATAGGTCGCTGGACTCTTCACATTTGAATCTATTGCCAGAAATTCATTGTTGAAAAGAATTTGCTGATGATCATTAAAAATAGTGACAGACCACCAATAGCATTATCTCTTCAAAATCCATGAAACTAGAAAGTCATCTGTTTTCTCGTCCGGAACTGATCCATTCCATTCACAACATTCCAGTTCTTCACTGCTTCAATGGAGTTTTTAAATTTAACATATCTGCCAAGCATGAGTGCTGCCCAATTGCTGGACGGTGACCAATAAATTAAGGGTCAGTGATTACATGAAACATTACAAGACTAAGCTTGAAGACGCCACCACTAAAGATACTCAAGGGAAGGGGTGGATAGCTGAAAAGGCAATATTAATATAGTTAGTGCCATCTACCCCTGCACCATTTCTGAGTGAGCCAGACATGCTTTGTGAAAATTCTTAGATCAGGAGTAGGCCACAATTTACTTGCAATCTGCAGTGGTAGATTCCACCATGGGCAAAGGGACGTGCAAAATGTAGTACTTTCTTCTCTGTGAATTTTGTGAAATTCCATGAAAATTTATTGAAATTGCACTTTTGTAGCAAAATGCTGTTTGTGGTATCTCATATGTCTTTTTGGGGCAAGTGTGCTTCAGGAATAAAAAAGTTGTGAGACACCACCAGAAGGCGGGTTCAAACAGAAAATGTGTCTCAGAGACACATTTTCTGTGTGAACCTGTCCCCCCCTATTATCATGCAAGACTTTGAAGAAAGTTACACCAAAGCACCTAGGGGCATATCTGTGACTTTTAAGGTGCAGGGCAGCACAGCAAGTCACCTTGCAGCGCTGCCTTGCATCACAGGGAAAGGACAGTAATGCTCCGTATTTATCCATTACAGTGCATTCCTGACTGTTTCCCTTGCGCTGGCACCTTTTTGGGCGTCTCGCACCAACGCAGGCACCCTTGCACCATGGTGCAAGGGTGCTTGTGTTGTAGGCAGGATTGTTTGTTGTGCCGGGAGGGGCAGCTTCCTGCACAAAAACAATCCTGAGAGTCTTTTTACTCATTCTATGCGTGCCACAGAATAGAAAGAGGAAAAAACAAGGTGAAATAAAGATATTTCTCCTTGTTACGCCTCTCATGGGAAGGCGTAAGATTTTGGCGCATTCCCAGGTTTACAAGTCGTTGTAAATCTGAGAATGCCTTAAAATCCATAGGAGTTGTGTGTGAACACCCACCGCAACACCCATGGACACCTACCCAGGACAGAGTAGCACAACTCAGAAATTTGCACTGCGTTGCACTACTCCAGATTTATGAGGGCACTCAGAGCCACGCAAAGTTGCTTTGTGTGACTTTATAAATCTGACTTAGAGGTTTGCGTCACGCATGTACCATATCGCGTGGTGGAAACATGTTGCAAGCCTCCCATAAATATGCCCCCTAGTATGCAGATTTGAGAAATATCACACATTTTTGTGTAGAACGAGATTTGGGAATTTCACAAATTTCACCAGAATAAATGAAGTTTCACCCCGGGCCTACCTGCGATACCCTTCACTGACCGCACACATAACTCATTCAAGGTGCACAGAAAATATGAATGAATGTATCGCCTGAAGCTCTCACATCATATGTCTTCACTACTTTATGAATGTATGACTACCCAGATAATGCTCACTTTTGTAGACATCGGTTTTACATCAGCATGTAACAACACTTCGTGCAAAGGTGCCCTGCCCACGCTATATAAATGCCACCAATAAAAAAAGGCATTGGCAAAGCCAATATGTCTGCATTTAATGTGGTACCGCAGGCAAACAGCAATAGCACATGGCTGTGTTTGCATGCATTAGCACATTACATCCAGTCCTTCAGTTCGCCACATGGATATGTTTTTGAGCACAACAAATAAGCAAAAAACTACACCGAAACATTTTACTTTGATAATTTATGTGGATGGGGTGTGTTAAATAATGAGCCTTCCATTACAACATTCTTTTAAGTGACATTTGGCACCTTGTGACCACTGCTTTAAATGAGCCTGGACTCACCCGTACTAAGTACCGGCACTTTTTAATTTTCACCCTTTGGGTACTGGAACTTCTCCTTTGCCTAGGAGAGTACCAGTACTCATAGAGCAGGACGGCAGGATCAGTGGCATGAGTACGCGAGCACGCTAGTCAACAGCCGTGCATCGGAGTTGCTCTAAGTTGTGACACTCCAAATCACACAATACCTTTCATGCAATAAACAAGGAATAATTTTTCTTTATCTACGGTGTAAACAAGGTGTGTCCTAGATCCATCCTTTAGCCAGGAATGCAGAAGCTACTTCTGCCCTTACCCAAGATGCACGCAGGATGTGCTCCTATATATATGTCACATATATTGCCTCAGCCCATTCTGGCCCCTTGCTTCAGGATTTAACTGCTCTATGCTTCCCCTCGCCATGCATACCCAGAAGAATAACCTACTGCAACAATGCTCTTCCTCATTTGTGTCCACCACCATGTTGTCCCAGTTCACTGTCCCTGGGGACACTCTCTACCCACCCTACATAGCCTGACACCCACACTTGAACCATGCAGTAAGATGGTTCCGCAGCAAGCTGCCTGACATCTTGAAAAGATCTCAGGGCATATTTACAAGCCCCTATCGCCACCGCAATGTCATGTTTCATGACGTTGTGGTGGCGATAAGGGCTTCGCCTTATTTTCAAGGGAGCATTAAGCCACTTAACGTGGCTTAACGCTGCCTTTTAAATAAGGCCCCCTTTCACGCTATACATAGCGTGAAAGGGGAGGGCAATGGGTGTTCCACCGCAACACCCATTGATTTTGATGCAGCACCATATTTACAAAGGTGGCGTAAATAGAGGGCAGTGCCAAAATTAAGACCAGGGAAAACCTGGTCTTACCCTAGCGCAACGAGGGGAAATGTTTAATTTCTCCTCGTTTTTACTGTTTCCATGTGTGCTGTGTTGTGCAGCAAACATGGAAACAGCAAAACGCCATTGATTGTTTATGTGTAGGAAGGGACACCTTCCTGCACATAAACAATTTTCCCCTGCAACACAGACACCCTTGCACTATGGTGCAAGGGTGCCTGCGTTGGCGCTAGGCAGCTAAATTTAGAGCCAGCGCAGGGAGAAATGCATGGCTGCACCATATTGTTGTAAATACGGTGCAGCCCTGCATTTCAGAAGTGGCGGAGTGCAGCGTTAAGCCAAGGAGGCTAACGCTATGCTCCGTCACTTCTATTGTAAATATGCCCCCCTCGTTCCTGCATCCTAGTCTACTACATGGAGGAGGTTGGAGCGTACTTGTCTCAAACCGGTGCAGCATACAGCCCTGGCCAAGAGCAACAATTAAAATAAAAGAAAGATGTACTACTAGTTTGATTTCCCCCAGCATTGGCCACTCTTGTAACAAATGCCCAATTTTTGTAAACAAAATTCAATTTAGAGTTCAGCAAAATGAGTTTGCTGGCTCTGGTGGAATCCAAACATTTTTTCAGCGCCCCTGACCACTCACCTGCACTATATGTGGTGCAATCTTACTACAAATTGCTTACAAATAGGAAATCTACCTGTGACATGTGCCCCCTACCACAAAAAAAAGCAGTTTGCACAGATCTTCATTGTGTATAGTGATACAGCATGTTCTAGGCCCACTTCCTTACAAGTGGGTCTCCGACGGACCCTGAAACCTGTCCCGGGATGCTTGTTTCCAGTCCAGGGAGGACCAGGCTTGGCAGTTCGGGCTGGACTGTTCCCATGAGGAACAGGGTCAAGACTGATTTGCAAATGGCTGGGTCCAAACTGGGGTGGCGTAGTGAGCAAAGAATTATGGATTTAACCCAGATCTCTTCACTGGGGGTGAATGTTTGATTCATTCAGCATTTCGTCCATTATTTGTTGCCGCAGCATTTTTTGCCCTAAGAGGGAAGGGTACGCCCAGATGTGGGTCCCTTGCTCGCTGTGCCGCTGGATTCAAGCTAGCCTGATTGATGAGGGGTGTTACCCTAAAACAGTTCCCAGGATGCTTGTTTCCGGTCCAGGGAGGAACCGGCTTGGCATTTCAGGCTGGACTGTTCCCATGAGGAACAGGGTCAAGACTGATTTGCATATGGCTGGGTCCAAACTGGGGTGGCGTAGTGAGCAAAAGAATGATGGATTTAACCCAGATCTTTTGAGTGGGGGTGAATATTTGATTCATTCAGCATTCCATGCATTATTTGTTGCCACAGCATTCGAGGTATTAAAACACACATTAGGAAAGTAGAATTACATCTATATAGTAAGTACATTATCTACTGAGTAAAGGCTGTTTATTTCATCAAGACTTCAATTAATGTATCAATCAGTTATGGTAAAACACATAGGGGCCGATTCCGATCTCGGTTGGAAACCGTCCCGACCGACACGGACCGGGACTGGAGTCCGACAGACACGTACACGCTCCATACGACCGTACGAGTACGATGTTATGCGTGTGATTTCCAAACGAGTCTCACGGAGCGCTATCCGCATGCCCAAGCCGCATGGTAAACAGTGACTCGCCCGTAAAGGGAACGCGAAACGTATCGACCGACACGGACCCGGACTGGTCCCGAACGACATGTACACGCACCGTACGACCGTACGAGTACGATGCAATGTGTGCAAAAGGAAAACGACTCGGACGGAGCACAATCCGGAAAAACGAGATGTACGGGAAACAGTGACCACCATTGAAAACAGCCTGTGGCGACCGGCGCGTACGCAAATGCTGCAACAGAGCACATTGTGAGTGAGACAGCCTCGGAGTACCTCCCAATTGCCCCTGTCAGCGTCCTTCCCAGTCAACTGAACGTCTCAATCATGCACAACAAAACCTATGTTTAAATCCTGAGAAAAAAATCAAACAAGCAATGTCCAAATCAATAAAGAAATAAGAAAAAAAAAGGATGAACAAAGACACACCCACAACTCCACCTACATAAAGGCCCAAATCCACTACCATGATCCTTTGCTATTTCAAACACATGACAGCAGAGAAGACAACTACACTGCACTCTGAGCCACACCCACAACTCACTCACCACACAACATCCACACCATTATCACCTCCTAAACACACTCACAGCAAGCAAGAGAAACTGACACCCACTCACCCTCACTTACACCCCCACACACACATCAATCTCCACAACCACCCAGCACCATGCCCCCAAAGAAGAATCCAAAGTTCACAGATAGTGAGTTGGTAGTCTTGGTTGATGAAATACTCCGAGTAGAGCCACATTTATTTGGAACCTTGGTCCAACAGACCCCCATGTCACAGAAAACAAAGATGTGGGAGAGGATCGTCGACAAGGTAAACGGACAAGCACCTTGCCTGCGCACAAAGGATGACATCCAGAACAGGTACTATGATGTGCGAAGGAGGGTCGAGAAGCTCATAGCCAGAGAGCATGCCTTGAGCCGGCGTACTGGCGGTGGCCCTCCTGTAAAACCAACATACTTCACGTCCTGGGAGGAGAAAGTGCGGGCCATACTCCCACCGGAGGGCATCCATGGATTGACAGGAATACCAGAGCCTGGTGAGTACACAACCAATCTAGTCAATATTGTGTGGCAACACACACACATCACTGCCAAGGGGACATTGAAAACAAGTAGCGTTAGCAAAGCCAAATTAAGCCTGAAAAAAGTTATTCTGTGATGTGTATGCCAGTTACACAAACGCAATAGCTGCTATCTCAGAGTAATATAGAACTAGGTCATAACATATAAAAACCTAACAACAAATACAGCAAGGCATTGGTACTAAACACCAACAAACACTGTCAGCCATCTTGCCAAACCTGTCACACTACCTCACAGGGAAGCTGATTCATAGGAAGGAAGGTGGGTATGCTGGGAGGGTGGGTGTAGCCAAAAGCTTGATGGGAGTTGTAGTCACAGACACCAGACCCCCTCCCACATGGTCCATCAAGTCCACCCTGAACCATGTTCACCTCACAGGCAGTGGAAAAGTACTGACAATATGGCTGACACTGGGCCCTGCTATGGGGAGCACAAGGGCCTGGTGGGGGTTGTGCTCCAACATACACCAGGACACCACTGTCAGCCATCTTGACAGCTCTGTTACACCACCTCACAGGGAAGCTGAGTCACAGGAAGGAAGGTCGGGTATGCTGGGAGGGTGGGTGTAGCAAAAAGCTTGATGGGAGTTGTAGTCACAGACACCAGACCCCCTCCCACATGGTCCATCAAGCCCACCCTGAACCATGTTCACCTCACAGGGAGTGGGAAAGTACTGACAATATGGCTGACACTGGGGCCTGCTATGGGGAGCACAAGGGCCTGGTGGGGGTTGTGCTCCAACAAACACCAGGACACCACTGTCAGCCATCTTGCCAGCACTGTTACACCACCTCACAGGGAAGCTGAGTCACAGGAAGGAAGGTCGGGTATGCTGGGAAGGCGGGTGTAGCCAAAAGCATGATGGGATTTGCAGGCATAGCCAAAAGTCCCCCTCCCACATAGCCCATCAAGCCCACCCTGAACCATGTTCACCTCACAGGGAGTGGAAAAGTACTGACAATATGGCTGACACTGGGCCCTGCTATAGGGACCACAAAGCCCTGGTGGGACTTGTGCTCCAACAAACACCAGGACACCACTGTCAGCCATCTTGACAGCACTGTTACACCACCTCACAGAGAAGCTGAGTCACAGGAAGGAAGGCCGGGTATGCTGGGAAGGCGGGTGTAGTCAAAAGCATGATGGGCTTTGCAGGCATAGCCAAAAGTCCCCCTCCCACATAGCCCATCAAGCCCACCCTGAACCATGCCCACCTCACATGGAGAGGAAAAGTACTGACAAGATGGCTGACACTGGGCCCTGCTATGGGGACCACAAGGCCCTGGTGGGACTTGGGCTCCAACAAACAACAGGACACCACCGTCAGCCATCTTGCCAGCAGTGCATCACCCACTCCCAGGGAAGCAGAGTCCCAGGAAGGAAGGTTTGGTTTGCTGTGAAGGTGGGTGTAGCCAAAAGCATGATGGGAGTTGTAGTCACAGCCAATAGTCCTCATCCCACATGGCCCAGGAATACCCCCATGCACCATGCTCACCTCACAGGGAGTGGAAAAGTACTGCCAAGATGGCTGACACTGGGCTCTGCTGTGGGGAGCACAAGGCCCTGCTGGGACTTGGGCTCCAACAAACAACACAACACCACTGTCAGACAACTTGAACATCAACTTTGACTCACTGTCATGGAAGCATGGGCCATGGTGGTCTATCTGCTCCAGGGGGGAGGAGGAGTGTCACCTCAGACTACATCTACCAGCAGGCCCTGTCACACACACCCCTCCCAACAACAACAAACAACACACCTGTGTCAGGCACGGGAGTGCACTTGCGTCGCATTCTCCATGTAACTCAAGTAACCAATACATGAGCTGTTCATGCACACAGCGCTACGTGCACACAAAAACCCATCAGGTGTTAATGACAATGTTAAAAACCAACATTGGCATCTGTCTGTGACAATTGAGGACAATGCAATGCACATACACCCATCATGAAGCACAGAAGCAACTTTAATGTGTGTGATACGTTGATGTGTGCTGAACCACAACATACTTTGTGTGTCTCTTCCACCCACAGGGGCACATGTGGAAACTGCATGTACAGAAGAAGAATCCCAGTCCCAGACTCTGGTTGACAATGAGCCATCTGGTGTGGATGCCTCTCAGTCCTCTTCGGATGACGACGAACGACCTGGTCCCTCTGGTGTGGATCAGCGTGCAGCACAAGCAGTTGTAACATCAGCACCCCCTGCCACCACTCCTGCTACATCTGCGAACACCCAGATGACCCCTACCAACACGGACACACCAACTCAACATAACACCGAGGGCACAGCAACACAGGGCACCCTGGAGGTGGTGGGCAATACCACCAGGGACAACACAGAAGGAGGCCCAGTGTCGTCTGTGCCTGCAACAGCAGGTCGTGTTCATGTGGGTAGGGCTGGTGGGAGTGGGGGCAGGTTGAGGCCATGGCCTGAACATGGTGCTGCATCGCAAGATGATCCACAGTTGGGACGCATCATACAAGCCTATCAGGAAAGCACCGGAGACTTTGGCCAGGCAGTGGGGATCCTCAGGGACATCAAACAACAGCAGGCTGAACATCATGCCAGATTGGACTCCCACATGTCCCGGGTGGAGACACACATGTCCCGCATGGAGTCCAAAATGATCAAATTGGATGACGTCACGGCGGTGCATAGGGACATACTGACATGCCTCCGCCAGATTGCAACCAACATGTCCACACCTCCCTGTGTGCCCACTACATCTGTTGCCACAACATCTGCAACTGCCACAGGGAGGGATGAGGACTCTGGCGGAGAGTCCACAGAACCGCCGCAGCCTGCACCTGAGGGTCCCCCTGAAAAGAAGAAGAGGGGTCGTCCAAAGAAGGACAAGTGAGAGCCAGCTGGCCATGCACATCCCCCAGGAAGTGAACACCAGTTCCTGATATCACCCATTGTGTGCAAACCGTTCACCTTGTTGACTGTCACCCAACTCTCCCACATGTGATGGAGGGGCTAAGTTGGATCAATGAATCAAATGACTGTGGACTTCACTCTGGAAAATTCATCTACCAACACTACCAACTCCTCTGTGAACTTTGGATTTCTATTGCACTGTACAGCACTTTCTACCACGTATACCATTCACACACATGTATGTAAATAAATTGTTAAACACACAATACTTGCCTCTGTTGTAAATTAAACTGGGTTTGTCACATAGAGATGACGCAATGCTAAAGAAAGACTGTGCATGGAAACTACTACAGCAATGTCAACATAGTTCTGTGACTCATGTTGATGTGAGACATATGAGAGATAGACACTACTAGGTCAACACAACACTAATTCACTATGCCCATCATACTCATTGCCTCCAACATTGTGAACTGAAAATACACAGAAATACAGAGGCTGTGGCAATCAGGCCACAGGCATAGTATGCCAAAAATTGTCAGATGTGTGGATACAGAGGAAGCACATCACAAAGTGGTGCACACCTTTATTACACATACACAACAAGTGAACTGACTGACAGATGCAAGGTATCCTCACATTACAGTGAGCACAAAGTAACCCAGAGGGCCAGACATGCCAGGACTGGCTTGTGTGGGATGATGCATCCGGGTTCCATGAAAGGTTGCACTCTGTAACTGTACTGTGTATTTTTGGAGGACACATGTCACCAGACAACAGCCAAAGGACCCTGTGAAGGACAGACATACAACAGTATTGTTATCACAAAATGACTGCATATATCTACAATACACATTACATACAAAATTCCTAAGATTTGTGAAAAAAACCTATGAATCATGTCAACACTGTTTGTGAGAACATACTGACTCGAAGGACACATTAATGCAACGATCATGTCAAGTAGCATCCAGCCACACGTATGTACCCACATTGCACCACAAAAACACATATCAGGCAAGGTAAAAACGCAGACAACACATCACTGCATACTCACAATTATGAGAAAAAGTTGGTGATGAGCTGAGTCCGGATATCCCCCTCACCCTCATCGTCACTCGCTACATGACCCAGGCCTGGATCCTCCCCTGCTGGCGGTTGATGGTCGTCATCATCTTCGATGAGAGGTACCTCCTCCCTCATTGCCATGTTGTGTAGCATGCAACACACAATAAATATCTTGCACACCTTTTCAGGTGCATATTGGAGGGCCCCTCCTGTCTTGTCCAGGCAGCGGAATCTGCTTTTCAGGAGTCCAAATGTCCGCTCTATCACTCGCCTGGTCTGCCCATGTGCTTCATTGTAACGTAGCTGCGCTGGTGTGACAGGGTTTCTAAGAGGTGTCAGCAACCACGGCATGTTGGGGTATCCAGAGTCACCTACATACAAACAAACAAACATGTCATGGATCAGGAAAGAGCGTTAAATTTCAAAATAACAAAAAAATCACAAGGTAAACAGAGATTACACACCAACAAGCCAGGCATGCTGGTTCTGCAGCTGTGACATCATCTGTGGGATCCTGCTATTCCTCATGATGTAGGCGTCATGTGCAGAACCAGGGAAACGGGCACAGACATGTGATATTGTCATGTCCGGAAGACATACCACCAGGGCATTAATGGAGTGGAAATGTTTCCTGTTTCTGTATGTCTGCTCATGTGCGTGTGGTGGTACCAAAGCCAAATGTGTACCATCAATTGAGCCTATAACATGTGGCATCCTTCCCAGTGCATAGAAGTCAGCCTTTATGCCAGGCATTTGTTGTGGATTCGGAAATCTGATGTATCTGTCCAGATGACACAACATTGCCTCCAAAACATCACATAGCAACTGGCAGAACATGGTCTGTGACATCCCACCAGCACCAGCCACAGTGTATTGGAAGGTTCCCGTGGCAAAGAAATGTAGGGCTGCCATCACCTTCACCTTCGGGGTCAGCGCAGTAGGATACGCCCGTCCAGGTCGTAAATGTGGGGCCAACTGCTCTGCCAAATCCTCAATCAGTGGTCCTGTGAAGCGGTAACGTCGGAGGCAGTCATGTTCATGCATGGTTGCAAGGTCTGGGAAGGGTCTGTGGACATTTGCCCTCCTGCAGTATATAGGGAATCAAAGAAAGATTGTCAGTTCCCCTACATATGTGGTAATGACCATGCAAAATGGCACATGCTACATCATATCAAGACACAGCTGAGTAAGGTGTGTGCTATTCATCATGGACACATATGCCAGCCATGTGCCCCTCACATAACATTTCTGCTCCATATGGTGATACAACAAGTGCTATGCTATGCTGTTGTCAATCTATGGGCTCTGTCACAGTACATCTGAACAAATGTCACATACCAAACACACACCTCAGTGACTAGTGAGGATAGATGTGTTGTCAAGGTGACAGGTGTTTGTAAGTCACACACACAGGGATCATGTTTTGCCACATGGACACAGTCATTATGTAACGTCTGATGTACATGTACCAACACAACTATTGAACACCCATGATGTGCTAACAGGCTTGTTTGCAGGGCAGACATGGATGTCTGTGACACACAGACACAACAGCAACTCACATGCCCAAATCTGATGGATGTTGGAGAGGATTCAAATCTCCCAAATACAATTAGGTCCATGTGCGTAGCACAACACGCAAATCCTCATGATGTACCCCACAGTGCCATCTCAGGAACACCCTGTAACACACAGTACATATCATGTGCAATTTAGGGTGTATGTAACATGTGATGAGACTATGTGCCCCTGTCACTGTGCCCAGGCCACGTGTTGATCAGCAGAGTTCTAACTGACAGTAGAGAGGTGCATCAGACAGAATGTCTTTTTTGTCACCATGTAACATGTCACATCCTGGTAGTGTGTGACACAATGTGCAACATCCAATATGAAATGTGTGGACATGTACCCACACATTTAATGAAGCATGAAATGTGCTTACATGTACTGTGTGACAGGCTGTCAGTGTGTTGTAGAGCACCTGAGTCCCTGTCAAAAATCTTTTTGGTGGCATCCTCTGGCCATTGACTGGAATGGTGACTGGAATGGTGACGCGTCGGACACCTAGGGACCAAGGCGTGCGCACGCCTTGGACCCTGAATGTAATGGTGACATACGCGGGTGGGTTTTCAAAAGATGCGTCGGACACCTAGGGACCAAGGCGTGCGCACGCTTTGGACCCTGAATGTAATGGTGACATAAGCGGGTGGGTTTTCAAAAGACGCGTCGGACACCTAGGGACCAAGGCGTGCGCACGCCTTGCACCCTGAATGTAATGGTGACATACGCGGGTGGGTTTCCAAAAGACGCGTCGGACACCTAGGGACCAAGGCGTGCGCACGCCTTGGACCCTGAATGTAATGGTGACATACGCGGGTGGGTTTTCAAAAGACGCGTCGGACACCTAGGGACCAAGGCGTGCGCACGCCTTGGACCCTGAATGTAATGGTGACATACGCGGGTGGGTTTTCAAAAGATGCGTCGGACACCTAGGGACCAAGGCGTGCGCACGCCTTGGACCCTGAATGTAATGGTGACATACGCGGGTGGGTTTTCAAAAGACGCGTCGGACACCTAGGGACCAAGGCGTGCGCACGCCTTGGACCCTGAATGTAATGGTGACATACGCGGGTGGGTTTTCAAAAGACGCATCGGACACCTAGGGACCAAGGCGTACGCACCCATTGGCTATTGACTGTCATGGAGACGAACGCGTGTTTGCTACGTTTACGACTCGTGTGCACACAGATTCCGTTGGCTCTCTGCAACAATGTTTCAAAGTCAATGGTGTGATGCTGCAGAATATTTGAACAACGCGGAAGGCGTGTCCGATGCGTTCAATGGCATGGATTGGGCAATTTCGGAAAATGCGAACGACTCTGACCTATCTCTTTGTCCGCATCAAACAGATTCTGCCTCAGCAGCACAGATATAAGGCTTTCTGTTCCCCAGAGACTTCACTTGCCTGCACTACATGCTACAGGATTGGAACTCAGAACACCACTGCTGCTGTCTCTGCCTCCCCTGTGTCCTGCAATGGCACATACTGTGGAGAGAGCACCATCATTCACAGAGGAGGAGAACCAGGCCCTGCTGGACGGCCTCCTTCCACAGTACTGCAAGCTGTATGGGAAAGCAAGGGAGCAGGTGAGTGTAGAGTCCACTGCCTTTTCAATTGTACATGTTAACTGACTGGGACTACTAGCATTGTGTTCACAAAGGGCAAGCATGCACACTCAGTAAGTTCAAGTCTCAGAGTGTGTAGATGCATGTACTGTACTTGTACAGTGATGAATCAGTGTACTTTTTGCAAGCTTTGATTTTCAAGGCACTGTATCATGTTGTGAATGCAGCCTTGCACACAGGACAACTGCCCATGACCATAGTTGTACTACCTGTATACATCATATGCACTGCTAATTTCAACATGTATGTCCAACTGTGTGATTGAGAAACTTGGTGCATGTGTAGTAATGGTGTCTCACTTTGTCATCCTCACAGGTTACTGCCCATGAGAAAAATGAAATTTGGCAGACCATCGTCCGGGCAGTAAGATCGGTGGGGGTCTTCAGACGCCGCGTCCGCCACTGCCAGAAGAGGTGGCAGGACCTTCGTGGCTGGACAGGAGGATAGCCAGAGTCCAGCTGAAGCTGTCGCCTCCACGCAGACGGGGCGGACGCCGGACCCTGACCCCCCCACATGCTCTGAATTCTGGTGGTGGTCTTCCCAGACCTGGATGGGCAGTTGAAGGGCAGACAGCAGCAAGGAGGGGGTAAGTTCATGGCATTTTGGTGTATTGTGTATGACCTGCAGTTTGCACTCCTTCAGCCTTGTTACACTCCCACAGTTTGTCTGTCTGCTCAGACAAGTACCATGTGGCTGAATTTGGTGATGCACTATTCTCATCTGATGACCAGGTGTGTCCCTTCCCCTCTTTCACATGTGTCACTTGGGCTGTGTGTATTTGCTGTTGTCCAAGGGAATGTTGAGAGCCACATCTGCAACAGGTGCATTAAATTGAGCATCATGTGTGAGGCTATTGTGTGACATGTATCAGCACATTGACTGATAACTGACCTGTGCTCTGTGTCTGGTCCACATATATGCACAGATTGCTGTTGCGGGTCATCATAGGACTGTGAAGTATTGACTACACACACATGCAGCAGCCATGACCAATGTTGATGCCTCAGACAAACGATGTGTATGAGTGTAAGAAATGCATAGTCACCTGCATAGTGCTCCTGGTAATCCCATGTATCACATGGCCCATGGACAGGTATGCCTACTCCGGTCATCTGAGACACTCTGGCCTCCTAATCTTTGTTGTGATCTGACACTTTGCCCATTGTGAACGTATTTATTTGTATTCCAGAAGTCTGCTATATGTTTCTCATGGACAGACATCTGACATGGGGCTAGTGGATCTGCACACCGGGAAAAACATATGTGTGTAGACACTCGACTGTGCATGATGGTGGATTGAACAGATATGTGTAAGCAGCCTTACTATGTTCCTGTGAGGCCCTTATGTGTACAGGTAGACGGAGTTGTTGACTCACAAACAGTAATATGTCATTTTTATTACGTGGCATCATCAGATTCTCTTACATGGGTGTAGCATGTGGTGATCATGACCACATGACCACTACCGAAGTTCCAATCACAGTGCAAACATGAGTGTGGCACGGTGCTGACTGTGGAGTCCGCATGCACTGCCCCTGGGACAGGAGTCAGTCCTGACAGATTGGCCAGACAGGCCTGTGGCCTTGTGTTTCACAATGAAATCTGGAGCATGCAGTTTGGTAACTTGGCTGTTGTCCTGCAGCCACACTGTTGTAGCTTTGCGTTTCAAGACATGAGGCCATCATGGTGTCTGGGAATGGAAGTATGTTCATTATATCAACAATGAGTTAGACCATCACAAATGCTGTCCCAAATGCAGAGTCAGTGTCCTAAGATAAGACATGTGTGTAATGACACATGACAGAAACCATCATTGCAGATCAGACAACTGGGTAATCAGGGAACGGCTGCCCATGTGATGACTGACATCATACAGACTATGGAGGGATGGGTCCAGTGCCAGCATGTGTACGCGAAGCATGGTTTACTGGCAGACTGATGCGTGCCCGGTTCACTATTGTGTATTCAATTTAGATGTGGCTTTTAAATGATGCCAAGGCTTGCACAGTGATGTGTTGCATTTAAGATCATGTGTCCAGTGAATGCAGGTGACTGATGTGTATATCTTTATCCTCCTTGTTCACAGCATCATCAGCAGATACTGCAGGGGACAGCTCCACGGACCGAGAGGAGGCGCAGAGCCAGGCTGGTTCCAATGTGGAGGATTCGGAGGGACCCAGTGGCACAGAGGGTGAGGGGAGCCACACTGAGGGCCAGTCAGCCGTCAGTACCTCAGCTGAAGACTGCTCCAGCTCCAGTGAGGACTCCCTTGTGGAGGCAGGTGTCACAACACCACAGACCACAGATAGCGAGTCTGTCCCCGCCACCACCACCATCTCCACCCTCCCAGTTGCCCCCATCCCTGATGTCCGTGGAGCCTCCCGTGTTAGGGAGCATGTCTCCTTCAGTCCAGGCACCGCACCCCCTGCCCCTGTCTCCCCTGCTGCCCTGAGTGTGGAGTCTGTGGACTTGCTGAAGCAAATCCATGTGGGTCAGACATCGATGCTGAGTGTCCTCCATGCTCACACTGGTCTATTGACCCAATTGGTGTCATTCATGGAGGGCATCTCAGCAACCATGTCTGCCCAACACCGGATCAGTCAGTCCATGGCCTCCTCACTGATGGCAGCAGTGTCCCTCCTCCAACAGTCCGTCACCCCACCTACCTCTGCCCCATCCACACTCTCCACTACACTACCGGACCAACGCACACTCACACAGGCACCTGCATGCACAACAACAGACACAAGCAGCACACGGCAAGGTCAGCCAAAGCAGAAACGCACAGGCACGCACACTCAGGGGACTGATGGCACACACACAGGGGATAGGGTACAGACACACAGACAGGCATCCATGACCACTCCGCAGTACTCAGATACCTCTCTCTCCAAAACCCCTTCCCTTGACTCACCTGCAACCCCCCTTCCCAGAAGCTCTTCCTCTGTGAGCTTGGCCTCTTCCCCACAGATACATCAGGTCCAACTCACAAGGGGAAGAGGAAGCCAACACAGCCAGAGGGTAGACCCACCCACCCCCACACACCCTCCCCCAAGAGCAGGGACACTGAGGCCCCCACCCGCTAATCACCCAGGACCAGGAAGAGCAAGACCCCACCACAATCCTGCACTCCCACCACACAGTCTCCGTCATCCAGCACCCAGGCCACAACTCCTTGAGTTCACACGCCACACCCTGCCCCCGGTTCACCCACACACAGGTACACCATCCCCAAGTTTATTAGGCCCTCCCCCCTTCCACATGCACTTCCACGCCAACCTCATCCCCTCAGCCTGTTACTACGACTGTTGTGGAGACCGTGTCCCCCCCATCTGATGCTCACACTTCATCTGAGCCACAGACAACACCTTTGGACATTGACACTGCAGTGGAGACCCCTTCCACTCCGTCTGACTTGGGCACTGCAGTGGCGATGCCGCCCACTGTATTAGACACATCCACTGCAGTGGCCACTGACACTCCTGCACCCACCACACCCACCCAGCCCCCTACTGCTATGCCCTGATCCTGTCCCTGTGGTGCCTGGACTGCCCCTATGTATGCCCCTCCAAGGGGAGATGTCCCCTGGCTGTAGCAGTGCAGGCAAGCATTCTGTGATGAGTAGTCCTATGTCACACGAAAACAAAGATTTGCAATGGACTGGCCATTGGCCTTTGGATTGTTCATCGGATGCAACTGATCATTTTTCGGAGGCTGAATAAAGCTAAAGTTCTTTTTTTCTCAAGTTCTGCATTTAATGTACATGATGTTGCTGATGAGTGTCATTCAGTTGCTGTTGCTAGATTTTTAATTGGAAATAAGTGATTTGGTGATGTGATCGACTGCATGTGGTCCATGGTATATGTGTCCCATTACAGTATGTAGCCATGTCATCCTTTGCTGAGGATTGAGGAAGTCATGATCCCAAGTACTTGGCACAATGAGTGTCACCTTCTTTTCACAACTTCACGTCTTTGGCTTCCACTGTTGCACATATGTTGGGCTGAGATTCGTGCCCATTGTACTTTTTTGCAGACTGTGGGACCATCTACACTGGACATGCAGATTGTCACTTCAATGCTGGACAAGTGATGTGTGTCTTCAGTGCAACATGCTAGACATGTGTTCTGATGTTGTGCAGATGACTTAAGAGTCACTCCTGTGCACAGGCTGATGTGACCAGAGCTTTCAGGCTTTAGTAATTGGTGTCTCAGTGACCAAGTTTAATGCTGACATGACTTAGCCCTGCACAGACAACGTTTGACAAAGCTGACCTTACACATGAGTGGAGTCACCTCATGGCAGTGTGTTATTCCGTGACATTGACTGTGCCCATGTGGTGTGTTATGTGAGCATGTCTCTGTGGGTAACCTTCCCTGTTTCTACACAGCCTATATTCCCTTCAGATGTTCCTGTTTGTGATGCTTGCTGATTTGTCCTGTGTTTATCCAACGCCTTTGGAGTATGTTTTCTGGGATGTAGGTGCATGGTGGACTACTGGTCATTCGGGTGTAATCCGTGGGTCATCTTGATGTAAGGGCCTGGAATGTGGGCATACACACATGGGACATATTCAGGATTCACAACGGCACATTTGTGTTTCACACATCAGGTTGTTTTCACTATGTGGTGTCTTTATGTGACAGGGTCACTTGTATGTGTGTGTGACTGCTCACAGTCATCAGATCCTAGCCTTCAATGTCGTATGATGTCAACATGGGTTCTTTGTGGGTCTCCTAGGGCTCTTCATTGGTCTGGGACTGTGACAGGGATCCCGATGTGTCTGAAAACTTGCACGTCATGCACATGTGACTCATACTATGCAGTGTGGAAAACATTCACAAGGGTTGTTGACTGGCCATGTGTGATGTGTTTGTACATCTTGGATCCTTCCTCCATCCCTGGGATTGTCATGGGTGCATGTGCAATGTCACCAGTCCAAGTGGGCTTAGCTGATGCACATTGTTGCAGATCAAGGTGTGTGGTGTTGAGAGTGGGCATATGTGAGTTCTCTCATGTCTAGGCCCCTGCCTACATAGTGACCTTAAATTACAGGCCATGTCCAGGGAGTTTTCTGTGTGTGTGTGATGTGAGTTGGTCTGTCACGACATGACAAGGTGTGCACATGTGACTGTGCTCCACAGTATGGGTTACATCAAAATCAGTCATCACAGAGGGATTATCATGCAGGCTACTGTCACCACAATGTAGGGTCCTTGTGGGTACTGATGGAGTGGGTCTGTCTCTTGCTGTGTTGGTTGCTGTTCCAGGCAGCTTATGTCACATGAGTCTGTTGTGAACCCACTCATCTGACAATGCCTGATTGCCCACAGATGTACCCATTTCCTGTCCAACTTCTGGGTTGCACTGTGTACACATATGTCTCATTGGAGATCAGTCCCACATCATGTGTATCGTACTAGCCTGGGTACACGGAGAGACACACACACAAGTTGTGTTTGATATACAGTGTGAGGCTGACTGGTTGTGTTTGTGCATCTGCACGCATGCATTGGTATTGCTTTTGTGGTCCATTGGCAGGGAGTTGGGTGTATGTTTTTTCATGCTGTCCCTGGGACTCCTACCTTATCAGTCTGCACATTCATCATGGTTTGTGTGTCCCATTGCTGCCATGGTATGGGTCTTGATGACCAAAAAGCTGAAGTCTACATAGGAATCCTTAGTATGTGTGTCTGTTGTTGTGCATATGTGTGAATGCATTATGATGGTCACTACTTACATAGTGTAATTGGCCATTGGAGCCATTGTCAACCCCCATGTGCAAGGCTTCTCTGCACATGGCAGAGGATGTTTAGTCGACACAAATCTTACACTCAACCGATCGATGTTTGTTTCCAACCCAACCACTACTTTGCCACTACATTGCTTGTGGTGTTACAACCAGGAATCATACATGGTGGTTTTCAGTTGTGGGGGAATTGATGTCCGCAATAACCGATTGCTCACTGTAGTGAGGTGGGGTTTAGGCCCATTGTGACAATGATCCTGATTTGCTGGAGTTTTGGAGCCCACACTGAGCTTGGGGGATTAAACACCATTCCCACAATGTTCATGTTAGGCTGGTGTTTTGGGCCACAGACTCACATTTTGGTCACTGGAATGCGTGGGGGTTAAACCACATTGACACACTTTTACTCAACATGCTTGGTGTTTGGGCCCCACATTCACCTTCTGGTCACAACTATGATGGGAGTTACAGTATGTGTTCCCTTTCAGTGTCACTGTTGCAGGCAGTTCCCACACAATACACAATCTTTCCATGATGGTAGGGGGGGTGTGTTTGGCCTACAAACCCTATGGGTGGGAATGCTGGTGGTGGTAGCCATCACCCCCTAGAAGTAGGGACTGCTTGTAGTGTTGGTAACCCCCCTATGAGTGGGACTGCTGGCAGTGCTAGTCATCAAGCCCCATATGGGCTGGACAATGCTGGGAGTGGTGGACATACATCCCCTATGGGTGGGGACGACTCGTAGTGTTAGCCATCCCCCACCCTATGCGTAGGGACTACTGGTAGTGTTAGGCATACACCCCCCTATAGTTTGATACTGCTGGTCGTGATAGGCATACACCCCCCTATAGTTTGGGACTGCTGGTAGTGATAGGCATACACCCCCCTATGGGGTGTGCAATGTTTGTAGTGATAGGCATCCACCCTCCTATAGTTTGAGACTGCTGGTAGTGATAGGCATCCACCCCCCTATGGGGTGTGCAATGCTTGTAGTGATAGGCATCCACCCTCCTATAGTTTGAGACTGCTGGTAGTGATAGGCATCCACCCTCCTATAGTTTGAGACTGCTGGTCGTGATAGGCATACACCCCCCTATAGTTTGGGACTGCTGGTAGTGATTGGCATACACCCCCCTATGGGGTGTGCAATGCTTGTAGTGATAGGCATCCACCCTCCTATAGTTTGAGACTGCTGGTAGTGATAGGCATACACCCCCCTATGGGTTGATGATGCTGGTAGTGATAGGCATCCACCTCCCTATAGTATGGGACTGCTGGTAGTGATAGGCATACACCCCCCTATAGTTTGAGACTGCTGGTAGTGATAGGCATACACCCCCTATGGGTTAATGATGCTGGTAGTGATAGGCATCCACCCCCCTATAGTTTGAGACTGCTGGTAGTGATAGGCATACACCGCCCTATGGGTTGATGATGCTGGTAGTGATAGGAATCCACCTCCCTATAGTATGGGACTGCTGGTAGTGATAGGCATCCACCCCCTATAGTTTGAGACTGCTGGTAGTGATAGGCATACACCCCCCTATGGGTTTATGATGCTGGTAGTGATAGGCATCCACCTCCCTATAGTTTGAGACTGCTGGTCATGACAGGCATACACCCCCCTATAGTTTGGGACTGCTGGTAGTGATAGGCATACACCCCCCTATGGGGTGTGCAATGCTTGTAGTGATAGGCATCCACCCTCCTATAGTTTGAGACTGCTGGTAGTGATAGGCATACACCCCCCTATGGGTTGATGATGCTGGTAGTGATAGGCATCCACCTCCCTATAGTATGGGACTGCTGGTAGTGATAGGCATACACCCCCCTATAGTTTGGGACTGCTGGTAGTGATAGGCATCCACCCCCCTATGGGGTGTGCAATGCTTGTAGTGATAGGCATCCACCCTCATATAGTTTGAGACTGCTGGTAGTGATAGGCATCCACCCTCCTATAGTTTGAGACTGCTGGTCGTGATAGGTATACACCCCCCTATAGTTTGGGACTGCTGGTAGTGATAGGCATACACCCCCCTATGGGGTGTGCAATGCTTGTAGTGATAGGCATCCACCCTCATATAGTATGGGACTGCTGGTAGTGATAGGCATATACCCCCCTATGGGTTAATGATGCTGGTAGTGATAGGCTTCCACCCCCCTATAGTTTGAGACTGCTGGTAGTGATAGGCATACACCCCCCTATGGGTTGATGATGCTGGTAGTGATAGGAATCCACCTCCCTATAGTATGGGACTGCTAGTAGTGATAGGCATCCACCCCCCTATAGTTTGAGATTGCTGGTAGTGATAGGCATCCACCCCCCGATGGGGTGTGCAATGCTTGTAGTGATAGGCATACACCCCCCTATGAGTTAAGGATGCTGGTAGTGATAGGCATCCACCCCCCTATAGTTTGAGACTGCTGGTAGTGATAGGCATACACCCCCCTATGGGTTAATGATGCTGGTGGTGATAGGCATACACCCCCCTATGGTATGTGACTGCTGGTAGTGATAGGCATCCACCCCCCTATAGTTTGAGACTGCTGGTAGTGATAGGCATACACCCCCCTATAGTTTGAGACTACTGGTAGTGATAGGCATACACCCACCTATGGGTTAATGATGCTGGTAGTGATAGAAATTCACCCCCCTATGGTATGGGACTGCTGGTAGTGATAGCCACCCACACCCTATGGGTTAGGTAATGCTGGTAGTGATAGACATCCACCACCCTGTAGGTTGAGACTGTTGGCACTTATAGCTATCTACGCCCTATGGTGTCGAACTTACCGTCTGCGGGGTACGCGTCGATTCCTGTTGTTGTTTCGGTCATAGACATACAGTACAGGGATGACATGCGCGATCGGATACATGGTTTGTTCGTCTCGTAGCCATGGATCGTGTTGTTGCGCGATTCGACGCGAAGATACTGCAGCTCCGGATGCTGAGACGTGCTGTGAGTGGCGACCAGTTCGGCGCGTAGGATGTTCGAATCGTACTTGCCCGGCCGGAAAGTGCTGTTTAAATGCTTCCGGACTACTCCATTTCTGCGTTTCAGGTTCCGGTTCGTACGTAAAATGTTGCTTGTTTCGGTGCGTACGTGTCGTTCGGGATTTGGGCACATTTGCGCATCGTACTTCCTCATCCGGACGGACCGGCCCCCGGAACGAGTAGGTCGGAAGAAAACGCTACGGACAGCTCTCGGAGGGCTGTCCGACCCGGATCGGAATCGGCCCCTTAGTGTGAGAAAATTCTCTAATCCTACAATGAATGCACTCTTTAAAAGTGATGTCAAGTGCAACACTTACATTAATTTGTTAAACCACATAAGAAACGTGCTAAATGAATGTACATGTCATGGATCTGTTAAGTATCTGTGATGTATTTGTGACGTGTAAAGCGTGGGCAATCTTGTGCTGCACCAATACTACAAGGGGATGAAAGCAAAAGAACAATGAGTGGCTCTTATTGGAAGCTGCAAACTAGAGGGTGGGGTCCAACAATATTCCCAACTATCCACCCACTATCATATCAAGTATTAGTAAAAATGCTCCGCCCCTTGAGCCAGTGTGCCTGATGAAAAAGGCGGGAAGGGAAGTGAAAACAATAGGCAGACAGGATATCTCTGGGATCCACTGGACATTTTCTTCGCTCATACAAAGCCCTTAAGACTGACTCCCAATGACGGATGAAATAAATTGAGTAACTCACAATCACATCCATGTAAAAAGGTACCCAGTGCGTAAGTCTGTTGCAGCTGTTTGAGTGTGGATTCTTTAATGAAGGAAACTGGAAGCCTTCTCCAAATCTAGAAATCAAGGAATTGCAAGCTGGGAGACCAAAGCACAGTAATGTAAAAGCAACGAGTTTCAGTTGGTGTGAGGCTGAAGGGAACCTTACTCAACGTAAGAGAAAAAACTAAAAAAGCGAAAGGGATGCTAGATGAGGCTGCAAACTGAGCACAGACAGAGAAATCCTACAACCTAAAATAGTTGCCAGGTCAATTGGAGCATGTTCTGCCTCTTCTTATTGCGCCCTGGGTGAAATAAGTCTTGACACACTGTTGTGCATATAGGACGCCTTTTCCAATCTGGCATGCCACACCTGCCACAGACTTGTCTGCCACGGCCTACAAAGTCTTTCTGGTAGGAACTGCTCTCTCCGATGCCAAGCTTGTCTCATTATAAACGTGTGGCTCCCCCATGGTGGCAAGCGGGCCAGACAGGCCTTTTATTCCAAACGGCATTTCCCTTATGGGTTGAGCCTTTGGAAGCTGGTTTTGAAAGCCCAAGGCCACTCCTGGTGCCTCTGTCAACTTCCCCAACTCCCTGAGATTAATTGCAGCAGGCACTGGGAGGCTTCACGGGAGAGGTAAGGTAGAGAGAAAGTGATCAGAGAGGGAGAATAGAGAGAGGAGGGAAGGAGGGAGACAGAATGGATGAATGGAAAGAGAGAGAGCATGAAGAGACAAAGGGGGCAGGGCTGGTTTGAGCATTTTTACCAGGGCTGCTTTTGTTTCCCAGTCTGGGCCTGGCAGCAAGTGTCTGCATTGTCTGGAAATCCTGACAGCTCAGCAGAGAGATCTGCCATATGCTTTGATTATATATTGAGCAACTCAGGCACAGCAGCAGAGGAATTGCATTTGGTGTGGGTACAGGAGCAAAAATGGAATTCCAAGTTGAAGCTGCACATGCTCATGCTAAGTGGAGCACCTCAGCTGTGATTCTGAAACTGACTCCTTTTTTAACAATCTTTAATGCAAAACCACAATGCAAAATGTATAACTGTGCATTTGGGGGCATATATATCAAGCAGTTGCATCATCCTTGCACCACACAACGGGGTGCAAGGGTGACACAACTACTAAGACTTACCAAGCCACGCATGGCCACCTTTCGTGGCCCTGAGTGTCTTGGTAAATCTAGAGTAATGCAACACAGCAAAAAACACTGTGTTGCATTACTCTGCCCCATGGATGCATTCCATGGGTGGATCATAGGTGTTCCCACGCATCCACCTGTGGATTTTGGCACATTCCCAGACGTGCCATTACTGGTAGACCTGGGAATGCATCAAAATGCTGCGCCTCCCCAGGTGAGGCATAATGAGGAGAAATATCTTTATTTCTCCTTGTTTGTTCCTCATTCTATGTGTGCTGCATTCTACAGAACACATAGAAAAAGGAAAATGCCTCAGTGGATTGTTTTTGTGGAGGGAGGTGTCACTTCCTGCACAGAAACAATTCTGCTTACAACGTAGGCATCCCTTGCACCATGGTGCAAGATTGCCTGCATTGGCGCTAGGCAGCACATTGTGCGCCAGCACAGGGAAAAGACAGGAATGTGCAGCGTAATGTTAAATAAGGTGCATTCATGCCCTTTCTCTATCATGCAGCGCAGCAAGGTGGCTTGCTGCGCTGTGTGATTTTTTTTTAATGAATATGCCCATACGTCTGTGGGGTTATTCAAAATATGAAAGGCTTCTCAAATAAGCAGAGGTTGAAGAGGGCTGATCCAAACAAGCCAATAGCTTATAGGGGCTGACTCAGAGTTCACCCTCTGTGTATAATTCACTGCAAAATGTCTTGGCTGCACCACACCTAAATACAAATTAGGGGTATAATCGCCATAAAACGAATCATGCTTTTCTCTGTATACTGTACAAGTGAAAACAATTTGCTCCTTCAATTGGCCATGATGCTACCATGTTTCAAACGTGTACCAATGGATTTTAAGCTTATTTCTCAAGTGCCATTACTCATCCTGACTTTCATTTTGAGCGATGAAGTATTCATCTGCGCTAGGCACATCGTTCAGATTATCGACAGGAAGGCGTGACTGAATATGTGGATGAGTTTTTCTTGGTTGTGTGGACAGGTTTAGATTTGTCCAGTACAATAATAGAAGCCTTTCAATTGATGGATGATAGTCTGAGTCTACCTACCGAGGCAGAAACGCAAGGAATAGAGCTGTACATAAGTAAACAACAATAAAGCTTTTCAAGAGATGGGGTTGACACTTCGGTGGCAGCGCTGAGGTGCTAATGCAGCAGAAATGGTGGTATTTATCTGATTATATCAATTCATAGGGCAAGCAAACATCACCATCAGAATGATACCCTTGGATCAACTAGTC
Organism: Calotriton arnoldi; assembly: GCA_963921515.1. Classification (NCBI taxonomy): domain Eukaryota; kingdom Metazoa; phylum Chordata; class Amphibia; order Caudata; family Salamandridae; genus Calotriton; species Calotriton arnoldi. The sequence continues at coordinate 215,331 of CAWUFW010007532.1, forward strand.
GCAAGGTGCTTAGATGCACCTATGGTATACCTGAGGCATCGCAGCCATTTCTTAATGTTGTTGAAAGGAAAATCATACTTTGATTAATTCATAACCAACTTCATGATGTATGACTTCGGTAGGAGGTACTATCTTGAATTATAGGCAGATCACATTTTAATCGCTGGTTGTGGCATCACAGTAGGTTATAGCAGGTGTTAAGTGCTGTGAATGGATCAATGGACACATTATAAGCTTGAAATAAATGAAATATTCACTTCTTGTAATTCTTCCCAACCCTAGTAGCTCTAACGGTATTGGAAATGAAAACACTGTTGGCCAATCGGAATATTTTATTCTGCCAGGCAAGCATTTGTCCTAAACCATCAACAACCCAAGCAAAGGTATTGTAATTTGTAAGAGTGCTAGTGCTCACAGCTATATGATTAATTACGGGCATCTATGTATGCTCAAAAATTAGATCAACTGATGCTTTGTCTCGTTTTAAGATGCTCAAGTTCCCTAATCGGTAGCCAAAGGAAGATGAAGACGTGGCCATCTTCCTATAAGATGTGTTGTGTTTAAATTTGGCCACCACAATTGAATTACATGTCACTAAATTCACTGAAGATACGAGCTCTCAGTGGGTGTGTAAAATAATAACCCCCACCCAAAAAAAAAAAAACATACCTCAAAAGGCTCAACATGGTCTGTTTTTGAATGTTGCATCTTTCAAGTATTTCTCACATTTGGATATGGATCATCACTTTTGCAGCTAAAATGAGTTTGTTTAAAGTGGTTTTCATGCTTCCAGGGGTCCTGAGAGTCAGAGATTGACACAGATCATATGATGAGCCTCATAACTGACGTTCAAATGACGGGTCAAATTGATATTTCAGAAGGGAAAAACAAAATGTTGCCAACTTTCAGGGTGGTTCATTTAATTTCTAACCATAGGCACCGAGACATGGGACACTTCCAATGATGATTGGATGGGGTGAAATAGAAAAATGGTACCAGAAATAAGGGAGAGTTTATCATTTTGGTCTTAGAAACGACTATGAGATTAATAGGGCAGCTAATGTTGTTACCACTTTCTTTCCTGATGGTCTTCTTTGATGAAATGAGAGCTAGCGGACTAGCCGAAGGACTGAATTAGGATACATCAAGAGAGGTAAAAATGGAAAGCTGAGGGATGGAAGTGGGCATAAAGGGATTAAACATGCTGAATAAAAAATGGGCTAAATAGGAAGTGGATCTTAAATTACCCTTCAAGCGAGTATTGGCAGTGTTGGTTTGTCAAGCTGCATCCCGCATTATACTTAACATTGTGAACATAAATACCAGAGAGTTTATTAGTGAATTAAGACCCCCTAACTTTCTACCTATTCAACATTGTCATGAAGACAGATATCATAAAACAAGGTCCAGATCGCAAGCACTAACTGCTCAATATTTTCATATAGATGCAGCATCAAATACTATTGCTGCTGGAATGTCCAAGGTGTACATGGTTAAGGTTCAAGGTTGAAGTTCTAGGGGTTGTAAAAGCTATTGTGCTGACCCCCGGGTTTCCTGGCAGTTTAAGTTGACTTGTCATCAGGAACTATTAGTCACTACCAGAGCGGTCAAGATGACACCACTGTCTGTTCTTTATGAGTATTGAAACAATTTTTCTTTTTCTACTCTAGAAGTCAAACATGGCCATCTAGCGCATTGGTAGTCCATGCTTACCCCTATATAACAAAAAATAAATAAACTTTTCATCAGGGCAGATTTTCCTTCCTCTTTATGCATAATTTGTGACCCCAGTCCACTTATGATACAATAAGCAAGACATGTGTCCCCTAACATGTAGAGTTTTTCTCCTTATCCCTTTTATTACAGAAATATGTTTGCTCTCAAATCAGATGTTGTAAATAGTGTGCTGTATATTTTGGTATAGAATTGTGCACACTTTTTATTTGTGTGGAATGTGTGAGTATGGTAATCAGGTTGGAGGCAGAGCCAGTAGCTATTAGAGAGGCAAGACTGCCTGTCATGTTTGGGCAGAGGGGCCATAACGACCCAGGTTCTGTACTATTTAGGCGTAAAAGAAAACAAGAGTGACCCCTCTATTCCAAGAGACAGGGTATTAATAGTGGCTTAAAAATTCAATAACTCTTGGAAAACTTGTATTCAAATACTCAAATGCTCAACTCACGCACCTTGAGGCACTCAAATAGTCCACCCACCAGTCTTGAAAGGAAAGGCCAAAACAATTCTAAATAATTCAACATTTAATATCATAAGAGTTTTTGATCATATATATGTATATAAAATCACAGTGAGACAATTAAAAACTTAGGGGCATATTAGCAAGAACCTGCGATAATTATCGCAAAGCTTGCTTAGCGCGCGTTTTTCTATCGCCGGCTATCGCTGGATATTACCGCGGAGATAACATGCTATTAGCAAGGTTTATCTCCAATGCGATAAAATATCCAGCGATATGGCGAAACTTAGCAATAACGCGAGAAATCCAGCGATAGATTCCTCGCGCTAATGCTGGGGACTTAACCTTACAATCCACCTCCCATTGACTATTATTGTTAAGTCATGCTTTTACCAGTTCTAAAAAACAAGCGCTAATCGCGGTTAGCGCGCGTATTTTTATCGCTTCGCGGTTATTGCTAATAGGCGATAGCGATGTTAGCGACTGCTTTCAGTCGCTGTTAGGTTGGGAACGCCTCCTTTGCATGTCATTAGCGATAAATATCGCTGACATGCAAAGCGGCACCCAACCCGGTCGCTATCGCCTAAAAGCTGTCGCTAACACCTGTTAGCGACAGCTTGCTAATAGGGCGATGAAAATATCGCCGCTTTAGCGGCAAAAAGTGCCGCTAAAGCGGCGATAGAGCCCTTGATAATATGCCCCTTAATTTTTTTTTCAACAATATTAAAAACAGTGAAAAATATCCAAGAGAGACACAATATCAGACATATACATTTTTCATTAAAAGCAGTTAATTTGACGAAATCAATCAGAATATTTGCATTATTTCATTATCCATATGCAACACATCATTCCTCAAATTTAACCATAAAAAAGAAGTGTCTACGCGTTTCGTGGTACAAAGCAGGATCAAGCCACCTTCCACAGGACAATAAAGTATTTATCCCTCTTAACGAAATGCTCTAGGAGATTTGCCTAATTCATAAAGGTGAGATCAGTATTCTTTCACAATCGAAGGGAGCAAACGGTGCCGGCCGGGTCTAATTTGTGATAAAGATCATATTGCGATCAAGGAAATAGACACGTGGGGGGAGAGCTTTGACTGCTTCATCAAGCAGTGACATTGGCATCCCTGGCCTAGACAAAGGAACACCTGAAAGATACTTCCATAGTTATGGTTGTATAAATTCTACACGAACGAGGATTGGCATATGAAGACTCCGACTGAATAGCGGCGTACATTTATTTTAAAATCTCCTTCCACACCTTTTTAGGTGGGATACGTAAGATACTACCACTTGTGGAAAACCATAGGAGTCCTCCTATTAGGATTGACTACAGTTGAGAATAGTCGGTAAAACTGTGAATACTGATCTCACCTTTATGAATTAGGCGAATCTCCTAGAGCATTTAGTTAAGAGGGATAAATGCTTTATTGTCCTGTGGAAGGTGGCTTGATCCTGCTTTGTACCACTGTGGTAAAGACATGATTGGTAAAGGGACATGTGTGGTAAAGATTATACCCCTGCCTCTCTGCACTGAGCACTAAAATGTGTCCCTCCTGTGGTGTACTCTACCCACCCCAGCCCTAATAAACTACCCCAACCTCCTATCCTGAGCCTTAAAACCCAAACCCCGAGCCCCAAAAAAAACTACTCTGACCCCAGCACCCCCACTCTGTGCACTTAAAACTGCCCCTAGCCCTGAAACTGCCCATTTCCCACCCGCCCTGATCCCTAAAAACTGCCCCCAGGCCTTAAAACTGTCCCTTGCCTGCCCCCTGGCCTGAGCCCTAAAACTCAGGCCCCTCAAAACGACTCTGATCCCAGCCCCCCTCCCTGAGCCCTAAAACCAGCCCCCAACCCCTAAAACCTACCTGACCTCCCCCGGCCTCAGCCTAACTGCCCCCTAGGCCTGAAAACTGACCCTTTCCGGCCTGCCATGATCCCTAAAATCTGCCACTAGGCCTGAAAACTGCCCCTTTCCTGCCCCCTGCCCTGAGCCCTAACACTCAGCCCCCTAAAAACTACTCTGACCCCAGCCCCCCTCCCTGAGCCTTAAAACTAGCCCCCTCCCCTTAAAACCTACCCCACCTCCCCCCGGCCCCAGCCAAACGTATCCAGCCACATCTCAGTCATTCCTTCCTGCCGCATGCCTTCCGGTTCCGCTCCCATCCACTGAGACAGCAAGAACGCTGACTGCCTTAACCACGCATATGCGTGGTTAAGGCATATGCGTGGTTAAGGCAAGCGCTGTTCAGCTTGCGGGGAAACAGCATGCGTGATTAAGCCAGTGTTGTTAAGGCCATTTCCCACCAAGACCGGGTCAGTGTGGCTATCGACAAGGTCATCACATCCGAAAAAATGGATTAAGGGGGAGGTGGATTCAATTTATAAAGCAGAACATAGATATTCCTAAATGTGGCCACACCCTCACTACCCCATCGGAGTCCGTTGGACACCATGGCGTCTGCTTCAGCTAGCATTGAACTTGAAGCCAACTAAGTACCGTTGGCAGCTGTGCGGCCTTCCAAGCAATGGCTATTAATCTTTTAAGCAGGACCAAAGTGAGGTCTACCATTCTCAGGTGATACTTAGTGCAGTTGGTAGGCAAGGTGATCCCTAAGCGGCAGAGCAGTGGGTAAGGAAACAGCTGTATGTTGACTACTGTGGATGTGTGATCCAGCACCTGAATCCAGACATGCGCAAGCGGTGCACACTCCCAGACCATATGTAAAAATGTAGATCCGGCATGTCCTCACCTGGGGCATGTTGAAGCTATCCCTGGGAGCATTGCGTGGAGCCAGTTTGGTGTGAGGTATGTTCAATGGAGATAATTAATCTGTGTGAATTTGAGGCGAGCGTTTAGTGACACACGTATTCCAGTGCCATCGCCCATTGTTTAGCAGTGAATTTGGTCCCCAGGCCTTCCTCACATTGGGGTTTACCAGCTTGTGTATGGTCTATGTCCGCCGCTAGGAGCACTGTATAAAGAAAAGATATAGCTTTGCGACCTACTCTGTGTAAACGAAAACACTGTAACCCCTGGTGTAGTTTGGGTTCATCACCAACCGCCGACAATGTGTCTCTAACAGCTAGTGTAAGTGTCCTGATAGGTGAGTAGGGAGCCCGATCCAAGCCCACAGGCATCTTGGAGATTTTTGAATGACTGCAGGACACCCTCAGCAAATGGGCCACCCATCCCAATAATCCCTGCTGCCTCCCATGGCACGGGGCCATGTGTGCCCAACAACGCTCTTGTGGGAGGCATGTCCCAAAGAGGAAGCTGTGGTGCTTAGGGGATCCCATTTCGTTTGGGCTGGATATATCTATTCCAAACCACTTTGGTTACACGCGCCAATATACTCAGCTCCTTCACTGGACCCCAGGCGTAGGAACTGCAACAGGCCCTTACCATCAAGCTCAGTCAGCACGAACCTACACTGCCCCATCTTATCTCCCGCCAACCATCTCATTGGCCACTGCAGCTGAGCAGCCACAAAATGCAGTTGTAGGTCAGGCACCCCCAGGCCACCCCCTAACAGTAGCCGCTGCAGCATCAGGATCGAGACCTGCTTTCGTACGGGCCCCCAGATAAGATAAGATTCCACACCTCTCAGTTCTTTGCAAAAGGCTCTAATGGGCGCAACTGGGTGTGCCACAAAGAAATACAGCAGACACGGGAGGACAAGCATTTTTGGTAATAGACATTGCATTACATGAGTGATAGAGGCATGCATGGATATCCAGAAGGACAGTGATTGCCATATGGAAGTAAGGGCTCTCCCATGGTTACCATCCAGAAGGTCCCCTTCACTGTGATATGTCTTTACTCCTAGATAGTGAAAGGTTTCAAAGCTCCAAGGGAGGCGGTTGAGCCCTAATGTGTCTCAGTCTCCCTGATCCACCTGGCGCAGGAGGAAAATGCAAGATTTGCCCCAATTCTTCTTAAGGCCCGCCAGGTCGCCAAAGCGATCTAGGAGGTTGTTGAGGGCAGGTAGGGTATTTGCATAGTCCCACAGATAGATTAGCATATTGTCTACATAGAGAGAGACAACGTGCCAGTCCATTCCCACCCGAATGCCCCAGGAGGGGCCCCTGGTACGCACCGCAGCAGCCAATGGTTCCATGGCCAGTGCAAAGTTTACAGGTGAGAGTGAGCACCCTTTTGTAAAAGAGTGTGATATGTGACTTCCCGTGTGCACTTGTGATTCAGTGTACAATAGCTTGATCCGCACATAAGGAACTACGGACCCATCCCCATGGCTTCCAAAACGTGGGTCAGAAAAGGCCAACCCAACGCGCTGAATGCCTTTTCAAAATCAAGGGAGATTACCACCGGGTGATCATCTGAGCCCTCTATGGCGCCTAGGATGTGACAGAGGCGTTGTGTGTTATAGTAGGTTGCAACAGTTACTATGTATGTGCAACCTTTCTGGGTGAACTGCAATCTTTTGAGAGTCTCACTATATTCGAGCCATTTTTCATTATCACAAACATTTCGGCAATTCTGAATTTTGGTCATTTGCAAACATCATTTAAACTTGATGTATTGCATTCATTATATCAAAATATCTATTTACGTTTGAGCAATGGCTCTAAATGGGTAGAACCGCCTCTTGTGCTCAACAGCACAGGTTGTTCCTTAAGTAAACAATGAATTGCATGTGGAATTCCCACGTATATTTAAAAAAAAAAATCCTAATTGTGAATATCATCTTGCATTTCTCTACCTGAGGCAACTTTTAAACTGTAATGCATTAATTGGTGTTGGGATAAAACCATATATTGACCATGTAATACTTCGCTTTTATTAAGGAGTAAAAGCAGACACTTTAAAATTGTGGATGGAGAATAAATTACTGTGGAGTCTCTTTTGCTTAACATTCTTTGATGCCTACAAAGATTGTAAAATTCAATGATAACAGACTCATTAATCGAATTTCGAAGCACTCTGTGTGACTTCAAAACCTGTAGAGAAGATTGTAAAGCAAATATAGCTTTGTATTGCTCTCGTTCTTGTTATAAGTGATCCAATGTCTCTTTTACAATCTTAAAAGCAGTTGAGATCATTTCTGATTCAGAGTACAGTTTCTTTATAATCATTTTGAAGTCACTGTCTATTATCTTACAGGTTCCCTGAACATTTTCAGTAGGTCTTTCTCTAATTTTCGTAGAAGTTTCTATAGCAGATTTATGTGTGATAGCCATTGTATGCAGAATATCAAGAACACCCCCCTTGTCTGCGGCCGTGCACGGTGTTGGGTTTGTGGTGGGGGTGTTGGGCTCAGGGCCTAGCCTGCTGCCAGTAACTCTGCCCAACCCTCCATCACGCCTGGGCGAAGGCCATGCCTGGCAGGGGGTTGGCCAGTAGCAGAGTGTTGTGAGCAAGGCCAGGCTACAGACCAGTCCCTGTTGCCAACCCTCGCCATGCATGGCCGGTGGCAGGTGGGTTGGCATAGACCTAATTATAGTGTTGCTTTAACCTTTGCTTTTTCAATGAATTTATGGTTTTGTTTAATGTAAAGTAAGATTTTATAACCATACCTAACTATGCCAACTCCCGCCATGCACGGCCGGTGGCAGGTGGGTTGGCATAGACCTAATTATAGTGTTGTTTTAACCTTTGCTTTTTCAATGAATTTATGGTTTTGTTTAATGTAAAGTAAGATTTTATAACCATACCTAACTATGCCAACTCCCGCCATGCACGGCCTTCGGTAACATTAACTAAAAAATTAAAATTAAAAACGTATTTTAATAAAACATATATCACAATTCCCACTCCAATCAAATCAACAGTAGGGAAAGTGCTGAACTTTGTAGGTGTTGGATTTACTAGTGCCACTCCAATGAAAGCAAAATTAGGGAAAGTATTGGACCTTGGAGGGGTTATATTTACTATTTCCACTCCAATCTACACAAGAGTAGAGAAAGTGTTGAATTTTGGAGGGGTGAGATTTACTATACTCACTCCAATCCATGCAACAGTAAAGAAAGTGTAGGACTTCGGGGTGTTAGATTTAATATCCTCACTCCAATCTACGCAACAGAAGGGAAAGTATCTGCCTTTAGAGGGGTATGATCTATGATTCCCACTTCACCCTAAGGAAAAGCATGGAAATTGTTGGACTTAGGAAGGCTTACATCTACCATTTTAACAATTTACTCTTAATTATTTTTAACAAAATATTAAAATAACTAACGAAACTAACGATACACAATTATTAAAATATATTCAAAATAATATATGTAAATATGTGTGTGTACATATATGTGTGTGCATATATATATATATATATATATATATATATAAAATAATTTAAATAAATAACTTTTAAAAAGTAATTTAAAATAAATAAATAATGTTTAAATAAATATACTACCCTCCCTACTATTGACAAACATTCACAATCACCCAAAATAATCAAATAATAAAACAATAAAAATACTAAATGAGCAATTGAATAAAACAAATAGACATAAAACTAATATACATTACAAGTTTCAAGTTTCAAGTTTAAGTTTATTTGATTTAGTTCTCGACTGAGAATAACAAATATTTAAAGCTTAAAATTACATTTGAGTAATAAAATTGTCATTCTAATACAAAGTTAAAAATTATTTTAAAAATGTATACATATTAATACACACGAATTCATTAGGCGGTGCCATACAGAGAGAAATCAGGTTCTGAACAGAGTTAATTTTACATTTTGTTCTGATTGGTTTTAAAAATCTCTTTCTAGCTTCTACGGCAGTCATTTTTGGGCAAACGAATAACACGTGTTCTAAGTCTTGCACCCCGCCTTTACATAGATCACAGAGATTAGACGCTTTTTCTTTTGGATACCACTTAAAAGTAAATGATTTCAAAGGCAGTATCCCAAGACGGAGTAATATAATACTTCGCCTGACTCCGTGATTTAAGTTAAAAAAGATATATTGTTGCGTTTTCTTAAATACAATAGTTTCCGCATATTGTTTGTACATTGATAGTTCGGAGCAATGTTGGATATCAAGATCCATGCTTAACCTTGGTGTTAAATGTTTTAAAAAAAGTTTCAGATGTGCTGGTGACCATGATTTCAGCATGTCAAGAGTAACATTTGATAATTTAAAAGCGATAGATACATTTCTATAGAATACATAATTCAGCGATTCTTGCTCAAATGTCTCAGTTTTTAGCAAGAATCGTAGGGTTCCTTGATCTGCTTGAACAAGATTATATGCCCATCTTATTATGTTAGTAATCCCTCCTGCAAAAGAGCTGACTAATGATAATTCGAGGCGAAGAGCTTGTACCGGCACAGCTTGTGACGTCTTGGTCAGTTTCCGGAGGACTTTCCCTTCTTTCAGGTCAAGTTGTTTCCATTGCTTTATTGGAATATAGTCTATTGCATATGATAGTACCGATGGAATCTTTGAACTATATACTTGTAGAAGAGAAGAAAAGTGTCTTTGACCAGTGGAGGAGTAAAGTCGTTGGAGAGCCCCTAGGTGGACATCAGCTTTACGTTACATTACAAAATGCATTTCACAAACTTATTAACTATATACACTTGCCACCAAATTAATAATTAATCAAAATGCTCCAAATTAATCAGAAAATAAATAATCAGTTGAACAAATTACATAATTAATTTCCAGATAAATGCATACTTAATACAACCAAAATTAAAAAAATATAATTTAAGGAACTTACCACACCATTCCCCTGCAAACACAACATCTGCTACTAAAATATAAATTGGTAATTAAACTAAACAAAAATAAAACATAAACAAAAATTCACAAAATACACTTAAATAATTAAAAAAACAATGTATCAATAAAACAATTTACATAATAATAACCAATTAAATATTTAATTAACATAACAATTTAACTTAAAAAAATGTATTTAAATAACTCCCCACCCTATTCCCCTCAAAACCCTACAACTCACTACTGAATTGTAAAATAGTAATTAAACTCTACAAAAAATAATGATACATTAAAATAAAAATACACTTTAAAGAAATAACAATTATTCAAATACTTAAATGGCCTAATTAAATATTTAATTAAATGTCCTTCCTTTCTAACGAGGCTAAATACTTTGCAGGGCTATTAATAAAAGATCTAGAGATGTGGGAAAATGTACAGAAGATAATCAAACTGGTTTTAGGGTAGGGACTGGAATATCCGCAAATCATCAGTCACTGTCAACCTTAATGGACAAGGCAATTGCAAATAAAACCTTGTTGTACTTCTAATTTTTGGACTTTAAAACAGCTTTTGACTCTGTCCTTTGGATTACCCTATTGCAGAAACTAACCTGCTGGAGCATTCTGCCCAACCTGCTAAAATGAGTTAGAGCTTTAGGCACAGATACCTGGCTCCAAGTTAAAATCGGAAATGACAGCACCCTTCATCGTGAAATTAAAACCACGACTGCCTTTAAACAGGACTGTGTTTTTGCCCCAGCACTTTTTAATATCTTTATAGCTGACCTAATAGAGGAACTGGGGAAGGTTTACATGCACGCCCCAAAGCTCTGTGGTAAGCCTGTCACATTCCTTTTTTATGCTGATGACGCTCTCTTAATGTCCAGGGCCAGGATTGGACTCTAAAGCCTTTTACACAAACTCCATGAATACTTCCAATTAAACAGACTAACCATCTATCTAGATAAAACTTAGACCATGATTATGGAGAAAAAGATGGAGAAGCTTGTCTCCGGGTACTTGAATGACTTAAAGATTAAAAAATCAGCAGAGTATAAATACTTGGGAGTTGCATTGGATAATCGAGGAACTTTCTTGCCCCATCAAAACACATAAAAAGCTTTGGGCCCTTCTATCAAGGTGAATATAAAAGTCATCCATGCAAATCTTCTCCCTACCATCACATATAGGTCTGAAGTAATGCTAGGAAGTGGTTGTAGGCTTTTGGATTCACTCATAATCAGCATTTATTTTTTGTTCTTTTTTTTATTAAGCAGATACATTGGATACAGAACATTCATCATTATCATTTCATCAATACATTAGATCCTTAATATGACTACAAAGTGCAGATGTGCATAAGGGGGATAGTCCAGTATACTTTCAATAAAGTGCAAGAGTGTTAAATTTAGTAGCCGTCTATTCAATACATTAGATCCTTAATATGTCCAGAAAGTGCAAATGTCTCGAAGGGGGACAGTCGAATAAACTCTCATAATCAACATCTATAGAGAAGTATTTCATCTTCCTAAGCAGAGCTCCGCTGCCCAGATTCGGTTGGAATTTGCTCTATTAAAGCAATCATTGGAAAGACGAGAGGTCTATTTCAAAATCTGCCTCAAGTTAAGGGCAGCAAAGGAAAACACTTTAGAGCATCAGTAGTGGTCGGAAATTATAGACCCAAAAAGCATACACTTTTCTGGACAGCATGCTGCAGAACCTCCAATGGGCATATATGCAAGGAGCTAGCACCACCGCAGCATAATTATTTTGACACAGCGGCGGCGCAAACAGTGCTCCACACTGCTCCATATTTACAAACAGACGCATTGGGCCCAATGCGTTAGTTTGGAGGGGCCTGAGTCACATTATACCTGCGCCAGGTATAATGTATGCAGGGTAGACATTCCCATGTTAAAACCCAAATATAACTGACGATGTGAAATTTACAACTTTTTACTGTGTCACTCTGCGGCTTGACTGCATCAAAAACCCTATGCCTTCTCAAACCAGGCGTAAGGATTGACGCCGGGCTTTTAACATGGGACATGCCTATGTATTCTGACGCATTGCTGGAGTTGTGTCAGCCTTATCACCAACTCCAGCAATGCATCACTTTAGCGCCAAAAGATCCATCAGAATTTCTTAAGCATCAGTGAATCCTTGCGCCATGGAGCACTGTATTGTAAATACAGCGCATCCATGGCATTGTTCAGGCATTTGCGGCAGGTGCAAGAAATCTGATGCATCGATGATGATGCGTCAGTTCTTCTGAATATATCTCCCAAGTTCGGAATCTATGGTCGGCCCCAGTTCCATTAGCCATTTTTAAAAGTCTGTTGCAAAAATCTATTTGGCACCAATCAGTGGTGGAAGACAGGCAACAACTGGTGAAGGGGGCGCATGCTTGGCTGACCTTAAACAACTAAGTAAAATTTGGTCCCCAACCAATTTTGAGTCTCTCTCTTTCCAAAATCATCAAGCACCGCATTAGAGGTCTGCCCACGCTTGAGTGCATCGCGAAAGGCCTAAATAAAACATTCACCACTAACTGTAGGCTGTGTAATAGCTACGAGGAATCTATAATCCACATAGAGTGTATATTTCTAATGTTACTAAAGGAAAGGCGTGCTCTTCTGAAACCTTTTTTAATCATTTGGGACTCTGTTCCTGGAGGCAAGAGTTGATGCAATTACTTACTCCTTTCTATGCGAGATGTGTGAAGTTTATCGCGGAAAGAAATCTCAGGGCAGCATCATAGGTCAGAGTTGAACTTGTAAAATCAGACTCAAGACATCTGCACTGATGTAGCACTTTGAAGAGGTGTGTTGGGATGTGTATTGGAGTCCTCTACTACTGGGATAAAATCACGCTTTGCACTTTATTATAGCTGTTTTTTGGCACGAGCACTTTAATAGAATGTTTATAGATCTTATTGCTACCTTTATACATATGTATGTAGTGTAACAAAATCCTAAATAACTGGTACAGTGGATACTGGAGAGGAGCTCTGGGAATAGTTTTGGTCCTTGTATAGTTAGTTGACCAAAGATGGACATTGCAATTGTTACGAAATACGCTACTTAGTGTGTGAACTTGCAACTCTGAGAATTACTTTTTACATTTTGCATTTTTATAACCTGATTATGTGTTTGTTCTTTTTTACTTCGCCTGTAGAATTTTCTTTCGTCGACTTTTGTGAAACAGTTGAAACTCCCCAGATTTTTCCTTGCTGTAAATGGTTTTAGCCTGTATGTATGGTTTTTAATTAACTGATGCATGAGATTAATACATTGAAGTTAAAGAAATATTTAATCAACATTAACAACTAAAAATGAAAAACTATAACGTATAATTTAAGTAACTTCCCACCCTATTGCCCTACAAACCAAATAACCCACTACCACATTATAAATTAGTAATTAAATGTTTTCAAATTTAAATTACACATTAACAATAACAAACTATACTTCTAAACATATAGCTTAATAATACTAACATCTAAAATAATAAAGTCCTGCTGTGTAATAAATTGTTTAAAAAATGATGTTTACTACAACTTTATTGAAATAAATGATATTATACAACAACATTCCTGAAAATTATATTATATACATACAAACAATATTATTACCGTAGATATTCTGGTCCACTATATTTTTGTAGTGACGATATTTTCGCACAATATTCATTTTACACGCTAGTCTAGAATCTTATTAGTGTAATTTATTATGGTAGCCATCACAGTTAACACAATTAAGTATTGTTTAGTTCTTCTTCTTTGCTTTAGACCGTTACAGAAATATTAACATTAATTTTTGTATCTATATGCTGTTACATAACATCTAATAAATAGTCATTGATCCAATCTTGGCAACATTTTCGTACACTATAAGTGTCAGCATGTATTCTGCAATACCTAGGATCCAATTTATTTGCTACTAGCCCAGCTATGCCTTTAGTAAATCTTTCATGACATTCTATTTTTTTTATATAATATTGTATATTCAACAGAATTTCCAATAAAGTCTTCAATATCAGCAAAACAATTAAAAAACGTATACAAATAGTAGCATATATTACCCTAATCTGACAAATAGAAAAAAAGCAATGGCATCTGCCCACATTAGAACCCCTAGTTTGAGCAACATTTGTGTAATATATTGTCGACAAATGGTTGCTAACCAAGGACATACATGCAACACATACATTAAAACGTGTGTTTGACAAGGGCAATGAGTGTGATTTCTTCCTTAACTGGTGGAATGATTGGACCCAAGGTTATCAACAATTTGTAAACCTCCAGTTTTGAATTCTAAATAAAAATTACAAACATGCATGTCTAAACTAGCTTTAAGATAGAATTGCATGCTGCAGGTTGGCAAAAACGTACATAATTACTGCAGTCATTTGACTCATACTACGATTAAAATCATGAATGCGGTTCTGTGCTTTGATACATCTTTGATTCCTAGTTTAAACTACCCTTAGGTATGTCAAATGTAATAAAACAATATTAAGAAATAAATTATTTGAAGCATTTGTACAGCAAGGTAAAGAGTAGATTGTGTCATAACATAGATAGTTCTGCACAGACAAGGTACTTTAAAGAAGCAGTCATTTAATCTTAAGTAATACCACAAACATATAAGTTGTTCCTACCTAGATTTAAACTGCCCACCATGTCTACCTTTAACCTTAGTGCTGATGGAGCAAGGTAAATAAGAAAATTTTGAACCCCTAAATATTAATGCTAATAATTAATGACTATTAATTGTTTGATGACTAATCAACACTTTACGTTTTTTATAGACATCTTTTATAAAAGGTAACTGCAATTCATGTTCAAAAGATAACCTACTAACGCTTGTCAACGTGAAATAATAATAACATAATGGTTTGCGTACTAATTAAAATAATGTTGCATGATTTGTGCTATGTAGTAAATCGTATTGTGACAAAAGTATGCGGATGGTAAGTAAACATAGCTTTATATGTCGCTTTTGCTAGGTAACACCTAATTGGGGTACGTAGAATGACGGGTGGGAAATGAAAAGGCTTATTTTCTTTGTTTTAATTATGATTGTGTTTGTTTTCATAATAGTTCGTTCAGGCCTGCTAGGCCGCGCTGTAAAAATGGCTGCCGAGGCAGATGGGCTAAATGCGCAAGTACAAAATGGCTTCCAATTGAGAGAAAGCTGTGGAAAAATGTCACGTGATCCGAAAGTAGAACTCAGAATGAAAAGGATCAAGGTCACCATGACGTGTCACCAGAATGGGTGCCAAAAGGGACACAGCGAGAAATACATGAGAACCAAAGATGCAGCAGTGAATTAACAATGACCTGTTTTAATAAAGATACAAAAGAAGTTACAAATGAGGAACTGTCAATCGGATTGGTAATGTCCTAAAACCGTGTGAAAGTACGAAATTATAAACATTTTCGGAACTGGTTTGAACAAGGAGGGCAATGAGAAGATGCTTGCCACCCCTCCAATAGACCAATTAGCGTGAATCTCGCCCCCAAAGATTGAAACATTTCTGTTTAGTAAGCTAGTATTAGGGTATAAGAGGACCTACTCTTAAGTAGGAGGAGCGCTATTCATACATAATTTTTGAGCACAGAACTTTGACGCTGGAGAATCGCTGCTATTTTCTATAGGCCATATTCTTTTAAATATAATTAATCTTTTGCTTTTAAATCTGACTGGGAAGGAACGAGATTGATGCGGGAAACCTGTATAGGTGGTCCGTCGAGGAGGCCTGTTTAGCAGGACAGTCAGTCAGTTTTTGGGAATTCTATGCTGTGATCTGCTGTGACGAACTTTATTTTTCCATCTAAAAGGGTATGCATAAATTCTCTGAACTTTATTCTTATGATAATAAATGTATTAAATTGATTAATAAAATGGAGACTTTTCTATGCATTTAAATAATTAGATAAACTTTATTATAATTAAAACTACGAGTCTGTGGTTCTTTAGCTCAATAATAAATGCAAATGTTTAATAGGTTAAAGTGATTGAGCTGGTCTTAATCACCATCAACTGATTCCTACTAGTTGGTCCATCGACCAATGAGCGGAATACCTTTGGTGTTTTAGAAATTGACAGGATTAAAATCTAATTATGTATGATGTTTAAACAGTTATCTTGTCAACTGTAAAAAGGTATCCCGTTCTCTTCCAGCAGTCATTTAACTTTTTCTCCTAGGAAGAAGTGGATGAGATCCAGGGAATATTTGAGTGAGTGAATGTATATGCGGTGTTATGGGCCCCACCGTCATATTGGTATAGTTGTGGAAAAGGAGTGTTTCCAACCTGGATGCTATGTCCACAGGAGAGGAAATTATATTAGTCGCGCTGGATCAGATTTCTTGGTAGCAGAGTTATGGTTACTATAGATTAGTTTGGTGATTATTGATTATTGATTTTTGATTATTCCATGTTTAACACTTCATGTCGAGTTGTATTACGTTATATGTAAGTCGGAAATTTTGAAGCTTCCGGGAAGTAGGAAGTGGACACGTGTGGCAAGAGAAGTCACATGGAATAGTGCATTGTCTGGTTTTTCAAATTGGTGATAACACAGGTTGTGTTATGATAGGGACATTTTCTGTATAAAACGTGTATGAGTGAAATAGCAACCGGTTTTCTTGTGAAACTCTGGCCTTAATTCTCAGGAGCAGTGTAGGTTCCACATGTGTTTTATCCCCAGAGAAACGGGTTTACCCCTTGCTTGAAAGAAGGGTAAGGTAGAGGGAAGTGCTACACTTATCGAACGAAACTGTATTCTTGTACAATAGAGTAAACTATCACTTTTGTTTAGCGAAAACAGACAATGGAAATGTGTTTTATGTTGTAACTAATAAGATTTAGTCAAGAAAACGAATTGCCGATAATTTTTGTAAAGGAGGGGTCAGGAGCAGAACTGACGTAGACAAAAGGCTGCACTGGGATTGGCCAGTGAAATAGAAACACGGAAAACGCCCTGATTGGTGCGTTGGTGTGAGACGCGCTGGGATAGGCTTGAATATCAGTGACGTAGAGGTTTCGGATTGGTGCGTTGGTGTGAGATGCGCTGGGATAGGTCCGAATAGCACATAGAGATCAGAGCAGAGTTACGAGCTTACAGAAGAGAAAGAAATCGTAAAATATGGCTTATTATGAATATGGTAGAGAGAAACCGTCATGGATGGCGAAAATTAAGAACTTCTTTAAGAAAGACAAGAAGGTAGTAACTAGAGAGGGACAAGTAATTCCTCCGCCGAAAACACCAGCTTCGCATATGATGCTGAAATACGGTTATCATACTTGCATTTGGTTAGAAAATTGGACAAAATATACTCAGAATGATAGAGTATTGGCCTTTCCAGAGAATGGATCGTTTAGTATAGCGGTACTTCGAAATTTGAGGGAAAAGATGACGAAGCTTGAGCCAAGATCTAGTCCGACACAGTTTGAAGCGTTAGGTGAATGGGAAGACGAGATGTATGAACGAGAAAGGTACAGAGGTGCAAAGAATCATGGTTTTGTTCCTGGAAGGATATGGGGAGTGAATCATGAGGACAGAATGAAGCGTTGGAGATATGGTAACATGACAGAAGGGTTGTTTCCAGCTTTTACAGTTGAAGAGGGTACAGGAAAGAAGTGTGCAGAGAAAAAGAAACATACAGTTACAGAAAGGTACAGGTATGGAGGTAGTGAGACAGAGGATGAATTGCTGGAAGATATTTTAAACAGAAACCCACCTCCATATCAACAGAATTCTGCGGTGGTGACACCCAATGCACCGCCAACAAAAACTGGGAGGAATAAAAGTCCACAACGAAGATACGAGATAAATAGGTCAAATGAACAGTTAAAAACTCCACAAAGTGAAAAATGTGACAGCGACAATGCAGCCGAGTTAGCAAAAACTACAAAAGAATTGACTGAGAAAATAAGAGAGTTAACAATGAACATGGAAGCTGTGACTGTGCCAGTAACAATAGGACCAGTAATACCAGTTTTTGAGAATCAGAAAATAGATGAACATTCCTTAGTCATTCCCATGAATTCAAATTTGCAAAGAATGAGAGAAGGGATGGAACTAGAAAATGAAAGGGCAAGAAATTTGGTCAGTTCATATAGACCGAGCCCACCTACTAACCTGACAGTAAACGAGAGCGAGATGAGGAGGATTCCTATGGGAACTGAGTCTGCATCAGAAACACCAGAGAGGAATAGAAATTGGATAGAAATGAATAGTACACCTGTAGGTCCAACTCCAGATGAATTAAATGAATGGATGAGAAACCTGCAGAAGAAAGAGACAGAACCAAAACCATTAGATGTAATTAGGCTCAAAATAGATATGGAGGAATTAATTTTAGGGACTATTGGGACGGAAAAATTAGAAACATACCAAGACGACGAGATAATGTTCTTGTGCAAGAGCATTACTTGGAGAGCTAGAAATCTACATGACAAATTGGAAGAGACAGCGAATGAACTAGGAGTGGAATTTGTGAAAGTCAGGAGTTTACAGAAACCGTATAGGGTAGATTTTTGTGAAAAAGATATAGAAAATCTGAACACATCAGGACGTTTAACACAGATAAAAGAATTGATTGTTTTGCTAAGAAAATGGGGTGATGTGGACAGATGGAGAAGCAGGTGGACCAAAAGGAATGAGAGAACAACTGACAAAGCGTCTTTAGCTTTTGCAGTGACAGACAAGGAGTCGGTTGTAAGGGAGTATCCCATGAGAGAAACATGTCCCTTGGACCAGACAGGATATATTGTCATTTTCAAATGACTTTCCAAAATTGAGAGAAAAGCCTGTAGAATGGTACAGACAAGTGGAAAGGTTTGTCAAAGTTTCGAAGGTGTTGTGGGTAGATTTGGATGGGTTATTTGACATTGTAGTACCAGCCGATTTATGGACAGAATGTAAAATCACCATTGATTGGCCAACTGTAGAATATCATAGAGACGCAAAAACAGGAGCGCCAGGACCCGAGGTGATGAGGAAATATGAGCAGGTTATTACTTTCCTGAAAAACAAAATTCCGCCCAAAGAAACTGATTGGGTAAAAATTGATAGAACTACGCAGGAGAGTAAGGAGTCTGTACATGCCTACTATGAGAGGCTGCTTTTGGTCTTCAAACAGTATAGTGGTTATGAGACTCTAAATGAGAAGGACATGAGTCATTTTGTATATAGATTTGTTTATGGATTGAAACCTGAAATAAGTGAAATGATTAAACAGCATATGATATGCTGGCAGAATAGTACAGTGGACGAGGTGTTGAGGTATGCTAAGTATTGTAGTGATGACATTGAGAGTAGACAGCGTAAATTAAAGGAGAAAGCAATGTGGGCACAAGTGAAAGTTGCAGAAAAACAAGAAGCTCAACTGAATAATCAGGTTAATGCGGCAGGACAAACTAAATCCAAACCGAATATAGGCAAAGGAAAAGGCCAAATGAGTATAGAAGAAGCAAAGAAAAAGTGGCCATGCCACAACTGCGGAAAATTAGGGCATTGGAGAAACGAGTGTAAATTTCCTCCAAAAGCTAATGCAGAAAATCAATCATTAAATCCACAGGTGCAGAGTGAGGTGAGTTACCAACAACTGCAGCAACCGCAGGTAGTTACTCAGCAGAGTCAGGTGCCACAACCACCACTACCCAAGAGGGGAAACGACCTTTACAACGACTCATTCACAACGAAGGGCATGAGCCACGACTCCTTAACAACGACTGAACCTGAATCACGAGTCTTTTAACCACTAATGCATTTACAACTACCTCTGGCCAGTAGATGGCACTCTTGGATTGTATATGAAAGATGTATTACTATTGATAAAATGGTGGATGGCTGAATTTTATATGGTTTTGTAGAGTGGATGTTTTTTTTTTTAACAAAATAAGTTTAGGAAACCGTTTTCTAAAATAGTGTTTATTATGTTAAAGGTAAAGGCATACTCGCAGTAAAAAAAAAATACTTTAAAATGTAAGTATTTTGGTAAGTATTAAAGGTAAGTATTACGTGTAATATATATATGTATATATATATCTATATATATATATATTCACTGAAAAAACCATAGGTTTCAGACACGTTATAGTTAGAAATTAGCATTTAAAAAACCTTTGAAATTCACTGAAAAAACCATAGGTTTTAGGGACAGTTATAGTTAGTTGGACATTTCACTCATACAAAACCATAGAAATTCCCCCGTTATAGTTAGTTCAGCTAACTATAACTCGCGCCCCGCAATGCACTGCTGATGACGTCACATATTACATCACTCATGACATGGTCAGTGACATCACTGATGACATCACTGATGACATCTCAAATGACATCACTGATGACATCATCCAGTGACTGTGTGTTTCTGTAAAGTTTAAATATGTTTAATATATATAGGGAAAGGCGTATTGAAGAATGAGTGGGTGTATAAGTGTCTGAATGGATGATTTAGTACGTGAGTGACTGACTCTACAAGTGAGTGATTAAATGTATCTTACTGAATGCATGGGTTAGTGACTAAACTGTGTGAATGTCTGTATCCGTCTGTCTGTTGGTTTGTAAGCGGCTGCATGGATTTCTGAATAGCTAAAGAGTGTCTACATGGGTTATTGATTGATTGTCTGAGTATCTGTATGGGTGCCTGAGTGTTTGTGTGGGTGGGGTGTGTGTGACTCTGTGCATAGATGTGTGAGTTGGTGATTCACTGGGTGCATGGTTTCAAGAGTGCATCTGTGATGGACTGTATGGGTGGGTGAGTGTGTGTATGGGTGTGTTAGTGATTGAATGTATATCTCAGTGGTACATGTGTGAGTAACTACATATGTGAAAGGCAGTATATATGTGTGTTGGAGTATATAAATGGCTATAAGTGAGAGTGTGTGATTGTGAGAGTGGCTGTATGGATGAGTGTGTACTTGTATCAGTGATTGTATAAGAGTGTAAGAATGTGCTAGTATTTGTATGAGTAAGTGAGCTGGTGTGTGTATAACTGTATAGGTGAGTAAATGGGTGTGTGATTAAGTTTTTGCATGACTGACTAGGTGTGTGAGTACCTCTATGGATGAGTGGCGGTGTGTGAGTGTTTATATAGGTGTATGAGTGCATATGATAGTCCTGTACTGAGTGACTAAGTATGAGTGACTGTACGGGTGAGTGAGTGGATGTGTGTGTAGACCTAAGAATCAGTGAGTGGGTATGTAGTTTTTGGTGTTGGAGTGTCTATGGTTTTGAGAATGGCAGTCTGTAATTTAGAGTGGGTGTATCAAAAGTTATATTAGGGTGTGAGAAGATGCATGAAATTATCACATGGATGATGTCATCAGTGATGTCATTTGAGATGTCATGAGTGATGTCATCAGTGATGTCACTGACCATGTCATGAGTGATGTAATATGTGACGTCATCAGCAGTGCATTGCGGGGCGCGAGTTATAGTTAGCTGAACTAACTATAACGGGGAATTTCTATGGTTTTGTACAAGTGAAATGTCCAACTAACTATAACTGTCCCTAAAACCTATGGTTTTTCAGTGAATTTCAAAGGTTTTTTAAATGCTAATTTCTAACTATAACGTGTCTGAAACCTATGGTTTTTTCAGTGAATTTCAAAGGTTTTTTAAATGCTAATTTCTAACTATAACGTGCCTGAAACCTATGATTTTTAAGTGAATTTCAAAGGTTTTTTAAATGCTAGTTTCTAACTATGCCTACAGAGGTAGGACATGTGAAGAAAGAAGAAAAAACGCACAGAAAGAAGCAAAAGATGTGCAGAAAGAACCAACAGAGGAGCAGAAAGAGGCCTTGTTGCAAAATCATCCTGTGCCCACAACTTTTTCAGACGGGTACTGGTGGTAACTGACTCTGACTAACCAGAGCCAGTGCTATGCTAAAAGACACTTAGAATACAGTGAAAACACCTACATACACTAGGGAACACTATGCGTTGGGGTAACCCTGTGATTAGCATGACCTCCTCTGCAAGTCCCTAGTACATAATAGGGCAGGGGATTAAAACTACCTCTTAAAACGCGCTACAGGGCGCGTTTGCACAGTGGTGAAGGGAGGGGGGCCTGAGGTGACATGTGTGCAAACGCACCCCGTGGCGCGTTTTAAGTTGCGGGATTAAGTCCCCTTGAATTCTGAGGGTCCCTGGGGCCCAACTAGCCCCCAGGTACCTACAGTTAGGACCACAGAGCTGAGTTGCAGAGAGGCGTTCCGAGGCCACGCACCTTTTTCACCTCTCTGCAACGCAACTCTGTTGTGCTTACTGAAGGTACCTGGTGGGCTAGTTGGCCCCCAGGGTCCCTCAGGATTCAAAGGGAATTAATTCCCCAACTTAAAACGCACCACAGGGCGTGTTTGCGCACATGTCACCTGAGGCCCCGCCCCCTCCCTTCACCACTGTGCAAACGCGCCCCGTGGTGCGTTTTAAGTTGAGGGATTAGGTCACCTTGAATCCTGAGGGTCCCTGGGGCCCAACTAGCCCACTAGGTACTTCCAGTAAGCACCACAGGCCTGCGTTGCAACGCCTGTAACAAATTGTGCAGTTGTGTTTAGGTAGTGAAGAGGGTCGTGCTGGGGGGTAGTGGTTTAGAGTTTAGGGTAGTGCAGTGGTGTTTGTGTAGTGTAGGGGGTCATGCTGGGGGTAGATTTAGGGTTTAGGGTAGTGCAGTGGTGTTTGGGTAGTGTAGGGAGTCGTGCTGGGGGAGTGTTTCAGGGTTTAGGGTAGTGCAGTGGTGTTTGGGTAGTGTAGGGGTCGTCCTGCGGGTAGTGTTTTAGGGTTTAGGGTAGTGCAGTGGTGTTTGGGTAGTGTAGGGGGTCGTGCTGGGGGTAGTGATTTAGGGTAGTGCAGTGGTGTTTGGGTAGTGTAGGGGTACTGCTGGGGGTAGTGTTTTAGGGTTTAGGTTAGTGCAGTGGTGTTTGGGTAGTGTAGGGGTACTGCTGGGGGTAGTGTTTTAGGGTTTAGGGTAGTGCAGTGGTGTTTGTGTAGTGTAGGGGGTAGTGTTTTAGGGTTTAGGGTAGTGCAGTGGTGTTTGTGTAGTCTAGGAGGTCGTGTTTTAGGGTTTAGGGTAGTGCAGTGGTCTTTGGGTAGTGTAGGGAGTCATGCGGGGGTAGTGTTTTAGGGTTTAGGGTAGTGTAGGGGTCATGCGGGGTAGTGTTTTAGGGATTAGGGTAGTGCATTGGTGTTTGGGTAGTGTAGGGGGTCATGCGGGGGTAGTGTTTTAGGGTTTAGGGCAGTGCAGTGGTGTTTGGGTAGTGTAGGGGGTCGTGCTGGGGGAGTGTTTTAGGGTTTAGGGCAGTGCAGTGGTGTTCGGGTAGTGTAGGGGGTCGTGCTGGGGGAGTGTTTGAGGGTTTAGGGCAGTGCAGTCGTGTTCGGGTAGTGTAGGGGGTTGTGCTGGGGGTAGTATTTTAGGGTTTAGGGTAGTGCAGTGGTATTCGGGTAGTGTAGGGGGTCGTGCTGGGGGTAGTGTTCTAGGGTTTAGGGCAGTACAGTGGTGTTTGGGCAGTGTAGGGGGTAATGCTGGGGGTGGTGTTTTAGGGTTTAGGGCAGTGCAGTGGTGTTCGGGCAGTGTAGGGGTCGTGCTGGGGGTGGTGTTTCAGGGTTTAGGGCAGTGCAGTGGTGTTCGGGCAGTGTAGGGGGTCGTGCAGGGGGTGGTGTTTCAGGGTTTAGGGCAGTGGTGTTCGGGCAGTGTAGGGGGTCATGCTGGGGGTGGTGTTTCAGGGTTTGGGGCAGTGCAGTGGTGTTCGAGCAGTAAAGGGGGTCGTGCTGGGGGTGGTGTTTCAGGGTTTAGGGCAGTGCAGTGGTGTTCGGGCAGTGTAGGGGGTCGTGCTGTGGCTGGTGTTTCAGGGTTTAGGGCAGTGCAGTGGTGTTCGGGCAGTGTAGGTGGTCGTGCTGGGGCTGGTGTTTCAGGGTTTAGGGCAGTGCAGTGGTGTTCGGGCAGTGTAGGGGGTCATGCTGGGGCTGGTGTTTCAGGGTTTAGGGCAGTGCAGTGGTGTTCGGGCAGTGTAGGGGGTCTTGCTGGGGCTGGTGTTTCAGAGTCTAGGGCAGTGCAGTGGTGTTCGGGCAGTGTAGGGGGTCTTGCTGGGGCTGGTGTTTCAGGGTTTAGGGCAGTGCAGTGGTGTTCGGGCAGTGTAGGGGGTCGTGCTGGGGGTGGTGTTTCAGGGTTTAGGGCAGTGCAGTGGTGTTTGGGCAGTGTAGGGGGTCATGCTGGGGCTAGTGTTTCAGGATTTAGGGCAGAGCAATGGTGTTCAGGCAGTGTAGGGGGTTTTGCTGGAGGTGGTGTTTCAGGGTTTAGGGCAGTGCAGTGGTGTTCGTGCAGTGTAGGGGGTGGTGTTTCAGGGTTTAGGGCAGTGGTGTTCAGGCAGTGTAGGGGTCTTGCTGGGGTTGATGTTTCAGGGTTTAGGGCAGTGCAGTGGTGTTCGGGCAGTGTAGGGGGTCGTGCTGGGGGTGGTGTTTCAGGGTTTGGGGCAGTGCAGTGGTGTTCCGGCAGTGTAGGAGGTCGTGCAGGGGGTGGTGTTTCAGGGTTTAAGGCAGTGCAGTGGTGTTCGGGCAGTGTAGGGGGTCGTGCTTGGGGTGGTGTTTCAGGGTTTAGGGCAGTGCAGTGGTGTTCGGGCAGTGTAGGGTGTCGTGCTGAGGGTGGTGTTTCAGGGTTTAGGGCAGTGCAGTGGTGTTCGGGCAGTGTAGGGGGTCGTGCAGGGGGTGCTGTTTCAGGGTTTAGGGCAGTGCAGTGGTGTTTGGGCAGTGTAGGGGGTCGTGCAGGGGGTGGTGTTTCAGGGTTTAGGGCAGTGCAGTGGTGTTCGGCTAGTGTAGGTGGTCTTGCTGGGGGTGGTGTTTCAGGCTTTAGTGCAGTGGTGTTCGGGCAGTGTAGGGGGTCTTGCTGGGGCTGGTGTTTTAGGGTTTAGGGCAGTGCAGTGGTTTTCGGGCAGTGTAGGCGGTCGTGCTGGGGCTGGTGTTTCAGGGTTTAGGGCAGTGCAGTGGTGTTCGGGCAGTGTACGGGGTTGTGCTGGGGCTGGTGTTTCAGGGTTTAGGGCAGTGCAGTGGTGTTCGGGCAGTGTAGGGGGTCGTGCTGGGGGTGGTGTTTCAGGGTTTAGGGCAGTGCAGTGGTGTTCGGGCAGTGTAGGGGGTCGTGCTGGGGCTGGTGTTTCATGGTTTAGGGCAGTGCAGTGGTGTTCGGGCAGTGTAGGGGGTCGTGCTGGGGGTGGTGTTTCAGGGTTTAGGGCAGTGCAGTGGTGTTCGGGCAGTGTAGGGGGTCATGCTGGGGGTGGTGTTTCAGGGTTTAGGGCAGTGCAGTGGTGTACGGGCAGTGTAAGGGGTCTTGCTGGGGGTAGTGTTTCGGGGTTTAGGGCATTGCAGTGGTGTTCGTGCAGTGTATGGGGTCGTGCTGGGGGTGGTGTTTCAGGGTTTAGGGCAGTGCAGTAGTGTTCGGGCAGTGTAGGGGATCGTGCAGGGGGTGGTGTTTCAGGGTTTAGGGCAGTGCAGTGGTGTTCGGGCAGTGTAGGGGGTCGTGCTGGGGGTGGTGTTTCAGGGTTTAGGGCAGTGCAGTGGTGTTCGGGCAGTGTAGGGGGTCGTGCAGGGGGTGGTGTTTCAGGGTTTAGGGCAGTGCAGTGGTGTTCGGGCAGTGTAGGCGTCGTGCTGGGGCTGGTGTTTCAGGGTTTAGGGCAGTGCAGTGGTGTTCGGGCAGTGTAGGGGGTCTTGCTGGGGTGGTGTTTCAGGGTTTAGGGCAGTGGTGTTCGGGCAGTGTAGGGGGTCTTGCTGGGGGTGGTGTTTCAGGGTTTAGGGCAGTGCAGTGGTGTTCGGGCAGTGTAGGGGTCTTGCTGGGGGTAGTGTTTCAGGGTTTAGGGCAGTGCAGTGGTGTTCGTGCAGTGTAGGGGGTAGTGCTGGGGATGGTGTTTCAGGGTTTAGGGCAGTGCAGTAGTGTTTGGGCAGTGTAGGGGGTCGTGCAGGGGGTGGTGTTTCAGGGTTTAGGGCAGTGCAGTGGTGTTCGGGCAGTGTAGGGGGTCGTGCTGGGGTGGTGTTTCAGGGTTTAGGGCAGTGCAGTGGTGTTCGGGCAGTGTAGGGGGTCGTGCTGGGGGTTGTGTTTCAGGGTTTAGGGCAGTGGTGTTCGGGCAGTGTAGGGGGTCTTGCTGGGGGTGATGTTTCAGGGTTTAGGGCAGTGCAGTGGTGTTCGGGCAGTGTAGGGGTCATGCTGGGGGTGGTGTTTCAGGGTTTAGGGCAGTGCAGTGGTGTTCGGGCAGTGTAGGGGGTCATGAAGGGGTGGTGTTTCAGGGTTTAGGGCAGTGCAGTGGTGTTCGGGCAGTGTAGGGGGTCGTGCTAGGGTATGTGTTTCAGGGTTTAGGGCAGTGCAGTGGTGTTCAGGCAGTGTAGGGGTCATGCTGGGGGTGGTGTTTCAGGGTTTAGGGCAAGGCAGTGGTGTTCGGGCAGTGTAGGGGGTCATGAAGGGGTGGTGTTTCAGGGTTTAGGGCAGTGCAGTGGTGTTCGGGCAGTGTAGGGGGTCGTGCTAGGGTATGTGTTTCAGGGTTTAGGGCAGTGCAGTGGTGTTCGGGCAGTGTAGGGGGTCATGCTGGGGGTAGTGTTTTAGGGTTTAAGGTAGTGCAGTGGTGTTTGTGTAGTGTAGGGGGTCGTGCTGGGGGCAGTGTTTTAGGGTTTAGGGTAGTGCAGTGGTGCTTGTGTAGTGTAGGGGGTCGTGCTGGGGGTAGTGTTTTAGGGTTTAGGGTAGTGCAGTGGTGTTTGTGTAGTGTAGGGGGTCATGTTTTAGGGTAGTGCAGTGGTGTTTGGGTATTGTAGGGGGTCATGCTGGGGGTAGTGTTTTAGGATTTAGGTTAGTGCAGTGGTGTTGGGGTAGTGTTTTAGGGTTTAGGGTAGTGCAGTGGTGTTTGTGTAGTGTAGGGGGTCATGCTGGGGGTAGTGTTTTAGGGTTTAGGATAGTGCAGTGGTGCTTGTGTAGTGTAGGGGGTCGTGCTGGGGTAGTGTTTTAGGGTTTAGGGTAGTGCAGTGGTGTTTTTGTAGTGTAGGGGGTCATGTTTTAAGATGCAACGCTCCAATACCTGACCAGTCTACACTACATAAAACTGCAAAAAACTAAAAATAAAAAGTGTTTTGCACACTTTTGTCATTGGGCTATATGTGGGCTACATCTGGGTAATATTTGTGCTACATTTGGGCTCTTTTTTCACTGGTGGCCATCTTGGAAGACTTCTTTGTTATGAAGTTTCCTAATTTCCTCATTTACTGCAGTCTCCTCAGTAGGAAATGCTTTCAGTTTTTTACTTTGATTCCATCAAGAAGGCATTCAGATGTGTCACACATTTGCCATAAATTCAGAATGTTAGCACTCTAGTTGCTCATTAGATCACTGTAGTAAAGCTACTGCTCACCAGGGAGTTAACTGGAAGTCTACTGCTGGTATTGAAAGTGATTGTTTCAGTCTGCATGTCAGAATTTTCTAATGAAATAGAAGAGGATTTGAGATCTCACTTAAAACAAGCACTAAATTTTCTTTTGCAACACTAACCATAATTTCTATGGCAAAATGAACCCCCTCATTTTGTTCCTTTTTAAATTAAATGTTTTAAGTGTTACCAGTTTATTCCAATCAAGATGGCTTCAGGTGTGCCATACTTTTGTCATAAGTAAGGCTGTTAGCACTCTAGTTGTTCTTTAGAACACTCTGGGAAGCTGCAGTAGAACACAAAGGCATCAACTGACAGGCTGCTCCTGTTGAAATATAACAGGAAGATATTTGAGATCTCACTTAAAACATGTCCTAATTTTTCTTTCTACAGCACTAACCATAATTTCTATGGCAAAATGAACCCCCTCATTTTGTTCCTTTTTAAATTAAATGTTTTAAGTGTTACCAGTTTATTCCAATCAAGATGGCTTCAGGTGTGCCATACTTTTGTCATAAGTAAGACTGTTAGCGCTCTAGTTGTTCTTTAGAACACTCTGGGAAGCTGCAGTAGAACACAAAGGCATCAACTGACAGGCTGCTCCTGTTGAAATATAACAGGAAGATATTTGAGATCACACTTGAAACATGTCCTAATTTTCTTTCTACAGCACTAACCATAATTTCTATGACAAAATGAACCCCATCATTTTGTTCCTTTTAAATTAAATGTTTTAAGTGTTACCAGTTTATTCCAATCAAGATGGCTTCAGGTGTGCCATACTTTTGTCATAAGTAAGACTGTTAGCGCTCTAGTTGTTCTTTAGAACACTCTGGAAAGCTGCAGTAGAACACAAAGGCATCAACTGACAGGCTGCTCCTGTTGAAATATAACAGGAAGATATTTGAGATCACACTTGAAACATGTCCTAATTTTTCTTTCCAGAGCACTAACCATAATTTCTATGACAAGATGAACCCCATCATTTTGTTCCTTTTTAAATTAAATGTTTTAAGTGTTACCAGTTTATTCCAATCAAGATGGCTTCAGGTGTGCCATACTTTTGTCATAAGTAAGGCTGTTAGCACTCTAGTTGTTCTTTAGAACACTCTGGGAAGCTGCAGTAGAACACAAAGGAATCAACTGACAGTCTCTGCCCTTGTTGGATGTACATGTTTTACTGAGAATGTCAGACTTCATTCTCACATGACTGAGAAAGATAATGTGAATTTACAGAAAATATGCTCTCATTTTAGCTTCTGGGGCACCTTCCAAAACTGTATGGGACAAGCATGTGAAAATAGTTTTCTCTCAAACATGATTCATGATATCCCAGCAGAAGGTTTTTCACAGGGTAAAATCACCTTAGAACACACCACAATTCCTGAAATTAGTATGGTACCATCAACAAATGAATTCTAATGTAACTAAAGTCTGTTATCACCCTTTATAGTTCTCCTTTTGGTAACCCTCAAAATCTTCGATTCACTACAATGTATTTCAATGGGGTACTATCATTTATATTGGTCCCAAGATGGCTGCCAGCAATTCCAGGATGAAGTGCTGACAGCCAATCAGATCTCACGATGACATGTGTGGTTAGGCTCCGCCCAGATATATATGTGTTTTTACTTTTGATTTTCTCAGCAACTACTGAACGGATTTACACCATTTAACAAAAGGGTTCTTTTTGAACCAAGAACTACCTCTTTGCCAAATTTGGTGTAATTCCGTTCAGCAGTTCGGGCTGTAGCCTTGCATAAAGTTTCCTATGGGAAATTGATTTTTTGACTCTTATTTTTTAATTTCTCCGCAACTACTGAACGGATTTACACCATTTAACAAAAGGGTTCTTTCTGAACCAAGAACTACCTCTTTGTCAAATTTGGTGTAATTCCGTTCAGCAGTTCGGGCTGTAGCCGTGTCTAAAGTTTCCTATGGGAAAATGAATGGGGAAAACACGTTTTGGGACCCCCTTTTTCTCGGCCCCCGCTTGACGAATCACCCTGAGACTTTCAGGGTAGGAGCGGACCGGAGCAGGCCATAAAGTTTGAAAATTTCGCGAAGATTCATCTACCGACGCAAGAGTTATTTCAAATAGAATGTCGCAGATTTCCTATGGAAAAAGGGCCTAACTATAACTATCTACTGGCGACCGCCAGTAGATAATATATATACACATATATATATATATATATATATATATATATATATATATATATATATATATATATATATATATATATATATATATATGGTTGCAAGTGTATTTTTAAGGGTTTAGGGTGAGTATGGGTTTTTGGGTGGCAAGGGTAATTTTGGGATTTAAGGTGGGTATGGATTTTTGGGTGGCAAAGGTACTTTTTAAGTTTTGGGTGGGCATGGGTTTTTGGGTGGCAAGGGTTATTTTAGGGTATAGGGTGGGTATGGGTTTTGGGTGGCAAGGGTATTTTTAGGGTTTAAGTTGGTATGGTTTTTGGGTGGCAAAGGTAATTTTAGGATTTAGGGTGGGTATGGGTTTTTGGGATTGCAAGGGTAATTTTAGGGTTTAGGGTGGGCATGGCTTTTGGGTGGCAAGGGTAATTTTAGGATTCAGGGTGGGTATGGGTTTTTGAGATTGCAAGGGTATTTTTAGGGTTTAGGGTAGGGATGGGTTTTTGGGTGGAAAGGGATTTTTTAGGGATTAGGGTGGGTGTGCGTTTTTGGGTGGCAAGGGTAATTTTAGGGTTTTGGGTGGGTATGGGTTTTTGGGTGGTAAGGGTAATTTTAGGGTGGGTATGGGTTTTGGGTGGTAAGTATATTTTTAGGGTTAAGGGTGGGTATGGGTTTTTGGGTGACAAGGGTAATTTTAGGGTGGGTATGGGTTTTGGGTGGCAAGGGTAATTTTAGGGTTTAGGGTTGGTATGGGTTTTGGGATTGCAAGGGTATTTTTAGGGTTTAGGGTGGGTGTGGGGTTTTGTGTGGAAAGGAATTTGTAGGGTTTAGGGTGGGTATAGGTTTTTGGGTGGAAAGGGAATTTTAAAGGTTTGGGGTGGGTGTAGGTTTTTTGGGTGGAAAGGGATTTTATAACATTAATAGTGAGTATAGGGGTGTGAGTGTGTGTGTGTATATATATATATAGTGTTAATACTTACCAATATTAACTTTACAACACATATGTCTTTAGCATGCATGCCTTTACCACGAAATTCAAGTGTTTTACAGGTACATACAAACCCATTACCCATGCATACATGTATATATATTTACTTATGGGTTTATACTTACCAGTAAAATAGATACATTAATGGGGTAAAGGCAAGCGAGGAAAAGGCATAGTAGTTGTAAAAGATAGTTGTTGTTAAAACTTTAGTGGTTTAGACTAAGTAGTGGTTAAGGAGTAGTTGTTTAGACTGGAGTTGTTCAAGTGGTAGTTGTTCCATCATACAACCACCCAAGAGTGTAATTCCACAGAGATACAGTGCAGAGACAGGATTCTACGGAGGAGAGCAGGTAACACAATTGCCGCGCGCAGCTGCGATATCGCAGTATTGGTTGCGACAGGATGGGAATGAGTCGGATGAAAGTTTATGACGGTGCCTAGGAGAGGAGGAAGAGTGCGTACTTGGCGCAACTCTAGAGGTAGATCAGACAGGTCCATTTGTGGATGGAGAAGTGAATGGTGCAGATGTAACATTCCTTGTAGACACTGGAGCTACCCGTTCTACTGTCAGATCAGTGGAAATTCCAAACCTTCCTCTCTCAGGTGAATATATCCAAGTCGTTGGTGTCTCAAATCAGCAAATTAAGGCACCACTTACTAGATTAGTAGAAGTAAAAATTGGACCATTCAGAGAGATGCACCGATTTGTGGTATGTGATTGCAGTCCTGTAAATTTACTTGGACGCGATCTACTACGCCGGAATAAACAAAAACCTCACACGCAAGCTACAGAACATCCAGAACGCCGCCGCAAGACTGGTCCTCAACCTGCCAAAACACTGCCACATCTCCCAGCACCTGCGCACACTCCACTGGCTCCCTGTCGAGGCAAGAATCACCTTCAAGATGCTCACCCACGCACACAAGGCCCTCCACGGCACCGGACCAGCATACCTGAACAGCCGACTCAAATTCCACGCACCCCAATGGACCCTACGATCAGCCCAGCTCTCCTACGCCGTGGTCCCCCGCACCAGAAAGACCAGATCGGGAGGCCGCTCCTTCTCCTTCCTCGCGGCCAAATCATGGAACGCCCTTCCGCTCCACCTCAGACAGACAACATCGCTCCCCATCTTCGCAAGAAACCTCAAAACCTGGCTCTTCGACAGACCCCCTCCTTGATGGATGGAACCTGCACCCCCCCCCCGCCACCCCTAGCGCCTTGAGACCCTTACGGGTGAGTAGTCGCGCTTTAACAAACCCCTGATTGATTGATTGACTTTGCAAACTGAATTGCACCATCTATTGTACGCCGGATGGGATTGCATTTCAGACACCAGATGAAGATGTATTATATAAAATGACAATGGCAGAATTAGAGCCAGGAGTGAATGACATGTTTCCTATGTTCGATGTAGAGAAAATTCCGATTGAGTTAAAAGAAACAGTCAAACAGGGGGTATGGGATTTTACGGGCGAAGACAATGTGTTAATGTAAGGAGTAGGATTTCCCCTCCTTTCTGGGTGCCTGGGACACTACCTGCATACTGAGGAACTGCGTACCTCTTTTTTGCGTTCACTCTGATAGGGCAAGTACGCTGGACCTCTTGATTAAGCCCTCTGTCCCCTTTTTTGGTAACAATGTAAGGAGTAGACCATGTTAAAATTTCTGTTAAAGAAGGAACAAATTACCCAAATACTCCACAATATAAATTAACACCAGAAATCATTGAAGGAATAACACCTGTAATAAATAAAATTATTGAACAAGGAATATTGAAAGAAATAATGAGCAGTCCATGTAATTCGCCTATAATGGGACTGAAAAAGCCGAATGGAACATATAGAATAGTGCAAGATTTACGAAAGATTAATAAAATTGTTGTTCCTTGTTGTCCAATTGTACCAAACCCTGCTGTAATATTGTAAAAGATTCCACATGAGGCAGAATGGTACACGGTCATTGATTTGTGCCATGCATTTTTCTCTATCCCGTTACATCCAGATAGCCAGCCATTATTTGCGTTCAGGTTCGGAGAGCGTATTTTGGCATGGTGCCGAATTCCTCAGGGGTACACAGAGAGTCCCTCGAACTTTAATCAGATCCTAAAGAAATCGTTGGAAGATTTAAAAATGCCTGAAAAATCTGTGATGGTTCAATACATTGATGACCTATTGGTGGCATCAAAAACCAGAGAGGCATGTGTTACTGACACCATTGCTTTACTGAACCATCTAGCAGGAGGAGGACATAAAGTTCAATACCTAGGTCATAAAATTGAAAAGGGAGTGCGAAAGGTAACGACTGAAAGAATAAAAATTATCCGAGGAATGAGAGCTCCAATGACACAAAGAGAGGTGAGAATGTTCCTGGGAATGGTTGGATATTGTCGACAGTGGATAAGTGGATTTTCACTAATTGCAAAACCATTACAGAAATTGACAAAAAAGGATGTTAAAGATCCGTTTGAGTTGAATGATGAAGAAATGAAGGCATTCAGAGAACTGAAAGCGAGACTGTGTGAAGCACCGGCACTGGGAATGCCTGATTATGAAAAAGATTTTGAACTGTATTGTAGTGAGAGAGATGGGTGTGCACTTTCAGTTTCAGTGCAAAGACATGGAAATATGAAAAGACCTATTGCATATTTTTCAGCTGTTTTAGACCCGGTAGCGAAGGCATTGCCTGGATGTCTGAAAGCAGTAGCTGCTACTTGTGTGAGTCTGGAACAAAGTGAAGGCATTGTGATGGGATACCCACTGAGAGTATATGTTCCACATTCCGTCGAAATTCTCTTGACAAGAACCAAAACTCAATACATGACACATAGTCGGCTGACTAGGTACGAAAAAGTAATTTTAAGTGCAGGCAATGTAACCATTGATAGATGCACAAGTGTGACTCCGTCGACATCATTGCCGGATGAAGAGAGTGTGAAAGACAAAGATGAGGTTGATCATGATTGCTTGAATGTACTTGAATACTGTACAACACCAAGGCCAGATATCAGAGATGAGCCTTTAAAAGAATCAGATTATGTGATGTTTGTGGATGGCTCATGCTTGAGGACAAATGAAGGAGTTTTAAGTGCAGCGTATGCTGTATGTACAGTAGGTGCCATAATGGAAGCATCTTGTTTGAGAGGGATACATTCCGTCCAAGTGGCTGAGCTGATTGCTCTAATACAGGCATGCAAACTGGGAAAGAATGTCCGAATCACAGTGATCACGGATAGCCAGTATGGCTTCGGAGTGGTTCATGATTTTGGGCAGATCTGGTCCCAAAGAGGTTTCTTGACGTCTGCAGGAACTCCGATTCGAAATGGTGAGTTTGTGAAGAAATTACTTGAGGCGATACAGCTGCCTAGACAAATTGCCGTGGTGAAGTGCAATGCACATAAAAATGGGGAAGACTACATAACCGTGGGCAATAATTATGCCGACGAGGTAGCTCAGTATTGTGCTAAAAATGTAGTCTCACTGAACAGAAGGAGAGAAAAAGAGCATGTTTCATGTCCTTTGCTGTTTACTAACATTGTCGAAACATGGGATGAGGTGAGACAGTTACAGGAAGCAGCAGATGATGAGGAAAAGGATAATTGGATAAAAGCAGGATGCAGAAAAAGGGAAGAAGATGATGTTTGGGTTTATAGAGATGAAAGACCAGTTATGCCTGATAGCATGATTTCTGACATGGCACGGATGTACCATGGACAAGCTCATAATGGAAGAGATGCAATGATCCGACTTTTTAGACAAACCTGGTATAACCCAAAATTCAGAGCCATAGCTGAAAGTCTTTGTCAAAGATGTCTTATCTGCCAACAGATAAATCCAGGAAGGAAGACGGTAGTGAGTTTAGGAACAATAGGACGAGAAGGAGGTCCTTTCACGAGAATGCAACTGGATTTTATAGAAATGCCCCCAAGCAATAGACTGAGGTATGTTCTTGTGGTCGTTTGTTTGTTTTCTCGTTGGGTGGAAGCCTATCCGACCAGAAGGAATGATGGGATTACAGTAGCAAAGCTTTTGCTAAGAGAATTCATTCCAAGGTATGAAACAGATAGAGGAACACATTTTCAAAATGAACTAATTCAATTGATATGTGAAGCTCTTGGTATTCAACAAAAATTGCATTGTGCATACAGACCAGAGGCTTCTGGAGTAGTATAACAAGTGAATGGAACAATAAAGAATAGGTTAGGGAAAATGTGTCAAGCCACAGGACTGAAATGGCCAGATGCCCTTCCCCTGGTGCTGATGACTATCAGAAGCATACCTGATAGGAAAACAGGTCTGAGTCCCCACGAAATTATCATGGGACGAGCAATGAGACAAGCTCATGTACCTGTCAACAAACTGTTGACTATAACTGATGATCTCGTGATGGATTATTGCAAAGGATTGGCTGATGTGGTACATTCTGTGTTTCATCAGGTTGGACCGGATGCGACCACTCTTGAACGAAAACCAGCTCATGATTTGAATCCAGGAGATTGGGTCCGCATAAAAGTCCACAGAAGAAGAAACTGTTTGGTTCCTCGCTGGGACCAACCACGACAGGTGATCCTGGTTACAACAACTGCAGTCAAATGTGCAGGAGTGAAAAACTGGGTACATGCCAGCCACACTATCAGAGTTCCAGATCCTGAAGCTCGACCTGTAAGTCGACATCTGGAGATATCTGATACCAGTTCAGCATCCGATGCAGAAGAAGAAACAAACAGGGTTCCAGAACTTGAAGATCGACCTGTAAGTCGACATCTGGAAGATCCAAGTACAAGTCTAACAACTGAAGAAGAATTTGAAATAGCAAAAGTTCCAGAACTTGAAGATCGACCTGTAAGTCGACATCTGGAAATATCAGACACCAGTTCAGCATCTGATACAGATCAATCAGATTGTGGTAAAAAGCTAAAGAATAAATGGAAAATTGACATCATAAACGAAGAAACTGAACAAAAAGACAGTGACAGTGAACAGCCAAGCACAAGTTATGGTAAAAATCCTACAGAAATTGTCAAAGTAGACAAGGCAGGGATAGATTCAAATAGAGAGATAGAAAAATCGGAAGACACCCGAGGAGCAATAGGGACAGATACACAAACAAATGAACAGGGAAATATAGAACCAGATAGAGAGATCAACGAGAATCCGGAAGAACCTCGAGGAGGGATAGAAACAAGTGATCAAACAAAAAAGACACAGGAAGAAGAAGAGCAAGATAAAGAAGGTGAAATCATAAAGTTCAAAATAAGAGGAAATGAAGTAAGGTCTGAAACAGAATCAGAAGAAAGTGAAGGAGAGAGAAAACAGAGACTAGGACCAAGAAAAAGAACTTGGGGGCCTATCTACAAGGCCCCGCGATAAAATTATCGCCGCTTTAGCGTCCGTTTTCGGACGAAAAGCGGCGATAATTTTAACCCCCTATTAGCAAGGACACGCTAACGCGTGAATCCATGCTTCTTTGCCCTTTCTCTTATCGCCCAGCTTTGCATCTCTAATGAGATGCAAAGTGGGCGTTCCTCCCCAGAATAACGGGAGAAATGTCGCTAAGCAACATTTCTCCTATTATCAAGCCTCACGCAAAGAAGCATAGCGATAAGAAAAGTAGCGATAACCTCTGTTATCGCTACTTTCCTTACGCCTGCTTTGAAACTGACTTAGCCATGATATCCTATGGAAGGTGGATATCATGGCTAAGTATGTGTAGCCCTATCAGCAAGCTATCGCCAAAGTTGTGCGATTATCGCTGGATTTCCAGCGATAATCGCACAGTTGGCAGCTTAGCGCTCTGAATGTTATCGCTTTGGAGATAAGCGTTGCTGATAGCACGCTATCTCCGCGATAAAATTCAGAGTTGGCCGGCGATAATTATCCTCACGCTAAGAGCGCTGAGCTATAATTATCGCCAGCCCTTGCTGATATGCCCCTTGGAGAGCTGAACGAGAAGAAAAAGAAAGTGAACCGAAAAGGTCGAGAAAAGGAGATAATTGGCCCCACGAAGTCAAAAGATTGAGATACAAAATCATAAAAATAAAAAAAGATAATGCAGAACAAGTAAATGAGATAACAAGTCAAAAGGAACAAGAAAAACAAAGTGGAAAACAATTACAGAAAACAAAAAGAGTAAAGAAAGCTAATTTGAAATATAAGTCACCTGAATGGCTATACATCGCACTAACTGATATCAAAGAAGAAGAAATCACTCACGATAATCCCGAACAAAGCTACAAACAAATGGGTGAAAGTGAAGTGCAACAAGTTTGAAGAGATTGAAAAGAAGAGCCGGACTGGACAATAAAAACCTGAATAAGACAAGAAAGAGTTCTGAGAAGAACTAAAGAGAGTACCAAACGAGACAAAGTGAGAAAGTAGAGTGGCTGAAACGTCATTCAGAGGTGTGGTGACACATTTGCTGTACAAAAAATATACATAGGTAGTAGAACAAGATGGTAGACATAGAGAATAGATGTGCGTTTTTACGTAGATGGTGTAGAATGTGTTTCTTTTGTACAGGTTTATTAATGTTTGTATGGCTCATCTTAGCAATCACCATTCCAATTAGATTAGCTGTAGAAGAAACGTCCATATTAGAGAACAACACAAAGAAGGATAGCATACAGAACACAGCAACACTAGTAGATAGTGCAGAGTTACATAAGGATAGATCTATCCTCTTCCGTCTTTAAAGACTAATACCATTAGACAAGCGGAGTTTTTCTATGGCGGCCGCTGACATATCGAGAGCGAATGCTAACTTCTGACCTGGACGGGGTCGGACTGATGCTCGCATGAACTTATGAAGTTTGACACTTTGCCTTATGAAACGTTTACCATGACGTTTCCTTCTGCTACTTTACGCTGTTTCTGAATGATTATCTGGTCATTTGCTGCCGTCTGGACCTCTTTTGAAACTTATACTCGAAGTTTGAGCGCTGACATTATAAACCCAGATTGATTGCTAATATTCTTGACATATACGAGTACCATTTTTAAGCCTTGAAAAAGTCGTTTTACGACGAAACACGTGTTGGCTGTGTAATTTCAACATCTACGTGCCGATGTAGTTACAACATCAAAGTGTCAAGACTTTGGAATTTGCTTTTGACTTTTTTCTTTTTTTCTGTATTAAACATTTTACTGGTTTATTTTGCACCAGTTTGAACTTCTTTGTGTTGTGCTCTGTTAACTAAAATTTAATTGTAAGATATGTTTGGAGGAATTGTGTATTTCTCCCCATATTGAGTAGCATTGTGGACGGCACGGTGCCTAACATTGAGCACGCAAACGGACCTTTTTCTTGTGACTTATATATGCGAACTTTGCAGAGGTGCTGACTATTGTTCGATTGACTGCCATCATCCTTGTTCATTAAGGATAGATCTATAACAGATTTTTCAAAGAACGTTTTCACAAAATTATTATATGAATATGTAGAAACCATGGATGTAAGAGATTGTTATGTTTGTATGCAATTACTCATGCGTCTGTTTCAGAAGGTGTGACTTATCATCACCTTCCTTTGACGTATGGAATAACGTAGTGTCTTAGCTAGTTTGTTTTATAAAACAGGTAGATTAGAATATTATTACACTGACATAAATAAGATTTTTGCAGAAATTCCTATAATTCCTGAATTAAACAAGGTGAAGGTAGCAAAGATGTTTGGTGAATCTTTCCTAGAAAATAAAGAATTGACATTAGATGATGTAGTTAAACATAACCTCACTTGTGAGTTAAATAAAGAGGAAAAGGTATTTTTAGAGATGGTAGAAAGCAGAAGAGTAAAATTTCAAAGAAAAGTAGTAGAGGAAGAGATGAAAACACCACTATGGACATTTGAGAGAGAAAGTAATGATAAGAAAAGGACAAATGCAGCTATGACTTTAGATTGGCCCCAACAGGGAAAGTTGTGCATTAGTAGAAATAGAACTAGGTATGATAACTATTTCGTGGGTTCCAGTGACTGCCGAGACAATTATAAAATTTTAGGAGGATGGGGATTCAAAGGAGGAAAAGATCCAATATTTCCAGGGATCTATTATATTTGTGGAAACAGAGCTTATTACAGGTTGCCGGACCATTGGTATGGGTCGTGCTACTTAGGCCTGGTCTTTCCAAAAATCTTTCATGTAGATAGAGAAGAAAAAGGAACACACAAAATGGGTGCAACATTCACACGTAGAAAAAGGGAAAGTTTTTCAGAAATAGTGGGTGACATTTTTGGAGCAATGATACCAGCAGTGGGAATATCTTTGAATGCATTTAAAATTTGGAAATTGTCCACAGTAGTAGATCGTTTATCAACGAATACTGCTGGAGGGTTCTTGATGGTAAATACCGAGATGGTTGCCATGAGAGCTATGGTAATGCAAAATCGACTTGCCCTTGACATTCTTTTGGCAAAAGAGGGAGGAGTCTGTTGAATGCTGAAAGTCCAACATTGTTGCACTTACATTCCAGATAAAAGTGAAAATATACAAAAGTATATAAAGAATAGTACAAACTTGCACAAAGAACTTGTTCCACTGGAGGTTGAAAGTGCTTGGGAGAAACTTGGTAAGAGTTTTTCCTCAATACCAAAATGGTTCACTGAAATAGGTAGTTCTATTGTAGGGAAAGTTTTGATATCAGCAACAGTAGTAATTTTAGTAGTGTTATTCTTGAAATTTGTTATTATATGTATTAAAAGGAGAAAAAGACAAAACAAAATGAAAAGAGAAAATAAGATAAATAAAGAAAGAGAACGAGAAATAGGTGAAATAGAACTGGAAGAACTAAAAGAAAGCATGTATGAGAGAACAAAAAGACAAGATGAAAGGGATACAGATGTGTAAAACTAACAAGAAGCAAATGGACAAGAAACAATGCTATCAGTAAAATTGTGTAACATGGGTTTTTGTGGTGATATTAAAAATCACCAAAGGGGGAGTTGATGGAGGAAGGTAAATAAGAAAATTTTGAACCCCTAAATATTAATGCTAATAATTAACGACTATTAATTGTTTGATGACTAATCAACACTTTACGTTTTTTATAGACATCTTTTATAAAAGGTAACCGCAATTCATGTTCAAAAGATAACCTACTAATGCTTGTCAACGTGAAATAATAATAACATAATGGTTTGCGTACTAATTAAAATAATGTTGCATGATTTGTGCTATGTAGTAAATCGTATTGTGACAAAAGTATGCGGATGGTAAGTAAACATAGCTTTATATGTCGCTTTTGCTAGGTAACACCTAATTGGGGTACGTAGAATGACGGGTGGGAAATGAAAAGGCTTATTTTCTTTGTTTTAATTATGATTGTGTTTGTTTTCATAATAGTTCGTTCAGGCCTGCTAGGCCGCGCTGTAAAAATGGCTGCCGAGGCAGATGGGCTAAATGCGCAAGTACAAAATGGCTTCCAATTGAGAGAAAGCTGTGGAAAAATGTCACGTGATCCGAAAGTAGAACTCAGAATGAAAAGGATCAAGGTCACCATGACCTGTCACCAGAATGGGTGCCAAAAAGGGACACAGCGAGAAATACATGAGAACCAAAGATGCAGCCGTGAATTAACAATGAACTGTTTTAATAAAGATACAAAAGAAGTTACAAATGAGGAACTGTCAATCGGATTGGTAATGTCCTAAAACCGTGTGAAAGGACGAAATTATAAACATTTTCGGAACTGGTTTGAACAAGGAGGGCAATGAGAAGATGCTTGCCACCCCTCCAATGGACCAATTAGCGTGAATCTCGCCCCCAAAGATTGAAACATTTCTGTTTAGTAAGCTAGTATTAGGGTATAAGAGGCCCT
The DNA here is from genome assembly GCA_963921515.1 of Calotriton arnoldi. Classification (NCBI taxonomy): domain Eukaryota; kingdom Metazoa; phylum Chordata; class Amphibia; order Caudata; family Salamandridae; genus Calotriton; species Calotriton arnoldi. The sequence continues at coordinate 255,594 of CAWUFW010007532.1, forward strand.
ACTCTTAAGTAGGAGGAGCGCTATTCATACATAATTTTTGAGCACAGAACTTTGACGCTGGAGAATCGCTGCTATTTTCCATAGGACATATTCTTTTAAATATAATTAATCTTTTGCTTTTAAATCTGACTGGGAAGGAACGAGATTGATGCGGGAAACCTGTATAGGTGGTCCGTCGAGGAGGCCTGTTTAGCGGGACAGTCAGTCAGTTTTTGGGAATTCTATGCTGTGATCTGCTGTGATGAACTTTATTTTTCCATCTAAAAGGGTATGCATAAATTCTCTGAACTTTATTCTTATAATGATAATAAATGTATTAAATTGATTAATAAAATGGAGACTTTTCTATGCATTTAAATAATTAGATAAACTTTATTATAATTAAAACTACGAGTCGGTGGTTCTTTAGCTCAATAATAAATGCAAATGTTTAATAGGTTAAAGTGATTGAGCTGGTCTTAATCACCATCAACTGATTCCTACTAGTTGGTCCATCGACCAATGAGCGGAATACCTTTTGTGTTTTAGAAATTGACAGGATTAAAATCTAATTATGTATGATGTTTAAACAGTTATCTTGTCAACTGTAAAAAGGTATCCCGTTCTCTTCCAGCAGTCATTTAACTTTTTCTCCTAGGTAGAAGTGGATGAGATCCAGGGAATATTTGAGTGAGTGATTGTATATGCGGTGTTATGGGCCCCACCGTCATATTGGTATAGTTGTGGAAAAGGAGTGTTTCCAACCTGGATGCTATGTCCACAGGAGAGGAAATTATATTAGTCGCGCTGGATCAGTGCTTCAATCGAACAACTCCTCCTTACCCTGAAAAAGCACTTCTAAGGCTTACTTTTGATCAATGACAATGTTTTATGATCAGAAATTTCAAACAAATTCAAAATAATAAAGTAAAATTCTGTGAACTTTTGAAAGATGTACCAACATTCTATCTACCCAGGGAGTAAAACATTGGAGAAGATCATTTCCTGCGTTAAAAACTTTAAGTGCATGAATCTTATTGAAATCCTTAGTAGAATTATTTTTATTTATATATTTATTTATTTATATCGGGGAATAATCCCCATTAAACATAAAATCACAAAAGCATACATACTTCATAATTCATGAAAAGATATATAAATAGAAATATATAAAAATTCATAAAACACATCCTTCGTTACAATAGAATAATAGATTTAAATAAACCTACGCTGCTCGTTACAACTCTGATAAGTTGAGTCTGTAATGTTTAACATCTTCTACACCATAGAGACAGTAAGGGGCATATTTACAATATTTTGGCATAGGGCAGTGCTGGAAACCTTCTAGCTGTGCTACCCTACGTCAAATGAAAAGGGCAGGATTGCACCATACCTACAAGATATGGCACATTCCTGTGCTTTTGTGCTAGTGCCGGCGCACAAACTGCAGCTGAGCGCCAACGCAATCACCCTTGCACCACTGTGCAAGGGTGACTGTGTTGGCGCACAGCTGCAGTTAGCCAAGAGATGCCAGAAGGTCCTTCCATCTTTCAATAATGCCTCTTTGGCACACCACTGTGCAAGGGTGTCTGTGTTGTTGGCATGATTGTTTTTGTTCAGGAAGGGACACCTTACTGCATAAAAACATTCAAGGGAGGCATTTTTCTCATTTTATGTGTGCAGAATTCCTTTACAAAAACAACCTTTACACCTCTACTGGGGAGGTGTAGGCTTTTGATGCAGTCCCAGGTTTACAGCATTTTGTAAATCTGGGAATGTGTCGAATGCCATGGGTGTTACATGGAAACACCCACCTTAACGCCCATGGCATGCCTCCCTAACGCAGTATGAGGCAACTCAGCAAATTGTGCTGCATTGCCTCACACAATATCTATGTGGCCATGAAAAGCCACACAGAGTGACTTTACGTGGCCTCGTAGACATAGCTCTGCAGTGTGCGCCTCCGGAGCATCATTATAAGTGACGTTGCTGTGGCGCACGGGGCTTGTAAATGAGCCCCCAGTGTTTTATATGTCTGAACCAGAGTAATGAGCCAGAATTATTCAGATCTCTCACCTCGAAGAATGCTTGACGTAGGGGTAGTGGAGATTTACTTATCCATACTCTTAACCAGCAAATCAATGGTTTGAGGGCTACTACATGTGATGTTTTTTAATCCCAGATAAAAGCATAGATGATTAAGATGAGTACTGCGTAGCAGCATGAGTGCACCCCGTATGAATCCGTTCTCAGCTTTCGCTAATCCCCTGCATTGTTCCACTCCCCATAGTTCTGCTCCATAAAGAGCCACGACAAGACCTCTAGCACGATAAATTTCTAATGCGGATTTGATAGGTTGGCAGTTTGATTTATTTAATTCTTTACAATTGTGGACCCAGAGTGTTGCAATGTTAATTGACTTTTCGCGTATTGAGGAACCTAATACAATGAACTGGCAATTCTCACTCCCAAATAATCGAAATCCTTAACCCACTGTAGGAGGGAGGTACCTAGCTTTGTTTTCCCTCTGGGGGCGAAAGGCCATAAATTTAGTCTTGGAGGGATTTACTTCTAAACCATACTCTTTGCATGAAGTTGAGAACTGGTTTATAAGGTTCTGTAGGCCCATTGGAGTTTTTGAAACTAAAAGGTGTCATCAGCGAAGAGTAGGGCTGGGATTCTTTGATTAGCCAGTTTTGGAGGGTCACCGTTACAATCAAGCAGTGTATCAACTAGCCCATTTATGTCAAGTGTGACTAGGGTAGGACCTAAGATGCATCCTTGATGGATGCTGCTAATAATGTATATATGTTCAGTCAGCTCTCCCTTTCTACCCCATCCTACTTGGGCATAATTATTGCTATATAGGCATACTATTACATATAGTAGATTCACTGGTAGCCCTATTCTTTTTAACACGGCCCACAGCTTCTCTCGAGAAATCAGATCAAATGCTGTTCGTAGGTCATTTAACGCTACATACAAGTGTCCCTTAGTCATGACAGCTTTTCATAGAATTAAGGTAAAATGAAACACTTTTCAATGGTGCCTATGTGTGACCAGAAGCCAGTATGTAGGTGTGATAGAACTTCCTTTTCCACCATCCAAGTTTGAACCCTTTCCAAAGCCTGCCTATTGAATATTTTTTGCACTTTATCAATAAGGCTGGTGGGCCTCTAATTAGCAGGGTTGTCTTTATCACCTTTTTCGTAGATCATGATAATTTCAGCGCTCCTCCACTTTTGTGGAATCTCAGCCCCACTAGCTATGGAATTAGTTATCAAATTAAGTATGTAGCCCCAAACAACTGATTCAGAGCAGTAAAGATCGCCAGGTATTCTATTTAAACCTTGCACATTACCTTTCTTAGTGCGGACAAGGGCCATTAGTGTCTCTGCCAGGGTAAAAATGATAGAGGGAACTTCTTCTCTATCCTGGATAGTAGCTAAGTAGTCCTTGATACCAGCAGAGCCCATTTCATTATTCTGATTTGAATATAATTGGCTGAAGTGATTACCAATACATACGGATGAATGTAAAAATCTTTGTCTCTTTCTATGGATGTAGTACCATTAGCCAAGAGATGCCAGAAGGCCCTTCCATCTTTCAATAACGCCTCTTTGACTGAATTACACCAAAGATCTTCCTCACAATCCTTCTTGGCTGTCATTTGTGCATTTTTATAAGATCTTTTATTTTCCACAATATCAGCTCTATTGCCACTTTTTACTAAAGCATCACTTCCTGCCTGGTCATCCTACAGTCTGTGGTATACCATAAAGTCTATTTATAGGTTCACCTGCTGATCTTTTTAAAGTAAATCGTGATCAATTCTATAAGTTCACTAAAGGTGAACATGATAGCTTGGGCATTACTAAACATTTTATTTAAAGAGCTTAAAGCACAAATATCTGCAGTGTATATATGTGCCAATGCATTCCCATCTGATTACATGATAGGCCGTTTAGCCTGTCCCTTGTTATTAGAATAGAATATTGGTGCATCCATTATACACGGCTTGCGACTACTGTTCTCTGGGGAAATATTTTCCACATCTAACGATAAAGCTTTATGATTACTAATCTGTCTTTCCAGAACCTTCATGTCCTGCAAGTTAGACCAGAGATCAAGGTCAAGTAGGATATAGCCAATCCTGCTACTTCAGGAAGCCCAGTTAAAACTATGATGCGCCCCCAGGTCTGACGACATGCGGCCATTATATACACATAGACCATAAGACATTGTTAGGGATGCAACTTGAAGAACTACTTTCCACCTTGATTCACTGACAAAATATCAAAACCACAAATATCGTGGGACATAAATATCATGTCAAAAATATCGAGCACAATAATATCGTTGTCCTATACTTATAATGTAAATAGCGAGAGAAAAAAATATCGTTATACACTAATATCGAACATAAAAATGCTATTTTTTAATATAAACCTAGTTAAACATAGTAAACATTAAGTGCCTGATTACGATGCGATTCAGACTGCAATCGACGGCTTGCCGGTTGCGATCCGAACCGCATCTACTGCTGCGGTCCGACCTACCCATATGATGCGTGCAGTCAGAGGCAGCAGGTGGAGGGTTCGACCCACACAATTCGACGGGTCAGTCGGAAAGGCCTCATAATCCCTTAAGGATGGCGTTTCCGCCGTCAGGATTGTAATGGTTTCCGAGAGCTTTTCCATGCCGGCCTTTCCAACATGAAAAGGCTGTCGGAAAGCAACATTGGTGGCCCCTAGCAGGGCCCTCCGCATGTGGGCCTTAGTGGCACCTATGGTGCCCCCCTGAACATCGGTTCACACACAGTGCAGGGATGTTTGAAGACTTCCATTTTTCAATGAGAGCTTCTGCTGCAGGCGGTTTCCGCCTGCCACACAAGCTCCCATTGAATAATGAAAGTTTGTGGCCACACCATATGCGGTCACATCCAAATAATGCAGTCGGAACTGCTGACCTGAGGTCAGTCGGTTCCCAATCGGCAGCGATGCCGGTCGGAGGCAACTTGAACCAACATCGTAATCAGGGCCTAAACATATCAACATTAAACAGTAATATAATGCAAATTAAATATATTTAAATAATTAAAAATTATATATACATTTTATACTTAGGAGGGGTAAAATGTACTATTCCCACACCAATCTGTGCAATAGTAGGGAAAGGGTTGAACTCAGGAGGGGTAAAATTTCCTATTCCCACTCCAGTCGGTGCAACAGTAGGGGAAGTGTTGGATTGCGGAGGCAGTGGCATAATGAAACTTGAGGGGGCCCCCCGCAAGGTACACAGAGGGTCCCCCCTCCGGTCTTAATCAGGAGCTCCCAGGTCAGGGTACTGTGCTGAGGGAGCCCTTGGAGCTTGGAGTGCGGGGGCCTATGTTACCCCACTGTGCAGAGGGGTATAATTTACTATTCCCACTCCAGTCTGTGCAACAGTAGGGAAAGGGTTGGACTCAGGAGGGATAAACTTTACTATTCCCACTCCTGTCTGTGCAACAGTAAAGAAAGCATTGGATAGACGAGGGGTAACATTTACTATTTCCACTCCAGTCTGTGCAACAGTAGAGAGAGAGAGTAGTTCACTTTAAACAAAAAAAGTATTTTACCAACTGCATTAAATAACAAATATAAATATTTAAATCTAAAAATAAGTATATAATTTTTTTTAAAATAACAAAATACATATTTATTACAATGTTTAATAAACATTCTGAATTAAAACAAATAATGCCAACATAATTAAAATAGTACTCTATATTTTCACAATTATACCTACCAACAAATATAATGTTATTTACAATTAAAAAGCATAACACAATTAGCACATAATATAATAAAGAACAAATTTTTTAAACAATAAATAACTTTTTATGTTTATTATTACTTAAATCACTTGCTATCCTGTGCCTCTACAAAGTAAACAACACACACCAAAAATATATCTTCAAATTATAATAATTACAAATGTTATGTAGTTAATTATCAATTATTAGTAATTCTCTAATAATAAAATAATTATATTTAATTAACATCCCACGGGGCATGGCCAAGCAAGATGGCGGAGTAGACGTGCTTAACAAGAGCTCCCGTCATCTCCACATCCGATTAGCATCCTGGTGATGGAAATTCAATAATCCACGCACGACAAACCCTTGAACCCCTTCATCTGCGTGGGGGGCCCCTGCAAACTGAGTTCGAGGGCTCCATAAGATGGCGAGGTATACAAATCCCCCCGCCAGACACCGGAGGCCGCGGCCATCTTCCTGGGCTTCCGTGCACCGGCAGGGTCGGAAGACCGGAGGAAGGAATAATAGCCATCTATCTTTGGCCGGATTTTTTGGGGGACTGAAATTACACCGGGGGCCCTCCCGGTGGTACCTGCTGCCTCGATTGACATGTGAGGAATGCCTGCGGCACGGGTATGAAGGGCGCGGCTTGCTGGGGAGCTGCGCGTTCTGAAGTCCTGCTACGGCCCGGCACGGGGTGCGTGTTTCCGCTGCTCATGCCGCCGATTCCCGGTGGCCTTGCTGGGGCCGGACTGGCTCCCCCGGTGAGTGATGGACCGTCCAGGGAGCCGGCTCCCGGCGCTGGGAGGCCTGGCCTACATCTGCTGAACACACGGCTACCCCACTCGGGGGCAAAGACGGACTGCGGCAGTGCGGCCGGCGGTGGGAGAGCCCAGCAGGATCTTCAGTTGCGGGTCCTCGGAGAGGGAGGTAGGAGCATAGCCATGCATTAACTGAGTCCAGCTGTATTTGCTGGCATTAGCCTACATTGTGCGCCCGGGGCTGAATTTGTGCAGGGCTCTCAGATCCTGACTGGGGTTCCGCTAAATGCGCGGGAGGCCCAAATGAGATAGACCAGCGGATGTTGGATTACCCCCAAGGATACGGTGCAATTACCAGGGGGAGATCTGAGGAGGTTTTTGGGGACTAATACCTCTGTTGTACACCGCCGAGGCGGAGGACACAAAAGAAAACTTCGCTATAACTTCGGGCTCTATCTCCCGGACCTGCATGCCCTGTTGCATGATGGCGAAGGATAAAGGGGGTAAGGTGGCTCAATCCAACAAGATATCAAACTATGCCCAGCTGCTCACCATGGACCAGGGAGCCTCGGCTATGCTAATGCCCACGGAAACGGAAGCGCCGCCACTTGCCGCTGATAGACCCCCATATATTGCGGAAATACTTACAGCTATCCATGCTACAAGTGACGAACTGAAAAATAAGATCGAATCTGTCGCGATTGACGTTAACCTGCTTCGTTGCGACCTGCGGAAAATTTTGGGGAGGGTTACGACCACGGAGCATACAGTGGACACAATGCAGACGGAGCTGCACAGCCTCAGAGACACTGTGGTTACCCTCCAGAAAAAACTAGTGCGCCTGGACGATCAGGCTGAGAACGCAGAGGGACGGTCCCGGACGAACAATCTCCGTTTTATTGGATTCCCGGAAAAGGCAGAAGGTCCATCTGCGGAGCTGTTCCTCGAAGAGTGGCTGATGGAAGTCTCAGCCCTCCGGGGGCTCTCGAAGTTCTTTACAGTGGAGAGGGCACACAGGGTGCTTGTGCCTCCCCCAAAGCCAGGGGCACCTCCCAGAGCCATCATAGCCCGCTTTCTTAATTTCCGGGACAGGGATTCCATACTGCAATTGTCACGTAATAAAGGCCAGCTACAGTATGAAGGACCTCATATTGCGATATATCCAGACTACACCCAGCGGGTGCAGGAACAAAGATGCTCCTTTTTGGCTGTGAAGTGCCGCCTGCAGGACTTAAACCTTAAATATAGTCTTTTCTACCCAGCCAAACTGAGAGTGGAACATAATGGTAAAGCACTGTTTTTTTTCACAGCAGGAGAAGCAACTGATTGGCTAGATACACGTGGCTCTCCGGGTCCTTGCCTGGTCTCCTCCACGATGACACCTAGCAAACCGGGCTCCTGCAACCAGTCTAGGAGCCGTTGTATGCAGAAACACTCTCAGGACAGTACCAAGAGTCGCAGCCCCAGTAGGATTAGGGTCTGCCCGGATGGCACCTTGCAGGCCTCAGACGTCGTCCCAGACTCGAGGGCTTCGTCATTAGGATGCCCGTTGAACAGTAACGTGAGCGAAGATACTGATGCATGATACAGACCAGAAATGGGGACATTGGATCTGAACTATTTGTGGACACTACTGCTCGGTAAGATCGGCCTATTAAGGGGTCTGGAGTGTGATAGGGAAAATGGATTACATCACAAACTTTTTCCATACGCAGTGTATTGTATGACAGGGGCATGCCCCCCCAGTGACTGGTGCCTGTCGATGGAGGCGGAGGCTCCGCCTCACACCTTGACAGCTCACCATTCACTTCTTTGCTTCGGAACAGGGTGGGATGGGTGGGAATGTGCACGAATGGGTTGTTATTTTATATAGTTGTGCTAGTTTGAACTTGCAGAGGGCGTGACACAGGGAAATGGGGCAGCATCCACATGCCTTCACCGAGCGTAGGTTCGCCAGGGAGGGAAATGTGATAGTGCCCAAGGGGAGGGGGGAAGTTGGGGTAGTTCAATGTTGGGGCAACCAGACCTTCCTTCATGAGGAACTGCTTGTGGATTACCAATTGTTGTACGGGTGGGAGACACCGTTCACTCTCTTGAGGGACAGGCGGGACTACCCTGGGAGGAGTACTGAGGGGGGTGTGCTTTGGCGTCCACCATGACCAAGCTACTTACGTGGAATTTACGAGGCATTGCTGCTTTTGACAAACGTAGATAAAATATTCGCTTAACTAAAGAGGTATAAGGTGTCAGTGTCATGTCTCCAGGAAACTCGCATTTGGGGTAACTCTATCAAATGTCTGAAGAAAAGATAGCGGGGACAACTTTATGCCACCTCCTACTCTGGGTTTGCAAGGGGTGCCCTCATATGGGAGGCACTGGGGGTCCCGTTCCAACATCTACATCATGTGAGTGATACCGATGGGCGATATGTTATATTGCATGGGAGGCTCGATGGTTCGGAAATATGTATTATAAATGTATATGCCCCAAATGATGACAATTTTTCCTTTTTTAGTGATCTCTTTGCGGCGGCCTCTCCATACCTTGGGGCTCCACTAATGTTGACTGGGGACTTTAATTGTGTAATAGATGGTGCACTAGACAGGGAACCCCCTAAAATGCATACAAAGCCAAAGATGACATTGGCGCTCCAGGGAATATTACAGGGGTTACAGCTTCGGGATGTATGGCAGGAACGTCATCCCGTCACAAAACAGTTCTCTTGCTGTACCCCAGCCACGGCTACTTCCAGCAGACTGGATTACTGGTTTCTCTCTTCTGATTTAGGTCAAACGGTAGGGGGAATAACGTATCAATCGAGATATTTGTCAGACGACTCCCCGGTTCTGCTGGAGTTGGGAACTAAGTGGGTCAGGTCTGAGATACCTCTGTGGCGGCCGAAAAGTGAGGCACTGATGGACCCCCCTTTGTAGCTACGGTGTCTGTAGAGGTAAGTAACTACTTCCGGGAAAACTGGGAATCAGCCTCTTGTCGAGCCACCGAATGGGAGGCTTTGAAGGTTGTAATCCAGGGCATTTGCATGAAAACCACCTATGGAGAGCGGACTCAGCTGGAAAGGGATGTAGCTGCACATGAACCCAGGCTGGGGAAATTTCAGATGGAACTTAGTACGGACCCCAGAAACTGAAAGAGTGGACTGACACTAAGGAGATACTTATCACAGACCTTCGTAGACTAGAAAAATATGTCTACATGACGTATCGACAACGACTCTATAGAGAGGGTGATAGGACTGGGGCCTTGCTAGCAAGTCTCGTAAGGCAGGAGACACTGGCCACCCCAATACTGCAAATACGCAATGCGAAGGGAACAATACACTACACACAGAGGGCTATTGAGGACACATAAGCAATACATCTAGAAAATGTATACACCAGTCGCGCAGAGTCCGAGCCGAGCCATTTGACCAGCTACCTGGATGCACTGCAGCTATCTTCTATTACAGAAGACGAGCAGGAGGTACTGAGCTCACCAATCACTAAGGAGGAAATAAAGAGGGCCATAGGACGCCTCAAACCGGCAAGGAGTCCGGGATCTGATGGACTCCCTGTAGAGTTTTATAAGTGTTTCGCACCGCTTTTGGTGGATAGACTGCTAGAGGGTTATAATGAAGCCCTACAGGTGGGTTCCCTCCCGACTACTATGAGCGAAGCCCTAGTCGCTATGATCCCAAAAAAGATAAAGACCCTGACTCGCTGGGGTTCATATAGACCCATATCCCTTTGGAACATAGACGCAAAGATATTGAGCAGCATTATGGCTGGACGCCTTCTTCCATTCATGACGCGTCTAATTCACGCTGATCAGGCAGGGTTTATCCCCAGACGGATCACTTCATGCAATTTAAGACGCTTGGCACATGTGTGGCATGCTCCTAGCTTGGCTGGATCTGACAGTGCAGTCGTGTCCCTCGATATTGAGCAAGCGTTTCACTCCGTGGAGTGGCCTTATATGTGGCGGGTCCTTGAGTATATGGGGGTTGGCGATCAGTACCTTAACTGGGCTAAACTGCTTTAAGCAGCCCCAACAACCAGGGTACGGGTGGCCAGGACTGTGTCGAGATGGATAAAACTGGGTAGGGGAACAAGACAGGGATGCCCGTTGTCCCCCTTGCTTTTTCCAATCTCTTTGGAACCAATGGCAGTTCGTATAAGAACAGTCATGGATAATTGGGGAATACAACTAGGCACCACCAATCATGTGATATCACTATACGTGGACGACACGCTGGTATATCTGTGACAGCCAGAGGAATCCATCCCGGTATTACTACGAGAGCTGCGGCACTTTGGTAGACTCTCGGGGTTGCGCATTAATCCCGGCAAATCTATAGTGATACCGATGGGCAGATTGGCCACACTCCAGCCGGAATTAAGATCAAGCATAGACCTACCATGGGCGTAGAAGGGGAGAGATATTTGGGGATACGCCTGGCCTACTCCGCTGACACATTTCATGCGGCCAATATGGGACGTGTCCTGGAGGTACTACAAGGCTCGGGCCGCTTCTGGACTGATTTGCCACTTTCGCTTATGGGGCGCATAGCGATCGTTAAAATGATTAATCTCCCACGGTGCCTATATGTACTGCAACACTCCTTCTATGTGATACCCAGATCATACTTTACTACATTTGATGCTCTAATTGGCACTCTCCTATGGGGGAAAAAAATACAAAGAATCCGATTAACGACGTTACGAAGGACGTGGGAGGGGGGTGGACTAGAAGTCCCACTGTTGGACCTGTACTACATGGCATCACAACTTCGATATGCAGTCCACTGGTTGGTCGATGACGATAACTGGGAGAAAAACCTACTGGGCAGTACATATGGAAGGGACTCGTTGGTGGAACTTTTAATGATGGGGTCATCAATTCCCGACAACCGCCCATATGTGATACGACAGTGTGGGAGCAAGCGGTACGGAGAGTGGTCCAACATGCCCCATATGCACCAGATATGCTTTTTATGGGCGGTCAGGCCGTTTGCCGCGATTGCGGACTCCATGTAGGTTGGCCGCTGGAAGGAGGGGGGATGTCTACTGATGGGGGACCTTTACAGTGAAGAACACTTCCTAACTCGTGAAGAGGCACAAACTGAGTTTGGGCTTGGGCCAGGCGAATTTTTACAATATGGTAAAATATCGAGTGTCGCACGGGAGCTCTGCCATAATTTCCCAAACGAGCCGCCCGTCACTAACATACTCAAAATGATGATAGAGATGGTACGAGGTGGGCGACTTGTCTCCCATCTATACAGAGCACTGAGAGAGGACCTCCCGAGAGAGCCGCTGGGCCTTCAGCAGAAATGGGATGTGATCTTGGAAGAACCTCTGACGGAGGCGGAATGGCGGAAGGTACATGCTGGGGTGCATAAAGTAAGTGCGAATGCTCGCTTTAAACTACTTCACTATAACATCATACATCAGGTATACTTAACCTCGCGCACACTACATATAATATACCCCGATCGGGAGAATTGCTGCCCTAGGTGCACCACACAGGGGGCAGATTTAATCCATATGATTTGGCAAGGCCCCATATTGCAACCCTACTGGTAAAGAGTCTTAGAGAATCTGGGGGAAGCCACGGGGTGGACCAGCTCTCTGGAGATTAGGACGGTATTACTTGGCCTGTTACCGGCACCGAAAACCAAAAAAGCTGAGCAGACACTTTGTGAACCTGGGACTGGTGCTAGCCAAGAGACGAATCGTAATTGCATGGATGCGACCACTCCCTCTGAAATATTTCAACTGGCTACGGGACACGAATGAATGGGCAACAGCGGAACTGGTCCGGATGAGGTTCGTAAGGAAGGATGAAAAGGCAGAGGACGATAGACTAGCCTGGGCATGCATGATAACAGACCTCCGGAAAGGGCAGGGACGGCCTACTCAACAGGATAGTGAGAGGGACGGTACACAGGCAGACAATTCGGGCAGACGCCCGTATAGCCATCCCCCGCCACTCGAATAACATAATTGTGTTGGAACTACTGGTAATCACAATGAGCAAAACTGAATTGCCTTGAAGGAAGGGGAGGGAGGGAGGGGGGGTCATTGTTTACTGTTTAAGGGGTTTTGGATTTTCCTTTCTTTTTCTCATTAGCTCTATAGAGTGTTGCATCATCTGATGGTAAACGTTGATGAGACTGAAGAATGTTATACGTTATTCGATGATTGCTTTTCATGGACAGGGAACTTTATATTGTCTATGTGGAAGCAGGGAATACGTTCATTAATATGTATCGTGAATACAGGTCATGATGTGTTATATATACGATTTAAATGCCAATAAAAATATATAATTGTTTTTTTTTATTAATTAACATCCCACCTTTTATCCCTACAAACCCAATAACGCACACCTAATACACATTTAAAAAAATCTTAATTATATAATATACATAATTAATTATCAATTAAACAGTTAGGAGCAATTAACTAATAATAAATTAATTATATTTAATTACCTTCCCACCCTTTACCCCTACAAACACAACAACCCACAACTCATATATAACTCTAAAAAATTCTTAGTTGCACAATTTGAATAATTAATTAATTAAATATTTATTAATAATTAAAATACGTATTGATTATTATAATTAATTTCCTTCACACCTTTTACGCCTACAAAATTCACAACATACACCAAAATATTAAGAAAAATTAAATTAATTACACAATTTACATAATTTATTATCTATCAATAATAATAATTAAAAATTAATTAGTGAATAATTATAAGTAATTTACTTCCTAATCTGTACCCCTATAAACCCCACAACCTGCTATGGCATTAAAAATACAAATACACGATTAAATTATATTTAAAACTACTAAAAATGTACAAACTATAGTAAAAAACTTTAACAATAATAATACAAACAATTTATAATGTGTACAATGAAAATATATGCTAAAATACATAAAAATAATTAAATAACGATATTATTAACAACAATATTTTTGTCAATGATATTAACAGCATAGATACTTTTAACATCGATATTAACGACAGAGATATTTTTAACATTGATATTACTTACCTTAAAATCATTATTCTTCTCAACGATATTTTTCTACACAATATTTGTGCATCACGATATTTAAAACTGGATATTTCTGCTCCTCGATATTTTTTTTTCTATATTTTGTCTAAATGCCTTCCACCTCTGCTTTAGAGGAGGGATTGTCAGGATAGGAATACCCCTTTCCTATCCTCATCTTGGATAAGACTTTCGATTACTTCTGTAGGTTGGAAAGTCACTTTAAAATACCCAGGCAGAGTTAAATTGGTGTTGCTGTCAGTTACTTCTAAGGGCCTGATTACGATGCGGGCTGGAACGGCTCCGACCGTCGGTTGGAGCCTTGCAGCCCACATCGTAATCGGCTGGTCGGATACCTTTCCAACCGACCCATTTTGATGGGGTTGATCGGAAGGGAATCCGAATCGGTTTTCCAAATGGTGTCAGACGGGCTCGGATTGCCCGTCCGCCAGTCGGAAAACCTGCAGTAATCCCTCTTTCCACCCGAGGGATTACGATGGCAGATTCCCACTGCCTTTCTGTGTGGCCTTTCCGACACAGAAAGGCATTGGGAAACTGCCTTTGGGCGCCCCAGCAGGGCCCCCATGGGTGCAAGGCCACCAAATGGCGGCCTAGGGGGCACCTATGGTGCCCTCCTGTTGATCCCTGCACCCAGTGGCAGGCACCTTGAGGTGCCTGCCACGGGGTGCAGGGATGAACTGCACCTCTGCTCTTTACAATGAGAGCATGCATTCCGTTCGGAATGCATGCTCCCATTGTAAAGAATAGAATTAGGAATTAGGAATTAGTATTGCGACTGAACAGGGTTCGGTCGCATCCTAATTCCTGGGCTGAAAGCGACAACAGGAGGTCATTCGGTTCCAGTTCCAAACTGATGTCGGACGGACTCCGGTCCGTCCGACATCGGAATCGGCCCCTTAAAGTTCACCAAGGACCAGCAAGGTCTGTGACTCACTATTTAAGATAGAAAAACGGTTGTATATATTTGTTAATCTTAATACAAAGCAATCAGCAACCAAATTGATGTTAATCCCCAACAGATCAGTGGTTTAGTGTATAAGCCATCTTACTTTGAGGGCTGATGAAGTCTTTATCCATACAGCTAGGCTGTCCGACAGGCATCCAGCTGATGATGGGGTTGCCGCTATATGACAATTTATATAGCCTAATCTATTGGAACACACAAATAACCTATTTGTCTATGAATTCTCCCCAGCCTGGCGTGCTTAGTTTACATTTTATTTCTACAACATTGCAGGATAGCCGCTTAATTCCTGTAGTGCCTATCCTCGACAATGGATAGGAAGGGGCCAGATTAAACTTCTCCCCATGACTGATATCATTTGCCCCTATTTGTATTTCTAGATTCTCCATGGGCGTGGACTAAATGGGACAGGAAAAGCGGCCCTTTTTGATATTAAAAATAAGGGCCCTTGCTCGTGTCAGTCTGGCCCCTTAAGTCTCTTGTTGGCTTAGACTTGGGTATTTCAGTAGAGGTTATCCTTTTATTGGTGTCATGTGGGTCTCTCCTTCCTCTGGTTATGAATAGTAGATGAATTATTGCAAATTTACATCCCAAATATGTATATTCGATCCCTGTTGTGCTGGGTTCCCTCTCTGTGGTTGCTGCTCCCACGTACTTGCCCAATTTCTTGATCCCTGCTGTGTTTGTGTGGAGAACGGCAGAGCTTCCTGTGACTTATTGTAAGTTCTGATTGCCCTATGCTTGGTACTGAAGAGGAATGTTAATCATGTCCTGTTGCGTGGGGTTTTGTGGTGGCTGGCCCTGGCTCACTAACCTCTGCTGCTTTCGCTACTCATGGTATGCCTTTGTCCACCATTCCTCTACCAGGTGGCCTCGCCTACGGTAATAGTAGCACTCTATAATGTCTGGTTGCAGCCAGCCCCCGTAGCCTCCACTACCATAACCTGTTTGTGTTCCTGGACTACCTGTTTGGAACCCTCTAAAGTTTTGCAGTGGAGCTCTTATTGGGACTGGCACCATCTGCTTGGCTGCGGCCATCGCTGCTCCCTCGAGGGCAGTCTTTTTCAACTTATGCTGCACTAAGTTTGCTGTGTCTCCTTGGGTCTATATGTTTTTACTTGCTTCCAGGAATTCAGGGTTGCTGTGGGCTGGGTCAATCAGGTGTCCACACTAACTTAGGCATTGAAGATGATTGCTTTTTCTTGTGGTAGTCGAGTATATGAGCTTGTATTTCCTGCACTGGTTTGATATCAAAACCAACTACGCTGTCTAGCCCACTCGGTATCTTGGTAGGTAACCCTTTCTTCAAAATATTGTATACCAATGTGACTTGTGGGACTGTGTTGGTCCACGGTTGTCCGGTTTCCTTTCCCCATATATGCCTCATTCTATTTAGGAGATTGTTTATGCTTTCCTCTGGCTTCATGGTCTCCACCATTAGCCCTCCTACTTCAAGGTGGTCAGGGAATATTTCTCTCAAGTTGGTCCAGATGCGGTGCCTGTGCATTCTAAATGCGGCCCTGTCATGCAAGGTATTTGTTAGCGTGATTGCTGGAATTCGAACTTGGGTGAACACCGTGTTAGTCTTCTCCACAATTAGGCTGCTTAGCAGACTCCTAATGTCACCTATTGCTAGGCTGATACCTGTGGTGTTTTTCTCAAAGCATGGAATCCATTTCCTTCCCCCATCCAGCAATGATGGTAACTTTGTCCTCAACCCCTCTTTATCCATCTGGGTCAATGGCACATATACAATCCCCGCTGCACCCTTCTGCAGTATCGGGCACACTCTCATTCTAGGTGACTACAGGTTTCTCCTCAACATAGCGTTCCCATTTTGTGAGGCATTGCTGGGTGTGGAGGAAGTCCCAACCGGGGTTTCCTCCTTCATGCCTGATGTAATTCTCCGATACTGCCATATCCTCTGGCTCAAACGATCCTTCCCTCGGTCAGGGCCTGTCATATTGGTCCCTTTCCTCAGTCCAATCTGCTAAGAAGTTGCAAAACGGGTACGCAAAAGTCTTGTCTTCCTTTTTGGCTATTATCTCCCTTCGGGGTTAGTTTATCTTTATCATGCACTCATGTAGAGCAGCGGTTATCCTCGTCGCTGCTTCCCTCGTATGCATGCACATGTGGCATTTAGTTTTTCCTGCGTCAGAGGTGGGTAAATCCCAGGCTGCCTTGTCCCTTTATCTCATGGTAAGCCTCTCTCCTTTGTCAAATGGATGAAGTGGCTCTAAGCCCAGCAAATAACCTGTCAACTACCTCTGCCTCTTCCCAGCACTGCAGTCCGTACCTGACCCCGCTTTCCTGATGAAAAGAGCACACCGTTCTGTGCTCTTGCTCTAACTCCTGGTTGCATACCCTTTCTTTCTTGAGCCTCAGCTCACACCTTTCTTCCTCATGCCGTCAGGCCTGTCTCTTTTGCTCTGAGCTACGCACTGCTTTCGTTGTCCTGGCTTCACCTTCAAATTCACTCTCTGTTTTCTCCTCTGCACCTGGGCAAACTCTGTCGCCCCACCCTCGTCATTGGTTCCCGGGGGAGTGGAGCTCCCTTCATCTCCCGAGCTTGCTCAGTCACTATCAAGAACCACTACAAACTTTGCTGACACTCGTTTATGCTCGACTGAATCAGTGAGAGTGTGTATTTCATTTGCCTTTGAGGTGTCATGGGTTGAAACTGGTGGACGGGGAGTCAAGTTTTTGGGGACCTTCCCTAGGGACTTGGGCTGCACTGGAGGCGTGTGGGCTCACTTGCTTTTGGATTTCTCTGGCTTAGACCTAACTGTCCTTCAAGCTTCTAGTTGGGCGGTCCTGCTTACGCCACTGTGCTGGTCAAACGAGAGTACGAGCAGCATTGTATTCAGGCCCATAGCTTTTTAGTTTAATGTTTTCACAGTGCTAAGAGGTTTCTTAACACCCTCAGTATCTGGAAGGAGTGTGGTAGCTGCATCTGGCTTACTCCTGGGTGTTACAGGGCAGGATTGTGACATAGGGAAAAACTGAACCCAGGAATCTGGATGTAACTTGTGTGTGGCCAAGAGGGGCCGGTGATTCTCAAGTTATTATGTTACAGTTTCTATGATTACCACCTTTATCTAGGAGTGGATATTGGTAAACTATCCAGCTGATTTAGGAACATATTCCACACTAGTCTTCTTTTGGTAGAGAATAATATGTGATGAGAACGTAGTAATTTTTTTGACAAAGTAATTTTTGCTGTCAACCATTATTGAACTGTATTAAGGAATGTGATGATGTTGCATTGATTGTTTATTGAAAACTGTATTCTGTGAAAAACTGAGATCATGCAGATGCTATTCTAACATATCACATATTCGCCCTATGTTGTAATACTACATATGCATTTTTATCTTCTGTTTATCTAAATGTTCAATCGAACTGTTTGATGCAAATATTGTCAACGCTGAGCTCCTAGTACGTAATTTGTAAGAGTGCACCATGTACAATTGGCCCTAGGATTAGACAAGCCAAAGTACAAAGGGTCATTTGAGTTGTGTTACCCAAATTACTAAAATTGCCATGTATTTCCCATTGAAGCATATGGAAACTAGACTCCCCAAACAGACAAAGAGAATTCATAATTTTTTCCATGAGTGGCATTTACACACAAAGGCACACACATTTCCCTGGCTTAAGGAGGCAACATTTGACAGCGTCAATGCATGCACCCTTGCACCATAGTGCAAGGGTGCTCGCATTGCATACAGGAATGTTTTTGTGCAGGAAGGGACAACTTCATGCACAAAAACAATCCTGAGAGGCATATTGCTCTTTCTATGTGTGCTGCAGAATGCATCACCCAAGAAAGAGGAAGTAATGAGGAGAAATAAAGATATTTCTCCTTGTTATGCCTCCCCTGAGAAGGCGTATTTCTTTGGTGCTTTCCCAAGGCCTACCACTCTTGGTAAATCTGGGAATGCGTCAAAAACCATGGGAGTTGCATGGGAACACCCACCAATGCACATGGAATGCCTTCCCAGCCAGAGTAAGGCAATGCAGCGATTTGCGCTGTGTTGCCTTCATCATGAATTATGGAGCCACTCAGGGCCATGCAAAGTGGCCTTGCGTGGCTCCATAAATTACATGTAAGGTTTGCATCACACATGTATCACATCGTGTGGTGCATACGCGATGCAAAACAAATTGTATATATGCCCCATAATGTATATTATCATAAAGGATTCCTTCACACTTAGGGCCTTATTACGACTACGGCGGTCCATTGGACCGCCATAGTTGTGGTGGCGGTCCATGGACTGCCAGACTGGCGGTCCATGGACTGCCAGACTGGCAGTCCACCTGCCATATTCTGACTATGGCGGTCAGACCGCCAAAGAACCACTGCTACCGCCAGGGATTCGCGATCCCTGGTGGTCTTGCAGTGGTGTGAGGCTATTAATATGCTGGCGATGCCGCTGCAGCACCACCAAGCATTTTACTAGTTTCTTCACCGCCACAGTTTTCATGACAGTGCAACCGCCTTGAAAAGTGTGGCGGTGAGGAAACTGTTGCCTCTGCGCCAGGGTATGCATGCAAGGTGGCACATGGTGTGTCCACCTATATACATGCACCCCCCCCCCCAAGTTCCTGCAGGGCATGGATTGAACAGTCCATGCCCTGCAGGAATGTGCAATAGTGTTCCCATTGCAGTGCCTTGTTAAGGCTTACTTATGAGCCTTAGCACGGATCTGCCTTGGGCCAGCCACCGCAGGACCGCCTGACCTGGATTCCAGTCGAAATCCGCCGGGCGGTCTCATTAAGGGTTTGGCGGTCTTGGAGCAGGGCGCTGGTGTGGCAGCCCGCTCCAAGACCGCCAAACTCATAATAAGGACCAATGGCACTGTAGTAGTAGGAGCTCAAAGTGATACTGAATATGAGCAGCTGCCCACTTAACTAGACCAATGTATCATCTGAATAGGTAATGACAAGCATTTTTGAGGGTCAATATCACGGTGCACATCATTTACAAATTATGTCTATCATAGTCCTAATGTTTAAAATCTATAAAGCAATTTTCTCCTTCCTAGATGCTTTACATCAGCCCTAGGCGTCCTTACAGAAAATTCTACTTACACTATTCTCAGAGCCAGGGGATTTTTCAATTGGAATTTGTACTATGAACGCATTCTTTCCCAGGCTATTCATATGCAGGAGAGCCCTTTAACAAGCAGCAATCCTCCTGCTGGCAGGAAACACTGTAATTCTGTTGGATAGCAGGAGCGCTTTTAGAATTCAGGATACATTCAGTCAGACATTTGTAAAGCCTCCTCAAGAGAGACCTTAATTTCATTTTTAGTTGGACAGTCATAGCAAGGAGTAAAAAGAGCCAGACTGCACTCTCATCACTGGAGATGTCTTGATATCTTCCCAGAAAGGAGTCAGGCTGTCAATTTGAAGCCTGAACAGGAGGAACTTTGCTTCTAAAAAAAGTCTTGTTAAATCTATACCTTAAATTAAGAAATCTAACTGCAAATAGGATATTGTCGAAAGTCAAACTGTTTAAAATTGTGTTTTGGGTTTGGAACTTCTTTCCAACTGGGTACAAATTTGAACTCTATCATCACATCGATTACACTCCTGCGGAGTAGCGCATTACCCATCTTCAAGTGATGTTTGATGCTTTGTAAGGCAACAAAGTGCAAAATATATGTAACTACATAATAAATGTCAATACAATAGAAATGGTGGCATAATTTTACCATGTACAACCACTTACCATATCTGCACTCTGGGAAGCAGTGTGGGTGATCTTTGCACTGGTCGCTCTTTTATTAGAGTGGCATTTATAGTGATTTGAAAAACAACATTCATATTCATTAACCATAGCACATGAGGCTGGACCTAGGCAGTAGACTACAACCACAACATTAATAAAAAAAACACAGTTGCTCAGATGAAACAATAAAGCATTGCACACCTAAGAGCAGCAAACAAAACGTCAACTTTTCAAAAAGATTAACCTAATTTTGTCAAGTATTTGATGTCTTCTTGTTGAACATGTTTCTTGAGGAAATATATGATTGAGCGTGATAGAAAAGGCTCGCTTCTACAGCACACAATATTTTGTGGGAGAATTTTATTTAAAAACTTTCTCATGCCAATAGAAGGCATTGCAGAGTTTTAGTCCCACAAAGTTTCTATCTTTTTTTGTACGTGCTTTCTGTGTGAAATAAAAAAGCTTCGCCAACTTCACCAAAAAGAACAAAGTGAGCAAAGTCGACTAAAAAAATCTTCACGACATAGGAGTGGCTGTTGTTTCCTAACTGTAACCCCTTTTGAAATTCATAGGAGAAGCATATTGTTGTAGGGGCGGCCCCTATCCCCAAACCAGTAATTAAGAGTCTGGGTCTCCACATTGACTCTGACCTCTCTATGAGCGCCCAAGTTAGCGCAGTTACTTCGGCCTGTTTTGTCCAACTTCGTAAACTGCGCAAGATCAGACGCTTTTTTAGTAAAGAGGCCAGTATTCAAATTGTGATTGCTCTTATCCTTTCTAAATTAGATTATGGAAATGCCCTCTACCTTGGCATCCCATTATATCTGAGACATCGTCTCCAGATGATTCAGAATCAGACTGCTAGAATCATCCATCTTAAGGACAGAAGATGTCACATTACCCCGCTACTTAAAGACCTCCACTGGCTTCCAATGGAGCAGCGCGTGATGTTTAAGATTGGCTGTCAGGGCCGGACTGGCCATAGCGGGCACCGGGCGTTTCCCCGGTAGGCCGCTAGGGTGGGGGCCGGTTTTGGGCCCCTGGGGGCCGTTTTTGTTATCGGGGGTCGGCAATATCGGCCCCCTGTAACAAAATCGGCCGAAACCGGCCCTCGCAAACTGCTCGGCTGCACTCCCCCTCACCCCAGGGGGTCCGGCCGAGCAGTCTGCCAGGGCCGGTTTCTGTTCCCAGTCCGGCAAAGCCACCCAAGAAACCGGTCCTAGTTTCATCCTATCGTGCATCAGTAAGCACTTGCCCCAACGTAATCTGAGATCGAGACACCTGAATCTTTTGACGGTGCCCAGATTTAGACGGAAACGTATTGGAGGGACCCGGTTTTCCTATCTGGGCCCGAAGTTCTGGAATTCACTGCCCACTTCTATTAGGCTGGAGGTTAACTACATGCGGTTTAGGAAATCTCTAAAAACCTGGCTATTCTCCCTGGCCTATAACTAACTGATCCTCTATCTGCTCTCCTTCTCTTCTTCTTCTCAAACTCATCAGCGCCAAGAGACCTGTAGGTGAATTTGCGCTTACATAAATTCCTATATAACATAACATGTAAGGAAACAGAGAAGACGGTTAGTGGGTGCAAAACAACTCATTTTTACGCCAGGTAGCCCATTTCAATTTGACAGTTTACCAAGAGGAGCTTTCTAAAAATTTTCTGTGAACTTATTACTTAATGTACACCAGGGGGCCTATTTTTAAACAATTCATGCAACGCAGCGCAGCAAGTGTAGTTCCTGCGCTGTGTTGCATGAAGACGTGAGAGCAGAAAAGTGCTATATTTTCAAAGACTCTGCTGTCTCCCAGTGCCAACGCTGATACCCTTGTGTCATGCTGCAAGAGCGCCTGCGTTGTGGTCAGGATAATGTTTGGGCAGGAAGGGACACCGTTCTGCATTAAAACTATCCTTTTAAACTATTTACTCTTTGTGTGTCTGCTGCGGAATGCAGCAAATATGCAAAAAGGAAATAAAAAGAGGAGAAATAAAGATATTTCTCCTCGTTACACCAGCCTCAGGTAAGCGCAAACCTATCTTTACTAGTCTTTGTAAATATGGGTTTGTGTCAAAATACATGGGTGGGGGATCCTGTGGAGGGCCGTCCGAGGCCTGTGAGCACCAGTGCAGACCTTGTTGGGCAGTCGGCTGGGGTGGGACTCGGTCCCCCAGCATCCAGTGCTTTCTGTGGCGCGGGAGGTGATGTCAGTCCTCCCGGCACCATAAAGGCAGCCTCGCTCTCCTGCAGCGCTACGGGCACAGGTGTGCCCCTGCTAAGCCTGGGCCAAGGGCGGGCCCGTCCACGCCCATCAGCGGCGCCAGAGGCTGGGCCATCCCTTCTTGGCCCCGATATTGTTACCCTCTTTTGTTTTCAAACCTGGAATCTGGGATCTACAAACCATGAGCATGAAGGATAGAAAAGACAGAAGGAGAGTCGGAGCTGGTGTCGTCTGTGCTGCCCTCATAGGGAAGAGGAAATCCAAAGCACCTTTGGTACATGGTGCAGCAAATAAGAAAAGACACACTAATACTAATACTTTTGCATGCATTTTGACTGATGCCATGGGGGCCATTAACAATGAAATCAGGATTTTTGAAGAAATGTTGGACGCCACAAAAAAAGCCCTATCGATAACTAATACAGGCAGCTCTACTGAGACAGTCCCCCCCCCAGGGGTAGTATTACTGACATACCCGGCTCACCAAGTAGGCCGACTGCGAACAAAGAGCAGGTTTTAAACCCCCCTGGGGAATTTGGGGTATCTGGGGCCGGCAACAGGGTAACCAACCAGTGTGTCTATGATGGCACATTGGATGTTACTTAGAACCCCATAGTGGTGACATACTTAGAGCCAACATGCAATCCCCCCTCAATAGGCAAAAAGAAAAGACTCCCCAAAAAACAATCAAAGTTGGGTTTTAAGAAAATCCCTGCTGTTACAAGCAAAGCTAACATCCTGGATGGTGATGAATTACAGGTTGAGAATTCACACGAGGTGGACAAATGTAATGTAGTTATGTCATCATCGACCCTGGCTGCTGATTTGGAGGGGGCAGACAAATGTAATGGAGACCATCTGTGCCAAATGTTTAAATCCGGCAGTCACGGCCTTAAAGGGAATTGAACTGACACTGAAGGATATAAAAGACCAATTAATTGATTTGAATGCTAAAAATAATGATAATAACCCAAAAAGGGGGTTGCCCGGTTCCTACAGTATGGGAAGTTCTGCTTGCGAACAAGTAATCCCTGATGGATCTCAAGCAGTTCGACCAATAACTCAAACAGGCAATACAACAAAAACAAATCAGTTTACCCCCAAATTCCATTTGTCCGACACAGCTAACAACCACAAGATGCCACAGTTGCTGGAACCAAGCTTAAAATCGGTAAGAAGTGGAGTTCGCCAATCCAATAGCTCGTCAGTTTCTAATACTACTGCTCTCCCTATTATCCAATTACCACCAGAGGCGTCCCCGCTGGTCTTTGTCTTAAAAAACATACCTACTCTGATAAATGGCCAATTGGAAATGGAAGCTCAATTGAAAAATAAGGTTATCCATTGGCTATGTACATCTCTGGCAGGCATAAGCACCAATTTCGCCTCATAAAATATCAGAACTTTCCATAGAGTTCAATAGATAGGCATTGTCCCAAAAGGGAAGCAGGGCGATTGCATTATTGTTAACTTTATCAATGCTCGGATAGTGGGCCTTATCTTGCACAGTCTTCCCTATAACATCCACAACCAACATGTGAAAGCGGTCCAGTAAGTTTTTTTATAGACCAAATACTGTGAAACATTCACCCCTAGACAGTCCTCTGTTCCCTAGCCAACAACCTATCACTCGCCTGTTCCCAACTTACAGCCGTTTCTCATCACTGGCCGATGTTGACTGACTGGAACTTGCTGTCTCCGACATGAATCAAGAAAGCAGAGCTAAATCTGGCGACCCGCTTAATATAGATGTATCGCCCAAACCTACTCCCAAGAGTCCCCGTCCACAGCAGCTGTTTTGTATACACATTGTGCACATATGTCCCAGCATACAATCAATTTAGCAACGGAAACAGTAAACAAAGGGTGGGACTCAAAGCTTCTATTTTGGAATATAGCAGGGATTTACCATAAACTGCAAGACTCTGAATGGCTAGCCATGATTGGTGATTATCAAATTATCTGTCTACAAGAGACATGGGCTCGCGAGCATAAATTTCTGAATGGGTTTCATACAATTTCAACTTCTGCGGGTCCAGCCCCACAGGGCCACAAAAGTGGGGTTTTACTAACTCTAATAAGTACAACTCTTCCCTGCAAAATAATGGATACGGTTACTGGCTCACCTTTTTTTTAGATTATATGTATTAAGCTGCGGTCAATGTCTATGATAATTTTGATCAATTTTTATCCCAACAACTTTGATTCAAATGACCTCACTATTATAGACTCCATGGGTACTGCACTTAATAAAATCCCTGAAAATATTTTGGGGGATTTTTATATATTGTGGGGGTGAGTTTAATTTGAGGCTGTGCCAATATACTAGCAATCTTGTTTGTGGCCTTTGGGACACTGACTGTACTGATTTCACACACTTTATTCACAGTCCATGCGGCTCTGCCTTAAATACTCTTTTGTTAACATACAATATATTGCTAACTGCTGCTTTGCTCAGTGGCCCAAGTGACAGACAGGTTTCTTTTACGGGGAGAGGCTCTGGGAGCCTAATCGACTTTATTGCCGTCTCACTAGATATTAGAGACACTTTTACAGATTATGTCATCCTACCCACCAAAATGAATGATCACAACCCTCAAGTAATCTGTCTAAAACTGGGCCTAACATCTTGTGTAACCACGCAGCTTGTACCTAATGCTGGTTATTCTAAAAATCAGGGATTTAGGCGCAGGTGGGTGGAGGTAGACTCAGGGGAGCTCCTAAGGCAGTTGCTGGGAAGCTGTGAGAGTGAAATTGATATTTGCCTAGGATGTGATACCCCCTCAACAAGTATTGTTGAGGCATATTTGAAATTTGTGGGCGTATATCGGGGCTGTTAACAAAAAAACCACCAAAACGCCCGAATAAGGCCAAGAAATGGTTTGATGGACACTGCACAAGGGCACATATGCAACGAAAATGAAGCATTGAAAGTCTCACCTAGGGATATGGAGACAATTCGCTCATGTAGACGTCCCTACAAGACAACACTTGCTGCTAGGTAAGCGAGCCGAAGGACAGAGGCATGGGAGCAGCTGGAGAGGGCCTGCATAGAGAAAGATTCAAATACTTTCTGGAAAGTTGTTAACTCTCCGTATTTTGCTCACAATCACAATTGCAATACAGATTTACCCATCCTAGCTCAAACTTGGGTAACCCAGTTCAGCCTTTATTGACCCCCATCACCAAAATCAAGGACAATTGTCGACCGATCTTAATAAGGATAGGGGGTTAGGGAACTACCAGATGCTCATTGGATTAGATGAAGTTACCCTAGCTCTCACAAGATGCTCAAATAGTAAAGCGCCCGGGCCTGATGGGTTGCCAGTCGATCTGTTTAAGAACAATACCAAACTATGGGCACCCATTCTAGTTAACATTTTAAATAGCGCTATCCTGTGTGGGCCCCCCAAGTCCTGGTCCAGTGCCATTATAGTCCCAATTTTCATAGACAGCACAGCAAAAGTGTTGGGCAGAATAATTTTGGAGTGTCTGGAGAACTGGGCAACCAATAATGAGATCCTGACACCAGTCCAGTTCGGGTTTAGGAGGGGACTGGAAATAATTGACCAGTGCCTCAACCTTGCAGTCATTCATAGTAAATATGTACGGGATAAGAAAGAACCGTTATACCTCACCTTCATGAACCTAAGCTCAGCATTTGACAATGTTGACAGAGGTAAACTCTGGGTCAAATTGCTGGACTTAGGAGTGGAGACGGGGTTGGTACACATCCTAAGCAAACTATATGAGGATGTTGAGGGCTGTGTTAGGTACGGCACTAATGGTGAGTGTACCCCTTTTTTTAAAATCAGTAAGGGAGTACGTCAAAGGTGCATCCTTGCACCTTTCCTCTTCAGCATATATATAAATGACCTGGAAAAAAAGCTAGGTGTAATTGTGGCAGATCCTCCAAGAGCAGGGACCAGAGCCGTCCCTGTATTAATGTACACAGACCACTGTGTCCTTATGTCAAGAACAGCTATGAGTCTCCAGAGGTTGCTGGAGGGATTTGTGGCATACATGGGATCCCTAGGGCTACAAACCAACAAAACAAAGTCCTTTACTATGATTTGCGGCCTCTCTAATCAAGTCTTTTTTTATCCAGGGTACTAGATTGGAAACAGTGAGTACATTTACGTATTTAGGGATACCATTTGACAAGCCATGCAACTGGAAACACTTGGCCCGCGTAAGATGCTCTCAGTTCGAACAAATGTGGGCGCAATTCATAAGTTTGTTAAGAAACTAGGAACCTCCCCAATGGGTGTCCTGCTTAATATATACAAGGCCGATATTTCTCAGAAGCCACCTATGGAGCAGGAATATGGAGAACACATGAGCCCTCCCCACTACAGGTTGCTGAAAATAAATTTGTATGCAATCCAAGGCCGTAATCAACGATTGTATGAAGTTAGACAAGGCAGGCAGTATTGATTGGTTGAAATATGTCAAAACACAACTGACAATGATAGGGAGGCATGATCTTTTTAATCACCCCACAAGTATCACTAGGGCATGAAAACCCTGGTCAAGAAAGAGTGGATGGGATATACGATGAGAAAAAGAGAGGAGGTGGAGCTTAGCAAACGCTCAGTCAAAATATATGGCATGTTAGTAACAACTAGATTTATGGAGTCATATCAGCTTACCATCCCTAGTTCCCATCATTACTACCTAGTCAGATTCCGCCTTGGACTTTCACATCTACTGGTTGCTTATCCCTTAACAGCTAGATATGATCAGGACCTTATTACGTGTCCTTGTGATTCGGTCTCTGTTCAATCGCAGCTACACTTTTTGTTTTTCTGCAAGCTATACAAAAGGATTAGGAAGAATTTGCTAGTCCCACTGTTGAGGCCGATAAAGATCAAGCAAAGCAGAACTGCATTTCTATATTTACAGCTATTACAAACAGACATGGTCTGCCACACTGTTTACAAGTACATTTCATTGTTTATTAGTTCACAGAAGTTAGTGGGAAAGTAACTATTTGTCCTTATAACCCTATTAGTTATCGTTTAACTGTTCAGCTAGTTTCAAACATAGCGATCAGACCTTATAGATGTATAGGCTCAATGATTGTATCATACTCAGGGAAAGAATGGACTTTTAGTAAACATGACCATGGTAGCGTTCTCCCAGCATAACAAACTCTTCTTCATATTGTATGCGCATTTTTTGTGAATCTAGGCCCACGTTATGGAATCTCAAGTATATTTTTACTTTTTGCACTACAATTGCACTTTAATATGTATACTATTTTTATTACACCTTTTATGTTTATCTTTTAAAATGCAAGAGTATGGCCTCCACGCTATTGGTCGTGTTTGAGGGTGTTTTGTAGTTTTTAGTAATTTTATACAAAGATTTTATGGTAAATTTCACTGATTGGAACATAGTTCAAACGTCTGACATTTGCGGGTCTGGAAAATGTATTTTTAACTGATTGACATGGATCTTTTATGGTATATTTTAAACCGAATAAAGATTATTACTACTACTACTACATGGGTGGATGCAAGGGAACAGCCATGTAATGGCTACCTGATGAAAGGTAATGCATTGTCTTACAAAGACACGTAAATCTTAATTTGAATTGCTTTGCAAATCCCAAAAAGGATTTTGCGTTGAGACTGTGCCAAATAAGTGACACCACTCAACACCAAATCTTAGTAAATCTGTTCCAGATGTATATAAATAAACGTAAAAATATATAAATGTTAAACTTTCTGTGGAAGTAAGTTCCCTCAGTAAGGACAGCAGGAGACACAAAGTTGCAGAGACCCCATCCAGTCAGAGAGCCAGCTTAACTGCCACACAAGCAGTTCCAACCAAGTGCCTGGCAACGTACCCCACATTCCAGAACATGAAGAATGTGAGTCACAGGAGTATTCAGGACACCACACTTCCTCCCCCCTTCACCATCCAAAATAAAGTTACAATCTTTGTACAAACTTTACCAAACAAAACTACATGTACAGGATAGAGGCAAGGAATAAACGTAACTCAAAAAAAAAAAACAATCCAATGAAATAAGCGAAACAGTGCAGCTAATACGCATAGCAAAACGGTGTATAGGGCAGAAGTCCTAAGAAACATAATCTTGCAAGTGGCAAGGGGTACGCTTCAAACAACAAGGCCTACCACCTCTTTCATTCACAATAGCCTCTTTTGGAACAGGATTTTGAGCTGCAGCACGAGCAGTAGAGGCAGTAGCAGCGGTAGATCTAACCGGACATTTTGCCACTCTTCCCAAATTCCAGATTCTATGGTCACTGGTCTTTATTGCATTTTTGAAAACTTTAATCACCTCAAAGGGCCTACTGAATTTGGAAGTACCCCCCCTTTTCCTGGGAGACTTAATCTTAACCCAGTCACCCACATTGACAAAGGTATTCTTCACACCCTTCCTTTCATCATACCTAGCCTTCCTTTTATTCATCACCTCTCTTTCTTTTTCCTTCCAGCCTTCAGTTCTTCCTACTCCACTGTCCACCAGCAACATCTTTGAGGTAACCCACAATGGGGCAACTTCTATGTTGGGAACCCTTCCTTTGAACAAGCGAAAGGGAGATACCCCGGTGGAAGAATGGGAAGTGAACCGATACTCTCGCACTTTTTTTTTAACAGCCAACTCCCAGCTTTCACCACAGGCAACAGATTGCTGCATGGTCTCTTTGAGAACTTTAATAAATCTCTCCACAACACCATTGCATTCTGGGTGATAAAGAGCAGCCCTCTTGTGCCTAATTCCCTTGGAGTTTAGAAACTCTTCCATGACCCTTGACGTGAATTGGACTCCGTTGTCTGACAAAAGCGTTAGTGGAAAACCTTCACGTTCAAAGAGTTCTTCTAGGAACTCAATCACCACAGAAGACTCAACTGAATTAACAATTTTGATGTCAGGCCACCGAGAAAACATGTCAATGCACACAATGACATAGCGGTCCTGAGTTTTAAGCCGCACAAGACCCAGAATGTCAATAGAAATGTCCGTCCATGGACCAGAGGCTTGTTCTCTAATGACCATGGGCTGTGTTCTGCATTTCAGAACCCTGTCAGAACAAGCACACTCTGCACATGCACGCACTGATCTCTCCACATGCACATCCATAGCTGGCCACCAGTAAGCCTCCCTGATCCTTTCCTTTGTTTTTGTGATCCCCATGTGTGACGCATGAGCACTTTCAATCAATTTGTCTCTCAAGGTAAATGGTGGAATGAGTTTGCTACCACGCATGAGGAGACCGTCTAAAACAGCAAGATTTTCTCTAACGTTCCAAAATCCCTTGAAATCCTCCTCACAGTCCTTCTCACACCAACCACCAGTGACAAAGGAGATGACTTTCTGTAAAGCAGCATCACACACCAAATTTTCTCTCCATACACTCTCAGAAATGAGACCTTCACTGATCAGGCATACATTGACTTCTTCTTCAAGCTCCTCACTACCAAACCACTCAACATCATCCACCAAATCACCATCTTCACAGCCGAGCCTTGAAAGACAGTCTGCCAAGACATTGTTGGAACCGGGCAAATATGAAATATCGAAATCAAATTCTTGTAAGGCCACCACCCATTTCCTTATGCGATGGGAAACAAAATCTATTCCCTTCTTTGCGAACACATCCTTAAGAGGTTTGTGGTCAATAAAAATCTTAAATTTCTTCCCCCACAAAAACTTCCTTAGCTTGCGCACCGCCCAGAACACACCAAGAGCCTCCTTCTCTACTTCTGAATAACTAAATTCCGCACCCCTCAATGGCCTGGAAATAAACAAAATGGTTTTCTCCTGTCCATCAACTTTCTGCAACAGAACAGCACCCAAACCAGTTGTGCTCGCATCAGTCATAAGGTAAGAGACTTTCGTGGGGTCAAAACTACCTAGACAAGGTGCATCATTGAGGTGTTTTTTGATGTTAAGAAATTCCTCCTCACAGGTCTTAGACCAAACAAAGTCACTCCCCTTCTTTAACAGTGATCTTAGACACAAAGTTTTCCCAGCAAAATTCGGAACAAATTTGTGATAAAGCTCTGCCATACCAAGGAATTTGACTAGCTCCTCCTTATTTGAGGGAGCTCGTAGATTGTTAATGGAACTTACCAAAGATGCTTTAGGCTTGATACATGCAGAAGACAGAGAATGACCAAGGTACTCTATCTCTTTTACATCAAATTTGCACTTGTCCGCTCTAAGAGTGAGACTTGCATCATGAAACCTTTTCAAAACAGACTTAAGCCTTGCGTCATGTTGTTCCAGATCCACCCCAAAGATGAGCACGTCAACTTGGTACACCTTGACACCATGGAGGCCTCTAAGAATACCCTCCATTGCCCTCTGAAACACTGACACAGAAGAAATTAGACCAAAGGGCATTCTCAGAAACCTAAACGTGCCAAAAGGTGTGACGAAGGCTGTCAGATCTTGGCAAGCAGGGTGAAGCTTGACCTGGTGGTAAGCGGAGGTAAGGCCTAGGGAAGAGAAGTGTTTTGCCCCTTCAAGTGAACACAACATCTCAGTTATGTTGGGCAAAGGGTAGTGGTCAACAATGACAGCTCTATTAAGCTCCCTCAAGTCCACACAGAGCCGGGCCTCTCCATTGGCCTTGAGAGCCATCACAACCGGAGAGACCCACTCTGTTGCCTTGACTTCTTGAATTATCCCTTTGCCTAAAAGTTTGTCCAACTCGGTTTTCATGCTCTCCCTAACTAATAGGGGATCATTCCTGACCTTGGCAATTTTAGGAATAGCATCAGACTTGATCCTTATGCGATGCATATAGTTTTTTAAACAGCCAAGATCACTTGCAAAAACAGAAGGGAATTCCTTGATCCAATCACAATTGGGATCGTTCACAACCCCGACAGGAGGTAATTCTTTCAAACAAACAGAAGGACATTCATTGGGGTCAAGAAACACATGCAAGTCTCTCTGATGGTACCAACTTATAAGCGAATCACCCTTCATTGAAACATAAACCTTCCAAGGATTAACCCTTCCCTTGAAGTCAATTCTACCCCAAAAATAACCAAGTAATTGTATTGTAACTCCACCATATCCTTTCGGTCTAATGTCTGGTTTTAAAAGAGTAACCTTGCCCAAAAGATTGCATTCATAAAAGTTCTTGGGAACCAGTGTGATCTTGGCCCCAGAGTCGAAGAGCATTTCGACGGGAGCATCGTTGACCAAAACAAGTTCTTGTGGACCATCGCTTGCATCACATGCAACTTGGAGTATCTCAATTTCTTCCAGATCTTCCTCGTAAAAGTCAACCTCACTGACTTTTTTATGCTCTTTGTTTGTTCGACAGCATTTAGAGACATGCCCCTTTTTCCCACATGCTTTACAAACAGCTTTCCATCCCGGACATTCTTTAAAATTAGCCAAGTGACCAGGGTTACCACACCTGAAACACTTTCCTTGAAAGTTTTTTGGGATGAGTACCTTTTGGGTGGGAAACGTTTTAGATTTAGTAGCCCTGTCTCCAACTACTTTAACATCAGTGTTTTCCTTCTTGTCATTTGAGGAGTCCTTACGTATAACATCAATACAAGCCTTGGAATGCTCATGAGTTTTGGCTATGGTGAGAACTTCTTGAAGAGAAGGAGAATCCTTTTGCCACAAGGCATCCCTTGCTTTATCTAGTGTGCATCCTAACATGAATTGATCCCTTAAGCGCTCCTCCAAAGTTGAGTTAAAATTGCAGGTGGAAGCTAATTTGCGTAAAATAGTTATATATTGTTCAACAGATTCATCATATCTTTGCATTCTTCTTCCGAAATGGTAGCGCTCAAGGACAGTGCTTACTTTAGAAAGATAGTGTAAATCTAGTTTTTTTATGCATATTTCATATTCATTTAGTGAGGCAGCATCATCATTAGACAGCTCTGGGAGATGTTCGAAGATTTCTTGCCCTTCAGATCCCAAGCAATGTAATAATAAGGAAGTGCGTCTCTCTGCACTTAACGAAGTACCACAAACACAAGCATAATGAGAGAATACCTTTTTCCATTTAAGCCATGAAAGTGGAGGATCACCAGGGGTAGTTAAGAAGAAGGGAGGGGCAGTAACGTTTTGCATGGTGATGTGTATTAATAAAGAAAATGTATAAGTAAAGTAACAACAAGTAGCACTCCTTTGCTGAAATATGGATCAAGATTTGCACATCAGTGAGTAATGCTTTAGCTGTGCACCTATAATCAAAAATGAAAACTGTTGCAAGAAATGAGGCGAGTTGTAGTAATATCAATGAGCTGTGCGTGTCAGAGAGTTGAAGACACGCAAGTAAACAGCATAAACAGCTATAAATTTTCAATCTATGCGCATACACTGCAACATAAACTGCTAAAAATGCACAAGTACTGCTGTGCGCATCAGCGATGAGTAGATTCGCTGTGCGTGTCAGCGTGTAAGAAAATTCCAGGAGACACACAGTAAAATCAGGGACTAAAGAATAAGCTGTCCGCCTCAGCGAATTATGCACAAACTCTGTGTAACCACCAGAAACCTTGTGAAAAGCTGTGCGCATCAGCGATTAATAAATTATCTGTGCGCATGTGATACATTTTATCCAGAATACTTGTCAAAAGCTGTGCACATCAGCAATCAATAAATCAGCTGTGCGCAAGTGAAGACAGCCGTACACGTAGTTGGAGTCAATGCTGGTCCAGGTTGCTAGGAAATAGCCGGAAACTTCTTCAAAATGGCCGCACGCTACATGGCAACATAGCGTAGGAGCAGCGTCAGGCAGACCAGGCAGGCAAGTCACGAGCACTTCTCCACGCACTGGGAAGTCAGACAATGAGTCAGGCACACGCACAGTAAGGTTCTCGTGCCTGCCCATGCCCTGAGGTAAACGTTAAAAGCCTCGCGTGGGGATCTCGAGCGCGTGACTCTTCTCGTGGGCAGGGATCCTCTAGTGCCCAGGGACCCCTTAAATTCAATTGGAAACGGGGCCAAAGCGACACAGAGATGCAGAGAAGAATGCGGAGAATCCCAAACCAACCACCGTTCCTCCTTACTTGTGGAGATGTTTTGAGTTGTCGAAAGATGACTGGTTCACGATCTTTTCAATGAATGAAGAGGATGAGTAAGATGAAATTTAGACTCATGGCGCGTCGCTTCTTTTCTGATGTTCTTCAGGAAGTAGATAATTGTAAAGATGATAACTGTTGGGGTCTCTGGGGTAAAAATCGTGTCAGCTTCTTAGTAGATGTCGAGTGAGCAGCATAGGTAGGTCGTCGCCAAAATGTGGAAGTAAGTCCCCTCAGTAAGGAGAGCAGGAGACACAAATGTTGAGTTGAAGGAAGCTTTATTAGGACACAAAGTTGCAGAGACCCCATCTAGTCAGAGAACCAGCTTAACTGCCACACAAGTAGTTCCAACCCAGTGCCTGGCAACGTACCCCACATTCCAGAACATGAAGAATGTGAGTCACAAGAGTATTCAGGACACCACACTTTCCTTAGCTTTCATCATTAAATAGCATATAAGAACCAAAATAAGCTAAATCTATAAATGAAATGGCAAAACGAAATCTTATAATGGAAAAGTACAGATTTTGCCCCTTCCCTACAGTTCTAACAATTGCCATCTTCAGTACTTGCAAAGCTATTAAATATCGATCTCAAATTAACTAGTACTTCTTAAAATGTCCTTTTTAACAATAAAGTGCTTAAGGTAAATACATTGCTCTACAGCTAGCTGTGGGTGTTAATTTCAAGTCAGCTGTTTCATGTTATGTTTTTAGAAAAGGACAATGGTGTAATCTGTTTAGTTGTCTAAAATGAAAAATACTATGTAACCTCGAATGACAATGAAAGAGACACTAATGAGACTGAAGAGGAGTATCCCCGTAAAAGTCTTAAGAAGGAAAAGAAGAGGGGATTTATAGAGCTTTTCATAATATAGTGCTACATTTACATAGGTTTCAGTTTGCGACTACCTAACAGCGAATGTTTGTGATTTGCTCTTAGGTAATCGCAAATACCTATGTACTAATGTGTTTTTGACACATTTAGTGCTTCCTAATGGGCTCGCAATTGACATACTGCATTAATATTCATGAGGTACGTTGCAATTTGCCACCCATTGGGTATCGTTAATAACACAGGGATGGTGGCCTGCTGGACACAGCAGACCACCATGTCGGTGTTTGCTTTTAAATAAAGCAACATTTTTTTTAAGTGCAGCCCGTTTTCCTTAAAGGAAAATGGGATATGTTTCAAAAATAAAAATGAAAAGTTTTTATTTTTTCGAAGAGTAGACAGTGGTCCATGGTACCACTGCCTGCTCTTAAAAATGTTCTTGCATACATTCACAAAGGGAAGGTGTCCCCTGGGGACACCTTCCCCTCTCGTTTACAAATGGGTTACCACCAACTTGAAGTTGGTGTTAAAATGTGAATGTTTTACAACCGCATTTCAGTCGAAAAACATTCTTACATACCACAGCGAATCGCTATTAGGAAGAGATGACCTTAACACGCCCCTTCCTCCTTCCTAATACCGAATCGCTAACCCATTTTGTGATTCCGTATTAGGTTACCAATTCGTAAAATGGGCCTTTCTTTGTACATAGAAAAATGCTTTTTTTCTGGTTGCAAATGGCTCGATTCTGAAAATCGAGGCATTTGCGACATGAAAAAAGCTACGGACTTGTGGCCCATAACCTTTATAATCCTGCACTGTTCATTGCAGCAGTATTAATCACTAGTGTTTCGGAGGTGTCTGTTGAATTTAGTCGCTCTGCGACACCAACTCTTTTAATTTTCTATTTTAGCACCAGTGTACTCACCTAAATTGTTTCCTAGAACTAAATAGGTCAGGATAAGTACCCGTGAGTAATTCGTTTTTCATTTTTGTAATGTAGTAATTTGATTCTAAAGAATAATTTTGAAAATATGAGCTCTGTAATTGTCTATTAAAATGATTTGTTTACCCAAACAATAAAGCACTTGCTCAGGAGGGAATAAAGAATATGACTATTTTGCTGCTATTTTTGAACCATTCCTGCACACCCTTTACAGGCCCAAAGGAGTATAGGTTCATTAGAATACACATGCAATTGAAGGTAGTTGATAGGAAGAAGTAAATATTTTAAAATAGGACCAAAGCACCAAATTGATGTGTAAGGGCCTGATTCACAATGGGAAATATAAATTCATAAATGTATGCAACCTTATATGTACGTCTACTAGTGCGCATATATTTCCTAAAAAATAGTATTTATAAAGAATACGTTTAATTTCTCTCAGTGTGTAGAAGTATATTGATCACCCCCCTCATATGCGCATGTGACTCAGTGTGAGGATAGATTTCTGTCTGAAATTGCGAACGAAATGTTCGTGCACGGAGCACTACCCCCATGTATGTCTGGTTGTTGGTATTGAACACAGCGCACACATATGGAAACATTCTGAATGGGGAAATAAGAATAAAGCCTCACCTGAGCACAATGACTGAAGATTAAAAGGAACTTCACTGAGGAAGAGGCAGGCATTGTGAATAACTTTGTTGTTGAGCACTATGAATAACTACCTCAGTGCAGCAGTGTATCAGGATTTGTGGCAGGAAGTCACAGATAGTACGCATGCATTAGAGATAGAGTTACGCATTTTGGGGCTGTTATAAAAAATATGCCAGTGTGAGAGGAGTGTTATAAAGTTCTACGTTTGACTTGGAGCATGCTTCCAACTCACCGCATGGAACAGTGTATACTTGAAAAAATGCACACCCACAAGTTGGATAGCTTCCCAGTTCCAGAGACCACTATTATCAGGACAGTGCATACATGAGCACAAGTGGCAACATATACAAGTCCCTGAAAATGTGCTCATGGCTACAAACATGCTGCCAAATCACACACTCAGGGGAAATTTCCAGAAATGCAGCACATTCCCAGAACTGAAACAACATTAATATCACATATGACTAAAAGTCAAATCTTCACACTTAGCAGGGTCGGACTGGCATATATCAATCAATCAATCATAGGTTTGTTAAGCGCAGTTACTCACCTGAGTGGGTCTCAAGGCGCTGGGGGGGGGGGAAGGTCCAGGATGTTTAAGGAGATCCGTCGAAGAACCAGGTCTTGAGGTCCTTCGTGAACTTGGAGAGCATTGGCATTTGTCTGAGGTGGAGCGGAGGGTGTTCCATGTGTTGGCCACGAGGAAGGAGAAGGAACAACATCCTGTTCTGGTCTTCTTGATGCGAGGCACTGTAGCAAGGGAGAGCTGGGCTGAGCGGAGGGATCTTTGGGGTGCGTGGAATGTGAGTCAGTAGTTCAAGTATTCAGGTCCAGTGTTGTGGAGGGCTTTGTGGGCGTGGGTGAGAAGCTTGAAGGTGATTCTCTTCTCGATGGGGAGCCAATGTAGTGTACACAGGTGTTGGGTGATGTGGCAGTGTTGCGGTAGGTTGAGGACTAGTCTGGCGGAGGCGTTCTGAACATTCTGGAGTTTACGGGTGAGGTTCATGTTGATTCCAGCATAGAGAGCATTGCCGTAGTCGAGTCTGCTGCTGATGAGGGTGTGGGTGACGGTCTTTCTGTGTTCGAGAGGGGTCCATTTGAAGGTCATTCACAGGAGTCGGAAGGTGTGAAAACAGGAGGATGAGACGGCGTTGGTTTGGTGGTCCATTTTGAGTTCAGAGTCCAGGATGATTCCGAGGTTGCGTGAGTGGTCCGTGGGGGTGGGCGGGTTGCTGAAGACAGGTGGCCACCAGGTGTCATTCCAGGTGTTGGGGTGTGGGCCCATGATGAGTACTTCGGTTTTGTCCGTGTTGAGTTGTAGGCAGCTGCTCTTCTTCCACTTGGCAACTGCTTCCATCCCTTCTTGAAACTTATGTTTGGATACGTTGGGTTCATTAAATAGGGAGAGTATGAGTTGGGTGTTGTCTGCATAGGATACAATGTTGAGTCCGTGGGATCTTACGATGGGGGCAAGCAGGGCCATGTAGATGTTGAACAGGGTGGGGCTGATGGAGGATCCTTGGGGAACTCTGCAGGTGATCAGTGTGGGATCCGAGAGGAAGGGTGGGAGTCTGACCTGCTGCAATCTTCCGGAGAGGAGTTAGCGGATCCAGTCAAGGGCCTTGTCCCGGATCCCTGGGTCATGGAGTCTGCTTGCTAGGATGCAGTGAGAGACTGTGTCGAAGGCTACGGAGAGGTCCAGGAGGATGAGGGCCAGAGTCTCCCCTCTGTCGAGGAGGGAGCAGATGCCGTCTGTTGCGGCGAGGAGGGCAGTTTTGGTGCTGTGGTTTTTCCTGAAGCCGGATTGGGAGGTGTCAAGGGTGTTGTTTTCTTCAATGAAGGAGGAGAACTGGCTGTTGACGGCTGTTTGGATGACTTTCACCAGAAACAGGAGTAGAGAGATGGGTCTGAAGCTTTTGAGGTCGGTGAGGTCCGCCGAGGGTGTCTTCAGGAGAGGGTTGATCAAGGAATGTTTCCAGTCATCGGGGAAGGAGGCGGTCTCGAGTGAAGCTCAGGGGTGATGATGTCTGTGGCTCAGTGGTAGATGTGAGGGGGCAGGGGTCCATGGGGGCACCGGAGTGGATTGGCTTCATTGTCTTCAGGGTGTCTTCGGTGGTGAGAGCGGTCCAGCTGTAAAGTGTTGGCTGCGTGGTGTCGGGAGTGGGAGGTGTGGGTTCCGCCTGTTGGTTTTTTTCCATTGAAGTTGTCGTAGATGGTCTTGATTTTGTGTGTAGGAACTGAGTTTGCTGAAGAGGTCCTGGTGGGGTGGTGTCTGTAGTCTCACTGTTGGGTTGGGTGAATGCTTAGATGATGCTGAAATGTTCCTTGCTGTTGTGTGCGTGGGTAGAGATTCTGTCCTGGAGTGCCTTCTTCCTTGTGTTTCTGATTAGCTGGTGGTGGGCAGTGGTGGCTGCTTTGAAGTTGTCATGTGCTACTGTTGTTTTGGAGTTCCTCCAGTTCTTTTCAAGGCGTCTGCAGGTTCGTTTGGATTCTCGGAGTTCGGTGAAGAACCAGCTTGCTCTCTTGGCGTGTGTGTTGGTGGTTTTCTTGAAGGGGCGATGGTGTTGGCATAGTCGGTGATCCATTTGTGCAGGCTTCAGGCTGCGGTGTTTGGGTTGTTATCCATGGTGGTTGGAGTGGTGCTGCTGAGGGTGGCGGTGAGCTGGTCGTTGGAGATCTTGTTCCAGCTTCTGTGTGGGAGCTGGTGAGGAGGTTTGCGGGTGATGGTTGTTTTGAAGGTGAAGTGGATGCATCGATGGTCTGTCCATGGGAGTTCAGAGGTGCGGCTGAAGGTGATGGAGTTTCCCGCTGTGAAGATGGGGTCAAAGATGTGTCCTGTTGAGTGCCTGGGTTCTGATGCGATCTGTTTGAGTCCGATGTTGCGGAGGTTGTCCAGGAGGGAGGTGGAGTTGGGGTCTTGGGGGTTGTCGAGGTGGAAGTTGTGGTCTCCCAGCAAGGTGTAGTCGGTGGAGGTGATGGCTTGCGGGGTAATTATGTTGGTGATGGAGTCGGTGAAAGGTGCGTGGGGTCCGGGGGGCTCTGTAGATGAGGGTGCCCCGGAGGGTAGTGGTCGGATTGGTCTGTATCTTGAAGTGTAGGTGTTCCATCAGGTTTGTGGGCTCGTCGGTGTGGGTGCTCAGTCAGAAGTAGGATTTGTGGGTGATGGCGATGCCTCCTCCGGGGCAGTTGGGGTGATCTTGTGTCCTTCGGGGATGGCAATCGAGATGTCTGGTCCCGAGGCAGCATTCCTTCAGGTTTCTGTGAGGAAGGCGACATTGGGGCTGGTGCTGTCGAGGAGGTCCCAGATTTTTGCGGCATGTTTGTGGAGGGAGCGGATGCATTGCAGGGTTTTGGGTGCGGTGGTGTTGTGACGGGAGGGTTGTGATGGGTCCTGGGTCTCGGCGCAGGAGCAGGAGTGGCGGCAGTGGCAGCAGGGGAAGGGTCCTGGGTGTCGATTGGCAAAGAGCACTTGCAATTGTTGTTCTGGCCTGTATTGATTGCGTGGAGGGCCGAGGAGCTGCAGCGCTGGCGGGTCGGAGGGCCAGGGTCCCTGGTGCTGGTCGCTGTCGGGTCGCGTATGAGCTTGCCTTTGGCATGCCTTCAGCATGCCGGCAGCGCGCCCGCTGCGTGCGTCCACTGAACGGCCATTAAGTAGGGGTCGGGTGAGGGAGAGCAGCTGGGAGGTGGGAGCAGGAACACGCAGGAGGAGGAGGGGCTGCTGTGGGCAACAGCAGCGGGAAGGAGGACGAAAGAAAAGGAGGGAAACAGAGGGAACGGAGAAAGTGATAAAAAGAGGCAAAGTGCAAAAAGACAAAGTGAGAAAGGGCAAAGAAAGTCAAGGTGAGCAGAGGCAGAGGCAAAAAGACAAAGTGAGAGAAGGGCAAAGAAAAGGTGAGCAAAGGCAAAAAAGACAGAGTGAGCCTGAACATGCAGCAGAAGAACCTCATGGAGCGAAGCGCAGCACAGTGGCCTCGAACACCGGCCTGAAGCAGCGCTGGGGGCAGAGGCACTACGACGGAACAGTACAAGCATATAGTGCAATCAGGCAGTACCTGATAGGCTGGCCTGACAGATCAGTGTGGGCCGTTTTTGAGCAGTTTGTGGGCCTATTTTATGGCCAGTTGGACGGTTTGTATTGTTGATTTCCCTGATGTCACCACAATCATTGTCTGCAATAAACACAAATGCACGCAGTCTCCCATCCCTCGCATATACCCATACAGCGTACCTTCACAAGCTCAACACTGGACTAGTTTGCAAATGTGGACACTTTTCCAGCTATCTGGTTCTCTAATTTGGGGCCACTTTTATTGTGGTGCCCGGGCCTATTTTATGTCCCATTCCAGCACTGACACTCAGTCACCTATTTTTTATGTCAACAATCATGTGCTTATTAGAACCTGTGTGTTCACCATATGAAGTAACAACAGCAGTGCGACAACGACAGAATCAATACTGGACACAAAGAAAATTCACCTTACACAACCAGATAGGTATATCAACAAATTCAGTCCTAACCATTTGCTGAAGATAAGTGCCATAAAACTGTTTGTTGTGCACCATCTCCACTACATATGTGTAGTGTCTCTAATAGGTCTCTTAACCACCGATGTCTGTCTCTGCGCATCATACCCAGTCTCAATGTGCTCTATCCCCCACAAAAACCTCATCTCATAGAATCATATATAGTTTGTCCCTATTGAGGAACCTTTGTTGCTAGCCAGTCTGCATCTGCTAT
This sequence comes from Calotriton arnoldi, assembly GCA_963921515.1. NCBI lineage: Eukaryota > Metazoa > Chordata > Amphibia > Caudata > Salamandridae > Calotriton > Calotriton arnoldi. The sequence goes on from CAWUFW010007532.1 coordinate 296,363, forward strand.
TATGTCCACTACAGGGGCCCTTTTTGCAGGGCCAATAGGACCTAAAATATAGATTGGACAGATGACACAGTCTTTTACACATGAAAGCAAATTGCACTGCATGCCTGGTATAGTACGCAATGGCCTGTATGTCGATCCCAATGCTTGCTGCTCACACATTAGTGTATGCAATGCATGTCACATGCAGGCATGTCATAGGTGTAATCACTACTGTCATGTTTTTGCTCATACACCTCACATTCTTTCCATGACCACCCCTGTTGCCACCAACCTCCAGGTCCATCCTTAATAAATGTGATTGTGTTAAGATGCCCATGAAGTGAAACATTCAGTATTTCAATTTTGTGTTACTACTGATGGACACTTTTATAAACAGAATTGTCAAAGATTGTCAATATCCAGTGAATAGACCTCCATGCAACCCGCCCAGGAGGTTGTACCAAGGGGCTGCTGCAAGCATATCAGCCTACTGTATCCTTGAATCAGGTATGTCTGCAACCCCAGGGCCTCAATAGCATTGTGTGACTCCATTCAGTACAATTCATACCAACATCAAAAAACTGATGTTTGCCACTAATATCCAGTGACCCTGACCTTATGGATTACATCATCCAGGTGTCAGACGTCACGTCATCACATCAATGTATAAATGTCAGATTGGAAGTCTTTTTCTCTGCTCTGTAATAAGTATTTTCTCCTTTTTTTCTGCAACAGATGCATCTCCATGTCCACACATCCATGATTCTGTGCCCACACTCTGGGAAAGAAGCAGGCATTAACAGGGTCCTCCATAAACATGCCACCTGTGGCAAGACTCGCCTTTAAGAGATGTTAAGGTCCAAAATCGCTGTGTCCACTTCAAGCAACATAATGCAGATCACTCACATTTTGGTGTGAACCTATCGGTGCCTGAAATCATTCTCATTATCCTATGAGCAGTGCCCTAGTCAGATAAAAACCACATATGTCTGATTTGTGGAATTGAACCCTGGGATGAGGAGCCCGAAGTCAAAGACCTATCTCCCAGTAAAGATGGATTTTAAATCTCTGAGGAGAATGCCCGACCTCTGCAAATCACCATTTCAGGTGCTCACACCAGGGATGAGGGTGAGGAAATTGCTGGCCCAACACAGGATGCACAAAATAAGAAAATTACTGCAGCTGCCAGTGACACCAAACACCATCCAAGCACACAGCTAATCACACGACATCTTTATATGGCACTTTTTTGGGTTGCCAGTCCCAAATGCATGGACTAAGGCTACAAGTGCTTGTTCTTGCTTATGCAGAACTCACAACTCCCTACACCCACCTTAAAGGTAACCCACGACCAGCAAGATGAAGTATCAGCGTTTAGCTTTGTATCACAGACAATTGACTCCCCAGGTGATGGTTGGCATACACCCATCCACCATTAGCAATGACATACCCCATGAAGTCATGAGCACTGGCGGCTGAATCACAATGCACAGTAAGATTCAGTATGATTGGTCTCACTAACAGAGTGGTCCAAGACCACCAATGAGGGTACCTAGAACAACATTTGAAGGAGTAAAATCATCTGATGAAAACCAGATCAAACTCCTGAAGGAGAACAACAGGTGTTGGAATGTGAATCTGCTGTTATTCTGGGCATTGGGCAATAGGCCACTAGTGATAACTTCATGACAGACCCATGTCCCTAGGACAGGTAAAGGCCAACGACAATCTGCAGGGCCCCCCGATCCTGCCCACCACCCTTATTCCATTTAACAAACCCAGTCCAGGACCTTTAAAATGTATACAAGGGTCCAGATTATGAGTTGAGATGTTATTTATCACCCCTGATAGATAAAGATAGAACTGCGCACGTTATTTATCGGGTGCAATAAATAACACGGATTAGGAGTTTATGTGGAATAACATGCAGATTTTGGTGTTTAACACATCAAAATCCACATGATACGGTAATTACTGTATGTTTTCCCTTTTTACAGTTCAGCAGCTTTGTCCTGCCGAAATTTATCGAATGTTGGGTTAGTTAACACATTCAATAATTGTTGTATGTGTTAAATAAAACCAGACTTGTAAGTCCATCCCATGCATAAGTAGGGGTTTAGGCACAGGACGGAATTTAACGAGCCACTCATAATTAGGCCCAGGTATGTAGACATCCCATCCTCCCACAGATGTGGATGTCACCCTCACTTTCTTGATTGCATTTCACTAATCACTGGATAGCACTATCTTCACTCATATCTCGCACTTGAATATGCACACCACCAGAGCTGGAATAGGAAAAAATATCCTGGAATCCATAAATTGGGTATAGCAGTGTGGCAGAGAGAAGGGGGTGGAGTCATGAGAGGCAGAGTTTGAAAAGCAGAGTATTACAATCCACTTATACATTTTTTTTTTATCTGCTGCATAGAATTGTCATTAGTGACATATGTGACAGTAAACCTGTCTTAGCTTATGTAACTGGTCACAAAGACACTGCATTTTAAAATATCTTAGAGGGTTAAGACACCTGCTACATAGATCGTTGTGGGCTCAGTAATTGTGCTGGGATTATAATAGTGGTAAAAGAACTCTAAAGTAGTATAGAGGGTTAATGTGCCTGCTCCAAAGCACATCGTGCAACATGCAGATCAAAGACTTTTATTTTATATAAAAAAGTAAGTGGACTACTGCTTTTGACACTGAGAGCATTTTGCTACTTCCAGTTCATAAGTTGTAATCCTTCTAATAGAGCACACTGATCTATTTGCTGGCATTTAGGAACTGCATGCAAACCATAAGTCATGGTTTTAGATTCTTATTTTTGTTTGCTCAATCTGTTGTTATTCTAAGATTGCAAATAAGATTTCCTTTGGGAAGTAATAAAGTCTTGTTAGTAAAGACAACCACGATCACTGTGTTACTTTTTATATCCTGACTTTGTGTTTCTCTCAACCATTCACTCTTTACATATAATGTCTACAAGTATGGACGATACGTGATTCCTACACCTTATAACCCTCATTGCCTTATGTACCATTTCCTGTGTATTGATTTACACACTTGTATGATTTATTGTGCCTCTATTTGTGATGTACACATGGATGAGTAGATCTATAAAATAAATAAATAAAAAAATGGAAAGTGCCATTTAAATCATTATTTGTGTAATTACTTATGCACCCAGATACATTTTGCATTTTTACAGTGCATGCACATGTCTTATATAGGGGGGTGAACAAATTCAGAATCCTGCCTCTGAATCATAGTTTCTTTAAAGTACTTGTGACGTGATAAGCTGTGCATTGGTTCCTTGGCATCTAGGTATCAGGCTTCATATAGCTCCTAGAAGAGATGATACCTGAACAAAAGAAGAGCTGATGGTCCTTTAATTCAGGAATTTGTTTTGGGCTTGGCTGGAAGTAAAGATGAGAAAACCCCTTCCCCGCCTGCAGGTTCCTGCTCTGAACGGAATGCAGATAACGTGCAGGTGCTGCTGAAAATGACACCAGGACAAATCCAGAATATTTCCCTGGGTATGCCTGATCCCAGATCCAGACCAGGACTAGTTGCCAGAACAGGGATCCAGTGGAATTCCCCTACTTTCCAGCATTGCACATTGCAAAAGTGCATACATATGGACACTTATTCCCCCTCACTTTATGTTACAATGAAATGTTTGACACAAAGAAAAATATATTATCTTTTTATATTGAGTACTTGTGTTACATAATAGAATAATTTGTAGTATGTGTTGTAATGTGTGCTCAATGTTTGGACAATAAACACTTTGATACATCAACAGGAATTCTAAAGCATGACACCTTCAATGATAACTGGAGCAAAGTTTTGTAAAACCTATATATACACAGAAAGAAAGAGTTGTTTGTCTATCAGGGCTAACAAAAGTGCTGCCTAACTCAAGAGGGGATGCAGAACTTGGAGGTGGATGTGTAAATCAAACAGTCCAATTAATAAAATGAACTCCAATGCAAATCTCAAAACAATTGTCAAACAAAAGAGTCCAGAAATTAAAACACAGATGTCCACAGCGTAATCCCAAAGCAAAAATGAAATGTCAGTCATCTAAAGTAAAACTCTACATAAAATGTGAAACTGAAATAAATTATTCAAGCAGAAAAAATTCCCTATGTCAGAGAAGGTGGTGTCCTGGCTTGGTGAAATCAATTCCGGGTCATGTTGTTTGTTTGAGGCCATTGAAAGCACGACAAATGCTACCAGTTTTTCCTCCACCACAAATGTATTTCCAAAGATGACAACGCCCAACACCACCTGAGGAGGATCACACTCAGGGGAAGGGACAAAGGTGGTGAAATGGGCGGAGCTGACTAAGACAACATGTGGAGAGGTTTGGGGGACATGGTGGCAGTAAAGTACATGAGAAGAACAGTGATCTCCCTCTACTCTGTGGGCTAGGCTTCTTGCAGGGCAGAAGCATTGCCCACAGCCTTGTTCAACGGCCCTAAAGCTCACATGTTTTCGGTCTGGCCAGCTACTGACTACCTCAACAGCTCCTGAACTGACTCTAGGAAGATGTTTTCTTAGGCAGGAGTAGGGGGAAAACATGAGGGAGCAAAAGTGTCTTGGGAAAAGCACACCAATGGCTGCTGTTGTTTAGATGATTGGTCACTGCTTGCATTAGGGGTGATGAGAGATGTGGACTCAGTATGAGGTAGCCTTGTGGCCACATTCCCATACATTCCCATTGTATGGGCATCACTAAGAATACACACTGTATATATGATTTGCTTTGTTTGTGCCTTTTTTCCACTGTATATACTCCTTCATGTGTCACCAGCACCGTACACCCCTTCAAGAGCACTTGTGCACAGTATTACACAGGATACATGACATTCAATGTAACACAGTGCTTTTGGATTGATTAATTATTTATTATTTTTGTCTTTGAATATATGACTAAATATATGAAAAGGTCTTTCCTCAACCACATCTCTCCTGAAATGTTGTCTCCCTGCTCCCCCTTCCCTTGTTCACAGCAATTGGTTGTGCTCCCTTAGAAACTGCCTTTTAAACAATACCCTTTGAGACACTGTTGAATGTTATACACTACTTACCCTGGTCTCTAACGGTTTTATGGGTAACCTACTGTAGTTTGTTACTACTACTTCAAATATCACAATGGCCTGTTTTCTGCTTATAAAGACTCTTTTTTTTTCTCGGCTAAGTGGCATATTTTTCTGTTTTTTCCTGAGAGATATCCTGATCTCTTATTCTCTGCGATTCTCAGACTTATTGTTGGTCACCTTCAATATTGGTCGCATATTGTTAGCTGACCCATCAATCCTCGCTAGACTGGTCTACTCCACCGAGCTTCATTATGGATACAGCGCATTCCTCCTAATCTGTGGCTTCTTCTGTCACCGTTGCTTGCAAGGAGTCTGAAGGCGGTGCAAATAAAAGAGTAAAGCAAGATCCTTCTTCACCAACGAAATCTCCATTACCCTTGACTCTGGAGGATATTATGGATGAGTTAAAAAATATGAAGCCTTTCATGGTGGAGACTAGTGCAACTTTACAACGGATTGAAGACAAATGGTCAGTTCTGGATTCAAGGCTCTCTGAGGTGGAACAACTGGTTAGTGATGCTCAATATGTTACGTCCAAGGTTTCCTATTTAACCAAGGAGGTTACACGGCTCAAAGGACTGGTTGAGGATTTGGAAAATCGTAACTGTTGCAATAACCTATGAATTTATGGTATCCCGGAGGGATCAGAAGGTCAAGATATGATTACATTTCTCAAGTTGCATATCCACAAAATTGTGGAGCTGAAATCCTCAGTGGAACTGAACATTCAAAGAACTCATAGAATTGGTCCTTCCCCTTCGGCATCTTCTAACAGACCTAGAGGGATTATTGCTCTGTTTTTACAATATTCAGATCTTATGGAAGTCCTTACGATGGCCAAACAACGTAAGCAGATGCTCTGGTCGGGGCACAAATTCTTTTTCAGTCAGGATGTAGCCAAGGTCACTGTAGCGAGAAGAAAGGATTTTTTGGACTTGAGACCAGTTCTGAGATCCACGAATGCGCGGTACGGTCTTCTTCACCCATGCTTCTTCAAAGTCACCTACAAGGACAGGACAAACACCTTTGAAGACCCGAAGGATCTCAAACAATTCATACATGAACACAAAGGAGAAGAAATGGAACTGAGTAAAACTTGATTCGTGCAACTCCTTTTCCTATTTTTCATATAGTCTCTTGTTGTTGTTTTGTACAGGTTCTGCGTTCCTCTGGTCTGTTTGATCATGCTGTGATGGTTGTTGTCGTCTTCCCAACTCCCGTCTTCATGTTTTCGTGTGTGTTGTATCAAACTTCTCATCTCATGGCAGGTATGTCCGGTGTTTTCTAGTCTATCTGTTTATGTTATATTTTATCCTGCACCAATCCTGCATCAAGTCTCCGTTCCTGATTTCATATAGCTGTTTCATATATTCCTCGTGGCTTCCCTTCGGGTTGGACTGCTTGTCTTGCCCCCTCGCTCTCAACTAGTATCCCTTTGTTCCTCTTTCCTTCGGACGATATGATTGAAGTCCTTCGGCTTTTTGTCATCTTTTCACTTTTCTATGTACAGGGGAGTTATTTTCCTGACTCCCCACTGTCCTATGTTTCTTTTCTATCTCTAATTCTTGTTTCTATTTCTAATCTCTCTTCTTTCTTTACACCCATTAATTGTGGCTCTCCATTAGCTTTCACTCATCCCTCTATATTTCTGCTTATTCTATCAGTCTTTGATTTTTTCTACTCATTTGGGGCCAGATGTACGACCGTTTTTTGCAGTCGCTAACGAGCATTCTGCTGGTTTGCGACCGCGAAATAGGTCTGCCCAATGTACCAACTATATTTTGTGTGTCTCTAACATATTAGCGACTCGCAAAATATGGTTTGCGACTCGCTATTAGGAAGGGGCGTGCCAAGGGCTTCCCTTCCTAATAGCGAGTCTCAAACCTATGTATGATTGTTTTGCGACTGCATTTGCGTTTGCAAAACACTCACAGTTTACCACCCTTTTCAAAAGGGTGGTAAGCCACTCGCAAACGGTAAGGGGTCCCCAGGGGACTCCTTCCCCTTTGTGAATGGGTTTGCAAATATTTTTTAAGAGCAGGCAGTGGTCCCAGGGACTGAAAAGTTTCATTTTTATTTTTTAAATGCATTCTGTTTTCCTTTATGGAAAACGGGCTGCATTTAAAAAAAAAACTGCTTAATTAAAAAAGCAGTCACAGACATGGTGGTCTGTTGACCCCAGCAGGCCACCATTCCTGAGAGTGCTAGCCATTCCCAATGGGGTCGCAAATTGCGACAGCCTCATTAATATTCATGAGGCATGCAATTTGCGACCCCATTGGGAATCGCAATCAGTATCTGAGACACTGTTGCACATTAAGTTTAGCGAGTCGCAAATTGCGAGTCGCAATTTTGCGCAAATTGCTACTCCCTAAACTTAATGGTCGTACATCTGGCCCCCTGTGTCAGTTTTACCATTGTAATGCTAATTTTTGTCTCTCTAGCTAATCATTACTGTATTTGTTATTCATGGATCAGTTGCATATTGTTTCCTGGAAAATGTAAAAGGACTTCGCAATCCTATTAAAAAGCAGAGGGTGTTAACTCACCTTTCCAAGTTGAATTGCCAAATCGCTTTTTTGCAGGAGTCACATCTTAAAGATATTGACATTAATTGTATGCGCAGGCATTAAAGATATTGACATTAATTGTATGTGCAGGCAATGGGTAGGTTCTGCTGTTAACAATAAGAATGGTGTTTTAATTTTATTTCATGAATCTCTGCACATTCAGGTGATTAAGGAAACCAAAGATGATGCTGGGAGGTGGTTGCTACTGACAGTCAAGATTAATGGTACTCTTTACTCATTTTGTAATATTTATGGCTCTATAGGTGTAGATTTACATTTTTGGGAACGATTCTCTACTATTCTATCTGAATGTTCTTCAGAGAACTTTATAGTGGGGGGAAACTGTAACCAAATAATGGATCCCTTTATAGACCGGAGTTCTCAAGTTAGATATATCCCCAATAAAATGCAAATATCCATCCATAGGGTTATTTACTGTAGAGGTTTAATTGACGCCTGGCGAACGGTTCACCCTAACTTGTTGGAATTTACTTATTTTTCTCCCGCATATGCCTCACAATCCAGCATAGATTATTTGTTTGTCACACAAAATGTTCTTCAATCGATTTTGAATGTAGAAATTGGCTCCATTCTGTTTTCAGGTCACGCCCCTGTTATTTTAGACCTAGATATCTCCAACAACAATTCACGGCCTAATAGGTGGAGATTTAATAATGTATTAATGCGCTCTGATACCCGATTCGGGTCTAGTTCGCGCTATATAAAACTCTGTAAAAAAAAAAAAAAATTATTGCCAGATAAACAGTTTACTGATGCATTTGCAGATTTTACAACCAATATCTTTGCTTTAAATCTTCCTGTTGATTCACAGATGAATTACATATGGGTTGCATATATATAACTGCCAGGGGTTTTATTATTGATTATGTCGCAGGGAAGAAGAAGGAATCACTTAAGGAGTTTGCACAATTACTTAAACAAATCAAAACGCTTGAACATGAATATAGTTTTTCTCTAAAAAAGCAGATACTTTGCCTAAATGAATCCAAGCTAAATTGCAATACAACAAACAATCTTGTATCGATGCATGTGGTACTTTACTTAAAATTAATGCAAAAAATGTTTGGAGGCCGTAATAAAGCTGGTCAAATGTTGGCCGATTATTTGAAAACTAAAAAAAAAAAATCTAAAATACATGTCATCACAGACAAAGACAGATTGTCTCACACTAAAGACAAAGACATTCTAGAATGTTTTTTACAGTATTACACTAACCTATATTCAGCAGAGACTTCTCCGACACCTGACCAATTATGCATTAGATCCCTCTGTATTATAAGATGATGACATAACTGAGGCAGAATCAAAAAATGCTGTTCTTCAACTTCCTAAAGATAAGGCTCCTGGTCCTGACGGTTTTACTGTTCAATTATACTCCCATTTCGCTCATCTCCTACTTCCAAAATTAATTCTTTTAATTTCCTATTTTGTCACTCAGGAATGCACACAAGGAACCTTTTCACAGGCAATGCTTTGCCTACTTCCCAAGAAAGATAAGGATTTATCCAAGTGTGGGAACTATAGGCCTATTTCTCTTATTAACACGGACTGCATAATATTCGCTAAGGCCCTTGCAATACGCATTAAACAGGCCATTCCAGATTTAATAGACATCCATCAATCAGGATTTGTGACAGGATGTTTTATCTCAGACAACTCTGAAGCTTTCCTCAATATAATCCATACGGCCTCTAAATCTGAAACACCGTATGAGGCTATAACTTTAGACACTGAAAAAGCCTTTGATCCTGTTAATTGGAATTATATGTTCGGTGCACTAAAATGGCATGGTTTCAGTCCTCATGTTCTTAGATATATTCATCTTCTATATTTTCAGTCTTCCACTTCAATCTTTGTTAATGGCAGTCAATCCTCATATTTATCTCTTTCCCATGGTACTAGACAAGGTTGTCCCCTGTCTCCTTTTCTTTTTATTCTTTCTTTGGAACCCTTCCTAGAGAAAATTCGTAGATCACCGGCTTTTTCTGGATTTAAATATAAGCAATTGGAAATCAAATTCACTGCTTATGCTGATGATGTGTTACTATATGTGTCTAATCCCCTAAATACCTTTTCTGCCTTTTTCCGATTATTAAATGAGTATCAATCTGTAAGACTTCCACAATACCCTGGAATTTAACTTGCCGCCAAGAATAGATAATGTTGACAAGTTTGAGACATCTATTACTAACTGGCAACTAAAGGCAAGTGAGATACATGCCCCACTACAAAGCAAAGCCAGTCGTTTGCGGCGGCATGAGGCCTCCAAGTGGTTCTCCGCAGAGTTGAAACTAGCTAAGCTAAAAACTCGCCAGGCAGAACGGAAATGGCGGAAAACCTACATGCCAGAAACAAGGGAAATATACGTTAAAGCCCTGACAGCCTATAAAGAAGCTATCCTAGAGGCAAAGAAAGCCTTTTTTACAAGCAAAGTCTTAAGCTCGGAAAACAAAACTAAAGACATTTTTAATATAATTAAGGAATTATCAAACCCGGACTGCATAACACCTGCTATCACTCCCTCTCAGGCATTGTGTGACCATCTTAATTGTTTCTTTGTGAACAAAATTAAGGAAATACAAGATTCCATCGCCCCTAGTCCACTGAACTGGAAACTCCAACAGCAAGATACCAATCCCTCTACACTCTCTACCTTCCATGGTATAAGCTCAGAACATTTCACAGAATTAACAAATAAAGTAAAATCAGGCTCACCTAAAGACCCATGCCCCCCTGCAATACAAAAAGACATCTTCACCATCTTCCCAGATAGCACCCCTGCCTTGCTCAACGTGTCGCTTGAGCAATGGGTGGTTCCCCGTGCTTTTAAAGACGCAGTTATAATCCCGCTTCAAAAGAAAGCAGGTATGGATACCCGACAGTTGAGCAATTATAGACCCATATCGCTTCTCCCTTACCTGGCAAAAATTCTGGAGGCACATATAGCTAAACTTCTCTGTGCCTTAATCAAGGAGACCAATTTTCTGGATCCATACCAATCAGGCTTTCAGCCATCTCATTCGACTGAATCAGTCATTCTAAGTGTTGTTGACGACCTGAAGGAGGGGGCAGACAGGGGGTGCACGCAAGCATTGGTCCTACTCGACCTGTTGGCGGCATTCAATACCATGGATCATACGATATTAACTGATGGAATGGTGGCGGCAGGTCTCAGGGGAACTGCCTTAGAATGGATGAAATCCTTTCTGAGTGATCGCACCCAATCAGTTAGGCTTGCACCCTACAGCTCTGCTAGTGTCACCACTACCTGCGGCGTGCCACAGGGCTCCTCCCTGTCCCCTCACCTGTTTATTCTCTATATTCACCCCTTGTTCCATTCCCTCCAACAAAGGAAGGTTAAGATCTACAACTACGTGGATGACATGCAGTTGATCTTTTCAATTGACGAGACTGAGGACTCCAAGGCATTCTTCCAAAACACTGTTATTCATCAAAGAATGGATGAACCACAGCCACCTTAAATTGAACTCTGACAAAACAGAGATAGTCATTTCAAACAATAGACTAAACCATTGGACCCCTACTCTCTAGCCGACTACATTAGGAGCCCCACCAATCCCGAAGAATGCTGTAAAGAGTCTCGGCATCCAAATTGACGCTAACCTTTCTATGCAATCCCAGATAAACATGGTTACGTCATCCTGCTTTTACCAACTGAGGAACTTCAAAAAGATCAGGAGATTTTTCACTAGGGAGGCAAGCATTGTAATCATGATGCCCATGATTCTATCTAGGATTGACTATGCCAATGCCATTTACCTAGGTTTCCCCATCAACCATACCTAATAAGCTTCAGCTGATACAAAATCAAGCTGCCAGAATCATCCACCAACAACCCAGGCACTGTCATACGAAGCCACTGATGAAGGAGCTCCATTGGCTTCCCGTAGCACAACGGTCCATGTTTAAGACAGGCTGTATTGTCCTCAAAGCAATCAACAACAGGGGCCCCAAATTTATCTCTACAAAGATCCATCCTTACCTACCAAAACGGAATCTCAGATCGGCACAAATGAACCTGTTGACGGTCCCAAGATTAAAGCGCAAAAGAATGGGCGGCTTACGATTTTCTACGCTGGGCCCCCAACTTTGGAACTCCTTGCCAAATTATATGTGTTTTCGGAAAAAATGTAAAACCTGGCTTTTCACTCAGTCCTATTGCTAGATGCAACTTCTGTGGTGGCCCCTGACCCAGCTCCAAGAGACCTTTGGTGTACGTGCGCTTAATAAATTCCCTATAACATAACATAACAGTATTCCTTGGTATCTGGATGTAAATTCAATATAGAAAAATCTGAGATATTGCCTTTGAATAAATACTGTCTCCCTAATATGTTTAAAGACAATGGTTTTACATGGACTTCTAAACCCATTAAATGTTTAGGCATTCTATACTCTAATACCATTAAAGAAGCCATTCAAATTAATTTAGAACAAGTAAAGTTAAAGATTTCTAACATGTCGCTCGCTTGGTACCCTCTTTTCTTATCCTGGTGAGGGAGATTAGCTACGATTAAAATGATGATGCTTCCAATAATTAATTTTTATTTGTCCATGCTTCCTGTCAAACTCTCTCTTAGCTTTTTCAAGTCAGTTAATAGTCTACTTTTATCTTTTTTTATGGAGCAAGCGTAAATCGAGAATATCTTTATTAAGGCTTCAACAGGCCAGAAATAATGGGGAGGTCAATTTTCCTGTGATCAGCCGTTATCACTCCGCTTTTTCTCTCAAACAAATCTGGTCCTCTCTTTCAGTTCCCTCTATGGATGAACGCACAGTCTGGTGCCAACTGGAACAAGCTCGTATTGCCCCTTTTTCGCTCAGGGAGATAGCCTACATATCTCAGGCTCCTAGGACTTTCCTTTCGCCTTTACTTACACATTCTCTCTCAGTGGTCAAACCTTTACTACTTAAGACTAATTCTCTACTAGAGAGTCTTCTACAAACTCCAATATGGTATAATAAGCATATTAAGCTAAACAATCAGGCCCTCTATTGGAAGAAATGGATAGATAAAGGAATATTAGTATTTGGTCATTTAATTTCTGATGATGTAGTGTTAGAATTTAGGGACATCCAACTTAAATACGATCTTTCATCCTTTTATGCAATTCAATATGACCGTCTAAGACCCACTATTCTTCAGCTTTTTTCTCAAACCTCCTCTTTATCAAGTTCTCCACTGTCTCCCTTCCCTCCCATTGATTTTTCCCCAAAGGTGAAAGCTTCTCATACATACAAGCTTTTATGTCATCCACCTGAGAACAGACCTAAATCAAAAATCGAATAACGTTGAGAACTGGACTTCAATCAAGAATTTTCTCGATACACTTGGGAAACAATTTGGGCTAAGATACATACTACTTCCCGCTCTGCCGCCACAACCCAAACTTTATTTTATTTCTGTAATAGACTATATTATACTCCCACTCATTTACATCAGTTTCATTTAACTAATGACACCAAATGTTGGTCTTGTGCCCAAGAAGATTGCGAGTTTTTGCATATGTTTTTTGATTGTCCCCGATTTTGTAGTTTTTGTTGTTAATATGGGACAAGCTTAATAACACATTGTCTACTGATTACACGTTTAACACTGTTTATCTGTTTTTGGGCAGTGTGTCTAATTTATGGCTTTCTCGCAAGACAAGTGAGAAATTTATTGATTTGGCGATAGTTCTCGCTTTTCAAATTAGGATATCCAATTGGAAAGACACTTCAAAAATCACCTTTATTGCCTGGTGGAATTTACTATGTCATCATCACAGGTTAGACAGAGCCCATGCTACTACAATACCCTTAATGATTAAAAGAGATTTGCTCTGGCTTTCTTTGACGTCACACTTATCAAGAACTGCTGCCCCTGCTAGACCTGAGTGCACCACTTTGGACCTCCATGGGTAGTCACTGTCTTGCATGGTTATTCTGGTAATATCAGATGATTGTTAACTATGTTATTTTAGCCTGTGCTTATATTCTTCTTTATTCCTTCTCCTTTTCTTCTTCTTTTCTCTCTTTTCTTCCCTCATCTTCATTCGCAAAAAGACACATTTTCAGAAAATGCTACAGTTTCATACTGTATTGTTCTTTCTACTTTATTCATTATGTTTCCTTTTGATATTTACATCTTAGTTGTTATTCCTTTTTACATATAATTTTTCATTGTTTTATACATCACACTTACATGATGCTTGTGTTGAGGTATCTCATTTTACTATGTATTGTTTTTCAAATTTATTCAATAAAGCATTTCTAACTTAAAAGAAAAAGAAGGACAACCATTCTCACTGCCTTATTGGCTCATGGTGCTGTTCAGGTCTGCCACCTTATCCGGGGTGGCAGCCATCCAAAGTCATTTAGAGATGATCTGGTGTGGCACTTTCATATCTCTAGAGGAGGACATCTCACTCAGTCCTAACACTGATTTCACACAAATATAATCTTATGTGTCTCCAAGCATGTTTCATCAGTGCAATCTTATATCAATTTGTCTCAACTATGACTAGAAGTTGCATCCTTGTGAGCAGACAATAATGTCTCCAGATGATATATGTGGATGGAAAAGATTCCACATTTTAGCAATTGTGGAATACAAGTTTCAAGTTTGTTTATTCAAGTGTTTAGTCATTAAAACCATTACACTAAAATACATTCATTAAATATTTTTGAAAAAACAATTATTTTACAGAGATCTGAATATAGAAATGTAAATATAGACAATTGTGCAAGATGGAGTCTTTTTAAAATACTTTGTATGTAAGGCCTGAATACAGTCTGAATACAGTCTTTACACTATAATAATACCTAGAAGTATGGCTCATATGAAAAGTAGGGCAACAGCTTGATTGCATACAGTCAGACCCCAGGGCTTAGGACCCAGATCAGCCAACTGAATTGGGTCGGAATGTTTGGATGTTGATCCATATGTATGACCTGTCAAATGGAAATATTGTGGAAGATGCACCTCTTAAAGAATTCTACAACATAATGCATTAATAGTACTCAAATCAGACACCTCCCCGATCTCTCTTTGACGTTGTGCTTGTCTTTGACCCTTTACAGTTCTTTGCTCCCTTCTGGCTACATTTGTGCTGTAAAAAATACCACATACATACATGCATGCACACATTACACAACAGGCATGGGATGATTTGGTATGTCACTTCAGATGTGTCCAATAGGTCCCTCGTACACATCTAGACATTCGAAATGTCACTTCAGAATAACAAATACACAATCTATGTGCTCTGTGATACGCCTCTTGAGGCACAGTAGTTGTACCTCTGAAGTGGTGAAAGGTTGGGGATAAAAGTCACACATGCTACCACGTGCAACAAAATTTGGAAAAATAGACTTGATGATATGTTCATTCACGTTCCACTCATGCATGCATTCACAACTTTCATTAGGGGTCATACAGGGAAGAGTGCAGGAATATGTACTAGTTATTGTGAAACTACCCCACAAGTATACTTGCATGCTCTGTGTGTTTGCTGCACACACCAAGTAATCAAAGGCCATATTTATGGCCTGGTTTGCGTTGTTCTTGCACCACACAATGTGCGGCAAGAGTGACACAAACCTTAAGTCAGATTTTTGAAGCATTGCAAAGGCACTTTGTGTGGCTTCAAAAATCTGGAGTAACACAATGCAGTGCAAATCGCTGTGTTGCATTACTCTGACCTTGATAGGCATTCCATTGGCATTGTGTGGGTGTTCCCACGCACTTCCCATTGTTTTTGACGCATTCCCAGATTTACAAGCCATTGTAAACCTGGGAATGCACCAAAAGGCTGCACCTCCCCAGAAGAGGTGTAACAAGGAGAAATACCTTTATCACTTCTCGTTACTTCCTCTTTCTGAAGCACACATAGAAAGAGGAAAATGCCTCTTAGGATTGTTTTTATGCAGAAAGGTGTCCCTTTCTGCATAAAAACAATCATGCATGCAACGCAGGCACCCTGCGTTGGCACTAGGCATCACATTGTGCTCCAGCACGGGGGGGAAAGTCAGGAATGCGCCACAGCCTTAAATATGGCGCATTCATGCCCTTTACCAGTGACGCAACGCAGCAAGGTGACTTGCTACGCTTCACCACTATTTCATAAATATGCCCCCAAATGACTCCAAATAGCCAGCTTTCAGTTTTTGTTGAAAGGCTGACTGATGGAAGACAAGACTCTTATGTGTTGCACCGGGATAAAGTAATGTGCACATGTGTAAAGGGACCTCTGTCATCACAGACAGCGTGTACTTTAATGGAGTGCCAACACTATTGAGGGCTGAAGTGAAATCTATCTAAAATAAACATTTCCAAGCAGGCAGAGAGAATGGACTAAAGAATTGAACTGCTGCCCACCCACTGCCCCTCCTACATCATCAGTAGCATGGTGATGTACTACTGCACCCAACTGGTGATACATCTCAGTTCCTGGTGCAATTATTGGGATTGACGTGCCAAATTGATGTTAAATGTGCCCATGCTGGTCATTTTGAATAAGCCAGTCACCAGAAACTGGAGGACCCTTGAAATGGGCAGGAATTGCCTAAGAGTGGGCAGCTGGTGAAGTTAGCTTGTATTCCGATTCTGAACAATATCCAGACCTACTTGTTAAGGGAATTAGTATTTCCACAAACACCAATTCACCATACAAGTAAAGAGAGCGGTCCTCTAGCTGTTCATCCTTTATCTCTTCCTCAAGTAGTTGCTTCTCATGACTAGAGGAAGTGCAAAAACACTAATAAAGCCATTATGGAAAACCTGTTGTCCTGTGGCTGGGCTAATTGTGGTGCTAATCTCTATTGCTTGGCTGCTGGGCTGATGGTATATATATGGGATGGGATGTGGTGCAGGTGTTCTGATTAACTCTTAGTCCTCTGGGATTGATGAGTTTATGTAATTTAAATGTGTATTTTCTGCAACTTTTTTGTCTTTCAATTTGAATTTAGCTTTCAAATCAATAATTCATTAAAAACAACGCAGCATATATCAACTCATTTGGCTTGCATAAATAAATAAATAAAGACATGATGATCGTACTTGAGCATAATTGTCGATATGCGGATCTCTTGTTTGAATTTGATGATCTTGGGGGACACCTTACTTTCCTAGAGATTCCCATAGCTGTGCCCTAGGCACTAAATCAAAAACTGACCATAGGTCAACAAAAGCTGTGTAAAGATGACCATCTCTCAGCTTTGTGTATTTCCAAATTATGGCTTAGTCTAACCACCTGGTCTACTGTGCTTACTTTTGCCATGATGCCTGCCTGAAAGGATGTCATAGTCTTGTTATCCATCATCCATTCTAAAGGCCTATTTAGAATTTGCCTAGCATAAATCTGCTGTATATTATCCAAAAGGATTATAGCTCTGTAGTTAGCAGCATCATATCTATTACATGTTTTATAAATAAGAGTAATTTCTGCTCCCTTCCATGAATCAGGGACAGGGGCACCAGCAACTATAGAGTTGCAAAGCAGGTTCACATTAGGGGCCCAAAAAGATACACCATGTCGAAAAAGATCCAATGGGATCTTTACCGGGCCAGGAGCTTTGCCCAGTTTAAGAGACAATATGGCGATTATTGTCTCATCCATAGTATATAGAACTAGAGTTGGCTCAGCTACATCCAGGGAATCATTCTGCAATGAGTGTGGTAGCAAAAGGAACGACTTTTCAACTTCATCTAATCCAAGTGAGTAAAGTTTGGAGAAATAATCAACCCAGTCACAGGGATAGAGAAAACATTCTTGCTCAGGTTCATGACTTTTGCTCCCCTGTGTGATTATTTTCCAAAATGTGGTGTTGTTCCTGCACTTAGCAGCCTTAATCAGATCCTGTCAATTGCTATCATCCCAATTTTTCTTAGCTGTAGTCAGTGACTTCCTATACTGAGTCCGTGCCATGTGGACATCCAGGGGTAATTTTGAATTTCGGGCTCCGACCAAAGTCTTCTTGGCAAGCCGGCAACACTCTGGGGTATATTCACAAGAACGTGTGATAACTACTGCAAGAGTAGCGTAACGCAACTTTTATTATCGCAGCCCATCGCGGGAAAATAACCCCGTGTCAACGTGGAATTCACAACAAGGCGTAAGCATGGGATAGACACCAGATAACGCGTGAAATGTCAGCGTGAAAATCAACGCCACGCCGCAAAAATGCGAAACGCGAACGCGATAAACCATGCGTTGAGGCCAATCGCGGTACAAAAAGTTGCGAAAACCAGCCACAGGCCTGCAAATCCCACGCGTCTGTTGGGAAAATGCACCATAAAACCTACAGAAACAACACACCAGAAACAAGCCAAAGCACGTAGCAACATCGATGCACTCTGAGTCAGCGCAGAGGTCAACGCGAACCCCACAACCCCCACAGACCACCAGCAAGGAACAACTGGGTTGGGAAAGGCCAAGGAGAAAAGGGAGAGGAAGACTGGGTGCAGACCGCAGGAAAACAAGACCAGCGTCAAGGAGGTGACAGAACACTACCAGCAACTGAGCCACAAGCAGACCACCTGCAATGCAGTCGGAGTGCCCAGGAGGCCAAGAGGCGCCGGCAGGATGTGACAACCTTAACCAGGTACAAACCCGCTGCCAACAGGAAGGCAGCAACGGCGACAGGAGGTGGCAGTCCTGCGCCACAGGAGGAGCTGGAGGAAACCCAGGCCACAGCCATCAGTGTGTAGACGGTGCAAGGAGTAGGGAGTACGGACACAGCTGGAGAGGACCTGACACAACATCAACAGGGAGTGTAACGAACAGGAACTGGGGGGACGGGGGGAAATGGGCACAATGGCACACATGCACAACGAGTTGTAGCACACTGCACACCCACAATTATCCAGGATCATGTCCCAGATCCCCTTGGCACACTGCAGCACACACACATAGCAACCACAGCACATACCATGACAATGTGGCACAAAGTGTAACACCCACACTGCAGAACAGGGGACACAACTGGGTCCACCCAGGCGCAGAAACAGAACAATCACATTGGACAGAGCAGGGAACTGTGAGACGCATATCTACGGCTACAACCCCACATCAGCCATGTAGGCCAAATGTACACTGTCCCAACTCAAATAGCCACCACCGCCCAAACAGTCACAATGTACATTGTCACACAGTCTGCATGTGGACAAGAACAAGGTGCCAACACAATGCCAACATGCACCTCCCCTTCACAATGCAGAGGGACAAACAACACCTTCAGCAGGTCAGAACAGACAACCCATCAGTGATGCCGGAGACGAACACCACACCTTTGACACCGACGCCCTACAACAGCCCATGGACATCCCACACAACCCACCACCAGGACCAGGGCAGACAAGCTACTCAGAGGAGAACCCAGCCCCTGCAACAGACCACACAGCATGAAGCACCCGCAATCACGGCTGGCTCACAACACTTCACCCACCCACACATGGCACCCCAATGCCAGGTGTCAGAATGCCAAAAGGAGGTGGCCCAACAGGTGCGGGTGTTGCCCAACCCATGGAATGCGAACTAGAACACATACGTGGGTGTCCAATACCCTTCAGGGACCACCTACACCCGACAAAGGAGACCCACACTGCCATAGAGACACATGCAGATGCACATACCCAGTACAGAACCACGCCCAGGGGCACGCACATATCAGTCACACACCCACGTTGGCTCAGCGTACGATGGCACAGTCCACTCCCCTTACGAATTGAGTGGGTGACTACAAAGCTACATGTCCAGGTTCAAGCCCGCTGCCTGCGGTGACATGTCTGCTTCCGCTGTACACAGCACAATGTAATGTCGTAGGGCCCAGGGCCCCCATGCATACAACAAGACCACAGGGACACATGCACACATCATGTTGAACTGGCTACGGGCACGTGCGCCCGGCCCCTTTATTGGCAGGGCCACATGTACAGTGACGCCTGTGCTGGATGTGTGTGGGGTGAGTATGAGCCAGCCCGCACGGAGTGCTTGGTGCTGGCAACAACCTGAACAGTGGACACCAGTGTAATGGTAACAGAAAACACCAGCATAACAGAGTCAACTGCAGAGCAACATGGAGTGATCCGGAGTAAGGACAGAGGTCACCCAATATTCAGTCAGGAGGTTCCGTGAGTTGTAGTGCACTGAGGTAGGGGCACTAGAGATGAGCGCGCTCATGTGAAGAAATTGCTAGGATTGTGTCCCTTCCGGTTAGTCCTGATGCACATGCAGTGGGGTGTGTTACACCTGCATCAACTTCCTCATCAACGACCCAGGTCCCCCACACTGCCTGAGGTGACAGTTGCATCCACAGTCCACAGCGCAATACCCAGTAAGAGATCCGGGTGTGTAGCTTGACTACCTAGGGGCTGTTGCCACCTGCCCTCCCATTGTCTGTGCCTTCTCCCGACCGCACACTTGACACATCTTCCTCATCATAGTCCCAGGTCTTCCCCACTGCATGGGGAGACATTGCTGCGCAACCTCACAACAGCACAAAACTCAATCAGTAACGGACAATGGCTTGCGGTGCACTGAGTCCCTGGCACCTGGAGTGCTGAGCAGGGTAGCAGGCCGATGATGGCATCCACGACAGGTCTGAGCAACTCCGTAGGTCTGTCAGGACCACCCTTTCGACTCTGGCAGATGGAGGTTGGAGGTGGTCCTTGCGGTGGTGGCGTGTGCCTCCTGTGGTGATGCGGCGTCCGGGCCGGTCAAGACTCAATGCCATGTGTGGGCCCTGGTGGCCTGCAGTTGGGGCCGGAGGAGGCGGACAGCACAGGGCCACAGACACATGGCGTTGATGACCCCAAGACCATCGCTACAGAGGCCATTCAATGTCTCAGAAGAAGGGGTCCCAGGCCTGAGCAGCACAGAGTTAGTGGCCCCAGATGCACTGCAGCCGGCACAGGCACCCAGCCACGGGACGGTGACTTGCGGTGCAGTCAGATGGGCCATGCGACCTGAGCGGGTCCCCATCAATGTCCGAGGTGTATGTTACGGAGGGTTGCGGAGGACAGTGGAAGGTGTCCTCCAGGGCATGATGCGGAAGGTCTGATGTTATCTGGAAGCAGCAAATGGAGGAGTGGAAAGCGTAACACTCGTTTGCACCAACAATTTGGGATCAGCTCCATGAGGATGAAAACTAGCCCCTAGTCCATAGACTCAAACGCCACCATTGTACGACCAGTGAGTGCCCATGAATGTCGGGGAACAAACTTAGTGGCACAGGTGCTGTGAGGGGATGCAGTCTGCGATGATGCAGGTACACATATGTGAACTCCAAGAATGCCAAATCAAGGCTCTGTGACCTACTGGACCGCAGTGTAGGCCGGAGGCAGCGGTCAGCAGTGGCCCACAGCCACGGGTTGTTGGCTCGCGAGGCACAGAGTTAGTGACACAGTGGCAGTTGTCGGTAGTGTTCAATCACCTCCGTGACGCTGATCCTGTTCCCTCCGGATTGCAACGTGTCATCCTCTTCCGCCCCTCCGTGCGTGCGAAGAAATGTATTCTGCCTTTTGAATTACCAATGTTCAGTTCCAAATCTGTGATCCCACTCGTGCGCAGCGTAGGCCGAGGGCAGTGGTCCGCGTAGGCCCACAGACACGTGTGGTTGTGATGCCATGCACAGACTTGTTGCCACCACATCGGAGGGTGTATAGTGAATTGTTCTCTGCCTTAAATAATGTTCACTGCCATGGTGTAATCAAGACTCAGTTCCAAATGTGTGACCTACCTGACCGTGGTGTAGGCCTGAGGCAGCGGTCAGCACGGCCCATTCACCGAGTGTCGCCGGCATAGGTTGGATGGCCCCACTGGCCTGCGTAGTTCAGGTTCAGTGGCACCACGTGTAGCAGGCTGGCGTTGAACAGGGTTAGTGGCACCACGTGTAGCAGGCTGGCGTTGAACAGGGTTAGTGGCACCACGTGTCGCAAGATGCCCATATGGAACTATGCCTCACTGATCGGGGGGGTCTGGTGCTGTGGCCGCTGGCCCGGATTTGGGGTCACTGCCATGCATGACTCAGGACACAGTTTCACATATGGGACGAAGAGTAGGCCGGGGGCGGCAGTAGAGTACATCAACAAAAAAGGAATAAAGCGAGCCTGTGTCGTGGAGGCCGTGATGGTCTGAGGTGGCTGCCAAGGTCGCAGGCCTCGGGCTTGGGGCTTGTGCCAGCACGTGGTAGACCCTCCTTGACACACGCTGGTGTCGGAAGGTGATCAGTGTGGCCTGGCTGCGCAGGGGCTGGCCTGACGGGTTCGTGGTCCAGCGTGCCGGGGTCCGGCAGGCGCACAGCATCGCAGGCAACTCCGCTCACGAGGATGGCGTCGGCTTCGTGGCAGGGTGGGAGGCGCCGCCCTGGCAGAGATGTGGGTCTTTCCAGAAGAGGACCATGCCCAGGCCTACGTGCTTTTTATTCACACCCCTACGCTGGCGTGGCGTACGCCGGGCCATCCCACTCTGCTGATGCTTAGGGGGGGCGTAACAGGCAACATTTCCGTGGGGTCCCCCACTGGCTGGGGTGACATGGTGGCATCCACTGTCTACTACACTCCATACACAAGCGGTGTATGTCGCCATGGATATGGGTGTGTTCCGCATACTGTGAGGTGTCCAGCACATCTCCGGCACTCTTGGCATTGTGTACTTTCCCAATAATGGTTCTACTGCATCCTTCACACATGCCTGGTTGCCACCTCTCCCCACATTCGGCTATTATGTGGCTGATGTACCATGCCGTTGCTGGCTCATGTTGAGGGCTTGCCCATGTGGACATTGTAAGTTGTCCTGTCTTGTCTGGTGGGTGGGCATGTTGTTGTGCCTGTTGTATGTGATTTTGTGACGTGTGCATTGCCAGAGTTGTGAGTTGCATGGTTGTGGAGTTGAGGTGTGTGGGGTGTTCATTTGGACATTGCCAAGGGGCTGTGCATTTGCCTTGTTGCCATCCTGGGAACGCTGGTTGATGATGGACTGTCGGAGGATGAAGGTATCATGCACACTGGCTGTGTATTTGAAGGCGACATTGTTGGGTGTTCCACGGTGTTCTGTTGTTGCCTGCACATTGATGTGAAACGTGTGCTTCCTGTTGCGGTGATTGTGTGCTGTGTCACCAGGGGGCACAGGTAGTACAAGTGTGCTGTGTATTGCCCCCAACATGTGCGTGCATCCTGCTTGGGCGTATGGTCCTTGCTTGGTCACCAGCGGATCCTGCGCATTGTGTTGTACGTATGGGGACTGGGGTACCAGGGTGATGGTGATGTCCAGGACAGGTGTGGGGGACTTGGATGTGGCTTGCTGTGAGACTCCTCTGACTCTGGCGGGTGTTGGTTGGGGGGTCCCAGGGGCCAACAGGTGCAGCCACGCCATCAGCTTTGTGTGGGGTGGGATGTTGGTTGTCCACTGTGTTGGTGCCGTAGGCCTGTTGGGCGATGATGGTCAGGATGCGTAGGTTGGTTGTCCCTTTCAGCCTGTAGTGGACGGTGACATTGTCAGATGTTGGGTCTGTGCAGCTGGAACGTTTCCTGGGGTTCCGCTGTCTTTGTCTGCGCTGCGTCTGTGGTGGTCCGGGGGGTTGTTCCGGGTGTGGGTTGGGGTCCTGGGGCGGTGGAGGTGGGTGTTGGGGCCTTCTTGGGTGTCCGGGCCGCATGATGGGTGGCTCCATGGCATCTGTTGCCCTTCGGATGTGGCCCTGGGCTGTGCTCCCTTTTGTGGTGCTGGCTGTCGTCCGACTTTACACCAGGTCAGAGCAGGTGTAAATGTCCTGGTGCTAACGCGCCTTATTGCCTGTTTTGTGTTTTTATCGCCGAGGTGGCTGGTCGTTGTGAATGTTGAGGTGTGATGTTGTCTCGGCTTTTGTCACGGGAACGCCTACTCTGCATCTCATTAGCGATATTTGCGGGGGTCCTCTGTGGTGATGTTTTTTGCGGCTGCTATCGCGGGTAAACTGGTGCTGTGGGCTGTTAACACCGGCTTGTGAATGGGGAGGTAAATTTATCACGACTTTGGTTGTGATAAAGTGCCGTTAATTCGGCGTTAGCTCCTTGTGAATATGCCCCTCTGAGTACCAGGGATTCTTTGACCAAGTATTGCTTACAAATGAGGTAAAAGATCTGTGATCTGGAGTAGGAGCCTGAATCCTAAACCAGAAATTCAGTCATTGTTAAGCGTAGAGGATAGCAGTCACTTTTCTCCCTGCAGTCTATCTTGAAGTCTATCATTTTATCCCACAGAGTAACCTCTAGCAAGATATAATCCATTTTTGATCTGGTAAACCTTTTTTGACAGTATGGAGGCTAGTGGTGTCTGATGTGGATCTGTCATTGCAGGCCCGCAATCCATGCTCAACAGAATAAAGAGCCATCCGCATAGCAGCCACCGTACATGGGACCATGTGCTTAGAGTCAATCAATGGTATGCACCACAATTCATCTACCTTCTCTGTGACCAACTCAAATCCAAGAATTGGCTCATATGGGATGTTAAAGTTCCCACTTATTATTACCATGTTGTTCATATTTACCGAATTCATAAAATTCTCGAAAATTGCAAGAATAGTAGACTCCCTGTTCTTTCTCCTCGGTCTAATGTATAGATTAGAGAGGTAAAATATATGAACTTTGGATGTATGTACTCTTAACCCTAAAATATCAAAAGATTAATATTCAAGATTTCGATATGCACCTTCAGAGTTAACTTAGTCCATATAACGAGTCCCCCTAATGCCCTGCCACATGCAGAGGGCACTGTATTTACATAAAACCTGGTTTATGGGGAGGCTCTAGAGCCCACATTTCCTGAAAAAGGCAAAATCAAAATTTACCATGCATACCTTTACAACATTAATTTGTTGTAAAGGCATGCATGGTAAAGGCATATGTGTTGTAAAAAAATGTGTGGTAAAGGATATGAGGGGTAAAGGTGCATGCGTTGTAAAGCATGAGTGGCAAAGGCATGCTTCAAGCACTATATAGCGCAACGGGGGCAGTTGCTCCTCCTTCCCCCTTCTGCTGGGCTGAGAACACCGGACCTTGCATGGTGTAGCCTGAGTATAAAGTCCCCACAAAGAGCATGGCATTATTTTCCCGCATGCAGCGGCGGCTCCTCCACTAAGGTGGAGGAGCGTCACCCCACTGCTTCTGAGCAGTGCCACAAATGAAAAATAAATTGATAATAACAGGATGGTATTATCATTTTATTTTTATCTACAGAGCCAGGTTAGGCAGGGTGGGGCTGGGCTTCTGTCACAGGGCAGGAGGAGGAGTCGTATGTGCACCGTAAGTGTGCATGACTGTTTGGCCGCCCGTCCTGGGCCATTCAAACAGTCATGCAAACTTAGTATGTTCTCCACCGGGCTGTAATGCACATCCTGGGTAGAGATCATGCACAGGCCCCTAGTCCCCATCTGAGCTCGAAACCAGGGCGCTCAGACCAATCACGACCCTGCTGTCATGGTGACAGCAGCAAAAGAAACAATTGATGGACGGAATGCTGGACAATACAAACATTCACCCCCAGTCACAAGGATCTGGGTTTAATCCATCATTCTTTTGCTCACCACACCACCCCAGTTTGGACCCAGCCATATGCAAATCAGTCTTGACCCTGTTCCTTATGGGAACAGTTCAGCCCGAACTGCCAAGCCAAGTCCTCCCTGGACCGGAAACAAGCATCCTGGGACCCGTTTCAGGGCATCACCCTTCATCAGCCAGGCTAGCTTGAATCCAATGATGTAGTAAACACGGGACCCACGTCTGGGCATACCCTTCCCACTTAGGGTGACTGCAAACATTCACCCCCAATCACAAGGAGCTGGGTTTAATCCATCATTCTTTTGCTCCCCACACCACCCCAGTTTGGACCCAGCCATATGCAAATCAGTCTTGACCCTGTTCCTTATGGGAACAGTTCAGCCCGAACTGCCAAGCCAGGTCCTCCCTGGACCGGAAACAAGCATCCTGGTACCGGTTTCAGGGCATCACCCTTCATCAGCCAGGCTAGCTTGAATCCAATGATGTAGTGAACACGGGACCCACGTCTGGGCATACTCTTCCCACTTAGGGCGACATATGCAAAAGAAACAATTGATGGACGGAATGCTGGACAATGCAAACATTCACCCCCGTCAGAAGGATCTGGGTTTAATCCATCATTATTTTGCTCACCACACCACCCCAGTTTGGACCCAGCAATATGCAAATAAGTCTTGACCCTGTTCCTTATGGGAACAGTTCAGCCCGAACTGCCAAGCCAGGTCCTCCCTGGACCGGAAACAAGCATCCTGGGACTGGTTTCAGGGCATCACCCTTCATCAGCCAGGCTAGCTTGAATCCAATGATGTAGTGAATACGGGACCCACGTCTGGGCATACCCTTCCCACTTAGGGCGACATATGCAAAAGAAACAATTGATGGACAGAATACTGGACAATGCAAACATTCACCCCCAGTCACAAGGATCTGGGTTTAATCCATAATTCTTTTGCTCACCACAACACCCCAGTTTGGACCCAGCCATATGCAAATCAGTCTTGACCCTGTTCCTTATGGGAACAGTTCAGCCCAAACTGCCAAGCCAGATCCTCCCTGGACCGGAAACAAGCATCCTGGTACAGGTTTCAGGGCATCACACCTTCATCAGCCAGGCTACCTTGAATCCAATGATGTAGTGAACATGGGACCCACGTCTGGGCATACCCTTCCCACTTAGGGCGACATATGCAAAAGAAACAATTCATGGACGGAATGCTGGACAATGCAAACATTCACCCCCAGTCACAAGGATCTGGGTTTAATCCATCATTCTTTTGCTCACCACACCACCCCAGTTTTGACCCAGTCATATGAAAATCAGTCTTGACCCTGCTCCTTATGGGAACAGTTCAGCCCGAACTGCCAAGAAAGTTCCTCCCTGGACCGGAAACAAGCATCCTGGGACCGGTTTCAGGGCATCACCCTTCATCAGCCAGGCTAACTTGAATCCAATGTTGTAGTGAACACGGGACCCATGTCTGGGCATACCCTTCCCACTTAGGGCGACATATGCAAAAGAAACAATTGATGGACGGATTGCTGGACAATGCAAACATTCACCTCCAGTCACAAGGATCTGGGTTTAATCCATCATTCTTTTGCTCACCACACCACCCCAGTTTGGACCCAGCCATACGCAAATCAGTCTTGACCCTGCTCCTTATGGGAACAGTTCAGCCCGAACTGCCATGCCAGGTCCTCCCTGGACCGGAAACAAGCATCCTGGTACAGGTTTCAGGGCATCACACCTTCATCAGCCAGGCTACCTTGAATCCAATGATGTAGTGAACACGGGACCCACGTCTGGGCATACCCTTCCCACTTAGGGCGACATATGCAAAAGAAACAATTGATGGACGGAATGCTGGACAATGCAAACATTCACCCCCAGTCACAAGGATCTGGGTTTAATCCATCATTCTTTTGCTCACCACACCACCCCAATTTGGACCCAGCCATATGCAAATCAGTCTTGACCCTGCTCCTTATGGGAACAGTTCAGCCCGAACTGCCAAGCCAGGTCCTCCCTGGACCGGAAACAAGCATCCTGGGACCATTTCAGGGCATCACCCTTCATCAGCCAGGCTAGCTTAAATCCAATGATGTAGTGAACACGGGACCCACATCTGGGCATACCCTTCCCACTTAGGGCGACATATGCAAAAGAAACAATTGATGGACAGAATGCTGGACAATTCTAACATTCACCCCCAGTCATGGTGACAGCAGCATCATGATTGGCTTATGGGAGCCTGGGTGCTTCCAGCATCCGGGAGCAAGGAAGAGCATAGGAAGACGTGAAGCGTGCAGGGTGAATAGGTAAGTGATCTTTATTTTTATTTTTCATCCCCACCCGCCTCACCACACCTGTTCTGCAGCAGCCGCCACTGCCGGTATGCATGGTGCAGTGTTATTATGCAGGTTGGTTTGTGTTTTCTGTGTTCCCGTGTGGGCAGCTTCATGTGCTGTGTTGTGATTCACAATGTATGTCATTGGTTTTATTTGCTGTATTACTTGTTTATGTTTTGGAACGTTTTTTCAATTTGGTCTATTGTCCTTCTTGTATTTATATGTTACTAACTCCGTGACTCTTTCTCAACAGTATTCTATTAACCTTTCATTTTACTTTTTTATCCATTGTCATGGTGGTGTCATTCCATAGCGCCCTTGGTTTTCATGAGGCTCATTGCAGTTCCTATGAGTCTCCTGCATATGGTGTGTTACTTACTTCAAGGCTTGGTGTATGTAACCGTGAGCCTGCATGGCTTGTAGCGCCCTTGAGAGTAACCTTTATGAATTAGGTTTCCTGTAGGCTAATGTACCGCTTTGTAGGTGTGAGAATTGATTTGCATTTCCTCTTCTGTGCCCCTGCTTGATCTTCCCCTTGCACACCCATCAAAAATGAACTATTTTATGTTTCTCAGATCCATTCCACTCCAGAGGTCCACATTTAACCTAAATATACAGAAAGAATGAGTTGCAGTTCTTTCAGGGCTAACTTAAATACTGTCTAACTTCAGAGAGGATGCAGAACTTGGAGGTGGAGGTGTAAATCAAACATTCCAATTAATAAAATGAACTCCAATGCATATCTCAAAACAAATGTCAAACAAAAGAGTCCAGAAATTAAAACACAGATGTCCACAACATAAACGCAAAGCAAAAATGAAATGTCAGTCATCTAAAGTAAAACTCTACATAAAATGTGAAAGTGAAATACATTTTCCAAGCAAAAAACTTCCCTATGTCAGAGAAGGTGGTGTCCTGGCTTGATGAAATCAATTCCTGGTCATGTTGTTTGTTTGAGGCCATTGAAAGCACGACAAATGCTACCAGTTTTTCTTCCACCACAAATGTATTTTCAGAGATGACAACGCTCAACACCACCTGAGGAGGATCACACTCAGGGGAAGGGACAAAGGTGGTGAAATGGGCGGAGCTGACTAAGACAACATGTGGAGAGGTGTGGGGGACTTGGTGGCAGTATAGTAGATGAGAAGAACAGTGATCTCCCTCTCCTGTGTGGGCTAGGCTTCTTGCAGGGCAGAAGCATTGCCCACAGCCTTGTTGAGCTGCCCTAAAGCTCACATGTTTTCAGTCTGCCCAGCTACTATCTACCTCAACAGCTCCTGAACTGACTCTAGGAAGATGTTTTTTTAGGCAGGAGCAGGAGGAAAGCATGAGGGAGCAAAAGAGTCTTGGGTAAAGCACACCATTGGCTGCTGTTGTTTAGATGATTGTCACTGTTTGCATTAGGGGTGATGAAAGATGTGGACTCAGTATGAGGTAGTCTTGTGCCCGCATTCCCAAACACCTTTTTTTTAGGAGTTTTATATAACGCAAACTTGAACCAAAGGTATCAGGTATCAGAGCACTTTACATAAGCACCAGTTGTGTTACATAAGGACACATTCATTTTTGTTAGGCACGGGGAGAAAAAGTGATTTGCCCAGAATCACAGGATGTTGAGCATCGTTGCTGAGACTTGAACCCGGTTTCCCAGATTTGAAGTGGACCGCCCTAGCCATTAGTCCACATCCTCTCACCAATGGCTCATCCTTTCAAGAAGGACAACCATTCTCACTGCCCTGTCAAGAAGAACAACCATTCTCACTGCCTTATTGGCTCATGGTGGTGTTCAGGTCTGCCACCTAATCCGGGGTGGCAGCCACCCACAGTCATTTGGAGATGATCTGGTGTGGCACTTTCACATCTCTAGAGGATGACATCTCACTCTGTTCTCACACTGATTTCACCCAAATATAATCTTCTGTGTCTCCAAGCATGTTTCATCAGTGCAACCTTGTTTCAGTTTGTCTTAACTATGACTAGAAGTTGCATCCTTGTGAGCAGACAATAATGTCTTCAGATGATATATGTGAAGGGAAAAGATTCCACATTTTACCACTGGCGGAATATAAGTTTCAAGTTTTTTATTCAAGTGTGTTTAGTCATTAAAACCATTACACTAAACTACCTTCATTAAATATTTTAGAAAAAAACAATTATTTTACAGAGAATTGAATATAGAGATGTAAACATAGACAATTTTGCAAGATAGAGTCTTTTTAAAATATGTTGTATGTCAGGCTTGAATACAGTTTCCACACTATAGAATAATACTTAGAAGTAATGCTTATATGAAATGTAGGGCCACAGCTTGGTTGCATACAATCAGACCCCAGGGCTTAGGACCCGGCTCAGGTGACCGAATTGGGTCAGAATGTTGGATGTTGATCCATGTGTATGACCTGTCAAATGACAATATTGTGCAAGATGCACCTCTTAAAGAATACTACACCACAGTGAATTATTGTCCTCAAATAAGACACCTCCCCTATCTCTCATTGATGTTTTGCTTGTCTTTGACACTCTACAGAAGGATTGCAATAATGGTGTGTGGTTTGCCAAGAGGAGCTAAAGTGAAATCAATATTTCCGAGCAGGCAGGGAGAATCGAACTGCTGCCCACCCACTGCCCCTCCTACATCATTCGTAGCATGGTGATGTACTACTGCACTCAACTGGCGATACATCTCAGTTCCTGGTGCAATCATCAGGACTGGCTTGCCAAATAGATGCTAAATGTACCGATACTGGTCATTTTGAATAAGCCAGTCACCAAAAACTGGAGGACCCTAGAAATGAGCAGGAATTGCCTAAGAGTGGGCTGCTGGTGAAGTTAGCTTTTATTCCTATTCTGAACAATATCCAGACCCACTTGTTAAGGTAATTAGTATTTCCCCCAACACCAATTCATCCTACAAAGTAAAGAGAGAGGTCCTCTAACTGTACATCCTTTATCTCTTCCTCAAGTAGTTGCTTCTCATGACTAGCGGAAGTGCAAAAAACACTAATAAAGCCATTGTGGGAAACCTTTTGTCTTGTGGCTTGTGCCACTTGTGGTGTTGATCTCTATGGATTGGCTGCTGGGCTGATGGTGTATAGCTGGGATGGGATGTGGTGCAGGTGTTCTTATTAACCCAAATTCCTCTGGGATTGATGAGTTTATGTTTTTTAAATGAGTATTTCCTGCAACTTTTTTGTTTTTTTAATTGAATTCAATATTCAAATCAATAGTTTATTTTGGAATATAAACAACGCAGCATATATCAAATCATTTGGCTTGCATAAATAAATAAATAAATACATGATGATTCACTCACCTTACATAAACATTACGAAATCGTAATAAAAACAGCATGAAAATTTTACAAACCACCCACTTTAGGTACATTAGATATCATAAGTTACTCTATATGTCGACTGACAAAATGATCTCTGAACTTTGGTGATGGAGGTCGGGGGACCTTCCGAACCTGGAAGAGTGGGAGATCCTTTTGTATATCAAAGGATGGGGGGCATAACTACTCCCTAAGATTTACACAATAAACATTAAGAAAGTCCTCTGCTAAAAGAGAAAAACTAGCGGAGGGTTATTCGTACGTGCCACACCTTTGCACATCTCAGTAGGAAACGGGAAAAAGGAGAAATAACCCTTTTTTATATGTACACCTCACCCACTCTAATAGTGGCATGCTTCATTATCGGGTTCACCCTGACTCCTAAAATGTGGAATGCAAAGCTGATGTATAAATGAGTGCTGCACCAGAATGTGGTGTGCAGTAACCGTGGATTTGTAGTATGTTAGCTGAAACACACAAGGGTGTTTGTGCGCATCATGTAAATACACTTTGGCACTAATGCATCTTACCTGATATTTCCTATTTTTTAGGTACCATTTGGGTTGGCAGGTATCAATTGCCTTTGCATGCATGTAACTTAGTGTGCATGCCACATGAAACTTTATGAGGAAAATAATATGTCACTGGGGGAGTACTAAAAAAACAAACACGCCCTGATGAATGCCTGGGACCTTGACTGGCCAGTAGTGTAAGGCAAAAACATATTGGCTCTATAAGGGTCAAAGGACCATAGTATCTTTATTGCCCCTTTCATAGTGAATTTTGTAATCTTTCCCATCCACCCCTCGAATAAAGGGATACTTTGGGAGTGGATGAGGAATTTTTATTTACTCATTACATTCCACAATACATTAATATACAAAGAGCTCCCTAGAACACGGTTGAGCCCACCCTGACTTTTAGGGGTGAGGGTGAACCCGATGATGAAACATGCCACTATTAGAGTGGGTGAGGGTTACATATAAAAAAGGACAGACTGACAGACAGACAGATCATTTGTTCTTTTTCCCGCCTCCTACTGAGGTGGTGTATAGGCGTGGCATGTACGAATAACCCTCTGTTCATTTTTCTCTTTTAGCAGAGGGATATCTTTATGTTTATTCTGACTGAAAAAAGAGCCTAGATATACCAAGGCTAATCACCCGAGTATTACAAGATAGGCCCACCTCTGGACAGTATATCAGCTCAATAAAAGCATGAAGCATAACCCCAACAATATAGCAAATTATAAATTCTGGCCCCACTTTTTTCGCAGAAGACCAACTGCAAACAAGTATCTGTTTAGGCTAGACACTACCAAAGAGGAGGTGCCACTCAGAAAAACCCTTACGGCTATTTGGTAGAGTTTTATGACCAAACAGATTTAGAGAGAGCTAATCCAGTTCTTCCTTGGTCTCTTATAAGCGGGACTGCAAAACAAGTCATATGGCACATTTTCTTTGGCCTTTAAATTGCATGTGGTACAATAACACTCCCAGGTTCACCAATATCATTTTTCCACTTCATTCTATGTGCTCGAATATCGAGGATGCCATACGGAATTTTAAATAGATTGTTTTGGCTAGCTGTGAGTATAATACATCCAGAAAAATTCAAAATGTGGACTTGACTTAACATCCATGAACTGTGCAGATAATCTCCCTAATCTTGGATTTTGTTGTAAAGTGGTCAGAATATAATCCCAGTAGATTTGCTTCAGTTGCTTCTTAGATGACATAGTCAAAGACTCAGGGCTAGCCATGCCTCCACAAGCAGAAACCATAGGAAATTAAGATTGGTATGAATCCTCAAAAGTTACCTCCATCCCTCTCTATAGGGTGCAAACTTCAGAACAGTCCACATCCTCACCCAGTAGAAAAGATGTCTTAGGGCCGCTAAATGCTCATTTCTTCTAAGGTCAACATCCTGAAATACTAGTACAGTCATGTGTTATTTTAGGGAGAAGTAAAAGAGACATTATAAAATGATTCTCTCCTAATGTCAAATTATCAACATTGTCTGTTCTCCAAAGCTCAGATCCATACAGGGCTCCCGTCTGTGCTTTGTACCTGTATACCTCAATAGCAAGGGAAATGGCTCTGGATGTTGTGGCCTGCTTTTTTTTAATGTATGACCGCTGCACTATGTTGAAGCGCAACTCTGCACTTCTGTATATGTGGAGTCCAGGATAGCCTTCTATTAAGAGTATGCCTAGACATTCAAAGTTGGAAACTCGATCAAGGTTCTTCTGCTGCAAACATAAATTCCCCTTGTAGGGCTTGTGGGGTCTGATCACCATATATTTGGTTTGTTTATGACTATTTACAAACCTTTTTCTTCACAGTAAGCATTATATTTATTAAGAAGTGTCCGCAAACCCCTCAAAGTTTGGGAAATCAGGAAAGTTTCACCTGTGAATAGTAAGGCAGGTACAGGGGTCCCATCTAACTTAGGGGAGTCATGGATGTGCTCAGAAAGGGCTGCCATGGCATCATTCATATACACTGTAAAAGGTGTGGGCGCAAGCACACATCCTTGTCTGACTCCCCTGCTTATTCTTATGTGGTCAGTTAATTCCCCCTGAGGCCCCCATCGTACTTGAGCATAATAATTGATATGGAGATGTCTCAGTTGAATTAGATGATCTGGGGGGACACCTTGCTTTCTTAGAGAGTCCCTTAGCTACCCCCTAGGCACTAAATCAAAGGCTGACCGCAGGTCAACAAAAGCTATGTAAAGAAGACCCTCTCTCAGCTTTGTATATTTCCAAATTATATGGGTTAGTCTTTACACCAGGTCTACTGTGCTTACTTTTGCCCTGAAGCCTGCCTGCCTGAAAGTGTGTCATAATCTTGTTATCCATCATCTATTGTAAAGGCCTATTTAGAATTTGCCTAGCATAAATCTTATGTATATTATCCAAAAGGTTTATAGGTCTGTAGTTAGCAGCATCATCTCTATTATATTTTTTATAAATAGGAATAATTTCTGCTCCCTTTCATGAATCAGGGATCAGGGCACCAGCAACTATGGAGTTGCAAAGCAGGTTTACATAATGGGCCCAAAAAGGGACATCATGTTGAAAAAGATCCACTGGGATCTTGACCAGGTCAGGAACTTTGCCCAGTTTAAGAGAAAGTATGGCCATCATTGTCTCATCCATATTGTATAGAACTAGAGTTGGCTCAGCTACATCCAGGGAATCATTTTACAATGAGTTTGGTAGCAAAAGCTTCAACTTCCTCTAACCCAAGTGAGTAGAGTTTGGCGAAATGATCAACCCAGTCACAGGGATAGAGAATGCATTCTTGCTCAGGTTCATGACTTTTGCTCCCCTGGGTGAATTTGTTCCAAAATGTGGTGTTGTTCCTGCACTTAGCAGCCTCAATCAGATCCTGCCAATTGCTATTATCCCAATTTCTCTTAGCTGTAGTCAGTGCCTTCTTATACTGAGTTCGTGCCATGCGGACATCCAGAGGTAATTTTGAATTTAGGGCTCTGACCAAAGCCTTCTTGGCTAGCCGGCAGTGCTTTGAGTAAAAGGGATTTTTTGAAAAAGTATAACTTGACACTCTAGTCAAGGTCTTAGTGGGTGCTCTAGTTAACTACGACCTTATTCTCTCAACTAGCGAATTATGGATGCCAACTATAGAGGTCACAGAAAGAGAAAGGTCAATAAAAGGACTCAAAGACTTGGCATAACCGTTATAAATTTCCGTCAATAACTTTAAGTTGTCCACTATCTTTGGCCACTTTAAACAGCTACGATCATTACTTACCAATGAGGGAAAGATCTGTGATCCGGAGTAGGAGCCTGAATCCTAAACCAGGAATCCAGTCATTGTTAAGCGTAGAGGATAGCAGTCATTTTTCTCCCTGCAATCTGTC
Source organism: Calotriton arnoldi (assembly GCA_963921515.1). Lineage (NCBI taxonomy): Eukaryota > Metazoa > Chordata > Amphibia > Caudata > Salamandridae > Calotriton > Calotriton arnoldi. The sequence goes on from CAWUFW010007532.1 coordinate 331,148, forward strand.
TTGAAGTCTGCCATTTGATCCCACAGAGTAACCCATAGCAAAATATAATCAATTTTGGATCTGGTAAAACCTCTTTTGACAGTATGGAAGCTAGGGGTGTCTGTAGTGGACTTGTCATTGCAGGCCCGCAATCCATGCTCAACAGAACCCAGGGCCATCTGCATAGCAGCCACAGTACAAGGGACCGTGTTCTTAGAGTCAATCAATGGTATGCCCACAATTCATCTCCCTTCTCTGTGGCCAACTCAATTAAAAAATTGGCTCATATGTGATGTTAAAGTCCACACCTATTATTACCATGTTGTTCATATTTACAGAATTCATAAAGTTCTCCAAAATGGCAAGAATAGTAGACTCCCTGTTCTTTCTCCTTGGTCTAATGAAGAGATTAAAGAGGTACAATATCTGAACTTTGAATATATGTACTCTTAACCCTAAAATATCAGAAGAGTCAATATTCAAGATTTCGATCCACACCTTCAGAGTTCATTTAGTCCATATAACAAGTCCCCCTAATGCCCTGCCACATGGAGAGGACACTGCACTTACATAAAACATGGTTTATGGGGCAGCTCTAGAGCTCACATTTCCTGAAAAAGGCAAAATTGAAATTTATCAATATGGTCCTGCCATTCCGGGACTATACATTTTTTCCTTAGGCCCGCAACATTCCTGGAGACTACGTTTATCACCTCACTGAATATATTATGTTCTACAACACCAACGGCAAAATCAATAATACCCTAGTGGATCCCATGTCGAATTTTAGATTAGGGACTAACCCCAAAAGAAGGAGGGAGTTTGTAGTAGGAGGAATTATGTGCTGTGGATGGGTGGATGGTATCAACAGTCAATCAGTGGACTCCAAATTTGATGCTGGCTCACTTTCTTTAAATGTTAGACCTGGACACTTATCGGGGACTGCACAATTTATGTTAGATCAAGTATTTACCTGTATCGGCTCTAATGTTGAAAATTTGGAACAGTCATTAGTCTTATATCCCATGATAGGCCTGGCTTGCAGAGGTTCTGTTTAAATTGTAGGGATGTATGCTTCAGCAGTCCTGACCTTAGCTCCATGGAAAAAAGGCCATCCACCATTTCCTGAGTTCTCATAAATTGTCTGAGGTTATCCTTCCCACCACTGTTACTCTGTATGTGCTCAGCATTTGATATATCAGCCCTCACTAACAACAAGCACTGGTGTTCATACCTTATCCAAAGTATGATTTTAATTATTAGTGAGCCACCATCTTCCCTTGTGTTCTGATGTACTTTTGGGACATTAGTTAGATAAACTATATGTTCTGAAATAATTTGCTCAAGCACTTGTTCGGTGGAGTGGATCTATATAGCAATGGGATCTGTTGGGAAAGAATTCAGGGCATGAGTCTTCAGATAATCCCTTAAGGGAGGAGCTGCAACAGGGTCGTTGATGATGATGATGATAATATGGGATTTGCAGAGCGCACGGATACTCCCAAGAGTGTTCCAGCACTGGCTTCAAGGTTACCTGCAGATCATAGGCTGAAAGATTATTCTTGTTGGAAAAGCCATGTTTTTAACTTTTTCTTACAGATTGATGGCTCCATTGTGGTGAGTAACTCCAGAGGATGTTTATCCAGGCAACCAGCCCTAGATAGGAGAAGGACCTGCCACCTATTCTCACTTGGTGGATTTTGGGATTTCTGGCCAACCGGGCATGAGTAAACGAAGATTTCTGAAGGGGACATAATCTTTAATCCTCTTTAATCTTGTGTGCCAAAAGTAGGGTGTTGTTTTAATTCATTATGGCATCTTGTTTCCTCTTTACCAATAGCCTCTAGTCTATTCCCCTTGCTAAACCCAGGAACTCCCCATCCCCTGCACACTGTTATAGTAGTTTGCCACTTGTCCCATAGCTGCGCACCTAGGCATATGTCTCAGGTCCCTAACTGGGGCTCTCTGGGGATGGACCATATCAATGCCTTTTTTTGTTGTTCAATAGTCGCAATGTGGCTACGGAGGGTATTAACACGAGGTCCTACGTTCTGGTCTTGGAAACTCAGCATCAGTGTTCTCACCAGACCTTTCAATTCTTTAATCTCATCTGACAGTAACTCAATTCTGGTAGTGAGTTCTCTCAGTGATTGGTCTCTCTGAACGTTATTAGTTGAATTATTTACCAAAGGCTCTGGCTCTATAAGTTCCAAAGAGGCCAGGGGACAGAATCTATTAGAACAAGGAAAAAAGGGATTTACTTCCACTACTTCAGTTAGTATTTGACTATCAGCTGTCAACTTTTCACTGAAAGGTGCAACAGTCATTTGAGTGATATAGGGGACTATATGCCTCTGAATGTTAGTGGTTGATGGTCCTACCAATTGCCCCATAGACGATGAACTAGGGGCAGACATAGGACTTGGAATAGATTGCTGCTTTAGAGTATGTTTCTCATATAATCTTGTGATCTTGGGGTGTTGATCAATCATGGTTTTGCTTTTATCCCCCAGCATAGTCTCTACCTCGACAATAAGATTGTCTATTTCTGCCATAGTACAATTATCCCCTGCACTCTTTCTTAATTTGGAAGTTTTCCCCGTCTAGAGGTGCTTCTGATGCCTTGCGTCTAACCATGGTCACAGGATCAGCTAGGAATGTGGCTGTCAACAAAGGTTTGCCTTCTTACACAGGTCCCGTTTGAAAGCCTTGATGACACAAACGTTCCCTAGGCTCGCTACATAAAAATGACAGATTGCAGAAAAAAATCACAATAATGGCAAAATCCCCAGAACCAAAGAGCACCTTACTCATCTAGGTGCTAATCGAATCCAGCATTAAAAAAACAACATTCTCAGCAAATGTAGGCCTGCCGGTGCTCGGTTACCATATAGTCTTTAAAAGGAATGTAAACTCAACCCGAAAATAAACACAGTTTTTAGCAGCTAGTGAGAAATAATACATTGAGATAAAATTATGCAGAATAGCAGAAGTCAATATTTTTACAGTGGACTTGGGTTTACGCACGTCGACTCAACACGGAGTGGTTAGCGATGTATGATGGAATAACGCATTCCGTTGCAACGCATGACTTTACCACACGTGTGATACAGCACGAATGCCTTTACCATGCTTAACCTTTACCATGCATTTTCTAAAAACAAATATGCCTTTACCATTCATACTTTCACAACAAATTTTGTTGTAAAAGCATGAATTTTAAAGACATATGCATGATAAAGGTATTCCCTGACACCTGCCCGGAGCCCTAAAAGGGGTCCCTGTCACGATCACCCCTGGCCCCCAGCCCTTTTCACAAATACGCAACCACTACCCTGAGCCCTAAAATCGTACCCCAGTGCGACCCCCCCTCTGCCCCCAGCCTTTATAAACAATACCTGTCCACTGCCCTAAACCCTAAAACAGTACCCCTGTGTGACCCTCCTGGCCCCCAGCCCTTTTTAAAAATACCTGTCCCCTGCACTGAAAGCAAAAGCAGGAACCTTGCATGACCCCCCTTAGCTCTTTTTAAAAATGCCCCAAAGCCCTAAAACCGTACCCCCTCCCCCTAAAGCCCTAAAACCATCCCCCTCCCCTGCCCCAAGCCCAATCCCCCTTACCTCACTCACAACGACGACTAGGCATCTCTTCAGGCACGGTGCAGGTCGTAAAGAGGAAGCGGGAGAGTCTCTCCGTTTCCTCTAACCACGCCGATATCCATAACCATGCAGGCAGCTTTAACACACAAATGGCCTTACCACAAGCTGGCATCTTTACCACGCATATGCCCTTACCACCAGCACCACGCAAATGCCTTTACCATGCATACCCTTACAACATGAATTTGTTGTAAAGGCATGCGTGGTAACGGCATATGCGTTGTAAAAATAAATGTGTGGTAAAGGCTATGTTCTTTTTGCATTTGTCACCCCGAGTGAGACAGGTATGCCCAGTCATGGTTCCCCTGCTCTTCAAGCCACTGGAGTCAAGCTAGCCTGACTGATGAGGGGTGAAACCCTGAAACCGGTCCTAGGATGCTTGTTTCCGGTCCAGGGAGGACCTGGCTTGGCAGTTCGGGCTGGACTGTTCCCATGGGGAACAGGGTCAAGACTGATTTGCATATGGCTGGGTTCAAACTGGAATGGCATGGGGAGCAAAAAGCGATGGATTTAGGCCCAGTTCTCTGTACTGGAGTGAATGTTTGAAATTGCTCAACATTCTGTCTATTAATTGTTCTTTTTGCATTTATCACCCCTTGTGGGACGGGTATGCCCAGACATGGGTCCCGTGCTCTCCATGCCACTGAAGTCAAGCTAGCCTGGCTGATGAGGGGTGAAACCCCAAAACTGGTCCTATGATGCTTGTTTCCGGTCCAGGGAGGGCCTGGCTTGGCAGTTAGGGCTGGACTGTTCTCATGGGGAACAGGATCAAGACTGATTTTCATATGGCTGGGTTCAAACTGGAATGGCATGGGGAGCAAAAAAACTATGGATTTAGGCCCAGATCTCTGTACTGGGGTGAATGTTTGACATTGTTTAACATTCTGTCCATCAATTGTTCTTTTTGCATTTGTCACCCCGAGTGGGACAGGTATGCACAAACGTGGGTCCCATGCTCTCCATGCCACTGGAGTCAAGCTAGCCTGGCTGATGAGGGGTGAAACCCTGAAACAAGTCCTAGGTTGCTTGTTTCCAGTCCAGGGAGGACCTGGCTTGGCAGTTCGGACTGGACTGTTCCCATGGGGAACAGGGTCAAGACTGATTTGCATATGGCTGGGTTTAAACTGAAATGACATGGGGAGCAAAAAAACAATGGATTTAGGCCCAGGTCTCTGTACTGGGGTGAATGTTTGACATTGTTCAACATTCTGTCCATCGATTGCTCTTTTTGCATTTGTCACCCCTTGTGGGACGGGTATGCCCAGACATGGGACCCGTGCTCTCCATGCCACGGGAGTCAAGCTAGCCTGGCTGATGAGGGGTGAAACCCCAAAACCTGTCCTAGGATGCTTGTTTCCGGTCCAGGGAGGACCAGGCTTGGCATTTCGCGCTAGACTGTTCCCATGGCCAACAGGGTCAAGACTGAAATGCATATGGCTGGGTTCCACCTGGAATGGCATGGGAAGCAAACAAATTGTGGATTTAGGCCCAGATCTTTGTACTGGGGTGAATATTTGACATTGTTCAACATTCTGTCCATCAATTGTTCTTTTTGCATTTGTCACCCCGAGTGGGACGGGTGTAGGAAGGTGGAATCTGACTATATGGTTGCCCCCACTTTTTTATGGTGTTTTGCTGGTTTATGACTTAGTTGGACTGGGATCCTGCTATTCAGGGCCCCAGTCTATCTGCTTTCTCTGAAAAATGGTTTCCATGTGCCTTAGGCACATCTCTGATTGGAATCTGGAGTGCCCTTATAAGTCCCTAGTATATGGTATACTATGTACCAAGGGCATAGGTACCTCAGAGGCCTACCCGGGGCTGCAGCACGTATTGTGCCACCCCTGGACGGCCATCCAAACTGACACCACAGGTCTGCTACTGCAGCCTGGGTAAGGTGGTGCATGCACCCTTTACTGTGATATAGGTTACCTATATCACTAAATACATACACACATATAAACCTATAAGTCACTCCTAAGGCAGGCCTTATCAATCCTAAAGGCAGAGTGCATGGTTCCTATGTGAGAGGGTGCCCCTGCATGAGCAGGGCCCCTCTGCAGCGTTCGGAGACCATCTCTGATGCTGTTTGTAGTGCAGCCTGACCATATACTCTTAAGCGCATTATATCCTCGCGGTAAAATGCTAACTTTGGAATGGCTGCACCTAAACATGTCGTGTTTGGTGTCAAACATCTTGGAATACTACCCCCCGCCAATCCTGGCGGCGGGGGTAGCATTCCACCCTTCTAGAGGGAAAGACATGTTAACTCTGGCTTACCCGGTAACTTCTTTCTGAAGCCATGGCATCACAAAATGGATGCTGCTGCCACAGACACAAGTCTGGCCTCCTGCTGCTGGACGAAACTCCGGCAGGGGAGGCCTGGACAATAGGTTTCCTGTTGCAGGGAGGTGTGACCACCTCCCCAGACAGGATAATGTGTATTGGGGCTGGGTGGGTGCACTCTTAGAGTGCTTTGAAGTCCTGCACTGGGGGAGCAAAAGGCTCCTCTGTGCATATGCCAGTTCAAACCAGCTCAGGGGCTACCTGCCCCTGCTCTGGCACGAAACTGGACAAAGGGAAGTGGGTGTAGCCACCCCTCCCTTGACCCTCCCATAGGTGGGGTCATAGAGTTAGTCCAACCCCTATTTTTAGAATAAAGGTAGGAACCCAGTCCTTAGGACTTTAGATTATACCTGGACGAAACTCTGAAATGGAATCCTGGACCTTCGACGCTCTACTCACGATTAGAGGACTGAAGAATCTCCCTTGGGGTCAAGGAGTGACTCCCTGCTTGGCAGGCACCAAAGAAGCATCTGTCCGGTTCGCATTACTGAAGCTCCTGTCGGACGCCGAAGTCATCGCATCACCAGAGGTGGATTCTCAGACTTCCCGAGGCTACCCTGAGTCCCCAGCAAAGCTGAGGCCCGTGGCTATCGTGGGTGACTTGAGACCGTGACCCCTGGACACCGAGCACACTTGCAAGTGCACCATCTTCTGGGTCTCCCAAGAAGTCGTACTTTGGGCTCCGAGTAGCCCTAGCCTCCAGCACCACCTGCACCGAAGATCACTGGCCCCCACTCCACGAGTGTCCTGTAAGCCAGCTCCACGTGCGGCGTCACGGGGCTCCTTTGCGGTCGCTAGCCCGTTGGCTAGTAGCCCTTAACGAAGGCCAATCTTTTCTTTACTTGGCATCCTGGTTGCTCCAGGCCTGCCCTCACTTACCCTCGCTGGGTGAGTTCCCCAGACCTTGCTGGTCTGCATCATCGACGATCTACATCTTACTTGAGACTTGCTGTTGCCAAGGCTTGTTGGGTCCAATCCGGTCGCCGACACCTCAGCACTCGACAGACATCAAGCAACAGCCCGAATCCTGCTCCTGGTCACCGACAACGCCTCCCGGACCTCGTGGCTGAAGAGTCAAGACGACCGTCACCGCACCTGAAGCACTCGACATCGGTGGGCATCTGTCCATCGCCTTCCTGGTCACTGGCTAGTGACCCAGACTCTGTCCCCTCTGCTTTCAGGTTCTTCAGAACTCCGATCCACTCTTGGATCCACCCGGACACTTTTCTCCTGGTCGCCAGCAGCACTTTGCAGCAGATCGCCAAACGAAACGACGACGAAACCCGACCCCGAAAGGCACCTATGCACCCGGCTTCCCTGGGTGAGGTAACACGAGTACTCCGGTGCTCCCGTGGGTAGAGACTCTTCAAAGTCCTAGATCTCAAAGGGTTTTGTCCTAGTCCTCTTTTAAGTGTCCCTTTCCTCTATTTTCCCGATCCCGACTTTCTCCATAGAAGTTAACGGCGTATCGCGGTTGTGTATTTACACTGCACGCGTCTCCCGTGGGTCCCCTGTGTCACTACCTTGGGTGGTTCCTTGTGGTCCAAGCACTTCTAGAGGCTCTAGGCCTAGTGTCTAGTTCAGTCGTGGTTCGCATACCACTTTATTGGTATATGGTTTGGTACGCCCCTAGGGCCCAAACGTGTATTTGTGCTATTACTGTGATTTAAGATCTTATAACCTATGTACTTCGAACTCTAGCCTCATAAAGAGACTAGAGGGGTGTGTTTAGTAATAAATACATATATTTTGAATATATACCTGGTGTGGTACTCTTTCATTTGGTCACTCAAGAGATTATAGACTGGTAAAACAAGCTGCTTTACATTCCTTCAAGACTTAGCCTGAAGGCTGCTCTCCATAGCTACCACTAGGATAGCTTTCAATAAGGTTGTCTTTAACCTACCTACCATAAGAGTCGATTTGGACTGGTACAAGGTGCCCACTATAATTAGTGGACAGCATATGCCAGGCCAACTTCTCACATTGGTGTGCAGCGTGTGGGATTCCAGCTTGCTATTGTTTTACCAGATAATCTCAATTGAATTGATCAACTGAAAACCACTAAAGGTACCTAAGGTACATATAATTTAAGCTTAGAATAACAGTAAGTTCTACTGAACTTAGAGTTGTGTGTTAAGGGATAGCACAACCCTTTCTACAACTCAAGAGAGTTTAGTAGGCCACACTAGAGTAGGTAGTGCATACACCACACCACACTAGTAATGTCTTTAAAAGCAGGATCCAAAGATTCCTTGCAGGAAGCCATTGAGCTTCCACCCTCCAAGTATGATACACTCCAATTCTTGGAATTGAGAGCTTTATGTAACGTGAGGAAGTTAAGGACAGGCCAAAGTCCCACCACCCAACACCTCAAGGAGTTGTTGGTGGCTTATGACCTTAGTAAGCCTGTAGGGACTGAAGGGGTAGGAGCTGAGGGTGGGGCAGAAGAAGAGGACGAGGCTAGGGGTACCAATACCCCCAGCCCCCCCTCTGAAACTGGCCAGGAGGGTGACAATGACCCTGACCTGGAAAACCCAATCCCTCCTGTGGATGATGATGAGGATAATCAGGATGATGCCCTCTTTGTCCCCCAGGAAGGATTAAGAGTGTGCCCAGAAGGTCTAGGTCTCCTTCTCAGGAGTCTAACCACTCTGGCACCTCAATAGGGAGCTCTGTCTCATCTCATAGGAGGGAATCCTCTCATGAGAGAAGAAAGAGGCTGGTCCAGTATGAGGAAACTCAGCTGGAAATCAGAAAAAAGCAATTGGCTTTAGATAGGGAATCCCTAGATCTCCTTAGAGAGAGAAGAAAGTTGGGACTAGAGTCCCATGGTGGCAGCAATATCCCTAGAGATAGGGAAAGGTCTTATGACCATAGAAACCTAAACAAGATTGTCCCTCCCTACCAGAGTGGGGATGACATCCACAAATGGATAACTGCACTGGAGAGGGCCTGTAAAGTTCAGAAGGTCCCCCAGAGGCAGTGGGCAGCAATCTTGTGGCTCTCCTTTGCAGACAAAGGTAGAGACAAGCTCCTCACTGTAAGAGAAGAGGATGCTGACAATTACACAGTCTTGAAGAGTGCTCTGATAGATGGGTTTGGCCTAACCACTGAACAGTATAGGTTGAAGTTCAGAGACACCCAAAAAGCTCAGACTCAAGACTGGGTTGATTTTGTAGATTGTGCTACAAAGGCTCTGGAAGGTTGGATACATGGCAACAAAGTGCATGACTTTTTAGGATTGTACAATTTGATTATGAGGGAGCAGATCCTTAATAATTGTCAAAACCAGCTTTTGCACCAGTATCTGGTGGACTCTGATCTGACCTCTCCCCAAGAATTGGGAAAGAAGGCAGACAAATGGGTCAGAACCAGAGTAAAAACTAGAAATCAGGGTGGTGACCAGAAGAAAGATTCTACTAAGTCCCAAGAGAAAGGTGGGGATAAATCTAAGGATAAGTCCCCTACAGGGCCCCAAAATTCCTCTTCTGGGGGTGGGTCCCAAACTCCTTCCTCTCCTGAAAAGAAACCCTATTGCCATGTCTGTAAAAAGCCTGGGCACTGGAAAACTGATCCCAGTTGCCCCAGGATTGGCAATAAAGAAAATGTTCCTCCCACAACTACTACCACCCCTCCTGGTACTACCAGTAGTAATCCTCGAGTTGGGAGTAGTGCACCCAAAACGTTGGGTGCTTTTGCAAGAGGAACAGAGGTGGGCCCTAGTTTAGACAGGGACCCCTCAACAGACTCCTCTGACTCTGATGGTGGTATAGGAGACTCCTCTGACTCTGATGGTGGTATAGGATTTGCCACCTTTACCATGGGTCCCATAGCATTGGGCAGGTACAGATTGGAGCCAATAATTAATGGTCAGAAAGCTGTGGCATTTAGGGGCACAGGGGCTAGTGTCACCATGGTGGCAGGGAAACTAGTCCCCCTCACCAGCTTTTACCTGAGTTTAAATACCAGGTGACCAACATTGATGGTGTCAGAACAGATCACCCCATGGCCATAGCCAATCTCAGCTGGGAGGGGGTCACAGGCCCAAAAGAGTGGCAGTGTCCCCAACCCTACCTGTAGATTGCCTGATGGGCAATGATTTGGAAATTTCAGCCTGGGCTGAAGTTGAACACCAAACCCATCTTAGGATGTTGGGCGTCCCTGCAAGGTTAGTGGGGCTGTGATGGCCACAGCCCCAGCACAAGAATTTGGAGAGATGGAGCCTGAAAGAATGGCCCACTCTCCCCAAAAGAGAGCACAAGGGTTGAAGAAAAGTCTTCTTCCCTCCAGACAGTAGGTAAGGGTCAGCCTCCTCAGGGAACTGACCCCACCCCTAGTGAAGGAACTGCCCCAGAGGTAGTCAGGCCTGGCCTGGCCACACCCCTGATGGCAGAGGACCCTTCCAAGGTGGTACCCAGTCTGGAGCAGGTAACCTGCCCCTCTCTACCCTGCCTCAGCCAGCCCAGGGCTGCAGAGGTCAGGGAGGCCAGTGGACCCCCAGGGCCCCCTGTCCAGAGGAAGCCCCCATCAGCAGATTAGGGGCACCCAGTCTAGTAGCCCTAGCCAGGTGAAAATTCCTCTACACACTGAGGGATCCGCCATACCTTTATGTAGGGACCTCCCCAGAAGGACTCTGGTAGGCAAGGGCAAACCTGGGACCAGAAGGTTCCAAACCTACCATGTCCCTCCAGTAGTCCATCCAAAGGGACCCAACCCCCAGCTGTAGGCAGCCAAAGGTTGACCCTTAGAGCAAAGTGCAACTCAGTCATGGAAAGACAGGCATACATGGTGACCAGTGATCTGAGGAAGCTGAGGCCAACATTCCTAGGGCCTCACTTCCCTACTCAGCCACCTCACCAGCCTTGTACTTTACCTAAGCACACCACAGGTAGTGATGCCCCATGGTGGAGACCCTCTCATACCCTTAGGGTGAGGGATTGCTTAGTGGACCATAAGACAGGGGGCAACCATGCTAGTGCAGGTGCTTCCTTATATGACCACTTAGTCAATGAAGGCTCAACTGGCCAAGGTTAGCCTTATCTCCTTTCCTTTGGGGGGGTTATGTAGGAAGGTGGAATCTGACTATATGGTTGCCCCCACTTTTTTATGGTGTTTTGCTGGTTTATGACTTAGTTGGACTGGGATCCTGCTATTCAGGGCCCCAGTCTATCTGCTTTCTCTGAAAAATGGTTTCCATGTGCCTTAGGCACATCTCTGATTGGAATCTGGAGTGCCCTTATAAGTCCCTAGTATATGGTATACTATGTACCAAGGGCATAGGTACCTCAGAGGCCTACCCGGGGCTGCAGCACGTATTGTGCCACCCCTGGACGGCCATCCAAACTGACACCACAGGTCTGCTAATGCAGCCTGGGTAAGGTGGTGCATGCACTCCTTACTGTGATATAGGTTACCTATATCACTAAATACATACACACATATAAACCTATAAGTCACTCCTAAGGCAGGCCTTATCAATCCTAAAGGCAGAGTGCATGGTTCCTATGTGAGAGGGTGCCCCTGCATGAGCAGGGCCCCTCTGCAGCGTTCGGAGACCATCTCTGATGCTGTTTGTAGTGCAGCCTGACCATATACTCTTAAGCGCATTATATCCTCGCGGTAAAATGCTAACTTTGGAATGGCTGCACCTAAACATGTCGTGTTTGGTGTCAAACATCTTGGAATACTACCCCCCGCCAATACTGGTGGCGGGGGTAGCATTCCACCCTTCTAGAGGGAAAGACATGTTAACTCTGGCTTACCCGGTAACTTCTTTCTGAAGCCCTGGCATCACAAAATGGATGCTGCTGCCACAGACACAAGTCTGGCCTCCTGCTGCTGGACGAAACTCCGGCAGGGGAGGCCTGGACAATAGGTTTCCTGTTGCAGGGAGGTGTGACCACCTCCCCAGACAGGATAATGTGTATTGGGGCTGGGTGGGTGCACTCTTAGAGTGCTTTGAAGTCCTGCACTGGGGGAGCAAAAGGCTCCTCTGTGCATATGCCAGTTCAAACCAGCTCAGGGGCTACCTGCCCCTGCTCTGGCGCGAAACTGGACAAAGGGAAGTGGGTGTAGCCACCCCTCCCTTGACCCTCCCATAGGTGGGGTCATAGAGTTAGTCCAACCCCTATTTTTAGAATAAAGGTAGGAACCCAGTCCTTAGGACTTTAGATTATACCTGGACGAAACTCTGAAACGGAATCCTGGACCTTCGACGCTCTACTCACGATTAGAGGACTGAAGAATCTCCCTTGGGGTCAAGGAGTGACTCCCCTGCTTGGCAGGCACCACAGAAGCATCTGTCCGGTTCACATTACTGAAGCTCCCGTCGGACGCCGAAGTCATCGCATCACCAGAGGTGGATTCTCAGACTTCCCGAGGCTACCCCTGAGTCCCCAGCAAAGCTGAGGCCCGTGGCTATCGTGGGTGACTTGAGACCGTGACCCCTGGACACCGAGCACACTTGCAAGTGCACCATCTTCTGGGTCTCCCAAGAAGTCGTGCTTTGGGCTCCGAGTAGCCCTAGCCTCCAGCGCCACCTGCACCGAAGATCACTGGCCCCCACTCCACGAGTGTCCTGTAAGCCAGCTCCACGTGCGGCGTCACGGGGCTCCTTCGCGGTCGCTAGCCCGTTGGCTAGTAGCCCTTAACGAAGGCCAATCTTTTCTTTACTTGGCATCCTGGTTGCTCCAGGCCTGCCCTCACTTACCCTTGCTGGGTGAGTTCCCCAGACCTTGCTGGTCTGCATCATCGACGATCTACATCTTACTCGAGACTTGCCGTTGCCAAGGCTTGTTGGGTCCAATTCGGTCGCCGACACCTCAGCACTCGACAGACATCGAGCAGCAGCCCGAATCCTGCTCTTGGTCACCGACAACGCCTCCCGGACCTCGTGGCTGAAGAGTCAAGACGACCGTCACCGCACCTGAAGCACTCAACATCGGTGGGCATCTGTCCATCGCCTTCCTGGTCACTGGCTAGTGACCCAGACTCTGTCCCCTCTGCTTTCAGGTTCTTCAGAACTCCGATCCACTCTTGGATCCACCCGGACACTTTTCTCCTGGTCGCCAGCAGCACTTTGCAGCAGATCGCCATACGAAACGACGACGAAACCCGACCCCGAAAGGCACCTATGCACCCGGCTTCCTGGGTGAGGTAACACGAGTACTCCGGTGCTCCCGTGGGTAGAGACTCTTCAAAGTCCTAGATCTCAAAGGGTTTTGTCCTAGTCCTCTTTTAAGTGTCCCTTTCCTCTATTTTCCCGATCCCGACTTTCTCCATAGAAGTTAACGGCGTATCGCGGTTGTGTATTTACACTGCACGCGTCTCCCGTGGGTCCCCTGTGTCACTACCTTGGGTGGTTCCTTGTGGTCCAAGCACTTCTAGAGGCTCTAGGCCTAGTGTCTAGTTCAGTCGTGGTTCGCATACCACTTTATTGGTATATGGTTTGGTACGCCCCTAGGGCCCAAACGTGTATTTGTGCTATTACTGTGATTTAAGATCTTATAACCTATGTACTTCGAACTCTAGCCTCATAAAGAGACTAGAGGGGTGTGTTTAGTAATAAATACATATATTTTGAATATATACCTGGTGTGGTACTCTTTCATTTGGTCACTCAAGAGATTATAGACTGGTAAAACAAGCTGCTTTACATTCCTTCAAGACTTAGCCTGAAGGCTGCTCTCCATAGCTACCACTAGGATAGCTTTCAATAAGGTTGTCTTTAACCTACCTACCATAAGAGTCGATTTGGACTGGTACAAGGTGCCCACTATAATTAGTGGACAGCATATGCCAGGCCAACTTCTTACAACGGGTATGCCCAGACGTGTGTCCCTTGCTGTCCATGCCACTGGAGTCGAGCTAGCCTGGCTGATCAGGGGTGAAATCCCGAAACTGTTCCTAGGATGCTTGGTTCCAGTCCAGGGAGGACCTGGCTTGGCAGTTCGGGCTGGATTGTTCCCATGGGGAACAAGGTCAAGACTGATTTGCATATGGCTGGGTTCAAACTGGAATGGCATGGGGGACAATAAAACTATGGATTTAAGCCCAGATCTCTGTACTGGGTGAATGTTTGACATTGTTCAACATTCTGTCCATCAATTGTTCCTTTTGCATGAGGGATAAAGTTCCAAGCATTTCCAAAGCATGCGTGCTAAATGCATTCTTCAAGCGCTATATAGCACGACAGAGGCAGTTGCTCCTCCTTCCCCCTTCTGCTGGGCTGGGAACACTGGACCTGGCATGGTGTAGTCTAGAGAATAAAGTCCCCACAAAGAGCATTGCATTTTTTTCCTGTAGGCAGCAGTGGCTCCTCTGCTAAAGGTGGAGGAGCGTTGCCCCACTGCTACTGAGCAGTGCAACAAAGGAAAAATAAAATGATAATAACAGGATGTTATTAGCATTTTTTTTTCTCTACGGAGCCAGGTTGGGCAGGGCAGGGCTGAGCTTCTGTCACAGTGCAAGAGGAGGAGAGGTATATGCACCGTAAGTGAGCATGACTGTTTGGCTGGCAGTCTTGGCCCATCCAAGTAGTCAGTCGCACTTAGCATGTTCTCCACCGGGCTGTAATGCACATCCTGGGTGGAGATCATGCACAGGCCCCCAGTCCCTGTCTGAGCTCTGAACCTGGGTGCTTAGACCAATCATGACGCTGCTGTCATGGTGACAGCAGCGTCGTGATTGGCTTTGGGAGCCTGGGTGCTTCCAACATCTGGGAGCGAGGAAGAGCAGAGGAAGACAAGAAGCGTGCTGCATGAACAGGTAAGTGAACTTTATTTTTATTTTTCATTCCCACCCGCCCCACCACGACTGTTCTGCAGCAGCCGCCTCTGCCGGTATGCATGGTGCAGTGTCATTATGCATGTTGGTTTGTGTTTGCTTTGTTCCCGTGTGGCCAGCTTCATGTACTGTGTTGTGATTCATAATGTATATCATTGGTTTCATTTACTGCGTTACCTAAAAATGTTTTAGAACATTTTTTCTTTTTGGTGTTTTGGCCTTCTTGTGTTTATATGTTGCTAATTCCATCACTCTTTCTCAACAATATTCTATTTTATCCATTGTCATGGTGGTGTCATTCCATGGCGCCCTTGATTTTTTGTGAGGTTCATTGCAGTTCCTATGAGTCTCCTGCATATGGTGTGTGACTTACTTCAAGGCTTGGTGTATCTAACCGTGAGCCTGCATGCCTTGTAGCGCCCTTGAGAGTAACCTTTATGAATTAGGCTTCCTGCAGGCTAACGTACCGTTTTGTAGGTGTATGATTTGATTTGCATTTCCTCTTCCGTGCCCCTGCTCAGAGATGTTTTAAGGCAAGGGCAAAGTGGGCTCTGGCCCAGGTCCCCAGCCTATCAAGGGGGCCCCCTGATAGATCCAGCTCTGTTCTCCACACAGTCCTGCCCTGATGACCTTGAATGATTCTTAAACATAGATTGTTTTCAATACCACTTTCTTCTAGTTTATGTTTAATAGGGGTGATGTGAGGGAGTCTTTTACCGACAATATGCAGAGAAATGTTGTCTTTATGTTTTTCAACACCATGTCACATCCATAAAACAAATTCCTTTAAGTTCGAAACAAGACCTTACATTTGAGAAATGGCAGTGGCCCACAGAGAATATTTGCAACAATATTGATGCGCTGCTGCTATATTATAATATTGAAAACACACATCCCTATCCCTGAATATTAGATGGGAACACATTTAGGGGCAGATTTACAAGAAACTGATGCATCTCCGCATTTTAGCAGAGATGTCTTCAGTTTAATTGTATCCCGCAAAAAAAACCTTGCTCCACCATGGATGCGTCCCATTTACAATGCAGCGCACTGTGGCACAAGGATTGACAGATGCGCCACGCATCTGTTGGCATAAAGGTAACACATTGCTGGAGTCACGTCGCAAGCAAGACACAACTCCAGCAATGCTCAGGAATGCCTATTCCTATTGTGCTGCGTCACAGGTCAAGGTTTGACACAGTGGCGTTGTATAAGTGACGCAGTGAAATCTTTTAGATTTCACTGCGTCACTTTTACGAGGCTTTCTTGCGTTGGAACGCCCACCCTGCATACATTATACCTGACGCAGGTATAATGTAACGCAGGGCTTTACAACGTGACGCATCTCCCTAGATGCGTCACGTTGTAAAAGTGTTGTTTACGACGTCGCTGCTTCACAAAAATGACGCAACGGCGGCGTAAAAGTGTTGCAAGGGGCTTGTAAATCTGCCCTTAGAATTTGGACTAGTGTTTTTATGCAGTGTCAGTGACCTAGCCAAAGACAACATGAAAAAGCTGAAATTGGATCATAAACTCGAAGCTGTTCCAAATAGGGGCCCCCAAAATACGTTTGGCCAAGGGCTCCCAAAATACTTAAGATGTCCCTGCTTGATCTTCCCCTTGCACACCCATGAAAAAATAACTATTTTATGTTTCTCAGGTCCATCCCACTCCAGAGGTCCACATTTACACCCTGATAGTACGTTTTTAACTGTGTAATATTGCCTTCAAATGGCGGCCACATACACAGTGTCAGGCAACGTTTGCTCATATATTTCTGAATGAGAAGAGCGTGTGTGGCAAGAATTGTGGATCAATGTCCAGAGTTGCCGACTTTGGATCTGGAGAACCAGGTTGTAGTCCCGGAGTCGGCTCAAAATCCGGCCCTTCTGGGCAAATAAGCTAATCTTCCTGTACATGGAAAAAAATGATTTCACCTTGTGTAATTTAATCTTGTGCTCATGTGAAGTGATTCAATGCCCTTTCGCCAAGTTCGTGCTATGCAAAAGTGGAAAAACAAAAAAAAGCACTGTAATGCAGTATTGTAAACCTCGATCAACAAAGTTAACTAGAATGCAGACTGCTTCCTACGTTTCTTGGCAAGAGATATATTTATGAATAGCCACATACCGCTGTTTTCCATATTCTTAAACAATCTTGATGCAAAATTTGGTTTAGTTTATCGCCACCTGGTGGTAACTTGCAGGAAACCATTAAATGTATGGACGCATTGATGTGCACGCCTTTCACTGTTCATGGGATTGTACAACTGAAATGTTTGAAAATGCATACTATTAAAAAGGGCTTTGTTATGTTTCAGTGCTTGGGTGGTCTTAATTAAAAAGAAATTGGGGCACCTTTTTCATCAACAATCCAGGCTTAATGTTATTTAATCATTGCTGACAGCAGATGCGAGAACTATCAAGAGCTAATTAACAGCAATCAAGTTTAGAGTCGCTGAACATGACTTGTAAAGTAATCCAAGGTCAATTATAGTAATAATATTGCAGTTGTCAAAAAAGTCACAGTAGGCAGCTGCAGCATTGCACACTATAGCTACTTCAGTATCTTCATTTCATGCTTGATCTGTTCAAAATCAGCAGAATAGAAAGTCAGATATATCACATGCGATAAATGCTCTTTCACTCTTTGGTGCATGCCTCATCCACTCATGGAGAAATACTACCTTGCACCAAATATTCCCTACTATTGTATAAATCATTCAGGTTCATTGCCATTAAAATGTGTTGATTGTCAGAGAGGAGATGTGAATCTTACACCACTGCATCTGCAACCTCATGCAAGCATAAGAAGCAGAACATAAGTAGCAAAATATGTAGCAAGCTGTGCTTAATTTGTGGTGGTGGTTGCAGGTGGTGGTCATCAGCACTAATTTTTGGGGACTCTGAAATATTTTTCAACATCAGACTTTGGCCTAGGACAACAGGGAAAGAAGCAGAAAATGGACAAGAAGAAGGAAGAGAAAGATGGAAAACAGGGACTAAGGGTCTGATTACGATGGCAGTTGGACCGACAGTCTGACTGCCGCGATCTGATTCCGACTGCCGAGGCTGGGAAAGTTTACCCCGCTGTATTACAATGCAACAGCTTCTACCGCAGAGGTCTCATCTACAGCGGTGCACATACCCCCGAATATGTCGCTGCAAGCCTGTGAAAACTCACATGAAACATGCGATAGATATACACATGCATGACATATGTGGGGATATGCCTTGTGCGCCATGTATCCCATTGCTGGAGACTGGGGATCTATGCACAGTCTGGTCAATGAGGATACATGCCACCTACGGACTTACCTGCATTCCAGTGCCCACAGGGTCATAGTGTTCGGGGTTCTGCTGACACAATGTAGGGGGGACCTGGAGGAAGGGATCCACACCAGAGGCTGTCGGGGAGAAGCTGATTTGGGTGAGTATGCGCCCTAAATCAATAGTTTCCGACAACTCGAGACATGCGGTTAGACCACCACGATCGAATCATCGGAAACCCACATCGTAATCCAAACGGCGGATGGAGATCATTGTACTGCCCTACGGATGCTGTTCTTCTCGGACCGCCATCTTGGCGGTCGGAGAAAGGCTGTCGGAGTCGGCAGTCTTTCAGCGGTCAGTCGGAGTACAGGAGGCATGCATCATAATCCGGCAGTCTGACCGACCGCTTCCGATGAGACCTCGGTGGTCAAACCACCTCCGAAAGGACCGCAGAAGCCGGTCCGACCGGCATCGTAATCAAGCCCTAAAGTAGGAAAATTGCCCTTTCTGCTGAGTCACCTTGGATTTTTTTGCCTTTTTGATGAACCCTTTTGTTGCTGGTTGTAGAACTACTGCTTGCCATTAGTAAAGTGCCTCTGTTCCCACTTTTCAACATGATGAAATTGACATACCCCTAATTAGCATACTTAGATATAAATTCCTAGTATATGGTTCCAAAGTGTACTCCTGTGCCTGTAAGTTGACTGCAGCATCCATTGTGCCACTCAGTGCACTAACAGTGGAAACATTACTACTGCAGGCTTACCATTGAAGCTTTAAAACTTCAAATTCATCTGTCAAAATAGCCCCTTTTGACAGAAGCAAACCTTCCTTTAAAATATTAATGTCACCACTAAGTAGATCTTGAATCTGTGACATAATATTGACAGACACAATATCGACCTACCATTTTATCAACACAAAAATATCGATTACACTAATATCGACAACCTATACTTAATTAAAAAAATACACTAATATCGACACCAAAATATCGTCAAACATTGATATCGATATCAGTATTATCGAACACTAAGGGGCTGAAAGTCAGCCCGCCATCCTAGTGGTAACGGGACCGCCCGCCTGCCATGCGGCGGTCCGGCCACCCAAACTATGATGCGACCACCACCGCGGCGGTCGCATCTGGCATTTTAACATTGCGGCAGGTGCTGCTGGCTGCAGCACCCGCCGCAATAGGAAAATGCCATGTTGTGCATTTCCATGCACAACGTGGCAGGCACTGCGCGGTGCCTGCCACCTTGTGCATGGACATGTAGGGGGGTACCATAGGTACCCCCAAGTGCACCCGCAGACCCCCCCCGGGGGCCCGCAACGGGCCCCCAAATCAAATCACCACCAGTCTTTACATGGCGGCATTGCCGCCATGGAAAGGCCTTGAAAACCAAACATCATAATATGGCTGGCGGTGCCTGCTAGGCACCACCACCATATATGTGCCCCAGCTCCGCCCGGACGGCAATCGTAACGATTGCCGACCGGTGGAAAAGCGGCGGACGGACTTTCCGTCCACCGCGATACCGGCGGTGGCGATTGTTATGCCATCGTAATCACCCCCTAAAGTATCGTTATCTAAAATATCGAACATAGTCTAAAAATATACAACATGTCCAAAATATCGAGAACAATAATATAGACAGCAATAATATCCTTCTTAAAAAAATATCGACATCTTAAAAACAGTTAAAATACACAAAACTTAACACCAAAAATATACTTTTACCAATAAACATACATTGCATACAAAATAAATCAAATACAACCTATTTTAAAAATATTAAAACATATAATTCTAAAATATATTATAAATACACTATGAATAACTAAATAAATATCATAATTCAATAATATACACACATTATTTAACAACAAATACAATATAATACACATTTAACGGACTAAATCTGTAAAAAAAAAGCAATAACTGTTTCTTAATTAGCGTTTTCCACATATGGAAAATAACGACCAAAACAATTAATCCAATAAATGATAACCAATGAAATACACACACTAATAAAATAAACCAATCACAGTAAACAAACAATTAATTAAACACTATATAAAGAACTAAAAATTAATCATTATTTTAAACCTCAAACCAAAAAGAAACAAGAAGGCGAAACTCTGCCGGATTGCTGCCAGAACACAGGACTTCATTAAAGAAAAATCTATTTCCTACTTCAGTAAGTAAGTAGAATGCCATTTATAATCTAACACTACTGCTAATCTTCAACAACAACTTTTTATATTGGATAAATAATAATATATATATTTTAAATTTATGTTTCCGCTACAGATAATTCCCTAAACATCCAAACAGCTACAGAACAGTGTGAAAAATCGGCTAACAAATAAAGTAAGTATTAAAAGAAATTCTATTAAAACAATTACCAAAAATACCCAAACAAAGCCCAACTTAATCCCAAATCCCCCCACCTCGTGCACAATTGATCAAAATTATTAAAATTATCTTTTTTCTGCCAACAGAAATATCAGCAACAAAACTGAAATCAAACAACAAAGAAAGGGCATCAGCCTAGAAAACGGCCACAAATTCAACATTGTAAGTATATAAAAAACAATGTATATGTATTAATAAAAAACCTGTACAGTATTCTTTTTAGTAATTTGTATATACATTTTTCTTAGCATTTGAAACATAACAATGACTGAAGGCGCCCAATTCATAACTTCACAGAAATGAAAGTTTTTACTATGTTACATGGGGTATGTGTATACCCAAGAAAAGCAAAGTGGACTGAAAGTAAACTGGAAATGTAGTAAATACTATTCTAAGAGGTGTTATGGGAGGGCTACAACTAAAGAAACAATTGTTCTGTATGTTAGGGAGCATAACCATCCCCCAAATGTTACTGAAATTGAGGTAAGAAATGCTCTAGACAATATAAAAGAAGCTAGCACTAGCTCACAGAAATCTACCACTGAATTACTGAAGGAAATGCTGCCCAAAGTACCCCAACTTGCTACTGGCCAAATGCCCTCTATTGCTTTCTTGAAAAGAACTATAGCTCGAACGAAAAAAGCCACTACCACCACCACACCTGCCCCAAAAACATTTGAAGAAGTAGAAATTCCCCCAGAACTATCAATTACACATAATGAAGAACCATTTCTTCTTTATGATAACAAATCTAAAGATAAAAGAATAATTATGTTTGAACTGCAAATAATTTAGTAAAACTCCAACAGTCAGAAACTTGGATGATGGACGGAACTTTTAAAATATGTCCCAAACCATTCTATCAATTATATTCTGTCCATGCACTATACCAAAGTACTAACATCCCTTTTCTCTACGCCTTACTACCAAATAAACAAAACTCCACCTATATGGAACTACTATCTAAAATTAAACAAGAAACCAATAATTATTTTCCCCAAAAAATAATTATTGATTTTGAGCAGGCAATGATAAATGCAATCCTAAAAACCTACCCACACACAGCAATTCAGGGTTGCTTCTATCATTTTAATCAATGTATATGGAGACACCTTCAGAAATCAACAATAAGGGGGTCATTAGGATGTCGAACGGAAGGGCATCCGAAGTGCTGGCGGTGGTGGAAAACGGAGAATTCGCTGCACCCCATGCGGTTATTGTGACCGCCACATTACAATGGGCCAACATAGGCCATTTACGTACTTACGCGGTGTTTCTGCGTTCACACGTGTTGACCTCACTTAAGGGTGGCGGACGGAGCCAATAGAGCAAGAACAGCATGCGGGAATCACGTCTCCACCGCCATCCACATTACGATGTACCAAACAGCCAATTCCACCGCTGCGGAAACCCCACCTCATCGCGGATGGCGGAAGCACAATAACAGCGAGGGAATATCCAAGCCCTATACACGTACACCACCAGAGCCGCAATGGATCCAGCCCTACAGGCCTTACTGCAGCTGTACCGAATGCATTACCAGCAGATCAGACGCCGCCGCACACAACAGCAGAGGTACGTTCAACACCCATACACGCATGCAACCACGGTGCAACAACAACTCCCTGCAAGCGTGCAGGCAGGGCCTGCACAACCATGTCTGGGGAAAGATGCCTCCCCTATTCACATCAGTGAGACTCTCAGGGGCCGGAAAGTTGCCCTGTGCTGACGCCTCCTTCTACTCAGCTCCCCTCACACCCACCCACCAGCACCACTCACACAGCTCCAATCCTGATCAAGGTGACAGATTAGCATTGGTGATGGGAGTGCATACACTGCAGACTGCAATGTGACCAAGATGCCTGCCCAGGATGGCTAGCAGGCGCAAGGGAAACAGCTACACATTTTGCAAACATCCACTGCCACACAACCCTGGCAAACATCCATGTAGGAACAAGACAAGAGGACTGTGCTGCCAATCCATCTGTACTGTACCACAGCAACCATTACTGAAAGCAAGTAGGTACAAATATCACACATCACCCACTGAAATAGTGCCGCTGGCCAGCATGCCAATGGAAACAGATCATCAGCACACAGTACAGTGCCAGAACATGGAGGGGAGTGGCGGGTCAAACATGTGCATGGCAGCCACTGGCACAGGTCACGAATGACGTGGTGTATACACCAGATCTGTACAGTTGAGGAGTGTCCCAAGCAAAAATTCATGTTTAAGTCTGACTCAATGTGCATGGCCAAATGCAATTACTGTCACAGCTATGAATCCAAACAACTCCAATTTGGGCACAGAAAGTGTCAAGTGACAGGTATGCCTGTGAGAAATCACATATCATGTTTGCAACCCACAGACATGCAGCACAGTGCGAACAAAGGTAAGCAAGACCAAGGCCATATCCCAAGTAACACAACACAGACATTGCACTGACACACTCTGCATACTCACCAATGATGAGTCGAAGATGCAGGTGCACCCTAGGCCTGCGAGGTCACAATGACACACAGCACACAGCTCCTGCAACAACCCCAACATGTCCAGCAACACCCCACAAGGTGTCTGACCATGGAAACAAACAGGTACACATCACATGGATCATACATGATTGAAAGGGCAATGCCCAAGGGCACACACACATCAACATCTCAGAGAATTACAGCACACTCACACTGTACGATGACTCCAATAGGAACATGTACCTCCATCCATCTGACTATAAAGCCATACCCATCCAAGATGACAACATACCCACACTGGTGTGTACACATCAAGATAGACCACACAGATATGTAGTACCCTGCCCACCCTTCAAGTCATCATGTAAATTGGAAGACATTCACATGATGGAGATCCAACCCATCTGACATGTGTGAAGAAGGAGAGCACAGCCAACACAATGAACAGGACCAGAGTGGACCATCACTGACAAGTAGCCCGCCCCATCAATACTCTGAGTCAAAACATGACAGCATTCTGCGGAACCCCTGATAACCCCTGTAAGATCTAGTACAGTACATGAGAATGGCAAAGTGTGACTTCAGAGCATTGAACCCATGAACACATGCACATACGTTGTACAGCAACATTTGTAAGGCCAGCGACAACATCAAGAACATGAATAACTTCATTCAAACACAAACTCGGTATCAGCATGTAAAGTGCAAAACATGAAGGGCAACTGCCAGTCAACACTCAAGTCCGCACATGTGTGCTTTGGAAATACACACAGATCAATGTAACACAGTCCACAGCCATGTAAACATCACCAGTACAGGGCTAGCAAATGGTCAGCTCAGGCACCGCTCAGGGAGGAATGGGCTGGGAAGAGGGACCAGCCATCAAATATGTGGAGAACTGGAACTGTGTGGGGGATGACTGTCTGGGGTAGTCTGAGGACTGGACCTGGGAGGGGAGAACTGGCACAGGCAGAGGGATCCCTGGATGTGGGAGCCTGAGGGCTGGCAGGACCCGGTGGAGTCGTCGCACGGGGAGGTGATGACATGCACTGGTGATGCTCAGTGGCTGATGTTGCATGTGGAGGGCTGGGCTTCACTTGTTTGGGGATACGATAGCCCACAAGTGTCTTTGGACAAGGGATAGGTGAGGTGCCCACAGCTGCTCCCTTCCCCCAGAAAGTGGAGCAGGTGGCCATGGATCCTTTCTTGCAAAACCCTCAGACCTAGTTCTACGCTGGGGGGCTCCTACCCTGCCTCCCCTGTTGTGGAACAATACTACCTCACTGCTTCTCTGTCCATGCTCACTAGGGGGGCTTTTGGTAGGAGTGGAAGTTCTGGGCACAACATCCCTCTGAACTGGGGGGGGGGGCAGTTGTGGAACGCAACAGCCCCACGGCAGCCAGGGCAAATTCTTGTGCTGAGCCTGGATCAGTAGTGGATCCTGGAGGGTTCTTGGAGTGCTAGGACTTTGACGTCTGCAATGTTGAGGCCTGTCTTTTGTGTTTCGGGTCCGCACTCTCATGTGAGGTTATTTTGGTGGTGCTGGCATCTGTGCTCCTTGTGCACCTTGTGGATGATGTCTCGTGTCTCTGTCGCTTGGACTCCTGGTGTGTGCTGCGTGGGGATGCCCTGGTGCCTGAGTGTACAGGTGTGTGGCTCCTCTGACACTGGCAGGGTGGTTGAGGAAGGGACATGAGCCAGACTTAGAGCCTGTGACTGCACTATTGCAGCCGTCAGTGTGGAGGCCAGACACTGGACACTCCAGAGCAGGCCACCTACATCAGAATGGATGCCCTCCATGAACGCTATTACCTGTGACAACTTGTTGCCATGATCCTGTAGGGCATTCAATAGCAAAGTCTGACCCACAGACACCTGACGCAAGATGTCAATGGCCTCCACACTGAGGGCAGCAGGGGACACAGGGGCTGGGGCAGCTGTGCCTGGGGGAAAAGATACCCCACCCTTCTTAGGGCATCGTGCACGGATGACATTTGGGGGAGCATCAGGGACTGTGGACACAGGATGGGGTGTGCTGGACGAAGAAGCACAGCTCGATTCCCCTCTGCCCGACCACACCGAGGAGTCACCACCTGAGTCTGAGGAAGTGGAGGTAGGTGTTTCAGGAGCTGACTCATCCAGGGCACTCCGGTCCCCCTCCGATGCGCTGGTACCATCAGTGTCGCTGTACTCCAGGGGAGCAGTGATGCCAGTAGGTACACCAACTGTTACGTGCCCATCACCTTCTCTGATCTCAGTAGATTCAGCAGGAGACAGAGACACTGTTCAGTGAAGTGGCCTGACAACAAACATGATAGGCAAGATAAAAATAAAAGCATGTACCCAATGCACACATGTGACTGTCCATGCACAGGCTGCATTAATCTACAATTTTCCCATGCTCAGCCCATGAATGTTAACATGCAAACTGGCAGTCATGCTCCAAGTAGCCATCATACAGAAAAATTGCTCGTCATGTGATGCCATATCAACATCACATCCTATTGTCTGTAGGCACATCCACATGCCTCCAGCTAATAGAGCTACACATCAGTATACACTTAAACTCGTTTGGCTACACAGACTCCAACACGTATTCATCATCCTTTCTGAAAGTAACATGTGTGATGTTTCAGACATGTTGAGCAGCAACATTGAACAGTGTGCCATCCTCCCCACACACTCAAGTGCATCAAGTAGTGCGTAATGAATGTGAAATGCAGACAACAAAATCAGAATGCTGCCCTTTTGGCAAGCAGTCCGAGGCACATAGCACTGTACTGCCACATGTTTTGACCCTCGTGACCAACATAAGTAAGTGTGGCATACACTTTCCAGTCCCTCTGGAGCACCATATGGCCTCCCGTACTGTCCAAGGACCTCTCCTACCAGGACCCCCAGCTCCTCTGTGGTGCAGGGACGGGCCCTCGGGTTCTCTCTACGAGACATGACTGGTTCCAGAGATGACGTACAGCCGCTGTTCGTGCTGAGGTATGGCAGGCAGCAGTGTCTCTAGGCGAGTGACAGGTGTGTACATATCACAGCCAATATATATAGTGCCCTAGGCTCGTTCAAATGTTGGTCTGCTGTTACCATTGGCCAGCTGGCTTAGCATTCTTCATTTGGGGCCAATGTTTGGCCCCGCAGGGGCCTAGCACGCCTACCGCGACATTCCAAAATCACTACCGCTGCCAGTTCCCATTGGCTGATGGCTATACCTCATTGGTGGTCACGCCCCGTGGAGGTCATGCAGCGGCCACCGCTATCCGGCACCATTCGATTGGGGCCAATGCTTGTTACCTCTGTGGATGCCAGCTTTAGTGCCTGTACACACAATTTAGCTTTAGCATGCATGCTTTGCTAACTGCATCATTCACCACACAACATTTACATAAGGTCAAATGTGCAAACTGTTACGGTTTCATTACGTGTGACCTATGCCTTACGTCCTGACACACATGGAATGTCCATGAAAAGGAGAGTGGGAAGACATCACTCGTATTGTGTGGTGGCCAGCATGGCATGAAAAGAGTAAATGAGTCCAAAAGGACAAAGGCCGCTATCACTGTACTCACATTGTGTACTGAGACATAAAAGATGTTAACACGTTTGGAGTAACACTTGCTACTTGACGGTCGGACACTAGTCCATGTTTTGTCCCATGAAATTTCTGTCAAAAGTAAAAATCCCTTTGGACTAATCTTTGAAGCATACAATAATCCCTACTGTCATACAATCACCATCCAATCACCAGCACCCATCAGAAACCAAAAGCATAATATAAAGACTATCATGTATTTTTTCCTTTTATTAGAAATTTTTCCAATTGCACGTATCAAAAGTTGTTTATATACACCACATATATTATCAATTCACATATACTAAAAACATTTCATATGCATAAAAAGGAGAATTTTATCATACTCTAAAAAACCAATATCTAAGAAAAACACTCCAAGTAAATAGGATTTTCTGATGTTAGGATCCTAATTATGATCACACATAGGATTCCTTTTGCTCCTATTTCTGGGTTGTTGTTACTTGGTGTAATCTCCAGCAAAGTGACGCTTGCGGTGGTATCGTAATATTCACCACCTTCTTCAGGCTAAAAAACTATTGTTCCTTATCTCCCACAATATTCATCTAAAAAAACATTAATAAACAAACTTTAGTAAAAACTTATTATTCCATATACAAAGCCATTATTACTCATATGCATATACCTCATATTACAATTTAAAATATTCATGGCATCATTGTCTAAAACATTCCAACATATTTTATACCATACAACAAATACTTCATATTATAGTCTTGGTTCCACATACGGTGCCTTCTCAGTTATTCATCCTCCCTACTGGAGGAACCAACTCAAACCACTTTCAACTACACACATTCTCTCTATGTTATAATAAAATCAAGGGTATTACCCACCCAATGGATAATCAGCTGAAGGAAGAAATATCTCTTCTTCCAAGTGACGGCTTCCTTTGTCAAATGAGCCACAGTATTGTTAATCAGGATACGGACATATACATATTCCCTGAAAAATATATGGCACGTAAGGGCAAAAGCTCAAGTTAGTTTTGTCCATTCATTAATTTTAAGAGCTTAAATCACTCGTGAACAATGCCCAAAACCACTAAAGTTTATAAAGCTACCTCAAGTTTTATCTCACTCTGTCAATTTCTTGTAAAGGAGATCAGAGTAGGACGATGCCCAGGGACCAACGCCTCACTGGTTATACTGCATCTAAAAACAACGTGCAAACACATATTTACTGTGGTCTTGCTTAAACATCTCATAACAGGATTCTACTCAATAAAGTTTACAAAAAGTACCTGTTTTCTTATAAAAAAATGGATTTTCCTTGGCCACCGGAGCTATGGCCCTCGAACCTTGCTAATGTGCGTATGTCCCAGCTTCACACTTATGTGATGATTGATAAGCAAATGGAAACTCAGGACTCTCCCCCCCCATGTATTACTCGCTAGCGCTTGCAACATAAATCCCCCTTTAACAGATAACAGATGGCAGAGTGATGTTAGCGTGGGATTGCGTTCATGAAGAGCTGTTTAGCCTTTATTTAGATGACCTTTTGATTTAAGACATATAATTTATGTGGTCTCTTTTACGGTACAGGCAGTCTGTTTGGAGACGCTGAATGCATTTGACCTAGAAAGAGTCGTCTTTCTTGAAGTCCATAAACTTTCTTGAGATTATCCAAAGGTTCGAGGGCCATAGCTCCGGTGGCCAAGGACAATCCGTTTTTTAAAAAGAAAACAGGTACTTTTTGTAAACTTTATTGAGTAGAATCCTGTTATGAGATGTTTAAGCAAGACCACAGTAAATATGAGTTTGCACGTTGTTTTTAGATGCAGTATAACCAGTGAGGCGTTGGTCCCTGGGCATCGTCCTACTCTGATCTCCTTTACAAGAAATTGACAGAGTGAGATAAAAACTTGAGGTAGCTTTATAAACTTTAGTGGTTTTGGGCATTGTTCACGAGTGATTTAAGCTCTTAAAAATTAATGAATGGACAAAACTAACGAGCTTTTTGCCCTTACGTGCCATATATTTTTCAGAGAATATGTATATGTCCGTATCCTGATTAACAATACTGCGGCTCATTTGATAAAGGAAGCCGTCACTTGGAAGAAGAGATATTTCTTCCTTCAGCTGATTATCCATTGGGTGGGTAATACCCTTGATTTTATTATAACATAGAGAGA
Source organism: Calotriton arnoldi (assembly GCA_963921515.1). Taxonomy (NCBI): domain Eukaryota; kingdom Metazoa; phylum Chordata; class Amphibia; order Caudata; family Salamandridae; genus Calotriton; species Calotriton arnoldi. The sequence continues at coordinate 359,814 of CAWUFW010007532.1, forward strand.
ATGTGTATAGTTGAAAGTGGTTTGAGTTGGTTCCTCCAGTAGGGAGGATGAATAACTGAGAAGGCACCGTATGTGGAACCAAGACTATAATATGAAGTATTTGTTGTATGGTATAAAATATGTTGGAATGTTTTAGACAATGATGCCATGAATATTTTAAATTGTAATATGAGGTATATGCATATGAGTAATAATGGCTTTGTATATGGAATAATAAGTTTTTACTAAAGTTTGTTTATTAATGTTTTTTTAGATGAATATTGTGGGAGATAAGGAACAATAGTTTTTTAGCCTGAAGAAGGTGGTGAATATTACGATACCACTGAAACGCGTCGCTTTGCTGGAGATTACACCCAAGTAACAACAACCCAGAAATAGGAGCAAAAGGAATCCTATGTGTGATCATAATTAGGATCCTAACATCAGAAAATCCTATTTACTTGGAGTGTTTTTCTTAGATATTGGGTTTTTAGAGTATGATAAAAATTCTCCCTTTTATGCATATGAAATGTTTTTAGTATATGTGAATTGTTAATATATGTGTGTATATAAACAACTTTTGATACGTGCAATTGGAAAACATTTCTAATAAAAAGGAAAAAAATACATGATAGTCTTTATATTATGCTTTTGGTTTCTGATGGGTGCTGGTGATTGGATGGTGATTGTATGACAGTAGGGATCATTGTATGCTTCAAAGATTAGTCCAAAGGGATTTTTACTTTTGACAGAAGTGTCTATTGGTGGTGTCCTGCCCCTTTGGTGTAGTAGGACCCCTCTCTTCTATTTTGGGTATTGTCCCATGAAATGCCAGTGATGTCGGCTGACATCCCTAGCTGGCCATTGTCATGAAATCAGACATACTTTTCAGCTCCACACTTTCTACACACGTACTGCTGTGCCATGCTGTGTGATCACCTGCTATTGCCTCCATGTGTGTACACACGTCAGGGCAATGCACATGTGTCTCAACATACATTGCTGGATCCAACATAAGTTGTGCTGTCAAGCTATGTGTGCATGTATACACTAAACATGTGTATCTGTTTAAATACACTTTGAACGTGGCAATGTGTGTCATGCAGATTCATCACACAGTCCTGATGGACTGACCACATAATGCACATATGAACATGTCTACTGTGCTGCATACTCATGTGATGTTGTCCAGGTGACACAGACTGCCCTCATCCCGTTGTGTTGCTGTGTATTGTCGGACTTGAGATTGAGGACGTGCAAGGGCAGAAGATACATGCAAGTCAGCATTGATGCTGGTAACCACATGTGCTGTGCCTAACACACAGGGCTGATCACACCTTGATGTAGCAGGGTACGACATGTCATACACAATGTCATATTGTTGATGTACTAGTGCTCAGTATGAGGAGTGGGTAGAGTGAACCAAGGTCTTAATGCATGTCACTTGTGTCTTTTCACATGCTCAAGAGTCATGTCAATGTTGTGGCCGTGTGAGTCTCTGGTTAAACTGTCACACACATCTCATCAATTTTTACCTACTTCTGCATGTGTTCCCTGCCAGAGTACGTAGGAGGAGCACACCTATCTATCACCTTGTCCCAGTCCTGGAAACCATGGTGGACATTACAATCAGCATGGAATTCCGTCAGGATCGCCTCACAATGCGAGAGCTATGTGCTCAGTTGGAGCCCCACTTGAAGTCCAGGTGAACATATCCTTCGGCATTGTCAGCAAAAGTCAAACTGATGGCTGCACTGCATTTGTTGGCAACTGGGTCTTTCCAGTACACCGTGTCCAGCGCTGGAGGGATGTCACAGCCTATGTCCAACATGGTGTTGCGTGATATCCTATCTGCAGTAATGACATACAAGATTCACTACATACAGTTCCCAAGGCGCAATGATTTGGCAGGTGTGAAGGGGGATCCCTATGAACTTGGACGCATTCCACATGTAGTGTGTGACATCAACGGAACCCACATTGGCCTAGTTCCACCACAGGCACGTGAAAGCATTTATACTAACCGAAAAAATTAACACTCCATAAATGTGCAAGTGGTATGCCAAGCGGACCAGACCATTTCACACATGTGTGCCAAGTATCCTGTGTCGGCACATGACACAGTCATTCTGCGCCACAGCAGCATACCTCAATTGATGGCTAATCTACACCCAGATGGTGCCTGGCTGGTTGGTAAGTGGGCTGTGTCAATGAGTGTGACGTATGTGTGACATGCTGCTCCACTCACATGTCACAGTTACATTTTTATAAATATGTTTATCCAGGATAGGTGACTCTGGCTATCCCAATCGTCCCTGGGTGCTGAGCCCACTGCAGAATCCAACTATGCCAGGGGAGGACCACTACAATGATGCCCAAGGGAGTTTACTCGTGTGGTGGAGCGCACTTTTGCACTTCTGAAGTCGAGATTTAGGTGTCTGGCCAAGACTGGAGGGGCACTTTTCTACACACCCAAGAAGGTGTGCCAGATAGTAGTCGCATGCTGCATGCTACACAACCTGGCCTTGCGCAAGAGGATACCCCGGATTCAGGACGATGATGACCAGCAACAGCTCCCCGCTGCAAACCTACACATGCCCAGCGACGATAACAGTGGTGAGGAAGAAGGTCTGCGTGACCAGCTCATAGCCAACTACTTCCAATGAGTGTAAGTCATCATCATGCAACTATGACTGTGTCTGTGCGCATTGCTGTTGTCTCCCAAACTTGGTGGATTGTAGCTGTGAATCTGGACACATACACATGAAAAAGAACATGAATATGGGATTTGGGCAGGCAGTGGAAGAGTCAAACAAACAACTGGGTAAGCATTAGCACTGGCAACATTGTGTGTCCTGCCACAGTAGCTCTGTCACTCACCGACAGTGTAACAAGCGCCAAGACACCACATGACCCAACACTGCCTGATCCCTCTGTAATCCAGGTAACAGGACACACACTCTTGTCCTCACTCTCATACTTCTCAACACTGATCACAGTACAATACAAGTTAATGTGCAAGATGTTTATTACAATTAACGTGTCCTAACGTGCAAGATACGTGCCACAACATGCAGAACAATGCATCAGACCGAAACAGGCAGCATAGGAACGTGTTCAGATGTCATGGAGGGAGATGTCACATTAATGAGCACTCAGGAGGGAGTACTCCGATCTGATCCCCCCTTCCCTTGCTGGACAAGTCATGTGATGAATCACATTAGCTCAATGCTCTTTGTCAGAGGAGCCCACTCCTCAGCCCATATGATTTGACATGTACTGTACTCCAGGACAGCACTGACTGAATGTTCTGCTGACAGTAATTAGGTGAAAGACTCAAACTAAGATACTTGCAGTACAACAAAGGCATGTAAGAACTAGCTCAACAGCTGCATAATGGCAGCAAGACAGGTACTAGGCGACAATGTCCACTACGGGCAGGAGACAGCCTCACCTTGCACAGGTGTGTGCCAACATGCGATGCAGGCCGCAGAGGTAATCAGAGTCCAAGCGAATGCAGACATGTCCATTGTCAGTGCTAAATCTGTAATCATTTCCGAAAGATGCAACTGTATGTTGATACATCTGTAATTAATCCCAATCAGTTGTGGATGCAGGTAAGTAGTTACTCATCCAATAAAGTTATTGCAGCTTTGTAGGCAATCATTTCCAAGAGTAGATCGTGATCAGCTTCAGCAAACAGGACGGCCACCCAATCCAGTAGTATGAATTAACAGATGTGCTCCTCGCACCCCGTGTCCCTAAGGAGCATTTCAGGCCAAGAGGGGAGCGGTTCAATGTAGTCATTGCACACGAGAAGTTGTGCAATTGCACATGACCAGCTGCCAGCACTTATGCCAAGTTGTAAGGCATCCCATAGATGGGTAGCCTGGGCACAGTCCCGGTCGTGGACCAACAAAGGACTCACCCACATGTCATAATCCAGTTCAGCAATCGATGTGTTGGATAGGCAGACATCCATGGCCCATTGATAGGGGCAGCTGCGACAGAGGAACACAGGTTGCACACAGGTGAAATAGGCATAGCGGAAGCTTAGCCTATAACTGATGCGCAGCACATCCAATGGCAACGCTCCCAATATATTCAGCATTCGTTCACGGTACAGTTGCACATGACCGGGGATGTGCAGGACCACAGGATGTGCAGCCATTGCGTTGTAGCTGTCGTTGAACCTGCACTCTTCAGAACAGCGGGAGGAATGTTGCTGAAATGCCACATGTCCGACAAAAAGTTGTTTGAGTGAGCACCTGTTGTACTCCTGAAATGGTCTGAACGGAAGTGACAAGGCCATTCCCCACAAGGGAAATTGTGATATGAGCAAGGACTTCTGTGTGTGGAGTGTATGAACCTTGGTGTATCAGTTGCACTGAACCTAGTGGGAGACTCATATTCAGCTGTTACAGTATCTCGCAGGAGGTAACAGCCACCTGGTATTCGAAGGTCAGAGGGGCGGATGTGAGTCCGCCTTCTTGTTAATACAAATGAGCTTTCAGCCCTGTTGATACTTTGAAGTCTGCTTACATTGTTGGAATGTGAGCCCACAAATTACTGTTGACATTCACATATGGGGGAGTGATGAGTTCATCCCTCCAGCAATGGAAACGTTGAGAAACTCTTTCTGTGTACATGAGCCCTGCACGGGAAATACCTCTGTTTGTGATGTACATGACTCGATCAGTTCCTTCTGGTATATATGAGGGGCGTATGAGCCTGGTGGCTGGGACTGGTGTACATTGATGTATTTTGCCAACAATCAACTTAGATAGGTTACAATACACGTGTGACTGTACTTGTCTTGCTGAACGCAATAATTTCCTCAATCTAGCTTTGACATGATTCGTTTGGGTCGTGCCTGTTTTTGGGACACTGCTGAGTGCTGCATTGTGATGTGCTGTGTGAGTCATTGACACTGCAGTCATTCCCATGTGGATGGTTGTAGGGGGATGGGAGGACACTGATTCACCTACCAGCACAGTACATCCATTAGCATCCATGAACGTGCACTTACGTCAAATTTGCATGCTTGTGATGAAGCAGAAGGGTTTGACTTCAGTTTGACGGAGAGGTCCAGGGAGCTGAGACAATGGCGGCTGCTTACTCACCTTACACCTATTTGCTGAATCTGTTCCCTACTGATGAAGGATGATATCCATGTACACATGTGACTTGAGACTGACAACACTAACCCGCTAATACCTTGGTGTATCACCATGCACAGGAATCTAGTTGGCATTTAAGCTGAGGTGCATTTCCCAGGTTGCTAAGGTGTGTACTGTGCTGGGAGATGTAGTTCTGTGCTCCCATCCCCCTTCTGTCCATGTTGATGTAGTTGACCAGTGTAATCTGGATTGCACGTGTACAGTGTTTCCTGGTGCTGTGCTTTGGCTGTCATGCCTTCATATGTCAACCACAAATCATGTTCTTGTGTCTTTGTAGGTACCTCCGCTCACACAATGGATTGTGGCATTCAAATATGGAGAGACATTGCAATGTGAGTTGACATGCTATTTACTCTGAAAAATGGTACTGACACAAATGCTCAGTGTTGTGAATATTGTTTATTTGTACATGAGTGACAGGTGAGGGGTGAAGTTGAAAGTGCTGGCACAAGAGTCATCAGGGTAGAACACACAATGCTGGTATGACACAGTCCAACAGTACACTGCCAACATTGTGGAAATGTGGGCTCTGATCTGCAACAAACTCAATGCTGGAGGCAACACTGCTGACATCATAGTTGGCGCATGGAACGGGTTTTGGGAGGTGCTTTGCCACGTGATCCTCCATTTGTCTTCTTCGGACGTCCCCTCGACCGTTTGGCCGGGGGGGAACCTGCTGCATGCTCTGAGGTGTCTGAGGAGTCTGTGCCTGCTGCCTCACCCCTCCCTGAGGCCGCTGTGGTGGTGTTCTCAGTATCGTCCGGCTGGCCACGGGATGGGCGGTTGGCTAGTTGAGCAGCAAGGATGTCCCTCAGAACACCTACTAGCTGGCCCATGTAATCAGCAATGACACCCAAGCGGGTGTCCATGGACCGTTGCAGCAGGCAGAGTTCGCGCCGTTCTTCGACGACCTGGCCCATCTGTTCCTGGGTCTGTTGGTATGCACCCAGGAGAGTGTTGACCGTGGCCAGGGCCTCAGTCTCGGTGTCATCCTGGGACTGTCCCACCTGCCCTGCGTACACGGACCTGTGGCAGAGCCTGTCGCTGCCCCCGCACACTGTCCCCAGCATCCTGGGTGTGGCTTGTGGGATTGGGTGCAACTGCCACGGTCGACAGTGTTGGAGGCAGTGGTAGTGGTGTTGGTGCTGGCTGGCACACAGGTCGTAGTCGCAGGGATCAGCGTTGTTGCTGCTGTTGTGGGAGTCGAGGTGGTGGTGGGGACAGTGAGGCCCGGAGACTGGGGTTGCCTGGCCACGCCTGAAGGGCCAGGTCGGTCCTCCTTGTCCGAGGAAGGGAGCAAATCTGCATCCGTGAGTTCACCTTCATGGTGGGGAGACTGGCTGGGCTCGTTGGTCACACTTCCGACAGGTGTTGTAATCGGATCACCTGTTGAATGGAGGTCATTATGTCAGCATGTTCAGTAGACAGCACAACTTATATGTTATTGTAATGCACATTTCAATTGAGATGACCAGACTTTTGACAGTGACATTACTTTGCATTATCCACAGTTTTGCAACTGTTTAACATGATGTTGAGGTACATGATTTGTCAGTTAGCGATGTGACATTACGTGGGCAACAATTTCATATGTGTGGATCTTGTTTTTCAATGGACATTTCCTCGGGTATCAACTTGATGCACATCCACTGCAGTTTATGTTTGGACCTTTCTGACATTTATCTGACTAGCTGTCTACTGTGCCGCCACTTCATGATTGATGTTGTTGGGTTTTTGACTGACTCCTGCGGTGGACGTGCTCTGCCACTGCGGTGCCAGGCATTGACACCAATTGATTTGGGCAGCCTTGCGATTGTCGCTTCCTGACCTCCGCGGTGCGTCACCGCCTCTGAGGAATAGCCATCAGCCAATGGGAACCGGCAGCGGTTTCAAATTTATTTAACGCAAGGTGTACGTGCTCGCCCACTGCGGTGCCAGGCCTTGTGCGCTCTGGATGATATTATTTTCTACTTCGGTTTAAAATTCACATGACTTATGTAATTGCCAATATGCCTCAGGTGCAATATTTCTGTTGTGCTGTTTTGTAGTGGCCTCCTCTGTATAGTGATGTGTGGCTGAGTCTCCATGTATGTGTGGAGTTGATGTGGCCCTTTATGCTTGTGGACAATGTGACATCGACATTTGAATGTGGTTCTTTGCGAATCTTGGATTGACTATGCAGTTACATGTGACTTCTTGGATGACAGTGTGATGAATGTGAGCTCTTAATGGCATTAATCTGTGTGTGCACTGGCTACAACTTATGTTACTTTGCAGACTTGGCAAACATGTGCGTGATGTGCTGGGCATATGGCACCATGCTATTTGGGAGGGAGGCCAGGGTGCATGTGCTGACTATCTACGTGTGTAATGCTGCAGAGGTGGGTAATGGCTGCCACGTGTCTCAGGGGTGGGAAGTGTGCTCCATGCTGTTTGGGAGGGTGTGCAGGGGGCCTTGTGGGGGTGGTGGTCTTGCTGTCAGGTCTCAACGACTCCCTCCACAGTAACATGGCTGCCTACCTGTTATGAGGCACTGTCGGGGTAATGGCTGCCACGTGTCTCAGGGGTGGGGAGGATGCTCCATGCTGTTTGGGAGGGTGGGCAGGGGGCCTTGTGGGTGTGGATGTTCTTGCTATCAGGTCTCAACAACTCCCTCCACAGTAAGATGGCTACCTACCTGTTATGAGGCACTGTCAAGGGTAATGGCTGCCACGTGTCCCTGGGGTGGGGAGGGTGGGCAGGGGGCCTTGTGGGGGTGGTGGTCTTGCTGTCAGGTCTCAACGACTCCCTCCACAGTGAGATGGCTACCTACCTGTTCTGAGGCACTGTCGGGGGTAATGGCTGCCACGTGTCTCTGGGGTGGGGAGGGTGCTCCATGCTGTTTGGGAGGGTGGGCAGGGGGCCTTGTGGGGGTGGTGGTCTTGCTGTCAGGTCTCAATGACTCCCTCCACAGTAAGATGGCTGCCTACCTGTTATGAGGCACTGTCGTGGGTAATGGCTGCCAGGTGTCTCAGGGGTGGGGAGGGTGCTCCATGCTGTTTGGGAGGGTGGGCAGGCGGCCTTGTGGGGGTGGTGGTCTTGCTGTCAGGTCTCAATTACTCCCTCCACAGTAAGATGGCTGCCTACCTGTTATGAGGCAATGTTGGGGGTAAAGGCTGCCACATGTCTCAGGGGTGGGGACGGTGCTCCATGCTGTTTGGGAGGGTGGGCAGGGGGCCTTGTGGGAGTGGTGGTCTTGCTGTCAGGTCTCAACGACTCCCTCCACAGTAAGATGGCTGCCTACCTGTTATGAGGCACTGTCGGGGGTAATGGCTGCCATGTGTCTCAGGGGTGGGGAGGGTGCTCCATGCTCTTTGGGAGGGTGGGCAGGGGGCCTTGTGGGGGTGGTGGTCTTCCTGTCATGTCTCAACGACTCCCTCCACAGTAAGATGGCTACCTACCTGTTATGAGGCACTGTCGAGGGTAATGGCTGCCACGTGTCCCTGGGGTGGGGAGGGTGGGCAGGGGACCTTGTGGGAGTGGTAGTCTGGCTGTCAGGTCTCAATGACTCCCTCCACAGTAAGATGACTACCTACCTGTTATGAGGCACTGTCAGGGGTAATGCCTGCCACGTGTCTCTGGGGTGGGGAGGGTGCTCCATGCTGTTTGGGAGGGTGGGCAGGGGGCCTTGTGGGAGTGGTGGTCTTGCTGTCAGGTCTCAACTACTCCCTCCACAGTAAGATGGCTACCTACCTGTTCTGTGAGGCAGAGTGAGGAAATGGAGGTCTTGTGAGACAATCATTTTTTTAACATGCATTCTCCATGTGTTCGCTTGGGTCTGGCAAGCGAGGCTCACTTGTTGTGCACAACAGTACGTTACAGTGGTATGTGAACATTTACTTTGTACTTACCAGCCTCCTCACCCCCCTCGATTCCGGTGAGACTCTCGTGATGCAGTATGGCAAGCACCTTCTCCTCCCATTCTGTGAATCTCAGTAGTGGAATGGGAGGCCCTCCGCCCGTTCTTTGAGCCAACTGGTGGTTCCTCTGTGCCCGTGCCTTGACACAGAGCTTGAGGTCATTCCACTGCCTTTTGATGTTACGCAGTGTGTGTGGGATGTTCCCCACTGCATTGACTTTGTTGTAGATCCTAGCCCACATCTGATTTTTGCGCACATTGGGTGTCTGTTCGACCAGGTTTCCATACAAATGTGGTTCTACCCTGATGATCTCATCTACCAGCACTTTCAACTCTGTGTCAGTGAATTTAGGCATTTTGCTGTTCGGCATGGTGCTAATGTATGTGAGGTGCAGGGTGAATATGTGGATGAGTGAGGTGTGTTCGGTGTGTGGTTGTGAAGGAGATGGTGTGTGGAGTTGTGTGGGTGTGATGGTGTGCTCTGTCCTCTCTGTGCAATTTGTTCTGGTGTCCCTCTCTCTCTCTCTCTCTCTCTCTCTCTGTGGATGCCCCTCTCTGTTCCTAATTTGCTAAGGATGCTGGTCCAGGAAGGGGTTGGTTTATATACTGTGGTGTGTGGGTGTGTCCACATGAGTGATGTCCACCTGGTGTGTCTTCCATGCTGTCCATGGCTTTCATCTCCGGTATGCATTTGTGGTGTGTCATTCTTGCGTGTCTGATGTAATTGAGGGCTGATGATGATACAGGCACACTTTGTGACTTGTAGTGAATTTTGTTACTTCCGCCATTCTTTTGGCCTGGGCGCCAGCGCTGCGGTGGGTACTGCCATGATCCTTACACCAGCTCCGCTTACTCATCGTAATTAGCCATGCGGTCATTCTGTGGGAGGTGCAGACGTTTTGGTCCATAGACCAGCTTTCCCCATCCACCGAGGTAGCATTTTCGGCTATTGCCACCGTTACGGAAGGTTTTTTCTGTATTACGGATGCTGCGGTGGGACTTTACATGAGTTGCATCGTAATCTGACCGGCGGTATTGCCGCGGGACATGCGGACGGTCTTTTTCCGCATGCATGGCGGTCGGAGGCCTTTTCCGTACGCCATCGTAATCGGGCTCTAAGTGTTGAATATGCGACAAATAGTTCCTTCGCATATCAAATTAAAAAACTTATAGCACTGGCCTACGTCCCAGTTACTGACGTGGCCGAACACTACAACTTATTGATAGAAAGTCCATACTACCAACAAAACGAACAAAAATTAAACATTAAGTCCCCTTCTAGATTATTTTGAGGATACCTGGGTGGGAAGACTCCACAGATCAGGACACAGAAGGCAACCTAAATACCACATTCCATGGTGGAATGTATACCACAGCACGCTAAATAAAGAGGCAAAAACAAACAATGCTGGTGAAGGATGGCATAATGCCTTCCAAGCAACAACAGGCAGAGCTCCACCTACTCTACACATAGGACCCAAACTTACTAAACAAACTAGACAAATGTTTGAATACCTACAATATAGTCAGACTATATCCAACAAGAGGCCTAGAATACCTAGAAACAATAGCCAAAAGCCTACTTTAACTTATAAATGCACAAAATATTCTAATACTTTTCTCCAAAATCAATACAAATATATACTTATATTTTTTATATTTTCACATAGATAAATAATTTGCCAAATACATTTATTTTGAAAATATAAATATATATTGACATATTAATTATTTTTATGAAAATGTAAAACACAATAACACTACGTTTCTTAACATTTCCCTCTCACAATAAATAATTAAAATAACTTACCTTTTCCGTAGCTGAAGACAGGAAATCCCAACTCTTCTAAGTCAATCCAGGTATATCATAATACCAAGTGAACCCAAAAAATCCCCCCAAAAAATGGAAAAATCTAACTGTTTAAAAAGTAATCCTCCGTCCGTAACTCCAGAAATGATAAACTATAAAAATCCCGAAATGTTTTTTTAAAAAAGAAACGCTCCATGAAAACCTGAAAAATTAAGGAAGTGTAAAATAATTATTAGTTGATTCAACTAATACACACTTCCTTAATCCCAAAAAAACACAATCTTCTCGGAACTGCCACTTTTCAGGACCAAAACCTGTAAAAAAACACGAACAAATCCACCCACCCAAACATACACATAGGGGCCGATTCCGATTCAGGCCAGAAATCACTCCGACCGAGCCGGACCCGGAGAGATTTCCGACCGAATCGGACTCTAGCAGCCTGACCGAACGAGTACGATGCGTACGCATGCAATCGGACACGATTCGGTCGGACTCCCATTGAAGTCAATGGGAGCCGGTCGTACAACGCGTACACGGGCTCCCATTGACTCAATGGGTGCGAGGCGAACAAGGGCGCCCCCTACAGCGGGTACGCGTCAATGCGAATCGCGCCGTACATGCGCGGCTACGCGTACAGGGGCGTCCGACACGGACCCCCAGTCCGGCTCCGACTGCCCTTTGGAGCCGGACGGCGCGAGTCGGTCGGACTGCTCTAGGCGCGCATCGTACTTGCCCGGCCGGGGAACGTCTCCATTGCGCTGAGCGAGTCGTGTCCGTGCGAGTCGGTCGGAGCGGTTCGACCCGCAAACGAGTCGGTCGGCGATTTCGCGTGCGCTCGCATCGTACTCGCTCGCCCGGACGCACGTACGAATCGGTCGGGAAAGAGGGCTCCGAATCGGATCCGGTTAAGCCGAATCCGATTCGGTGCCCTACCGGCCGAGATCGGAATCGGCCCCACAGACTATAACATAATACTATTGAAAACATTATTCACGCCATATTCACACATATTCTCACTTATTTAAACCTTTCTAACCTAGGCCTCAAAAACTAACGATCGACATCTCGCTAAAACCTAAATTACACATAAAAAACACCACGACTCCAAAAACCTAACACTAGACACACTACCTAGCACCTAACTACCTTTAAATTAAAGTAAAAGTATAGATTAAATAAAGAAAATTAAACTTACCTTCCTCGTTGCAACGCAGCTTCCAACCGCGAGCTTCTCCCCTCAGAAATAACCCAAAACAAACGCGAGCGGTTAAAAAATACAACCAGTAAACAAATATGCCTGCTTTAAACATTAAAAATTAATGTATATCTGTAAAAACATGTTATAACATAACTAATACATTGCTGAAAATTATTCTAAAAATACAACAATTTATAACTTTTATGTTTTAAATTATGTAAAAAAATTCTGCATTGTAAAATTATAATAATAAATATTATAAAACATATATTCATTATTATTATAATTCCATATGTATACATGTTATATACAAAGTTTATTAAAAATATATACTAATGTAATAAATGTTAAAAAATTGTATAACTATTAAAAAAAAGGTTTATATAAAATTAAACCATGTAATAAATAATATTATTAATATTCTATATATTAATAATATTAATTAAAAAGTATTATTATATGTTAAAAAAAGTTATACAATATAAAAAACTATTTGTATTTAAAAAATGTTAACACAATTATATTACTAAAAATTTACAGTATATGTAACCAAATAAGAAAAATTCATAATACAAAATAAAACTGTACAACTGTTAATAAAAATTATATTTTTTAAACAAATTTTTGTAAAGCAATGTAAAACTACATTATTTCATGTTACAAAATGTACATAATTGTATTAAAAACTTTACCAATGTTGAAAACATTTGTTTGCAAAGATAATATATGTAAAAGTATACATATATACCAAATCTTTTATGTCTGATAAATAAAGATTGTTTTTTTCTCTATGTGTATTAATTTTTATTATATGCACTTAATAAAATATATATTATTTTACCATTACTATATCATTGACAATAAAGAAACATCAATTTAAAAATTAGATGTGTGATTATTTTTTTAATCAATTTATTAATGTTTTATTTAATATTAAAAATGATATTTGATTTCAAAGTACTGTATGAAATAATATGTGTTTATGAAATATATATATTTAACTTTATTATTTTTCATTGTAAACTATGGGGCCCATTAGGATGGCGGGCGGAAGCACCACCGCCGTGCTGGCGGATGGAAAAACCACCAGTTACCGTCCGGCCGCCGCAGCCCACACGCCCGCCCAATTAGGATGTGAAAAGTCAGCCAAACACCGCCCGTAAGCCAGCGACGCCGCCCACCATCAAAGTGCGCCCATTCACGTAGCGGCGCGGCCCAATGGAGACACACCGCCCGACGGAATCACGTACCGCCCGGCGTACAAATTACGATGCCACAACCAAACAGCTCCCCCGGCTAAGAGACACCGCACGTGAAAGCAAGGCGGAAACCCGACCGCACAGTACGGATACCAAAGAGGCGGACCCCCCGAGAATGAATCCAGCACTGCAGGCCCTCCCCATGCTATACCTGATGCAGAACCTAGGAGTCAACGCACCGCGGAGACGCAGGTAGGCAGACACACAACAAGGGCACGCAAACACCACACACAGTGCAAGTGCGGTAAAACTGTACATGGCCCCCCCGACACCCCTGCGTGGACGCGACACATCCACCACTGCACCCACAAATGTCACATCGGGCAAATTGTAACAACTCGCAACAACCGGGGACACACCACCTGGGACCAGGAACTAACGTCCCCGTCACGGCCCCGCAGCGCCGACGACGCAGCCACACATGCGCACAACGCATAGGCCAACGGCAGCGCCATGTATGCGCCGCACACAAACAACACAGGGTCACAACCAAACACCACACACACCAGCCCCACCCAGAACGCACATGTCACGTGACAGTCCTGCCACAGTCATGGCGCCAACCGGCAATTCACTGTTGCCAACCTGACGTCACACAACTGACCCGAACATGTCAGTGATGTCACACCAAGTTAGGACACACCCCTGTGTGCAAAACATGGCGAAGCACACAGCAGCGGCAACATCACCCAGCAGAATATGGACCCCGTCGGGAAAAGCCACGCCAGTACCACACAGAAAGACTGATACCACCCTGCACCCAATACCAAGACATGCAATACGTAACATCAAAGATCCCGGGGGACCGACAACAGGTGGCTCCAATTACAACACCCACACACAAGGCCCAACGCATAGCGGAAACGCAGCGTGCCGCCCACACACGGGAGAGGAGATAGCACTGAATGGCCTTCCATACCCACACCGAAACCACAGCTCAACTATTCAAGCAGGACAACACAGTCATTATTCCAAAAAAAGCCCAACACAGGCATGCAGAGGGAACCGTCCACTGGGCAGATAGCGCATAACACGAAAGAACATTCCGAAGGGAAAAAAGAAATGATACCACTCCCCCATGTGGTTCACATGCAAGTTATCGGGAAGGAGTCAGACACCACTGACCTTGACCATTCATAGAAGCATGTGGGATGAGGGCCCGTGTCCTTCGCACAAGCCACGATAACCCAAGCCCTGCCACCCTACGACCATAACAGAATTCCCAGCAACGTCGGAGGTTGCACTCTGCAGACTGTACAGACAGCCGGAGCACGCCATCACATCGCCCTTCAGCAAAATGGCACTTGCACCACACCTACCCAACTACGCCGGACAGATGAAGCTGTACAAACATTACCTGATACAGATATTGGGATGTGAAAATCTGGCCTTGCTGAACGTAAGTTACCGACTAACTTACCGCATCGCATTGTTCAGCTGCGTCATCCCCGTCTTCTACTGTCGGAGGTGTCCTTTCCACTATCCTGTGGATTTATGTCTCTCCAACCCTGCATGTCCAATGGCGGACCTGGTACAACTGTTCAACCCCTGGACGTCCACGACAGGGTCTGTTCAGCCTATGGGGGCATGGCGTATGTGGCTGCAATCGGACCCACACTGCAATGGGACCACTGTGCCTCCACACGACGGATTCTGGATCACAGTTTCATCGAATGTCATCCAACATGTCCCATCATGCTCCTACAAGGGACAACTTACGACCAACACCTTGACAGCCACCATCCGCTACATTGGATGGCATCCATGTTTACCACCAATGCCATGGAAGCCCTGCTGGAAGGTATCGCATTCCTGACAACCTGTCAATTCGTCGGGCCCCGACGCAACACCCCCAATTGAACAATGATGTCCCACACCGTACCCATGCCTGGCATCCGCACGGACTGAGCAGTTACCAGTACAACAACTATACCACACAACCTGCAACTAACACCACACCATCAACTACACTGCCATGACATCGGATATTTTCGTGACATGCACTCTGTACCTCATCACATCCAGTAACTCTGCATGAACAGGGGGAGGCAGAGGCATGGGATTCGTGTATGGCAACCACATGGACATAACTGCACGTACATCTATGCCATAATATGTATCCTGCGCCCATGAACATATGCACCGGTCAGTGGACAGTAATCGTTCGGCTGTAGTATGTGAGAGCTGTCACCTCACCTCCCTCTGAACTTCCGTGCCAGGTCTTTTGCATGGACAACAAGTGCATCCCCCAACAACATGACCCCAGTGACTGTGTCATGTCCAGTAGCCACCACATTGCAACAACAAGTGGGACGCCGTTGCATGCACGTAAGCCCATGCCCTGATGTCACCTCCACGCACGTGTGTATGAGTAACCATAGCAGCAAACCTGTAACATGGAACTGAGATGTACTGTGCCCATGATGTCAAGCGGTCTGGTAGGCGAAATGTATACTGTCTGTGTCAAAGTTAGCAGCTCCACAGTAATTAGCAAATGTACATTAGCACAGCAACGGCTAAGCAGTTGTAACTCTGAAGCACACATCCCACAGTCAACAACTGATGACATGTACCCCTACACCCTATGCTATGTGTAATCATGCTGAGTATATCCTCCACATGCATTTCGCTGCCAGTAGTGTCCACTATACTGCATCACAGAGGACATAAGTCCTAATACATGGCTTGAAGTAAATATGTGTCTCTGCTTATTCATTCCACTAGTACAAATGAGAGAGGATGAGAGTGTGTGAAGTACACGGCAGTCGTGAGATGACCATGTAGTCCACTGTCATTGGATGTCAACGCAAATGAGTAGCACAACTGTGGAAGACACACATGTGTCATGTGAAGCGGGAGTTACGCTTGGCTCAGGTGGGTGGGTGTGACGGGTAGGTGCGCACATGCAATGTTGAAACACGCTGTGTTGGGAGGATTCCGGAACAGTACATTGCTGCTCTCCTGGGAATTTGTAAAGACCACCTGTCTGGGGATGAATGTGAACTCGTGTGTGCACAACAGGCGGGCACACGATCAATGCTGCATCAGGTGTAGACGTCAGCCCACCCTCCGTGGACATGCTGGATACTGCTGTGCGTCCGCCAGGCCCTTGCCAAGGCACTCACATCCCCTGTCTACCAGGTGTATCCCCAACATTGTCCACCTGCACAGGCAATCCAGGGCACGGGATGGCAGTGGAGCATGGTGGGTGAGATGTCATGGCGCGCTCCTCCTGGACACAACACGCAGGCAACACATCCTCAATTAGTAGTATGGCACAAGTCTAATGGAAGTAGTGGGGGACGCACACATCACGAGCAGGAGTGACGTCACGGAAGGTGGCTCGCACCATCTCACTCATTGCCTATATCCCCACACACGTTACATGCCATTGCAACAGAGAAGCCAGCGCGTGCAGAAGCAGCTCCAAGCTCGCCCCCGAGAGGCCAAAGAGTGAATGTGTGGGTCCATGAGCTCCAGTTGGACGCGGCCTGGGCCGCTAGGGCAGCTACAGCCTCTGTGTGTTGCAGGTGGTGTATCCGGACTGCGGAGCCTTGCATGCATTGTCAATGTTGCCCGGGTGTCGAGTCGGGGCACCACGCAGGTGGACGGCGTCCCGCCACTCATAATGCCGCGAGACAGACCACTTGTTCAACTGGACCCACACATACACTCCTTGGCCTCTCTGGGGCGAGTTTGGAGCTGCTTGTGCATGCGCTGGCTTCCCAGGTGCTAACGCATATATTGGTGAGCGAGGGGAGGCCATGAGGACAGGGTAAAATATGACTGTTAGACTTCCAGTCAGTTCAAGGAATGACCCTGATGTGGTCATGAAAAGACGTGTCTCGTGTGTATTGCAACTAGTAGATAAGCCGATGAACTTCCCATGTCTTGCATGTAGCCCCGCACCTAGCCCCGCCCACTCTACACATTGAAATGAGTACCAGCACCACATCCTTCCCATTCGAAGCACTGACTGGGGGTGATAACTATTGGACAGTCTTGTGTAGTCCACACACGCGTACATGTGGGCCCTCCATGATCCATGTCACCTGCGGCAAAGTGATGTCATGGGCAATGACGGAAGTGAGGAGAGCTGTCTGCCCCACGCACAGATGGCGCATCAGCTCAACAGACCCAGCACTGAGGGCAGCAGGGGTCACATGTGCAGGGGCAGCTGTGCCTGGTGTGAAGGCACATGCATATAGACAGCACATCGACCAATGTGTAGTCTGCCCACATCTACTGTCCATTGTCAGGCGGACCTAGCAAATGTTCACAAGGCAACACATCTGTGTTGGTGTACCCACTGTGACCAACACTGCGCAACAACCAACGTACTCGCCCTGCGCATGGCCCACCCCGCAACGGTGGTCACATTCAGTGGCACTATCTCACACACACATCCCTTCCACGAGGCATGGTGTGACCAATGTACAGGGCTGAGTTTGCGCTCATCCGGAGAGTGCTGAACAGGTGACACATGTAACCCACTAGTCATTCTGTGTTGTCACCTACTGGCATTGTGCAGTCAATGTGCAGGCCAGGCCTGCTGGGACTGAGAAGGGCAGCATGGCCCCAGCCTGACATGCACAAGAGCAACAAGTGCACTGAGACCTGCATTGCCAATTGTTTGTGTCACTGGATGTCTGACATGAAGTTGCCATGTACCACCACTCGGGAGGGACAGACATGTCAAAGCGCCCGAGAGCTCACATACCACTGCCACCTGCAGTCAGCAAGGTGAGCAGTGCATGTTTGAACACCACAGGCTCTGACTCATAGTGCTGTGGATCAACGACATGTGTGACCCCCACATGCACTCCCACACACACTGCAGTTGTCTCTCACACACAACTTTCGCAAGGAATAGCCATGTGCAGTGTGCGTGGAGCTCGGAATCCAGGATCTCCAGCTCCTCGCTGGTGAGTGGACCTGGACATATCCTCAGCGTCATCCACGTGTAGGTGGAGAGGTGGCAGCAGCAGGTGTTGTTGAGGGGTGCCAGGCTGCAGTCCCAGGTAGCTGTGGTAATGCCGGTCTCACTCACACACTCACATAGCCCCCTGGGGCAGTTTCAGTGGGTCCAAGCTGCTGCAATTTGTGTACCATGTCTGCCAGCTACTATTGCAGACGATGGCCTGCTCCCAGCTGGCCCGGGACGCTTACCTCCATGGTGGAACACGCAGGGTGCAACCGCGAGGGTCATTGGAGTTGGCCGCAAGGGCCTGGCCCATGGCGGGTACAGTCCGCTGATGCCATGTGCACCACACAGTTTAATGTGCGCAATGCATCTGCAGGTGTGGCCATGATTTGTGTGTGGGTGCAGGTCCACAATGGACGGGGCCACAACATGCTGTGTGCATAGGCAGGACGGCCAGTGGCCAGCCTCCACATGTCTGTTGGCATATCATCATGTACACATTGGCATGGGAGCATGGGATATGCATATGCACACACATGCCATCTTACACTATGTACATCTGCCACTTGGCACGTGCGACGTTACGTGTCACTTGTGATGTGTATTTGCAATCACACAGCCGTGTTGGCATGGAGCTGTCAATGTGTACACCTGTCAATGTTTCTGGAGGTGTGATCCGTACAGTGCTGTACATAGGGTGCAGTAGGGACATCACTGACTGTCTCATATCCCCTCGTGCCACAGGTCCCACTTGTTTTGGCCGCTCAGCCTGTGTCCATAGCGTTGTTGGTGTGTGCCCTACACACCCAGCCTCGGAAGCAGTGTGATGCACAGCAGCTAGTCATGTTGCCGTGGTGTTGCAGCTTTCCGAATATGCAGTCTGTTTCCATCAGCATGCCTTACAAGTTGTTAAGGCCTAACTCCCCATGTGCATGCTCATGGCAATGGTGTGTGTCACTGCCCATTGCTATTGGTAGGGGACCTGTGTATGTGTATTGTGGCTGTGCTGTCCCTACTTGTCAGCTGTTCTGTGATTCAATTGCTTGGTCAGTCAGTTCTGATTTGTGTATGTGAAAATGCCCTGTGGCGTGTTGCCTTGACATGTGTCCACTTCCATCTTTCCTAGGAGGAGGCCAAACATACATCGCCCCTACCAATTGCTGTCGGCCATGGAGGATGTAGAGGTGATCCGGAAGTACCGTCTGGACCGACCCACCCTGCATCGCCTATGTGCCTTGTTGGAACCCCACCTCCGTCCTCGCAGGGTGTATCCTACTGCATTTACCACCACGGCTAAGGTGATGGCTGCACTGCATTTCTTCGCCAGTGGGTCATTCCAACACACAGTGGGCAGTGGAGGTGGGATGTCCCAGCCCATGTTCTGCATGGTGCTGAGGGATGTACTGTCAGCTATGATGCTGTACAGGAACAGGTACATCAGATTCCCCAGGGCTCGTGAATTGGCGGCAGTGAAGGGTGATTTCTATGCCCTTGGACGGATCCCCCACGTTGTTGGTGCAATAGATTACACACATGTTGGCCTTGTTGCACCACAGGCCACTGAGCACCTCTACCGCAATAGGAAGCACACCCACTCCCTGAATGTGCAAGTGGTGTGCCTTGCGGACATGGTCATTTCACACATGTGTGCAAAGTTTCCAGGATCGGCACATGACGCGCACATCATGCGCAACAGCATCCTACCACGTCTGATGACCAATCTGCAACGGGACCGTGCTTGGATTGTTGGTGAGTATGTGGAGTAGTGTAGCGTGCTGGCTGTGCGATGCTGTATTGTGTCCAGTTGGAATTGCAACGATTCTCTGTGTCCCTCACACCCAGGTGACTCTGCTTACCCGAATGGGCCCTGGCTGCTCAGCCCATTACGACATCCTCGTACCCCAGCTGATGTCTGCTACAATGAGGCACATGGGAGGACCAGACGTGTGGTTGAGCGGACCTTTGGCCTCCTCAAGTCCAGGTTCAGATGCCTGGACCGCACAGGGGGCGCACTGGCGTACTCCCCACAGAAGGTGTGCCAGATAGTAGTGGCTTGCTGCATGCTGCACAATCTGGCTATTCGCAAGCAGATCCCCCTAATTGTGGATGACGGAGATCAACCAGGGCCCCAGCCTGCAGACCAGGACGGGTCGAGTGAAGAGGACAGTGGGGAGGAGGAAGCTGTGAATGTGCGTCAGCAGCTCATCGCCCGCTACTTCACTTGACGGTGAGTGTCCATGTACGACGGCTGATGTAGCTGTAGTTGTGCAGGTGTATGTGTGCTCTGTCACGGAGGCCATTTGTTCACTGAGTGCTGTGTGTCAATGGTCCATGTCCAGGTTAGTATGCCACTGACAGTGGCTGTTGCATTGTGCCCTGTTGCTGTGTGAGATGTGTGTACATTGCTTGTAGTTTGTGACAAGTACTGTGTGATGAGTGTGTGACACACTCATTGACTGTACTCTTGTTCTGTTTTTCACCACTAGGTCCCTACAGCCTCTCCTGTCCCATCGACATACCACACAGCAGATGCATTTCTGCTCATGGTGGCGATTGCACATCGTTGAATAAACCCAGGACACATAATGCAGATTGTGATCAAGGTGTATTTATTTACAGCGGTGACATGTGATTGTGTGCAAGGTGATGACAAAAGTGGTGCATGCTGTGACAATGATTTGACGGCCATGGCTGCGTGATGGTCAAGGTGTACCCATGTAGTTCTATGTCCACAGTCCAACAGACACATGCCATTCACATGGCAGTGTGGGGTAGGATCGTAGTCCAAGTCAGTGCAGTAGGTGGTCAGGGTGGCTGGCTGACTCACTGGCGTTTGGTGCGTGCGAAGTCCTCTCTGGACACCTGTTTCCTCTTCGGACGGCCCCTTCCACGTTTGGTAGGGGGGTTGTGTTGGTGGGCTGCTGGTGGTGGCTGAGGACTGCTCACTCGCTGTGGACGCAGGGGAACTAGATGTTGCACGAGCCTGCGCCACAGCACGTGGTGGCGGCGGTGGTGTGGCTGGCCTTGCTTGGGCCCTCCCCCACCACCAGCTGGCCCATGAGGTCCACAAGTCGGTCCATACGGGTCACGAATTGGCCCATATGGGCGTCCATGGACTTCAACACCCCAAGGACCTCCCGCGTGTCGGCAGCCGACCTGGCCCATTGTCCTTGGGCCTCTTCATAGGCCCCAAGGACTCTTGAGATTTGCGGCAGGGCTTGGCTCCCAGGCTCAGATGGCGTTGGCCTGACCCTGCTCCTCCCACCGGTACTGCTGCCACCGACCGGCCCACTCGCCACATTGGTCAGCACGGTCCTCTGTCTGGCTCCCAGGGTCGAGCACGATGGGCGTGCCACCCCTTGCGCAGGTGCTGTGGCCAGGGATGGCATGGTGGTGGTGGTGGTGGTTGTTGCGGCGGTGGTGGTGGCTTCAACGACCGTGGCAGCAGGGGTCTGTGACTGGTCAGCAGCCCTGGGTGATGTGTTGGTGGGTAGGAGGGGCCCTGGGGAGCGGTTGGGCCCTGCCACTCCAGACGGGCCTGGTGGGTGGCCCTCGTCCGAAGAGGTGTCCAGGTCTTCTACATCCGTGAGTCCGGGTCGGGGGCTTGCGGGCTGGCTGTGCTGGCTGCTGTCTCCCTCTCCAGCATCCAGCTGTTCGGCACCTGTGGGGAGAATGTGATAGGTCATTGTGTTGCACCTAGCAAAGTATGTATTGGTTGTCTGACATTCACAGTTCGTGCACTGTCGTGCACAGGTTTCCCAGGGGCGTGTGTGTGGATGTACGATGTGTGTATGCGTGGGCTAGGCAATGGTACTGTGTGATGTGGACATGTGGCATGGGACGGATTAGCAATGCCGATGGGTGTGTGTTGCTATGCTCCTACATTTTGTGGCTCGGGTGTATGCGGGCTCCAGACCCATCGACGATGGTGGGTTGAACTATGGTTTAGGGGTTCAAATGGAACGCTTAGAAACGCAGATGGCTAAAGGGGGTACAGCCCCCTCAACGCTTTTGGGTTGAAATATGGTTTTGGGGTACATACTGTGAGTCATGGGTGCAGAACATGACATGTGTTCTGGCAACATGACAGTGCATAGACGAAGGTGTGTGTCTGTCTAACATACCCGGCATATCTGCTGACTGTCATCATTTGTGGACATTACATTGGTGGCATTGTTGTGAGTTTGTGCTTGTTGTGTGCCACACGACGTATTGCAGATGGGCAAAACCCTTGGTGTGCGTGCTGCCCTCGGACATGTGCATCAATGCAGTGCTCTTGGGGTGTTGACTATATTATGTGTGTTGTTACTCACAGTGTGACGTGCGCTTCAGTCACTGCAGGCACATGATTTGTCATGGGCAGGTATCTCTGCATGACTGCTGTATGAGGGCCAGCTGTTCGGATGACATACCTTCCATGACACTGGGGCTGACAGATGAGATGGATGATATGTTGAATGTGCATTGGGTGCCTGTGTGTTTCATGGGTCCAGTGGTGTTTGTGTGCAATATTGTGGTTCCACTCTGTTACTTCTAGTAAGGTTTGTCTTACATGGGCGTTGTTGTAAGATGTGTGGGTGACAGGCAGTGAGGACTACATGGACAAGACTTGGATGGTGTTGCTGATGTGTGTGATGGGTGGCACAGTGCCTGCCGTGTGGGTCTGTACTCCAGTGGGACTTGTGCATGCAGACGTGGCTCCTTAGGTGTTGCTGTATCTGTGATGGGTCATGTGGGGTATGATTCTGTGATACATGTCCGTGTGCACATTGGTCACATGATTGTGACAGGGAGCAGTGCTGCGTGTTCCTATGCTACGTGACATGTCACATGTGTCAGTCGTAATACTGTCCTCATGCCTACAGACACCCCGCCCTGTACTGTCTCCCACCTACAGGTTGTTTTTGAGTGCGCAATGCAATGGATGCCACATGGTTATGGGCGGGAGGGGTGCTCCATGTTGCTGGTCTGTGGGAGTGGGGGCGGTGTTGTGAGTTGTGGTGATGGCCTGACACCCACAGGAACCCCTGCATGTGGGGTGAGATGTCTACCTGTCGGATGCAGGTGTGCACTGCAGTGGCTGACGCATGGGTGTGGGGGTGCTCCACCTTGCTGTGCTGTGGGACTGGGGGCCTGGTGGCTGTTGTACTTCAGCTGTCCCCCTCCGACCCACTGCCTTTGTGTTGCGGCTCCTTACCTGTTACTTGTCGGTTAGTGCAGCTATGGCTGACACATGGGTGTGGGGAGTGCTCCTTCTGGTGCTTCTGGAGTACGAGGGGACCTGGTGGGAGTTGCGGTGCTGGCTGACTGTACACATGCCCCCATGGTTATGTCAGTTGGTAGGTTTGGGCTGTGTGTGTGAGTGTCTGTTGCATGAGTGAGTGATGTCTTGTGTATTGTGTACTGGACATGGGGGTGTTTGTCCCTCGGAGCTATGGCATAGTGGTAGTGCATGTGAGTACATAGTGGTGTGCTGGTATACGTTTGTTTGTACTTACCAGCCTCGACTCCCCCTGGTAATCCAGTGAGGATCTCCGGATGTATTATGACTCGCACCTTCTCCTCCCACGCCTTGAAGGTCTTGAATAGCGCAGGATTACCTCCGCCAGTCCTGGCAGCCAGCTGCTGATTTTTGGCCTCCTTCTTCTTGACCACGCTTTTCAGGTCGTTCCACCTTTTGTTGATTTCGCCTCTGTTGCGTGGCACGTTCCCGACTGCATTGACCTGGTCTACGATCCTGCTCCACAACCGGTTTCTGGTGGATAGTGGTGTCTGTTGGACCTGGTTGCCATAGATT
The DNA here is from genome assembly GCA_963921515.1 of Calotriton arnoldi. Lineage (NCBI taxonomy): Eukaryota > Metazoa > Chordata > Amphibia > Caudata > Salamandridae > Calotriton > Calotriton arnoldi. The sequence goes on from CAWUFW010007532.1 coordinate 383,862, forward strand.
TGTGGGTGCACCTTGACGATCTCGTCGACCATGACCGTCAGCTCAGTGGAAGTGAACTTGGGCATTCTGTGTGATGCCATGGTGTGTGTTTTGGTGTTTGTGGTGCTGGTGCGGTGTGTGATGTGCAGGGGGTTTGTGGGTCAGGTGTTTGGTGGTGGTGGTGATGGGTGTGATGGGTGCGTGTCTGTGGTGTGCTGCTGTCCTTTCTGTCTCGCTGTGTTCTGTGCTTTCGTCCTCAGTTTGTAGTGTTGCAAGGGATTGTGGTCTGTGAAGGAGCTGCTTTTGTACTTACCTATGTGGGTTTGTCATGATGGTCTGTTGTTTTCAGGTGTGTTGTGGCTGGTGTTCTGGGATTTGTAGTTTATTTGTTTGTCCAGGGGGGATGTGTTTTCGGGATGTGTACTGTGTTTGGGTATTTGGGCGTGGGTTGCTGTTTGGACTTGTTGGCCATGTTGTGTGTGTTTGTTTTTGTCCGCGGATGATTTCTGTGCAGGGACGTGGCTGCCTGAGCTTCCGCCGTGTCCATTTCCGTCACTGTTGTTTGCGCTGGCGGGCGGTGTATTTGTGGATTTACCGCGCTCATGTCGGGGCGTTCCTAATTTCACGGCCGGTATCTCGTTCGTCAGGGCGGGCGGTTTTGGGTTGTCGTGCGTATTTCCGTCCGTGGCGGGCGGATGGACTTGGATTCGGACATGGCCGTGAGGTATTTTTTGTGTATTATCCGCCGCAGGAGGCTTGCGCCTCGCGCCATCATGATTGCTCGGTCGGTGTTCAGACGGTGTGGGCGGGCGGATTTCTACCGCTATGGTAGATGGCGGATTTTTTACCGCCCGGTATCGTAATGGACACCTATGTTATTATTTATACACATTCCCACTACACACTATATTAATTTTTTTAGATCACAAAACTATACACATATATAATTTACTATTCCCACTCCAGTTAGTTGTAACTCAGAGTAGGTGCTGGACACTAAACAAATATTATTTACTATTCCCACTCCACTTAGTATTACATTAAAAAAGATGCTGGACACTAAACATAATTATTTTACTATACCCACTCCACTTAGTATCAAATCAGGAAAGGTGCTGGACACTAAACCTATATAATTTACTATTCCCACTCCAGTTAGTATAAAGTGAGGGAAGGTGCTGGACACTAAACCTATATAATTTACTATTTCCACTCCAGTTAGTATTAAGTCAGGGAAGGTGCTGGACACTAAACCTATATAATTTACTGTTCCCACTCCAGTTAGTATTAATTCAGGGAAGGTGCTGGACACTAAACCTACATAATTTACTATTCCCACTCCAGTTAGCATTAAGGGGCCCATTACGATTGCGGGCGGATCGGCACCGTCGGGCCGGCGGTGGCGATCCGCCCGCCAAATGTCCCTGGTACTCCCCCCGCCATATTAGTATGGCGGGGGCACCGTGGCAGACGGAAAGACCGTCCGCTGCTTTTCCGCTGGTCAACTTGTCGACCGGGCGGAAAAGGGACACAATATGGTGGCGGTGTCTGCAAGACACCACCATTCATATTATGATGCGTGCGGTTATTGGCCTTTCCATGGCGGCTTTGAAGACATCCAGAACAGGTGGTATGATGTGCGCAGGAGGGTCAAGGACCTACTAAAGAATGATTACGCCTTGAGCCAACACACCGGCAGTGGCCCTCCTGCCAAACCAGTATACCTCAGGCCCTGGGAGGAGAAGGTGCGGGCCATCCTACCACCAGTGAGCGTATATGGACTATCAAACATCCCAGAGCCTGGTGAGTACACAACAAATGTACCCAATATCGTGTGACAATACACACACATCACTGTCAAGGGGATAGTCAAACCATGCACCCTTAGCAAATGCACAGCAACCAAAAGATAATCATCCCAAGATGTGTATGTCAGTCAGATAAACACAATACATGCCATTTCATAGTGATATGTAACTGTGTCATGACATGTACAAACCCAACAACAAATAGAGCTAGGCAGTGGCACAAATCTAACCAACAAACACAGTCAGATATGTAGCCACCACTAGAACACCACCTCACAGGGAAGCTCACTGAAAGGAAGGAATTCTGTGTATGCTGGTGAAGTCAGTGTAGCCAATAGCATGATGGGAGTTGTAGTCACAGATATTGCTCACCCTCACAATTCGCCCATCAACACCACTCTGAACCATGCTCACATCACAGGGAGTGGAAAACAACTGACAAGATGGCTGACACTGGGCACTGCTGTGGGGAACACAAGGCCCTGTTGGGAACTGGGCACCAACAAACAACAGGACACCACTGTCAGCCATCTTGCCATTGCTGTCACACACACACACAGTGAAGTACACTCAAAAGGAAGGAAGTATGGGCATGCTGGGAAGGGGGTGTAGGCAATAGCATGATGGGAGTGGTAGTCACAGATATTGCTCACCCTCACAATTGGCCCATCAACACCACTCTGAACCATGCTCACATCACAGGGAGTGGAAAAGAACTGACAAGATGGCTAACACTGGGTACTGCTGTGGTGAGCACAAGGCCCTGCTGGGAACTGTGCACCAACAAACAACAGCAGGACACCACTGACTGACATCCTGAAAGCCAACTTGCACTCCCTGCAATAGAAGCACGTTCCATGGTGGGGTATCTGGCTGGGTGGGAAGGAGGACTGACACCTCTGACCATATTTACAAGCAGCTGTTCACACACACCCCCTTAATACAAACTCCACACAACTCACCTGGGAGAATGCAATGCCTCACACTCTAATTAAATATCCCACAAAGAACCACAACCCTGGGTTATGCTGTGTGAAGCACAGGGACACACATGGGACTTGTAGACAAACAAACGCCAGGACAACACTGTCAGCCATCCTTTCAGCACAGGCACACTACCCCACAGGGAAGCAGAGTCAAAAGGAAGGAAGTATGGGCATGCTGGGAAGGGGGTGTAGGCAATAGCATGATGGGAGTGGTAGTCACAGCTCAACATCCCCCACCCGCATGGCCCAGCAAGCTCACACTGAAGCATGCACACCTCATAGGGAGTGAAAAGCCACATCAAAGATGGCTGACACTGGTGCTCTGTTGTGGGGATCACAAGGCCCTGCTGGGAACCAACAAACAACAGGACACCACTGTCAGCCATCTTGCCATTGCTGTCACACACACACACAGTGAAGTACACTCAAAAGGAAGGAAGTATGGGCATGCTGGGAAGGGGGGTGTAGGCAATAGCATGATGGGAGTGGCAGTCACAGCTCAACATCCCCCACCCACATGGCCCAGCAAGCTCACACTGAAGCATGCACACCTCACAGGGAGTGAAAAGCCACTTCAAAGATGTCTGCCAATGGTGCTCTGTTGTGGGGAGCACAAGGCCATGCTGGGAACTGGGCACCAACAAACAACAGGACACCACTGACTGACATCCTGAGAGCCAACCTGAACCCACTGCAAGGGTGGCATGCTTCATGGTGGGATAACTGAGCTGGGGGGAGAAGGAGGGCCGGATGTCCACCAAATACAACCAATGCTGTCCATGTACACACCTCAACATTCACATTGAAATGCTTCAAGTTTGCAGGACAATGTGCTACACCAATATCAACCCCTGACTGTGACAACTTAGGACAATTCAATGTACAGGCCCGCATCCAGAGGTACAGTCACAACTGTCAGGTGTGTGAACCATTGATGCCTGCAGAAACATAACATACATTGTGTGTGTCTCCCAAAAACAGGTGATGATGGGGACACAGCAGCAGACGAGGAGGAGTCCCTGTCCCAGGCTCCAGGGGACACTGAGCTCACTGGTGTGGAACAGCCTCTGCCCTCCTCGGATGGCGAAGACCTACCTGGCACCTCCGGTGTGAGTCATCATGCAGCACCAGCAGGACCACCATCTGCACCCCCTGCACCCACCCCTCCAACAACTGCCAACACACAGACCACCCCCGCCGACACGGACAGACCAAGGACCACCAATGACAACAGCACACGGACCCCAACCCAACGTGGAGCAACGGACAACAACCCACAAGGGGGCCTAGGGTCACCTGTGCGTGCCACCGCAGGTCCCGCACGTGTCGCCAGGGGTGGTGGGAGGGGTGGTAGGCAGAGGTCGCTGTTTGCAGAGGGGTCTGGACTGCATGATGACCCACAACTGGTACGCATTGCTGATGCGTACCAGAATAGCACTGGAGAGGTCAGCCAGGTAGTGGGGATCCTCAAGGACATTCAACAGCAGCAGGCTGCCCATCATGCCCGCTTGGACTCACACATGTCCCGTGTGGAGACACACATGTCCCATGTGGAGACACACATGTCTGGCATGGAGTCCAAGTGGGACACATTGCAAGAACTGACAGCGGTGCATAGGGACATATTGACATGCCTCCGCCAGATTAGCACCAACATGGCCACACCTCCCTGTGTGCCCACAACATCTGGTGCTGCAACAACTGCAACTGCCACAGGGAGGGAGGATGACTCTGGCGGAGAGTCCCCTGCACCGCAGCAGCCTGCACGTGAGGGTCCCCCCAAAGAAGAGGGGTCGTCCGAGGAAGGACAACTGAGAGGCCGATGGCCATGTACATCCCCCAGGAACCCAACACCTGTTCTGGAAATTCACCTTTGTGTGCAAACTGTTCACCCTGTCGAATGCAACCCAACTCTCCCACATGACATGGGGAGTTTAAGTTGGACCAATGTATCAGATGACTGTTGACTTTACTCAGGACATTTCTGCTACCAAGACTTCCAACTCATCTGGGAACTTTGGATTACAATCCCAATGTACAGCACCCACCATCCTGTGCACTATCCTCACACATGTATGTAAATAAACTCACTAATACACCATACTTGCCTCTGTTGTGATTCCAACGTGGTTTCTGTCATGGAGATGATGATCTGCTAAATGACACTGTGCATGCTAACTGCTACAGCAAGTACAACACCGTCATGTGAGTCATGGCGACGTGACACATATGAGGGAGACACACCACTAGGGCTACACAACACATACACACCAGGGCCATCTAACTCATCACCTACACTGATGTTGCCAGGAAATACAGTGCAATGCACAGACACCACACCTATTCACAGTCTGTGTTAACTAGCCCACTGGTGCAGTAAGCATATGTCAGTCAGATGTGTGATTACAGACAACACACATCCCAAAGTGAAGCACAGGTTTATTACACATTTGCAACATGTTGTTTCCACTACAGATGCATGGTAATCCCACGTGGCAGTGGCCACACAGTCAACAAGTGTAGAAGAAAGGAAGTCCAGGGTTGTGGGGCACATCACCTGTAGGGAAACGACAGCTTCCACCCTGGAAGTTGAATCACGGTGTTGGGGGATCACAGTTGACCAAACAACTCTGAAAGTACCCTGTGAAGGACAGACATGACACACAGTCAAAAGCACTGAAGAACAGGACAGAACTGCAATACTCATGCCCAATACATGTCACAAGATACCTACACAAAACCAAGTTAGCATGTCAACACTGTTGGGGAGTACAGACTACCTGTAAGGACACATCGCTGCACGCATACAGTCAAGTAGCACATGGACACACTCAAACAGCACCAGAGCACCACCAACACATATCACGCAAACTCACATCATTGACATGACATCTCTGGATACTCATATTCAGCTGAAGAAGTTGGTGATGAGTTGTGTGCGGACATCACCCTCATCATCATCACCATCACTGGCATCGTGGCCCAGGCCAGGATCCTCCACAGGTGGCAGATGTTGGTCATCGTCATCCAGGATGAGAGGCAACTCCTTCCGCACTGCCAGGTTGTGTAGCATGCAGCAGACGATGACAATCTTGCACACCTTTGCTGGGGCATATGGGAGGGCCCCTCCTGTCTTGTCCAGGCAGCGAAAGCGGCTCTTCAGGAGACCAAATGTCCGCTCAATCACTCTCCTGGTCCGACCATGTGCCTCATTGTAGCGCATCTGGGCTGGTGTCACAGGGTTCCTGAGGGGCGTCAGCAACCACGGCATGTTGGGGTATCCGGAGTCACCTACATACAGACAATTGCACATTAGCTGACTTGGAAAAGAGGGTGGAATACTACATTGCAGAACACACACAATGGTACAAAGTCAGTACACACCGACAAGCCAGGCACGCTGGTTCCGCATCTGTGACATCATCCTCGGGATGCGACTACTCCTCATCACGTAGGCATCGTGTGCAGAACCGGGGAAACGGGCACACACGTGTGTGATGCTCATATCTGCAAGGCATACCACCAGAGCATTGACCGAATGGTAATGTTTTCTGTTCCTGTATGCCTGCTCATGTGCCTGTGGTGGTACCAAAGCCACATGTGTCCCATCAATGGAGCCAATGACATGCAGCATCCTCCCCAGGGCATAGAAGTCACTCTTGACGTCAGTGAGTTGTTGAAGTTTAGGGAAATAGATGTACTGGTTCAGGTATCTCAACATAGCCTCCAAAACATCGCGTAGCACACGGCTGAACATGGTCTGTGACATCCCACCAGCAGACGCCACAGTGTGTTGAAAGGTACCGGTGGCAAAGAAGTGTAGGGCTGCCATCACCTTCACCTTGGGGGTCAGCGCTGTAGGGAATGTCCGGCCAGGTTGCAAATGTGGGGCCAACCGCACCGTCAATTCCTCAATCAGTGGCCTGGTGAAGCGGTACCGTCGGATGCAGTCACGTTCAACCATGGTTGCAAGGTCAGGGAATGGTCTATGGACAGCTGGTGCCCTGCAGTGCATAGGTGAAGAAAGAAAGATTGTCAGTCACCCCACATATGTGGCATAGACCATACTCAATATCACATGATACATCATTACGAGACACAAGTACATGATGTGTGTGCCGTTCTGTAAGGACATGTATGGCACCTACATGGCCAACATCTAACATCACAGTTCAACATGTGTCGTCAACAAGTCCCAGGTTGTGCTATGGGATATCATTAGGCTGTGTCACAGTACCCATGTACTGCTGTCACGTTCCAAACACACCACAGTGACATGTGAGGACAGATGTGCCCCAGGCATCACAGCTCATTGACAGGTAGATTCCCAGGGACTCTGTATTGCCACATGGACACTGGCATGACATGGCGTATCATGAATACACCACAGCAAAACAACCATGACCCCCACAGGTAGTGGTCCCTGTTGCCTCTGCAGGACAGACATGGACGTCTGTGACACACACACGCACAATATCAAAGTCCATGCACAAACAACGTGGATGTGGAGACTGTCTCCCATTGTGCACATGGAATCAGAGACATTGTAAACACAACATGCACACAGACTGTGGAGGGCCATCACTATTGTGGCAATGGGTCACCCTGTGACGTACATACCGTCCCACATGGGACTCAGGGGGTATGTGACATGACATACACATACACAACCTGGAAATGTGACCATGCCACATGCTCTGAAATGAACAGTTGCACATCACAGTGGTCATGTGCACAACACACCAAGGATTCTGTCCCCATGAACACGTGCACAGCCTGGGAGTGGCTGCCCCCAAGTGCCACCCAAAAAACCACATGTTGACCCCCATACACGGAAAAGGTAATGCAGCCTTACATGCCTTAGGATACAGTGTGGACAGGCTGTGGTGTTGTAGGTGTGCCCCTGAGTCCCTGGAAAGTAAATGTGGCTGGCATACGTTCACCTGTGACAGGCATGGTGACATATGCGAGTGACTTGTAGAGGGACGCATTGTACAGCAATGGACCGATCGGTGTGCACGCATTGGCCATTGCATATGATGTGGACAGATGCGTGTTGTCATCCGATGTACGCGTTGTACAGCAATGGACCGATCGGTGCGCACGCATTGGCCATTGCACTTGATGTGAGCGGGTACGCGTTGTACAGCAATGGACCGATCGGTGTGCACGCATTGGCCATTGCATATGATGTGAGCGGGTACGCGTTGTTTTTCGACATACGCGTTGTACAGCAATGGACCGATCGGTGCGCACGCATTGGCCATTGCATATGATGTGAGCGGATACGCGTTGTACACAAATGGACCGATCGGTGTGCACGCATTGGCCATTGCATATGATGTGAGCGGGTACACGTTGTTTTTCGACATACGCGTTGTATAGCAATGGTCCGATCGGTGCGCACGCATTGACTATGGCCTGGCATGGCAACGGACGCGTTTTCGAACCTTTAACGAGTCTGATGCTGTGAATTCAGTTGGCCACCCACAACAATGTTGCAAATTCATGGGTCTCATGAAGTTGAACTTTTGAAGGATGCTGTGGGTGTGTGTAAGTGGTGCAATTCCATGGATTGGCCAGATTCAGAAGATGCAAACGACTTGGACCTATCACTTTGGACACATGGGACAGTATCTGCCTCAGCAGCACACATATAATGATGGCTGTTCCCCTGAGAGCTCACTTGCCTGCACTACATGCTCCAGGACGACATCTGCCACCACCACTGCTGCTGTATATGCATCCTCTGGATCCTGCAATGGCACGTACTGTGGAGAGAGCCCCAGCCTTCAGCACTGAGGAGAACCAGGCCCTGCTGGACAGCCTCCTTCCACAGTACAGCAAGCTGTATGGGAAACCAGGGGAGCAGGTGAGTGTGCTATCCACTGCCTTACTAAATGTGCATGTTGTCTGACTAGCAAGACTTACAGTGTGCACGCCACTGGCTAGCAGGCTCACTGAGTAGGTGTCACCCCCAAGGGGTTGTGTAGTTACATGCACTGAACAGGTATAGTGCAGTAACAGTGCATTTAAACAAGGTTTTACTTCCCAGGCAATGATACCATGTAGTAACTGCTGGCAAACTGTTCATAGCCATCGTTGCACTGCCTGTGTACATCATGTGCCCCTGTGATTGAGACATGTATATCCAAATGTGTGATGCACGGATATGTTGCATGTGTAGTAATGGCCTTTACACTTTGTCATCCTCACAGGTTGATGCCCACCAGAAGCAGGAAATCTGGCTGAAGATCGCCCGGGCAGTAAGATCTGTGGGGGTCTACAAGCGCCGGATCCGCAACTGCCAGAAGAGGTGGCAGGACCTTTGGGGCTGGACCCGGAGGATCGCAAGGGTCCAGCTGAAGCTGTCGCCTCCTCGCAGGAGGGGCGGACACCGGACCCTGACCCCCCACATGCTCAGGATCCTGGCGGTGGTCTTCCCTGATCTGGATGGGCAGCTGAAGGCCAGACAGCAGCAAGGAGGGGGTGAGTCCATGACTGCACTGTGAACTTTGTCTGACATGCTATGTGCCCTCCTCTGGCCTGGTTAAACTTCCACAGTACATCAGTCTTGTGGTCCAGGACCCATGTCCCTCAATTGTGACATGCCCACTCCTCATCTGATACCCAGGTGTGGCCCTTACAGTCAGGAAATTGTGTCACTTGGGTACTGTGTCATTGCATTTTGCTTAGCTCAAGGTGGGGGACAGCATTTGTTCCCGTTACTTTGTTGTGGGCTTCATGGGTGGGTCCATTGCTTACACAATGCCTGAGTTCTGACATTTAATCTGCATGTAACTTTGATATGTGGTCCAATTGCTGATCTGATGCACCACATGTGCCTGGGGTATTTGGCACACACCCATGCTGCGGGTGGGAACAATGTTTGGGCCTCAGGAGTATGTATATCAAGTGTGTCACACATACTTAGCCACCTGCGTACTGTCCAGGGCTCATCCCTCTTTCACGTGGAGCAGGACAGTCATGCCTACTCCAGGCCATACAATACACTCTGTACTCCCACTCCCGTGTATCAGCTGACACGTTGTGCTCAGTGAAATGTTCCCTCAGGTGTCTGCCTCTGTGTCATTGTGCTGTGGCTTCGTTGTCAGGACTACTGGGGTGTTTATCGTTTAGGGCTCAGCATGCCACCGGAGATGTGACCATAGGAGACAATACTTGTGTGACATATAGGTGTTTGATCACTTGACTGCAGTCTGAGGTATGCAAATGTGAAGTTCAGGCAGCTGTTTCCCATTCACAGCAGATTGTGAGGTGCTCAGGTTCCGAGGGTTGTGTTTCAGGTCTCCCATATGTCCAATTGGTATGACGTGGACAAATAAGAGTTCAGATGATGTGGTTTGTGGGGGATGGACATGTGCACTTGTCAGCTACAGGACTTTCATTCCCCATGACCTAGGATTGTGACACAATGCAGACTGTTGTTGGCTGGCTGCTCTGCCCATGTGACTGGAGACAGTGATGTATGACTTTGCAGGCATGCCTGTGCCATGGCATTAAACTTCCTAAGAGTGATCCTGCAGGGGAGTGACATGTGCTACATGCACCCCATTGTGGCATTGACTATCAGGACATGGGTGCATCATGGTGTCTGGTGCTGGTATGCATCACATGCATTTCAAAATAGACTCTGGCCATACCTTTATACGGACACCTGTACTGACTCAGTGGCTAGAGTTGTGATGTGTGCATGTTCACATACTTCACCGTGTTCTCTGCACTGTCCAACTACTGTGTAGGTGGTGCATGTGTCCACACTGGGGTATTGCCATCCTACAGACACCAGACAGATGGGTGCAAGGCCAGGAGGGATGTGAGTGCCATGGTTGACCATCAGACTGACAATTGGCTTCTCCTACTCTGTTTGGGCACTTTTGGCAATGTTCAACTAAGGATGCCAGGGCTTGCTCTGTAATGTGCTGTACTTACTGTGGTGTGTGCGGTCAGTGCAGGTGACTGATGTTTGTCTGTTTCCCTAATTGTTTGCAGATACATCCACGGCCACAGGAGGGGACAGCTCCACGGACCAGGAGGAGCCGCAGAGCAAGACTGGGTCAGCAGCCGATGAGTGGTCGGAGGGACCCAGTGGCACGGAGGGCGAGGGGAGCCACACTGAGGAGTCCTCAGCAGCATCCACCTCAGTTGAGGACCACAGTAGCTCGGAGGATGACTCCCTTGTGGAGGCGGGTGTCAGCAGCCACCACACCCCAGCTAGTATTGCTGTCCCCGCCACCACCACCACCACTACCACCGCCCTCCCATCGGCTCCCATTCCAGAGGTCCGCGGAGGCTCCCGTGTTCGGGAGCGTGTCTCCTTCATGCCAGGCACCGCACCCCCTGCCCCTGTGTCCCCTGCTGCCCTGAGTGAGGAGTCTGTGTACCTACTTCGCCAGCTCCATGTAGGGCAGACAGCAATGCTGAGTGTCCTCCATGCCCACACCACTCTGTTGACTCAGCTGGTGTCGTTTATGGAGGTCATCTCATCGGGCATGTCTGCCCTACAGAGGAGCAATAGGTCCATGGACTCCTCCCTGACGGCAGCACTGTCCCTCCTCCAACAGTCCCTCACCCCTCCTACCTCTGCCCCATCCACACTTCCTGGCACCCTACCTGTCCCAAGCACATGCACACCTGCACATTCACCCAAACACACAGACACGAGCAGCACAGACACACCCACTACAAAAACAAAACGTGCACGCAGGCATCCTCAGGGGACTGATACCACACCCACAGGGGATGGGGTACAGACACACACACAGGCATCCACAGTCACTCCGCAGTCCTCCGATACCTCTCCCTCCAAGGCCCCTTCCCTTGCCTCACCTGCAACCCCACCTACACAGCAGCTCTTCCTCTGTGACCTCGGCCTCTTCCCCTCCGATCCAGCTGATCCAGCATACAGGGGGAAGAGGAAGTCCACTCACACAGAGGGGAGTGCCCCTCACCCCCGGACACCCTCCCCCAGGCGCAGACAGACTGAGGCCCCCATCCGCAAGTCCCCCGGACCCGGAAGAGCAAGACCCCGCCGCCGCCCTGCAGCTCAACCACCAAGTCTCCTTCCTCCATCCCTCAGGCCCCCACTCCACAGGTTCCCCACCACACCCTGCCCCAGGTTCCCCCACCCACAGATACACCATCCCCAAAATGATCCGGCCTTCTCCCCCTACCACTTGCTCTTCCAGCACCACAGCCCCCGCTGCGCATGTTTGTGCCACTGGTGTGGAGACCGTGTCCTCCCCCTCTGTCCTGCCCACCTTACCTGAACCCCATTCTACTCCCCTGGAGATAGGCACTGCAGTGGAGTCCACTACCACCCTGTCTGACTTGGGCACTGCAGTGGGGAACCTGTCCACTCCATCTGCACGGCCCACTGCAGTCGTGCCGGCACCCACACCATCTGACTCATGCCCCCCAGTTGTGCCGGCACACACCATGTCAGACACCTCCACTGCAGTTGTCAGTGACTCTCCAGCACCCACCACCCCTTCCCTGCCTCCTTCTGGTGAGCCCTGATCCTGTCCCTGCGGTGCCTGGCCTGCCCCCCGTATGCCCCTCCGAGGGGAATGTCCCTGGTGTGTAGCAGTGCAGGCATGCAAAGGGTGACATCTGCCACTGTCACCCTGTTTGGACTTTGATAATGGACTGGCCATTGGCCTTTGTTATTTTTCTGGACTTTCACTTTTTCACACACATATGCTGAATAAAGCTACTTTCTGTTCTCTAGTGGTTTTGCTTCTGATGTACATGATGTTGATGATGCTAACCATGCCCTTGCTGCAGTGATGGTGATTTTTGATCTCAGGAAAATGAAGTGTTACTGTGCAGGACCCCATGTGGTCCAGGGGGAATGTGTCCTATCCTGTTGTGTATCCATGTCATCCTTTGCAGCAATATGAGGGTGTCATGTTTTTAATATTTGGCAATGGGATTTCCTACTTTTATTTGCAATTTCACATCTGTGGCTTACACCCCTGCACATCTGTTGTGGTTGCCATTGTTCAATTTGTCTATTTCCCTGACCGTGTGACCTTCTCCACTGGACATGCAAGTTTGGGCATCAATGGGGAAGGACTCATCTGTGTTATCAGTGCAACTTGCTATACATGTGTGTTGGATCTGTGCTGATGATTTCGGTGACACTCCCATGACCAGGCTGATATGACGGGAGCCTTCATTTTGAGCTAATTGTTGACTGAGTGACCAAGTGTTCAGCTGACATGATAGAGCCCTACTGAGACAACGTATGGCACAGCTTTCCTTACACAGGAGTGGAGTCCCCTCATGGCAGTGTGTAATTCTGTGACATTGCCTGAGCACAAGGTGTGTGTTGTGTGAGCATGTCTGTGTGTGTTCACTTCCATTTTGCTAGGCAGGCTGGGATCCCTAGTGATGTTCCTGTTTGTGATGCTTGCTGAGTTGACCTATGTTCCCCCAAAGTCTTCTCCATGGCTTCTCTGGGATGTGGGTGCATGGCACATTACTGGTCATCAGGGTGTCACCCATAGGTGTGTTTGCTGTCAGGGCTGAGTTTGTGGGCAAACGCAGATGAGACACAGTCAGGATTACCCTTGGCACTTGTTGGTTACACCTGTCATGTAATTTCCAGTTTGTGTTAGCTTTCAGTGATTGTGACACGTTGTGTGTGTGACTGCTGCCACTCCTCAGGGTCAGAGCTGCAATGTTGGAAGTTGTCTATGTGTGTTCTTTGTGGGTGACCTTGGCTTCTTCATTGGTGTGTGACTGTGGCCGGGATCCCATTGGTTGGTGTGGTATTGACGTCATGCCCATGTACGGCGTACTGTGCAGTGTGTCAGACATTCACGAGTCTTGTTGACTGGCCATGTGTGATGGGTTTCTGCATCTTAGTTCCCACCACCACCCCTGGGATTGTCATGGGTGCATGTGCAATGTCACCAGTGCATGTGAGCTTCACTGCTGCACATTGGTGGAGATCAAGGTGTGTGGTGTTGAGTGTGTGCAGATGAGAGTTGTTGCACGGCTAGACCCCTGCCTCCATATTGGCCTTGGCTGACAGGCCGTGCTGATTGATTTGTGCTTGTGTAGGTGTGATGGTAGTCTGTTGCTCAGGACACATGACTGTGGTTCACAGTGTGAACGACATCTAGCTTTGTCATCACAGTGGGATTATCATGCAGGCCAGTGTCACCACAATGTGGGGAGCCTGGGGGTAGTGCTGTGGTGGGTCTGTGTCTTGCTGTGTTAGTTGCTGTTCCTACAAGCTTGTGTGCCATGTGTAATTTGGGCTCCCTCTCATCTAACAATGCCTGATTGCCCACATAGGGGATTCGGATCCATGAGTTACTTTTGTGTGGCACTGTATGCACATCTGTGTAATTGGGATTCAGGCCTCCTCATGTGTTGTGTGGTTGCCTGGGGACACTGGCACCCCCCCCTCACCTGTTGTGTTTGATATGCAGTGTGGGGCTGCCTTTTTGTGTTTGTGTATCTGCACCACTGCATTGGCATATCTTTAGTGTGCCATTGGCTGTATGTTGTTTGGTGGGTTTCCCCTGCTGTCCCTGGGACTCCTAGGTCATCAGTCAGCACAGTGATCATGGTTTGTATGTCCCATTGCTGCAATGGTATGGTATTTGTTCGCCTCACATCTACAGTCTCCACAGGATATCTACATTTGTGGGCCCATTGGTGCAGATATGTGGGTCTGCATTATGATGGTCACTTCTGTCATTGTGTTATTGATGAATGTTGACAGTGTCAGCCCCCATGGGTGATGTTTGTCTGCACATGGCCAAAGGTATTTCTTATTTGCACTGCTCTGTTTGCCTCACCCAATCTATGTTGCTATGGGACACAAGCACTACTATGTCACTGATTTGTTTGTTGTTCTGTGACCAGGGATAATCCATGCTGTTTGGCAGTTGCAGCTTTTGCCAAGACAACACTTACAATTTGGTCACTGTGATGATGGGGGTTAGGCCCCATTGCCACAATGTTCAAAATGTGCTTCAGCTATGGACCCCACACTTACCTTTTGGTCACTGTGATGATGGGGGTTTAGACCCCATTGCCACAATGTTCAAAATGTGCTTCAGCTATGGACCCCACACTTACCTTTTGGTCACTGTGATGATGGGGGTTTAGACCCCATTGCCACAATGTTCAAAATGTGCTTCAGCTATGGACCCCACACTTACCTTTTGATCACTGTGATGATGGGGGGTTAGACCCCATTGCCACAATGTTCAAAATGTGCTTCAGCTATGGACCCCACACTTACATTTTGGTCACTGTGATGATGGGGGTTTGGACCCCATTGCCACAATGTTCAAAATATGCTTCAGCTATGGACCCCACACTTACCTTTTGGTCACTGTGATGATGGGGGGTTAGACCCCATTGCCACAATGTTCAAAATGTGCTTCAGCTATGGACCCCACACTTACCTTTTGGTCACTGTGATGATGGGGGTTAGACCCCATTGCCACAGTGGTCATGGTCTGCTTGCATTGTGGAGGCCACACACATTTATGTGTGACACATGTGATAGGGGGTCACATTGTATGTTCAATTTCATGTTCAGTGTTGTAGGCATTTGACACAGTCTACACACGCTTCTCATGGTGTTGGGGGGATGTGTTTTTCTGACATTCCTTATGTTGGAGTATGCTGGTTGTGTCATGCATTACCCATCCTATGAGTAGGGGTGGTGTTGGTGGTAGGCATCCATCCCCCTATGAGTGGGGATGGTAGTAGTGACAGGCATCTAGCACCCCTGAGTAGGGGTGGTGGTAGTGGTAGGCATCCATCCCCCTATGAGTGGGGATGGTAGTAGTGACAGGCATCTAGCACCCCTGAGTAGGGGTGGTGGTAGTGGTAGGCATCCAGCCCCCCTGAGTAGGGGTGGTAGTAGTGACAGGCATCTAGCACCCCCTGAGTAGGGGTGGTGGTAGTGGTAGGCATCCAGCCCCCCCGAGTAGGGGGGGTGTTAGTGGTAGGCATCCAGCCCCCCTGAGTAGGGGTGGTGTTGGTGGTAGGCATCCATCCCCCTATGAGTGGGGATGGTAGTAGTGACAGGCATCTAGCACCCCCTGAGTAGGGGTGGTGGTAGTGGTAGGCATCCATCCCCCTATGAGTGGGGATGGTAGTAGTGCCAGGCATCTAGCACCCCCTGAGTAGGGGTGGTGGTAGTGGTAGGCATCCATCCCCCTATGAGTGGGGATGGTAGTAGTGACAGGCATCTAGCCCCCCTGAGTAGGGGTGGTGGTAGTGGTAGGCATCCAGCCCCCCATGAGTAGGGGTGGTGTTGGTGGTAGGCATCCATCCCCCTATGAGTGGGGATGGTAGCAGTGTCAGGCATCTAGCACCCCCTGAGTAGGGGTGGTGGTAGTGGTAGGCATCCAGCCCCCCCTGAGTAGGGGTGGTGTTAGTGGTAGGCATCCAGCCCCCCCCTGAGTAAGGGTGGTGTTGGTGGTAGGCATCCATCCCCCTATGAGTGGGGTTGGTAGTAGTGACAGGCATCTAGCACATCCTGAGTAGGGGTGGTGGTAGTGGTAGGCATCCATCCCCCTATGAGTGGGGATGGTAGTAGTGACAGGCATCTAGCACCCCCTGATGAGGGGTGGTGGTAGTGGTAGGCATCCAGCCCCCCCTGAGTAGGGGTGGTGTTAGTGGTAGGGATCCAGGCCCCCCTGAGTAGGGGTGGTGATAGTGGTAGGCATCCATCCCCCCATGAGTAGGGGTGGTGTTGGTGGTAGGCATCCATCCCCCTATGAGTGGGGATGGTAGTAGTGACAGGCATCTAGCACCCCCTGAGTAGGGATGGTGGTAGTGGTATTCATCCATCCCCCTATGAGTGGGGATGGTAGTAGTGACAGGCATCTAGCACCCCCTGAGTAGGGGTGGTGGTAGTGGTAGGCATCCAGCCCCCCCTGAGTAGGGGTGGTGTTAGTGGTAGGCATCCAGCCCCCCTTGAGTAGGGGTGGTGTTGGTGGTAGGCATCCATCCCCCTATGAGTGGGGATGGTAGGAGTGACAGGCATCTAGCACCCCCTGAGTAGGGGTGGTGGTAGTGGTAGGCATCCATCCCCCTATGAGTGGGGATGGTAGTAGTGCCAGGCATCTAGCACCCCCTGAGTAGGGGTGGTGGTAGTGGTAGGCATCCATCCCCCTATGAGTGGGGATGGTAGTAGTGACAGGCATCTAGCCCCCCCTGAGTAGGGGTGGTGGTAGTGGTAGGCATCCAGCCCCCCCTGAGTATGGGTGGTGTTAGTGGTAGGCATCCAGCCCCCCTGAGTAGGGGTGGTGTTGGTGGTAGGCATCCATCCCCCATGAGTGGGGATGGTAGTAGTGACAGGCATCTAGCACCCCCTGAGTAAGGGTGGTGGTGGTAGTGGTAGGCATCCATCCCCCTATGAGTGGGGATGGTAGTAGTGACAGGCATCTAGCACCCACTGAGTAGGGGTGGTGGTAGTGGTAGGCATCCAGCCCCCCCTGAGTAAGGGTGGTGTTAGTGGTAGGCATCCAGCCCCCCCTGAGTAGGGGTGGTGTTGGTGGTAGGCATCCATCCCCCTATGAGTGGGGATGGTAGTAGTGACAGGCATCTAGCACCCCCTGAGTAGGGGTGGTGGTAGTGGTAGGCATCCATCCCCCTATGAGTGGGGATGGTAGTAGTGACAGGCATCAAGCACCCCCTGAGTAGGGGTGGTGGTAGTGGTAGGCATCCAGCCCCCCTGAGTAGGGGTGGTGTTAGTGGTAGGCATCCAGGCCCCCCTGAGTAGGAGTGGTGTTAGTGGTAGGCATCCAGGCCCCTATAGGTGTATATGGCATTGGTGATAGACATCCCGCCCCTATGGTTCTGCTGTTGCTAGTGTAAGTCATTTCTGCATCCCTATGTGTGTGTGTTATATGTCGGGTACGTGTCGTTTATTTGTGTGGTGGGTGTTTGACTTACCTTCTGCGCCGTACGCGTCCGTACCGGTTCCGGTAATAGATGTAGAGTATTGGTAGGACCTGCGCGATGGGATTCATGGTTGGTTCGTCTCGTTCGGCTTTCTCGTTGCTTCGACTCGTACTCGTGGCTGGCGTGTTCGTCTCGTAGCCGTGGATCGTCTTTTGGCGCGAATCGGAGCTTATGTGCGGCTCTCCCGGATGCTCTGACGTGCCGTAAGTAGCGACGGGTTCGGCGCGTACGAAAGGCGCATCGTACTAGTCCGGCCGGAAGGTGCTGTATTTTGGCTTCCATGCGACTCGATTCTGCGTTTACGGATCCGGCTCGGGCGGGGAACAGGAGCTGGATTGGGTGAGTACGGCTGGGTCGGGATCTGGGCAGTTATGCGTATCGTACTTGCTCGTTCGGACGAATGTTCGAATCGGTCGGGAAACACGCGTTCGGCTTGGGTTTTTTCCAGACGAATAGTGTTAGGTGCGCTTCCGGCCAAGATCGGAATCGACCCCTAAACCTATATTAATTACTATTCCCACTCCAGTAAGTATTAAATCAAAGAAGGTGCTGGACATTAAACCTATATAATTAACTATTCCCACTCCAGTTAGTATTTAATCAGGGAAGGTGCTGGACACTAAACATAATTAAGGGACTCATTACAATTGCGGAAGGCCCGCCACCGACAGCCTGTCGGCGGCGGGCCTTCCGCCATCGTGCTGCTGTTTTCCCCCTGCCAAATTATGATGGCGAGGGGAATCGTTGGTGCAGCGCGGCGGTCGTAAAGACCACCTGCCACGGTTCTGCAAAGCGGTCCCTTTCCGACCACCTTGCGGAACCACACCATAGGCTCACATTGCGGCGGTGCCTTGCAGGCACCGCCATAGGGATTAGGATATCCCTTTCATCCATTCGTTTTGCAGCGGCCAAACCGCTGCAAAACGATTGGCGGAAATGGATTTGGGGGCCTGTAGCTGGCCCCCCTTGATCCCTGGGACTGGGTGAAAGGCACTGGGGGGCACCTATGGTGCCCCCCTACATATCCCTGCACCATGTGGCAGGCACCGCATGGTGCCTGCAATGTAGTGCAGGGATATGCAAGTGCCTTCAATTTTGCATTGCGGCAGGGGCTGCTGAACTCCTAAAAATTATATTACAAATTATAATTTTTATAATATTAATTAAGTAATATTATACCAAAAACAAACATTAAACATATTAAAAAATACTATAACGATATTTTGACATAACGATATTTTGACAGTCGACATTTCAAACTTCGATATTTTTGACAACACTAAAAACCGATATTTTTAACATCGATATACATTACATCGATATTTAGTACTGTTGATATACTTAACTCGATATTAATGTATGTCGACATTAAAAAGTCGATATTATGTCCACTTACCGTTTGGCAGGGTGCATGGTATTGTAAAGTAGGGAATGTAAAAGTGTAAAGTTAAACATGTCCTTACAGTGAAAAAGCCCCTAAAGCTATTTTTGCTGTAGCAGGGTTGACTGTTCTACAGGAAGGCACTGGGATACCATATTAAATGTAATAATGTTATCTCTGGCTATGAAACAGCTATAAATGTCATCATTGGACAGTTTGAAATATTTTTACAAGCCCAATCCACTGGGAAAGTCAAATTTGTAATAAATATTTCGGAAGAGTTACTTTTAGAAATTGAAAGTGACCTTTTTTCCTTCCTAAAGCCATTGGAGACCCGTTTGCATGAGCTCCTTCTGTCGCCCAGGAACTGAGTAGACCCCTTGATGAGGTGTGAACTTATTCCTAGAGCTGGAACAAAGGCCTTGGATGTGGGGATATGTTCTGTTCCTCTGGCAGGGTGACCATTTGAACTGTGCCCTGGAACTTGATTAACTTCAAAAAGGCCTACTCTAGGCAAACATTAGCTGACACCTGGGCAGGGTCCTTTTTGTTTCCTCAGTCAGGCAGGCACCAATCCCAGTGGGAGAGGAGCTGCCCCAGAAATGGTTTAGAGTGGCCAGACAGAAGAGGTTGCTTATTTCCCTGTCCACATCTCTGAGGTGGGTATACAAGCTCTGCATGAGGGGAGAAGGATTTCACCAGCTTGGATTTAGGCAGAGAGGGCCACTGTGGAATTGTTTGCAGTAGGGCACATATAAAGAGTTGCTAAAGTGGGTAGGGTTGTCCCTGGCAAAGCTTTCCCTATTGGTCAGGGAGGGAGCAGGAATCACCCCTACCCACAGGCTGGTGCCAGGTATAAATGTGGCACCCACAGGACCCTCCTCAGATCACTTTCTAGATATGTGGAGGAACAGAAGAGGACTGGACCGGATGCCTGTGACCGGAGAAGGGCCTGGAAGACTGGACCTGCTCCTCCTCTTGTGCCCAGGACAATGAAGTGGACTCCAAGAGCCATACTGCTTTCCACCTGACACCGTAAACTTCATGAGGCCTTTCCTGCAACTTCCCAGCTGACCAGTTCAACTTGACTTGCCCTGGATCCTGCTAGTGACCTCTTCAGAAGGGAGTCTTCACCCTGAATTGCTGTGCACAAGCTCCTGGACCTTTCGTTGCTGTCAAAGTCTACTCCTTCTAAGTTTTCCTGAAACCTGGGACTTTTGACTCAAAAGACCTCTAGAGGACTGGCAACTACTAGTCAAGCTGATGCGACAAATGTGTATTTCTGCTGGGCCAAAGATTCAGGTTGCTCCCACTTGGAGCTTTCTGCAGCAGCAAATCCGATTCAGCAGCACTTCGCTGAGAAGGCATCCAGCCTTGTGGAGCCCCCTGCAGCTACAGTCTGCAGCCTTGAATCACAGGAAGAATCCAATCTCCACAAATGTGACTAAGTTCAAAGGTAGAAATCTTCACCGGACAAAGGCGTGAAAAGAATCAGACCAGCAAAGGACCTCACTTGGACACAAAATGAAATTTTCTCCCTCTCTAAACTTTCTTACCAAAAGTCAACGGCTTCAACGAGAACTTGTCCAGCGGCTGTCCAACAACTTAAAGCCCTTTCCGGCCACAGCCTGCTGCCTAGCCCCTCTGAGGATTTTCTACTTCAATTTCAGAAACTTAGAGGGTGTTTTATATGCTGGTGGTACATATACTCCATCTCAACAGTGACAGAATATACATATTACCATCATGAAGATCCATTCACACAATTTAAATGCGGGTGGACCTTCAGTTTGGGTACAGTGGAGATTATTCTGTCTCCGACATGGCCAAACTTCTCTGATGGCTCTGGGAAGTAAGGACCATCGGAGAAATGGCTATAGGTCTGCTTGCCCTATTTAGGGGCTGATTCCGATTCGGGCCGGAAATCTCACCGACCGAGCTGGACCCGGAGAGATTTCCGACCGAATCGGACCCTACTAGCCCGACCGAATGAGTACGATGCGCACGTATGCTATCGGACTCGATTTGGTCGGACTCCCATTGAAGTCAATGGGAGCCGGTCGTACAACGCGTACGCGGGCTCCCATTGACTCAATGGGTGCGAGGTGAACAAGGGCGCCCCCTACAGCGGGTACGCAGCGAAGCGACTCGTGCCGTACATGCACAGGTAGGGGGGACCCATGGGTCCCCCCTGGGCGCGACTCGCGCGGCTACGCGTACAGGGGGGTCTGACACGGACCCCCAAAGTGCGGCTCCGACTGCTCTTTGGAGCCGGACTGCGCGAGTCGGTCGGACTGCTCGAGGCGCGCATCGTACTTACCCGGCCGGAGAACGTCTCCATTGCGCGGTGCGAGGCGTGTCTGTGCGAGTCGGTCGGAGCGGTTGGGTCTGCGAACGAGTCGGTCGGCGATTTCGCGAGTGCACGCATCGTACTCGCTCGCCCGGACGCACGTACGAATCGGTCGGGAAATAGGGCTCCGAATCGGATCCGGTTAAGCCGAATCAGATTCAGTGCCCTACCGGCCGAGATCGGAATCGACCCCTATGTTGGGCAGACATACAATATTTTTTACTGTTTGTTACCGCTAG
Source organism: Calotriton arnoldi (assembly GCA_963921515.1). NCBI lineage: Eukaryota > Metazoa > Chordata > Amphibia > Caudata > Salamandridae > Calotriton > Calotriton arnoldi. The sequence continues at coordinate 405,572 of CAWUFW010007532.1, forward strand.
GTAAAACCTGATGGTAAGGAACAGTAAAATTTCAATAATGCTGCCCTCGTCATGGGAGGAGACTCTCATGGCAAGGGGAGCATTAAGTTTTTTCTTTACTAAAAGAAAATCTGGTTTCAGGATGTTTTTTTTTTTGATAGAGAAAACAGATACTCTGCTGATGCAGCCACATAGCACAGAGTTAAATGCATTGACAGGAACTGCAGTAATGGCGGTTCCTGCCAATGCTTTTATAATTGACTGCCTGCTTGGCGGTTATTTATAAATTAGGCGGGCGGCCCCTCCATCGTGGGGACAGTGTATTTTACTCTGTTCCCTTGACAGAACTGCGGACCATCCACCTAAATATAAATAGGACCCTAAGTCATAAAGTAAGACTTCTGACCAGGTTGAACCTGTTCTCCATATCTGATCCATGCTCCATGATGGTCAGCCTTAACTTGCACCTAGGTTCATGTCAAGTGCAACCAGAGGAAAGCATTTGGCGCTTAGGGTCAAATTAGGATGTTGGTCGAAAAGCCTCCAACATTGCCATCCCTGGTTTACAATTACGGCGGTCGGAATTCAAACTGGCCGTTCAATCCAGCTGACTTCCCACGGGCTCTAAAGGCCCATCGGCCAGTCAGAAGGACCGCATGATCCTGTGAGGAAGGCATTCCCGCCTTCGGGATTATGATGGCACTTTCCGATAGCAAATCCATGTTGGCCTTTCCGACATGGATTTGCTGTCAGAAAAAGTGCCTTTGAGGACCCCTAGCAGGGCCCCCTTCCTTTTGGCCCTCCAGTTGGGGCTAAGGGGACACCTATGGTGTGCCCCTGTAAATCCCTGCACCGTGTGGCAGGCACCGTGAGGTGCCTGCCACACCGTGAAGGGATTTACACAGGTTCCCATTTCTCTATGGGAGCTTGTGCTACGCCGGTTTACGGCCATAGCACAAGCTCCCACAGAGAAATGGGACTATGCGACCGCACCATTTGCAGTCACATTGTAATTGCAGTGTCGGGATCGCGGACTGAGACAGCAACGTCACGTCCACCTGACATCATAATCATGCCCTTAATGTTTTCTGGCGCTATTTTCACATTAAATCTTTAGACATTCATAACTCCAGCTTTACTTATTGAATTTTTGGTGACATTTTATTTATTAAGAGGTACTCTGTATTTCTAGATTGGTTTGGGATTTTTCTTGTGTTGTGTTTTGACTTTATTACTGTTTTGGTACTGCACAAATACTTCACACATTGCCTCTAAATTAAGCCTGTCTGCTCTGTGCCATTGATACCAGGGGGTTGAGCTCAGGTTAATTTAGTGATTTTAAGGGTTCACCCTTACAAAGATTATGGTTATTATGTGAGGTGGGTAATCAGCCCCCTCAACTAATTCTCCAATTTCTTATGCAAAGAGAGAAAACAAAGGTGAAAAAGAACATGCAAGAGTGGGATGTAGTGCATGGTGTTGGAAAAGGCATGTGGTGGAATCAAGTTTAGTCCTCCTGTTCATTCTGTTCTACTAGAATTCACCAGCTCCAGCAGAGCCGTCCTAAGTAAATGTTTGGGCCCTTACACCTTTTTTGGGAAACTAAGCAATGAGCAGAATGTGTAGCATGGTCATACAAACATTCCACCATCGACATGAGACAGCTGGAGTCCTGTGTTACCCTTAAAACATGAAGAAATGTAATAAAACTTCAATCAGTTCTGAACCACATCCTTCCCAATTTTGAAATGTTCATATTAAGTGATGGGCAAAAGTTTTGGTCAAAAATCCCTGAATTTATCTTTAGTGTTCTCATTTTCTTTCCATTATCTGCTCCTCTGGTGTGCAATTATACAAGCTAGTTCATGAAAAGAACGAAGAAATTACTAATGCTAAGCACTGGCAGCATTTGCAGTTGAGGAAAGAAAGGCACAGCAATAGCATCCTAGCCGACTGGACCAGCACCTTCCCAGAACACATCTCTTGTCAGGGCATCACTCAGTGCTGTAAACCCCACTTTTCACTCTACTTCACTGATACAATCTTTATCCAATCTATTATGAGAAGAACGAGATGCTTGATAAAACATTCACATAAATAATGATAAAAATATCAAATTGTACCCATTTAGCTTACAACAAATTGTTTCTTTTTAATACCTTATGTTTACCTTCTGGTGAAAAGTTTATTTATTACTTTTTACAAGAAAAAGACTCAGTTTAGGAGGCTTTAAATGCTGAAATTGTTTTTAACAATTGAAAATATTTTAACAATACAAAAGGTTTCCCAACATATTACAGTTATATTAAATAGAAGGGTTTTATTCTCCATTATATTGTTTAAAAAATAACCATAATATTAAATATCAAACTCAACTTTTTAAAAATGTTTTATGAAATCAGGGGCTGATTACGATGGCGGGCGGACAAGGTCCGCCCGCCATCATAGCGGTGTTTGGGACCGACCGCCATGCGTGTGGCGGTCCCGCCTACCCGATTAGGATGGGACCGACACCGCTGCGGTCAGTTCCCGCTCTGTTAACATTGCGGCGGTGGGTGCCAACAGCAGCACCGCTGCGATGTCGAAAAGAGCATGTAGTGCATTACACTGCACTACGTGGCAGGCACTACACTGTGCCTGCCACATGGTGCAGTGAAATGCGGTACCCCCCCAGTGTACCCACACCTCCCCCCAACACAGGGGTGGCCTGCAACAGGCCCCCGAAACCAATCCCCGCCAGCCTTTCAATGGCGGTTCACCCGCCACGGAAAGGCTGGCTTCCGCATGCATCATGATTCGTCGGACGGAGCCTGCTTGGCTCCGCCACCATTGTGAGCATGCTGACCGCTCCGCCAGGCAATCGTAATGATTGCCTGTGGCGGTTCCGTGGCGGACGGGCTTTGCCTCCGCCGCGGTCGCGGTCTGGATCCCACCGCCATCGTAATATGGAGGTCGGAGAATCGCGGTCCGCAGGGCCGACGGACCTCACCGCTGGCCCGGCGGTGGCGATCATTCCGCCATCGTAATCAGCCCCTTATTTAGGACTTTTGAAGTAGTTGAGGTATTTTATCACATCATCTTAAACTTACGCTAGTTATTTAGGAGTGTATAGCACCTTATCTCAGGCTGACATAAACTTTATAACATGCCTTCAGAAGTGACTTCTTCATGGGTAAAATGTGTGTTTTATACCAATGGAAAAAGTTGTGCCTTGCTTTTCCTCTCGTGGAATTCCGCCTTTGCTGTGACATTTCTTTTGTAAGTTGAATGCCCTTGATGTGGAAAACTATGCACCCACAGAATTGCATAAATTCACTGGCGCTCACCATTGTCCATTGTTTTTATCAAAAATGTGTTCATGAAAGGTAACAAGGGGTGTAGCTAGGAGTCGGAGTAGAATGGATGCTCCATGAAAGAGCTTTCAGTGAACTCTCTTTCTTTTCATCCTTTGTACATGCAAAACAAATGTAAATGCTTGTTAATTTGAACTGAGAGTTGGACAAAATTGGAGACACAGAGCGATATGTTTAATATGAGCTCTGATTGTAGCTATGGGTATTTTCTGACAGGTGCACTGGCACTCTGCCTGACTCATTTTTCCTCACAGAAGCTATGTAGCAGGAAGGCCTGTGAAGATAGATGGCTTCAGGTATAGCCTCTGTCAGAAATGACTCCTAAATGAAATACGTTTCCCTGTTCTTTATTTTCTCCCAGAAGATGTCAAATTTCTTTTTAATGCACACTGAAGGTCAAACGTTTCAATTATCATGCCATTTATTTGCTTTGCTTGTTTATTTCTTTTTACATGGATTTGGTTTCTCAGACAAACCATGTTTTCCTTTTCTTTAATGTTGTAGCCATTCCATTGGGCAACAGTTACTACTTCTGCATTTCAATAGTGCAACTTGCAATTTATATGGATTGCTTACTGAATTGTGCACCCTCCTCTTTATTATTCCTCCAAGAAACCAGACACCAAAATATTTGGGGGCTGCTGTTTTCAGAGTGAAGATAGACATCACCCAGTATGGAGGCATAAAGTTAGATAGCGCTCCATCTAATATCTAATATCTAGCACCAATTCTTCCACTAGGAGAGACAAAAAAAGACCCACCTTCACCTGCCAGAGCTGTTGCAGGCCTCAATTTTGGAAGGCGGACTCAAAGTGGTTATAGAGCTGAGGTCACTTGTGGAAGAGACTAGCAAAAAACTTCTAAAAGTGGAGGATAATTGGGCTAACATGAACAAAAGACTAACTGAAGCCGAACAACGCATTAGTGATGCAGAATATGTATTGGTCAGGGTAACTCATCTGGAGTCGGAGTTCAGATTTCTGAAGAAACAGTCTGAAAGTCTAGAGAACAGAAACACATGAATAATCTCATGTTATATAGATTATCTGAGGGGGCTGAAGGAGGTGATGCAGTAACCTTCATGAAGAAATTCCTTCCTAATCTATTGGGTTTTTTTCTGAACTCAACATACAAAGAGTGCATCAGCTGGGAAAGAGATTTCACTTGGCTTGTAAACAAGTAAGGCATAGGGGTATGATAACACTCTTTTGTAGAATACACTGAATGGGGCTATGGCTTCAAAGGAGGGCAAGAAACAACTCATTTGGTCAATGCATAATATTCCTCAAGATGTGGCAAAGATCACTGCTAAAAGATGGAAGAAATTACTTGAGTTGAAACCATCTTTGAAGCAAAAGAGTGCTCATTATGATTTGATACATGCTTGCTTCTTTAAAGTAACTCATAATAACACAACTGTTACATATGAGTATGGTTCTAAACTTAGGGAATATATCAAAACAACAGTGATGAAGAGATGGAGTTATACCTGTCATCTTCAGGGTGTTCTTCCCTCAAACCTTTTGCCTCCCCTTCTCTATTTTCCTAAACCTATTGTTGTTGGCCTTCGGACTCTGTGCACTTTACCACCACTTACCAGTGCTTAAGTGGTTGTGCTCCCTCCCCTAAAACATGGTTAAATAGGCTTATACCTCATTGGCATATTTAATTTACTTATATGTCCCTTGTAGAGTGGTATACCATATACCCAGGGCATGTAAATGAAATGCTACCAGTGGGCCTGCTGAATCTATTGTGCCACTCACGTATTTAGCTCTGTAAAACTTGCCCCAAGCTTCCCATTGTAGTCTGAATGAAGTTTTAAACTGCCATGTCAACTTGGCATTTGAACCCCCTTTCCAACCCTTAAACTTCCTTTTTATTACATATAAGTCACCCCTAAGGTGGGACTTAGGTAGCCCATAGGGCAGGGTGCTGTGAAATTAAAAGATTGGACATGTACTCTTAAGTTTTACATGTGATGGTAGTGAAAAACTCCTAAATTCACTTTGCACTACTGTGAGGCCTACCCCTCCCAAAGGATAAGATTGGGGACGCCTTATTACATTTAATAAGCTATAATTTCCAATAGGGAGCTGGTGGCTGTGTCATGTCTGGTGTCCATGATGAAACTGTAATGATAAACCCTCTTTAATGGTAAAGTTGGATTTTTTATTACAAATTTGAAAATGCCACTTTTAGAAGGTTAAAGAGATAACTAAGACTCGCGTCATTAGACACGAGGTACACTACTGTAGACCACTATAACAGTGGAATATATTTAGACAATACAGTGTCAAAGCATTTTAAGAATGTGAACAACAAATCAAACTAGTACGATAAATAAAGTTTATACAAAGCATCCATCGGTGAAAAAACACTGGTACAAAGCGTATAGCTCAAATCGATTTAATCATGCGAAGTGAGTCTTGAGAAGCAATGTCCATAAATGAAAGTAAATCCAAATTCCACCAGTAAACATCTGGCACTGTGGCCAATCCCAATGCATTTCGGGCATTCACATTTGCCCTTCGTCAGGGGATTCTATAATTTCCTTGCAATTCTTCTCAGTACTGGCAGAGCAGAAAGCATTATTCAAAGGTGTGACTTACAACCTGTGCCACAAGGACTTTAGAAGTGGTACTGGGAAGGAGTGTTCTTTTGGCATGTTAGGAATGATGAAACACCTGAAGTTCTAGCACACAAGCCAACTGGTTGCTTCCAAAAGAAAACATGAAGAGGGGGCTCCAACTTTAAATGCAGGTCCAGCTTGGCAACCTAGAGAGAGACTCCATGCCATAACAAATCTTAGCAACAGAGAGAGACATCTCAATCATTTGCATGCCCATATTGGCATGTACTGTACCAAATGTTTCTGTGATTTTGGATCCAAGTTGAGATGCCCTGTCTTTTTGTTTTTTTAGTTGAACCCCTAAAAATAAAAAAATCTCTTGGAAAAAAAAAACATCTGTTAGACCTGTCATCCTTAGAGTGATACTCCACAAACTTTTTGCCTGCTTAACTCCTCTTTTTGCTGTATCTATTTGTTGGCCTTAGAACTCTGAGCACTTTACCACTACTGACCAGCGCTAAAGTGCATGGGTTTCTCCCCTAAACATGGTGACATTGGTGTATACCTGATTGGAATATTTAGTTTACGTATAAGTACCTTGTAAAGTGGTATACCATGTATCCAGGGCCCGTAATCTAAATGCTACTAGTGGGCCTGCAGCACTGGTTGTGCCATCCACACAAGTAGCCTTTCAAAAAACCAATTGTGACATTGAGGAAAAGGCTGAAACGGCAGTATACTTTTGAACATACGAATATAACAATTGGTACTAACTGCCTACCCCTACTAGCTTAATTCCAAAATGTGCTTTACTAATAAGATCTTTGGTGGTATTAGCTGTCTGGAAATAGGTACAAAGGTTTGTTCAAAATGACTCCAAGCACTCAAAGTCAAGAAAACGAGTATGATTGTATGTAGAAGTGTCCAGTGTCTTTTATTCAGACATCAGGCTTTCTTTCAGGAATTACAATCCGCCATACATGTTATTCCATGACATCACTACAGCTCCTTGCCAACACGTGTTTTGTCCGTTAAATATAACCAGAGTTCATCAGGGATGGAACATAAAATAATGGCATCATAAGGAATGTGGGGAATAATGGGATCAAAAGTTAAACCCATGTCCAAAGTATGTCACCCGAATTGTGCCATGCACAGTATCTCGGTATTTGTGAAATGGTAGCTATTATCTGTTAGCCACTCAAATTAACAGGAAGGTATGGCTACCGATGTAAAAGGTGGAGGAAAAGAAGAAAATAAGAAAAAAGAGCAAAAAAGCGAGAGAACCGTAGGTATAGGTCACCCTTGTGTGTTGAGTCATCGCTAGAACCAGTGTATTCCAAGTCTGTCCCCTTGCTGTGTATTGTTATTTCATGTTTATAAGTGTGGGCCAAGAGTAATAGGCCACGCGAGAAAATCAGAGCTCACCAACTCAGTGAATGCTATCGTCCTGTTCAGTTTGGAAATAATAGTAATATTCTCTTGCGACACGTCCAAGTATCTAAAAGGAATCAATAATTCAATGTACTTGCAATACATGTATCTTCTGGTGTCTTATTATGTAGATATTACGAAGATGCCTCACTTACCATAATTTCATCAGTCCGGGCCTATTGGAATATAAAAGCGGCTACTTATGCCATTCCGCAAGTCTGAAATGTGAAATAAAGAAGTTTAAGTCACAACATGAGGTCCCGTAATATGGGCACCATGTTACATGTGACAGGACCAGAACGTGGTCGGCAATATTATATGGATGAGTGTTGTTATCAGTGTGTGGCCATCTATATCAATCGCATACTCCCAATACCATAAAAGCCTAGAACTTAACATCAGGACGGGAGACACTACATGTACCAGTATTGAGTGTGCGCCGTTTACCCAGCCATCAATTGTAAAGTGTATATAGGTACAAAGGTGTTTGTGGATTTGAAGGAAGGAGAATATCAAATCGGGCGTGACATTTCCTTGTCCTCTACTAACAGTGCCCATGTTTTAATTTGCCCTCCCAAAAGAAAATGACCCAGAACCCAATACCCTGCCTTTTCCCATTTCCTAATAGTCTTATTCTGGAGGAATGGGCGTAGTATTCTAATTTTGGATAGAGGTACAGAGGGATGGGACAAAGGCAAAGAGTATTGGAGCTACAATTGTCTAAATATTTGCCAATTATACGATATTAAAAAATAGTCAGTACGTGAATCGGAGTTAAAACTTTTGGAGAAACAGGTATATTCCCGTCTGGCAGGGTAGTCCACTCTCCAAGGATCAATTAGTACAAAATCTCGTAAAACACTAGCCAAAACCCGAGCTGTTTTTGGCTTATTCTGATGTTTGTTCGAACGAGAGCAGTAACACCCCACTCATTGAATAAGATTAAAATCTCCTCCAATGAGAATGCGTTCTGTGATGGGTACCAACATGGTGTTGCGTCATCTTCAATTAGCCCGTAAAAACGAATCAAATGAATAACCTGTTCGTAAAGTTTCAAACTGACTCTGATCCATCTAGCTTTAGGATCACATACCACCTACATAAACTTCCCCCTCAAATGCATTTGCAAATAGAATTGCAACCTCCCGAACTGCTGCACTAGCTGATGCCTGAGATGTACATCGTGGCATCCGCGTAAGCTTGGCTGATGCTTTCAAGTAGGTCTCCTGACGTAGGATTACCTGTGCTTTCGATTCTTTCAGCTGTGCTATAATAGATCTGAATTTGTTCTGATTATTGATGCCATTAGTACTGCATGAAACTGTTCTTACCATTACAAAATGCTTAGATGGACGCCCTGATCTCAATGGTGCTCCCTGACGTAAACTAAATAAGAAATGCCATCAATTTCCAAGATTTTAACCATCCTGCTTGACTCTAAAAGGTCTTGATTATTTTTATCCCAATTTAGTTCCCCCAACCACCACCCACCCCCTTCCCTTACCCACACAGCTCTGTGACCCCCCTTTGCCTTCCTCCAACAATTTTTTGAAGGCAGGGTGGACCATGCAAGCTCGCGGTGGTACAACCTCATGGCTTATAAAGCCGTACGCAGAGACAATTTTAAACGTATGGCTTTTTTTTAAAAATGGGCCTTATATTATATACCCCGAATCGCATTAACTTAATGTATTCGTTCGCCTCCGTTAGTTACTTTAGATGCGGGCACATTCGTGGGGATTGGGCCCATCTAACATTTCCTTGTCCAAAACTATTTACTTTCTGGAGCAAGGTTATGGAATGTTTAAGTCACAAATTACAAATATTAGTTAAAGCTGACTTGCAAGGGGCACTATTCAGGATCCCTCCAATTGACTGTTCTTGTTCTTTAACTCTATGCCAAGAACAACTTTTTTATATCAGGCCACTAATAGCCAAATCACTGATTTTGAAGAGATGGAAATCAGCGGACTCACTGTGCATTGAGCTCTGGGTAGACAAAATTAATCAGGTTAAGAAACAAGAGGAACTCTACGCTTAAAGGGTTGGTGCAATTTAAAAAGCTGAAGGAATTTGGGCCCAGTTTTAGGGGAGAAGAAGTTAAGGGGGGCAACAAACAGATTTGCTTTTTAGAGTTTGTACACCTCTTGATTAATCATGTATTTGTATCAAAGAACTTTTTTTTTAACTCTGCTTGTATGAATGTATTGGTAGTATCCTGATTATCAAAATTAAGATTTAAAAAAAAAAAGTTCCCTTTCAAACCTGTCTCAGGGCTGCTATTACAAGGGCTGTGTGTGCAGTTTACTGCCACTTCGACTTGGCATTTATAACCACTTGCCAAGCCTTAAACTCCCCTTTCATTACACATAAGTCACCCATAAGGTAGGCCCTAGGTAGCCAAAGGGGCAGGGTGCTGTGTAACTAAAAGGTTGCACAAGTACTTTTACATGTCCTGGTAATGACAAACAGCTACATTTGTTTTTCACTACTGTGAGGCCTACTCCCTCATGGGCTAGCTTTGGGAATTCCTTAAAACACTTTTTAGCTATAATTCCTGATTAGAAATGAGTATCTGCATCATGTTTCATATATGTGGATTGGTAATGATAAATCCTCTTTACTGGTAAAGTTGGATTTAACATTACTGTTTTAGAAATGCCACTGTTAGAAAGTGGGCATTTCTCTGCTCTCACTGCTCTGTGTGCCTTGCATCCTGTCTCCAATAAACATCTGGGATGGGTGACAGCTGCACTTTGTGCATTTCCTCTAGACAGCCCCAAACACAAGAAAGGTGGGTGTGACAGAGAACTCATCTGCATTCATCTACATTCTGATAGCTCCTCCTGGGCAGGAAGAGGGAGGGTGAGCTGCCACTTACACATGAATAGGCAGTGTCCTGTTCCCACACAAATGGCTGATTAACCCCCATAGATAGCCTGGCCGACAGGACTGGGGTGAAAGGGGACCTGTGCACTTCAAGGGCCTGCTTTGAAGTCACCCCACTTCAAAGGCACTTTTGATTAAAAGTACTGGGGCTCTGACCCTGCCAAGACAGTACACTACTGGACCTGTGAAGAAGTCTGCCAGGAGTAAGGACTGCTGTGTTACAAGGATTGCTGCTCTGAAGAATCAGCTTTCTGATTTGCTGAGCTGCCCTGCTGCCTGCTGATGTCTGCCCTGCTGAGGAAAAGGACTAGACCCATCTCACTTGATCCCAGAGTGACTACAGGGGCTTACTAGTTTGCCCCCTGTTTTGAAGGCTCAGGGCCATCAAAGACTTCCTGCAACTCTGCAACAGCACCTGGACTCTGCCATTGGTTAGTCCTGTCAAGTGGTGCCAAGTCCTGGGCCCTTTTAAGGTGATTTCTGCTGTCCAGAACCATCAGAATCGATGCAGTGATGACTTTGCGCCGATGGGAACCAAAGCATTGCCTAAAATAAAACTGCATCCAAATTTGATTTTGGATTTAAAAGTACTTCCAAAGTTCAAAACTACCTTTATATTACTCATAAGTCACCCCTAAGGTCTGCTTTAGGTGCCCCAAGAGTAGGGTGGCTTTTTGTACAAAGCAGGGACATTATAAAATATTTTTTATGTGCCCTGGTGAGGGAAAAAAAGCCAAAGTCATTTTCTCCATTGTAGTGATGATAGCTCAATAGGCTAACATGGGAGGGCTTTATTAAACTTTAATGCAGTATAACATTTGACAGGAGTTAGCTAGCAACATAATTCAAAGTATCAAAATATTAGTTACAATAAATCCAACAACTTGCCATGTTCAGATTTATTATAACTATTACAGAAAAGTATTTCTAGGACTTACTTTACTGAAGTTACCTAAAACAATCCTGGAGCATCCTCTTCTGATTGGCCATCCTCTGACAGCTGAGTCAAGCTGATCCCTGTGAAGAAGCCTGGGGCTGAAACAATACGGCCATTTGGTGGGAGGAGATTTTCTTCCTAGAGAAGCCAGGGACAGGAAGGGGGCTGCGAAGATAAACTGAACTTCCAAGGTAGAAGCACAGATGTCACAGGGCCCAGGCCAGCCCCCACTTTCTTGATCCCCCGCCAGATGGGAGCCCCTTTAATTAGATTAGGAGAGGAACTGGAAGGGGAGTGTAGGGAAAAGTTAGCCACACATGTGGGTTGGGTAAGCCAGACCTGAACTCCAAGGAGAGATTTTCTCCATTTGGATTTTTGAAGAGATGTGCATTCTGGGACAAAAATATGCCACACTTCCCAGGAAGTTGTCTTGGCAGAGGGTGGCAACTTGAACTCTATTGTTTGGGGTACCCCCCACTCTTGCCCGCCCCGAATGGGGAAGACATATGGGAGATCTGCAGCAGACCCTCATACCCCTGCCTGAAACATCTGGAGAAGAAAGACAGCCCTGCTAGCCCCTTGGACTGCACCACAGAAGAACTGCACTCAGTAGGACTGCACCTGCTGCATTCTCAAGGCTCCACAGAAGAAGGACTGTACCTGTCTTAAAAGATATGGAGTGGATTTCCTGAGCAGCAACAGGTAGAAAAGTGTTGGAAGAAACCACCTGCAACATCCACTGAAAAAGACTACTTAAGCCTACCAGCTTCACCTGGATTTCCTGGACTGAACAGGTGCATTTGTGGGAGACTGAGTCCCAGAACGCAAGAGGCAAACCAGAGCTTCTGAAAGCGTGGCTGGTGCTGTTGGACACTTGCTGACCCCCAGGAAACCTTTCAGAAGGAGATGAAAAAGTTTGGGAAATTTTTGGCAAGCTTTGTGAAACAGCGCCAGAAGAAGACCAGCATTGATGATGAGAGTAAAGCCAGTGACATTGAACCGCAGCTCAGCCTGACCACACTAGTTTGGCCTGCTGAAAGCTCCAGAGCTCCTCGCCATCAACACCAAGGGCAAGTACTTCCAGGGCTCACCGAGGCATCGTGCTGCAGCAGCCTGCTGTCATCAATGCAAACTCCGAATTCCAGGACCCGAGGACTCAACATTGGGAGAAAAGCTCCATGACTAAATGCAAAAGTAAAATTTTGACTGGGACCTAGTACTCATGGTATCCAACTCGCGCTCCATCATGGTCAGCCTGGAACTTTTACTTTGTCCCAGTCAAGCGTGGCCAGATAGCCGCGACTGACACTTTAAGCTTTTTGGCACTAGAAAGCACATTTTTTCATTTAATCTTTAAAAAGTCATATCTCCGATTCCCTACACTGGATTTTTGTCCTTTTGGTGTCATTTTAAAGATACAAATTTTCTTTATTTTTATAAATTGATATTTGATTTTTATTGTGTTGTGTCTTTTACTTATCTACTGTTTTGGTGGCATTAAATGCTTTATACACCTGTCTCCTAAGTTAAGCCTGACTGCTCATCAGCCAAGCTACCAAGGGTTGAGCAAGGATTAATTTATTGAGACTTGACTGGACCTTATTTGTTATTGTGGTGTTTTTACTAGTTATAGGTACTTACCTGCACCTAGTAATAAACCAGCTTCCCACAATTCAGGGGTCGATTCCGATTCGGGCCGGAAATCTCTCCGACCGAGCCGGACCCGGAGAGATTTCCGACCGAATCGGACTCGTGCAGTCCGACCGAACGAGTCCGATGCATTCGTATGCCACCGGACACGAGTCGGTCGGACTCCCATTGAACTCAATGGGAGCCGGTCATACAACGCGTACGCGGGCTCCCATTGCCTCAATGGGTGCGAGGCGGACAAGGGCGCCCCCTACAGCGAGTACGCCGCGAGCGCTCCGCGGCGTACACGCACAGGTAGGGGGACCCATGGGTCCCCCTGTGTGCGCCTCGCACGGGTACGCGTACAGGGGGTCCGACACAGACCCCCAAAGTACGGCTCCGACAGCGAGTTCGAGTCGGACGGGCGCGAGTCGGTCGGAGCGGTCGAGGTGCGCATCGTACTTACCCGGCCGGAAAACGTCTCCATTGCGCGGTGCGAATCGGGTCCGAGCGAGTCGGTCGGAGCGGTACGATCCGGGTACGAGTCGGTCGGAGCGGTCGGGTCGCCCGGACGAGTCGGTCGGCGGCGTCGCATCGTACTCGCTCGGCCGGACCCGCGTACGATTCGGTCGGGAAAAAGGGCTCCGAATCGGATCCGGTAAAGCCGAATCCTATTCGGAGCCCTACCGGCCGAGATCGGAATCGGCCCCTCAGTTGTAAAAGAGAACCACGCAGTACAGAGTCCAAAGAAGGAGCAGAGTTAGAGTGGACATTGAATGCCACAGCACGACCCAAGTGTTGGAGTACTGTCCCTCTTTGTCATTACTTTATCGCTGTGCACCCTGTTCACAAGTTTTTCCCTGCCTATGCTTGCAAAAATCAGGAAAATGCATGCCTTCTACACACACAAATTAACACGGATGTTGGCATAGAAAATGCACTGCATTTGCTCACAGTTCGTGCTACTCTCATGCATCTTCCCACATGCAAAATGCGCACCATGGAGGATGCGGGTTACGAATTACAAAGCATCTTCTTTCACAGGGAAATGCACTGCTATCTGTACACGACACGCCTCTCTCTACTTCCCCACCGACAGCTTTAAACATGTAATTGGCCATCACAGAGAAAGTCACAATGCTATTTGTACGCGCATGTCCACTTTAAGTTATGTAAAAGGAGAAATGCTCCTATGCGGAAGTATTCCTTAACAAAATGGCGCAAAACTCTGGCATGCTAGCAGTACTTAGGGGCAGATTTACAAGCCCCCTGCGCCACCAGTATGTCACTTTTTGTGACGTTCCGGTGGCGTATTTCACTGCTCCATATTTACAAGGACAGGAAAAGCCACCCTGCGTGGCTTTTCCTGTCCTTGTAAATATGGCCCCTTTACACGCAGCACTTTGCGTGAAAGGGCGTTCCATGGGTGTTGCTGTGGGTGTTCCCACGCAACACCCATGGAACCAGACACATTTCCAGATTTACGAGGATTCGTAAACCTGGAAATGCGTTAGTATGCTACGCCACCCTGGCGTAGCGAGGCGCAACGAGGAGAAATGTTTTGATTTCTCCTCGTTTTTTCCTCTTTCAATGCGTGCTGCATTCTACAGCACGCTTTGAATGAAGAAAATGCCTGTAGTGATTGTTTTCGTGCAGGAAGGTGCCCCTTCCTGCACAAAAACAATCTCCCTTTGATGCAGGCATCCTTGCACCATGGTGCAAGGGTGCCTGCGCCGGCACATGGCAGCTGTTTGTGCGCCAGCGCAGGGGAGAGCACAGGAATGCGACATATTATTGTAAATATGTCGCATTCCTGTGCTCTGAAAGTGACTAGGTGCAGCGCAGCCAAAGGGCTTGCAGAATGCACTGAGTCACTTTCTCGTAAATCTGCCCCTTACTACCTACCACCTGGGCACCTACTTTGAAACGGAGGTATTTTAAAATTTGGAATAAAACGCGATATCAGTTGTACCTCGGAAAAATATGTGTTAAATCTTCATTCAAACCCATGACCAGCCCTGTTTGTATTTTATCTGGAAAGTCGTAAATTCTCGTTTGACTTCGGAACCAATGCCAAACCCTTTCAGCTTTCATTTGCCTAATAACCTTTTCACATTCTAGACATACTTTGTGAAAGCGTTTTCCAAACCCCAAACGTGTAGCTTGCTCAGTCGTTTGGAATTTTTGTTTGCTATGAGCTCTATAATGGAAATTTCTCAAATCAATAACTATCTAAGATTTTGAAAGTGTATTTCTTTTCCTCAATGCATTATAAATCCTAAATTCTATGCGCAAGATGAAAAATTTGACAGCGTGAAGTGAAACAAAACATGGAGGCTCTCCTTAAAATAATAAGCAATACCTAGAATATCCTACTGTGAAAATAGTACATTTCACAGTAAACCATAGAGTAGAAAATGCTTAGCCGTCAAAACAAGAAAAAGAAAATAGTTTTCAGTAATTCTAGAAAAATATAGACTTAGCAAAATCAGTCATCGGAAGTAAACAAAGCATTTATCCACTGTTGAATGATTTACAAATATTGACAAATGTTGTATTGAAGAACTGGGGGCAATTTTTAGGATTCTTCCCACTTCATAAGTAGATAGGGTGACTCAAAATGTCGTGGGGGCATATTATCAAGCACGGCGTTAAAATTATCGCCGGTTTAGCGGCAGAAAACTGCCGCTAAAGCGGCGATAATGGGCTTGATAATATGCCCTGGAGAATTCCAATAGAAGCCCATGTTGACACCAGAACATGGGCTTCTATTGGAATTCTCCAGGGCATATTATCAAGCCCATTATCGCCGCTTTAGCGGCAGTTTTCTGCCTCTAAACCGGCGATAATTTTAACGCCGTTTCTTGATAATATGCCCCCAAGTATTTTAAAATATTGCTATATAAAAATACACTTTTCCACAAATACAGATAACGGAGCAATGAAAAAGGCACTTGAGTAAATATGGAACACATTGATGCAAAGAAGTGACATGTGAGTACCAAAATAACTCCTGATACGAAGGAGTGTGTTAGTAGACCAGTCATTGGGCTAGGTGTAATATTATTTTCCCTAGTTTTTTAGGTGAAGTTAGTTCAACATATGCACAAGGGGGCAGAACAAAGGATAACACTCTCTTTGTATATGCTCCATTACGATTCATTCAAAGGAGACCTATCTTATGCGGTTATCCTGAAGAACTGGCATGGATTCAGGCCTCTTCAACCAACTTGGCCACCCCTAGTCAAGGCAGATTCAAATTGTCCTAATGTACAAAAGCAGTGTACATCATAAGAACACATTGAAGAACGCAACCTGATATAGATGGTCTAATCCGGGGGTCTCCAACGTTTTCTGTAATAAGAGCTACTTATGGTATATAAAAATCATCCTGAGCTACTAATATTATTAGTGTGGTAACAATGACCATGTCAGAGAACATTACATTAGTGGGCATCCAAGCAAGTTTTTGGATTTTAATAAGGAATGCCTAACTTAGGTTATTACATGGTAGCCGTAGCTGCAATGCCCCAGGCACTAATGTAATAATATTTGTAATAAGTAACGGCAATAACGCATGATTGAACCATCAAATATTTTAATTTTGGGATTCATACATTCTTTCAACCAAGAAAAAGCTTCTAATTTAGTAGTACGGGCTACACACTGGAGAGCTACTTACAAGTAGCTGGAGATCTACCAGTAGCTCACGAGCTTCTCATTGGAGAAGACTCTAATCTGTAGAGGTTTCCATTGCTAGTCCTCTTTAAGAGTTGGCCAGAGCAGTATCCTTATACCTTATGCCTCCTGTTCCTTATGTCTACAGTTTTTTACGTGCTACTTTCTTTGGCACATTGAAGGTACCAAGTGCCCCAGCGCCAACAAGAAAACTGAACCTGTCTACCAGCTAGCTGGTTATTGGGCAAAATTTTAGGGGATGTGGATTTACGTCAAAGCTTGAAATTTTGTTCAAACAGGGAAATGTGAAGGGATCGGTAAAGAACAGGCACATGAAATGGGGGCCCTTGTCTTTTGCCACAGTGTTTCCCTAGCCACTTTCCGAATTAAAAGGAAATATTTTTTAATAACTTTTTAAAGAATCTTTTATTGATTTGCTTAAAGAAAATGTTAAAGAAAAGTTGTTGTCATGTACCACTATAATTTTTTATTTTTTATTTTTAGGAAATACATTTTTAAGTAAATGTTTGTATTGTTCGATTTGCATAAGCATTCCATCCAACACCTTGTTGTTTTTGCATTTGCTGCCTTAAGCGCGCCGGGTATGCCCAGATGTGGGTCCTAGGCTCACTGTGCCACTGGAACTGAGCTATACCTGGCTGAAGAGACCTAACTTGGGCAAAACTGGTCCTAGGTTTCTTGTGTTCCGGTTCAGGGAGGACCTGGCCTGGCAGTTCGGGCTAGACTGTTTGCTTGAGGAGCAGGGTCAAGATTGATTTGCATATGGCTGAGTCCAAAATGAGATGGCATGGTGGGCAAATAAACGATGGATTGGGATGTGGTGCTGAGTGATTGCCAATGGCTGAGATTAATTCAAGCATTCCATCCATCACCTTGTTGTGTTTGCATTTACTGTTCTAATAGTGGTAGAGATTTTAACACACATTTTGGAACAATACTAGGCTTTAGAGAGTGAACAAAGGAAGAAGATGCAATATGGAGAATTCCTTCTACTCAGTTACCAAGGGCCTGATTACGACTTCGTCGGTCCATGGGACCACAGAACCCGTGATGGAGGTGCGGTGGCAGTTGTGGACCGCTGTACCAGTGGTCCAACACTGCATTACAAGTGCGATAGTCGGACCGTGAGGGGACTGTCGCAACTGCTGGGGATCTGCAATCCCCGGCAGTGGTGCGGTGGTCCTGAGGCCGCAATATGCTTGGCCGTGTGGCTGCGGCACCGCAAAGTATATTACAACTTTTCCCCCTGCCTCACTTTTCACTGCGGTGAGCCTGACGTGAAAAGTGAGGCAGGGAAGAAACAAAGGGGGCCCTACAGGGCCCCTTTGTGCCTCTGGGCCTGGGGATACATGCAGGGAGGCCCATGCTGTGCCCACCTGTATGCATGCACCCCCTGTTCCTGCATGGCATGGACTTAACAGTCCATGCCCTACAGGACCGGCCTTTAACATTCCCATTGTGGTGCCTTTTTGAAAGGCACTGCCATGGGAACACCAAAGGACAGCCCACCAGACTATAAAAATACTTGTAATCTGGTGGGCGGGCAGCCAGAGGTGAGCTTTGGCGGTGTGGAGCTGGGAGGTGGCTCCCGCATAGCCAAAGTCATAATCAGGCCCCAAGTGTTAAAGGCCCCTGTGAAGTAGCACATCATTTAGCACTAATGACCATCCTACATGGTATAGAGCGGCTAATGGAAGAACACATTCTGATCATCCCTCAAAGCCCACATTAAATTCAGGAAGACATAGTTATGTTGATTACATGCTCATGAAGCAGTCAGACTGGCATTTCCTAAGTGATATGCAGGTAAAACGGAGGGCAGAAACTGATCAAGGCACCCTTGGCTCCTTTACACTAAAGACTTCCTCAATAATTTGTGAGGAGTCTGGCAAATAATAAACCCCTTAGAATTAATGTATCAAGCAACAAAAGGAGATTAGGATGAGTTGAAATGTTCACTAGAAAAAGATTACCTGACGGTATTTGGACAGAATATTGAATTGTAAATATCGGAAGACACAAATATAGGAAAAAAATCATGACACAAATATATTGTGATGCAAAAATATTGTGATGCAAAAATATTGTTTTCAAGAATATTGACTTTTAGGTAAGTAATATTGTTTTTAAGAATAACATTGTTTTTAATATCATTTTCAATAATATAGTTGTAAACATATAGTTTTAAAATTATTTTTTATGTGTTTTAGCTCATATATTATTTTTACGTGTTGCTAATTTTGTGCAATTGTTATTAATTTTTTTAAATATTGTTTGCAATTTTAAGTGATTTAGCGGCCGATTACGATGGCGGGCGGATCGCCCCCACCGGGCCGGCGGTAGTTACCGCCGGCCCGGCGGGGGCGATCCGCCCGCCATCCACCTGAATATTCCCACCGCCAAATCAGGATGGCGGTGGGAATGGGAATGGCACTGCGGCGGACGGAAAGACCGTCCGCCGGTCGACTCGTCGACCGGCGGAAAACGTGTTGAATATGGTGGCGGCGTCTGGAAGACAACGCCATCCATATTACGATGAAGAGTGAGAGCAGCCTTTCCATGGCTGCATTGCCGCCATGGAAAGGCTGGCGGTTCCTGCTGTTGGGGGCCCGTAGCGGGCCCCCATATAGTTGGGGGGTGCACATGGGGGGTACCTATGGTACCCCCCTGCATTTGCATGTACAATGTGGCAGGCACCGCGCGGTGCCTGTCACGTTGTGCATGTAAAAGCACGACATGTATATTTTACAGTGCGGCGGGTGCTGCTTGCAGCACCGCCGCCGCTATGTGAAATATACGAGATCCGCCCGCCAGTGTGGCGGGCGCATCGCAATTCGTATTGCGGGACCACCGCACCGATGGCGGGCGGTCCTTTTTGCAGCTGCGATGGCGGGCGGACTTTGTTTGCCCGCCATCATAATCGACCCCTTAGAATTTTCAATTGTTAATAGTAATTTACAGTGTCATAGTGGGTTGTTGGGTTTGAAGGGGGATAGGCCGGGAAGTTAATGAAGTAAAAGCTAATTATTAATTGATTAATCATTTTTAATTGATTAAGTGATTGGTATTAATTAAATAAATTAGGCAATACTGGTTTATTTTAGCTATATTTTAGGTGCGGATTGCTGATTTTTTAAGGGTATAGGATGGGAGGCGAATTCGGTAATAATTAATTGTTAATTAATTATTACTTAATTACCTTCCCACCCTATACCCCTACAAACCTAGCAATCTGCACTTAAAATATAGCTAAAAGTGTTAAAATATAATGAAAATTATTTTATGAATAATTATTCAATTGATTATGTAAATTGTGTAATAATTATATATCTTTGCTATGTTTTACGTGTGGGCTGTTGGGTTTGTAGGGGTACAGGGTGGGAAGTTAATTGAGTAATAATTAATCAACAATTAATTATTAATTGGTAATTATTTAATTGATTATCAATTCTGTAAATTGTGCTATACTTATTTAGTTAGGTAAGTAAGTATGTAAAGTTTATTGTACAGTTAATAAAAACCATTACAAAAATTACCACAAGCTCTAATTAGTCATTCCACAATGACATGTGAATGTTTCTAAAATAGTAATTTCAAAACCTTGAGACTACTGCATTTAAACAAGTCACCTGCCCAATTTCACCTTACTATGGTGCAAGTGCAAAGTATGTTTTACCATTTTTTTTTAAATTAAAAGTGCTCAAGTCAAAAGTCACTTAAAACAGTGATTGCAGTTTTTAAGTTCTACTTTATATTCTTGATAGCATACTACTTAATTTTCGATTAACTGCTATACAACATCCTCCTTTTTTTTAAATTTGAAAGATGCGGTAAAATACAAAATGTTTATGTGTAAGAATTCTGTTGTTTTACTTGGTGAATATGATCAAGAGTCCCTCATACAATGGTTCCCATTGCTCTTTGTACACATATTGCATACTGTAAATGTGCTGGTGCAATGTACGTAGAAAAGCCATTGTTTTATTTTTGCTTAAATATACATGGAAGAAGGGGCCCTAGAGTAAGAATTCACCAGGCTGTTACTTCACCACTCTCAACCACTTTGCTCCCTTTGTGATGGATCCAATGCTGGGACGTGCCCATTATGGGGCATATTCTCAAGGAGCTATCGCTGAGTTATCGGCACATTATCGCAGCCAAAGTCGTGATAAATTCATCACCCCATTCACAAGCTGGTGCAAACAGCCGATATCACCAGTTAACCTGTGATAACAGCCGCAAAAAAACATCGCCACAGACGACCCCGGCAACTAACGCTAATGATATGCAGAGTAGGCGTTCCCGTGCAAACATCCGCGACAACACCACTCCACAACATTCTCAACGACCAGCCAGATCCACGATAAGACCACAAAATATGCGATAAGGTACGTTAGCATCAGGAAATTAACACCTGCTCTGACCTGGTGCAAAGTCGGACGACAATCTGCACCATAAAAGGGAGCCCAGCCCACAGCCACACCAGAAGAACAACAGATGCCATGGAGCTACTCATCATGCAGCTCGGAGCCCCAAAAGGGCCACAACACCCACCGCCACCACACCCAGGTCCGCCACCCCCCCTGGACCCCCCCTGGACCCACCCCTCCGGACCACCATGGAGGCAGCGCACACAAAAACAGTGGACCTTCAGGAAACGCACCAGCCTCACAGACTTGACACCAGAGAATGTCATTGCCCACTACAGACTCAAAAGGTCAACCATCCTCCGCCTCCTGACCATCATTGCCCACAGGCTGACGGTACCAACACAGCGGATAACCAACATCCCACCTCAGACAAAGCTGCTGGCCGTGCTGCACCTGTTGGCCTCTGGGACATTCCAACCAACAACTGCCAGAGTCGGAGGAGTCTCACAGCCAGCCCTATCCAAGTTCCTCACACCTGTCCTGGATGCCATCACCAGCTTGGTACCCCAGTACCTATACTTCCCCCACACTGCGCAGGAACAACTGGAGACCAAGCAAGGCTTCTACGCCATAGCAGGCTTCCCGCACGTGCTGGGGGCAATTGACTGCACACATGTACTACTTGTGCCCCCTGCCGACACTGCACACAATTACCGCAACAGAAAGCACACGCATTCCATCAATGTGCAGGCAATAGTCGACCACCGGGGACTCTTCACCAATGTCGTCGCAAACTACCCAGGCAGTGTGCATGATTCATACATCTTCCGACAGTCCATCATCAACCGGCGCTTCCAGGATGGCACCTACGGAAATGCAGTGCTCGTTGGTAAGTACCAAATGAACACGCCACACACCTCAAATCCACAATCATGCAACTCACAACCCTGGGAATGCACACGTTACAAACACACATACAACATGCCCACCCACCAGACACAACTGCACAACGTACTGCGGAAACCTGGGCTAGCCATGTACATGAGCCATCACCGGCATGGCACCTCAGCCACACAACAGCAGTATGCGGGGAGAGGTGGGAAGCAGGCATGTGCGAAGGAGGCAAGTGACCCATGAATGAGTAAGCACACAATGCCAAGTGTGGCGTGGAAGTGCTGGACAGACTGCAGTATGCAGACCACAGACATATCCATGTCGACATATACTGCTGGTGGTGGTGGTGGTGTGGACAGTGGACGCAACCATGTCACAACAGCCAGTGGGGAAGGTCTCGGAAATGTAGCCTGTGATGTCCCCCCCTGCAAGCGTGTGCGGAGTGGGCTTGCCCGGCGTACGCCAGGCCAGCGTAGGGGTGTGGTCATTCCACAGGTGGCTCTGGGCGAGGTTAAGGTTAGGCCTTGCCAGGGAAGAAACTAATGCGTGTGTCTCAGGTGTAGTGTCGGCGCCACACGTCACGCAAAATTCAATGTTGCCATGTAGCATGCACCCGGAGTACGGGCTCGGCCGAGGGGTAGATGAGGGTGCGCAGGCACGCTGGGGGTCAGGGATCAGACATGCCAACTGTTGTGTGTGTCGCTATTTCCGCTGCATGAGCCAAAGGTCTACCCTCGGCCGCATGGCGAGTTCAGCCAGGCATGAACTCTACTTCTGTGTCCGCCCTGTCTTTACCATTGCCCTAGACACACGTGTCCGTCCACCTTCAGCGCAGGACATCACTGTGTCGTCGTCAGGCTTGTGGACATGCGCAGACAGGCATGACAATAGTGTGCCGTAGGGGTGCAAGTGATGCAACTGCGCTGTGCACACTGATGAATATGCTCGGGGGGAGGGAGAAGCGGCATTGAGGCTACGTATTCCACATTGATGCCGCTCATTTGCAACACACAGTACATGTCATGCAGGAATCACAAATTCACACATGTCACACACCAATGAACCAGTGAGCCTGCCAACACATCATGCCGAACCAACTATTGACTCATGTCTCTCTGCACTGTCACAGGTGACCAAGGATATGCACTCTGCGCTTGGATGATGACACCCCTCCGAGCCCCGAACACACAGGCACAGAGGCAGTACATTGCGGCGCACAAACGCACCAGGGGCATCGTGAAACGCACATTTGGCGTGTTGAAGTCACGTTTCAGGTGCCTGGACGTCACAGGTGGAAGGCTCCTGTCAGCCCAGACATCGTGTGCAAGATGATCACTGCATGTTGTGTGTTGCACAACATATGTGTACGCAGCAGGGCACCATGGATACATGTGCCAGATGCACTGGACGATGATGATGGGGATGAGGCAGGTGGACCACAGCCCACTGCAGCCGCAGCAGGAATAGCCCGTAGGAACACCATCATTGACAATTTCTTCACATGAGCACGTCACATTGTGGCAGTACTTGGCAGTATTGGGACAGTACATAATGACCACAGGCAATGCATGTGCAAATAAATGCATTGGAAGAACACTATCCCTGAGTGCATGTCTCTCATCTGTACAGGCACATCACTCAGACAAGTGTGGGTGCGACATGTATTGCTGACATTTATGTGATTTGTTCATGTGTGGTGGGTGTGTCACCTCTGTGCAGAGAGGCTGTTTAGGGTGTCACGTGTTCGAACTGCCAGTTCTGTGTGTTGCAGTTAGTAGGGAATCCCACTCTTCGGCGTTTCACATGTGTCCAGATTCATTCCATTTTGGCTGCCATTTGTGTCCTGCAGGTGACAACAGGGCTCCTTTTGGGCTCAGATATGTACCACCATGATGCAGGGATGCCCCCTGTGACTCAGGTCCCACAACATGGGCAACATGTACGTAAGCGGGAGTTACTGCCCCTACATTCGTCCACGCTCTCGTGATTTGTTGGTCATGGTCATGACACGTCTGTGTGCAGGAGGGGTTGCTTGTCCCTCTGCAATGTGAGGGGGAGATGCGGTTTCACTGTGTGTTACATGCATGTTTCAGCATTTGCGCAGTTTACATGCAGGCTGCATGGCAATATACATTGTGACTGTGGGGAGATGCCTATTTGATACGGGACGATGCTCATTTGTTCTACGTCACAGATGTGGGGTTGTGCTCGTACATTGTCATCTCACCGTTTTTTTTCTCTGCTTTTATTGTGCATTTCCACGCAGGACGCGTGGGTATTGCAGGCCTCTCACTGGTTATCGCTGATTTTTGTATCGCAATTGGCCTCATCGCTACTATTTTTGCGTTCGTGTTTCGCGTTTTTTCTGCGTCGCGTTAGTTTTAACACGTTCATTTGACGCGTTATCTTGTGTCTATCGCATGGTGCCGCCGTGTTGTGAATACTGCGTTCACACGGAGTTGTTTTCCCGCGATGGACTGCGATGTGAAGGGTTGCGTTAAGCTACACTTGCGGTAGTTATCACACGTTCTTGTGAATATGCCCCTATGTCTTCATTGTTTACTGGAGTATTGTAAACTGCAAATGAATTAAGAATTAAAAGGTCTCTGTTCAATGAAAACTGCATGTGCATGAAACCTTAGTACTAGGGGCCATCCAGCTGTTTCTTCACCAGAATCAACAAATTGTATCCTGGCAGGCTAGGGGAATTGAATCTCCACTCAGCCAAGAAATCACAGATTGTCTACAGGTAAGGATGTATAGTTGCAGGAATAGGAGTCTGAGTAGCTTCCTTCATTGATCTAGGCTCGCAGGGCATGTGCAAAACATGCGGGTAAGCGTCTCTAGTTTGTATCTTCATAAACTGCAGCATGGTTTTAACGGGCAGCTTCTCCATGACGGGATGAGGTCTTTTGCATCATATTGCCCAAAGCGAACCAGCACATACAGTTGTTTTAAAGCTATTGAAAGATGCATTGTCAAGTGCGCTTGGGGTTTCAAACTCATAAATATAGATAACTTCCATGCATGGCATTTCTTTGCAAATACGTTTTTATCCTGCAGTTGTGACAAAATTCTAGCCAACGGGTTACTTAATCGAAAGAAAGCATCTCTTTCCATGGGGACAGCCCAGGCTTCTTTCAACCGAGGCCTTCTATGGCAGCCTCCAAGTAATGTCCTCATGACTTTTATTGGTTTTTGCTCAACTGTGCTTCTATTTCCAGCCAACAACAGTTGTTCAGAGACCCACTTACAGAGGCACGGAATGACCAACACAACTTGACAAAAGCGTTCATTTTTTGCAGCTCTTGATTTTTAAACCAAATTCCAGCCGAACTTGAGCAGGAGACGATGCCTTCAGCAGGCAAAAAACGGCTTTGCAGACATTCGTTTGTAACAAGTTCAGCTTAGCCGCTTCAGTTCCATGCATGATTTTCAAACCGTATGCTACCATAGGGACCAGCTGGGCCGTCATGACTATGAGCAGGTGCTGGTGAAAGGACTGCTGAGTATCTTTTGCATTAATTTAAATGCAAAGGTTAGAGAATGCGCTTTTGCCCGAAATAAGGCAAGATATTGGTTGAATTTTTGTTGGGGATGCTGGGTTTGTAGGGGTTTAGGGTAGGAAGTTAATTAAGTAATACATTATTAATTGTTAATTAAATATTTAATTTATTTTAACTATGTAAGTTTTGGAATAGTTACTATTTTAGTTATATTTTAGGTAGGGACTGCTAGGTGTTTAGGAGTTCAGGGTGGGAAGTTAATTAATTATTAATTGGATAACTTTTATTTATTGATTGAAAATCATTTTTTAATAGTAATTATTTAAATTGATTAATTGTTTTTTGTTTTATAAATAGAAATATCTATATATATATTTATGTTAATTACTATTGTTTTTTTGCTGAGTTTGTTATTTTTTCTACATTCAGTGGGTTACTCCTACACGTAATGTGTTTTAAGTGAAGTATTTTCCCAGCTCTTCCTTAGACTGCAGTAGGAAATAGTAAAATCCTTGCAGTTCAACACTTTCAATATTGTTGCGCTGTTTGGAGTGGGAATAGTAAATTTCACTCCACTGAAATCCAACGCTTTCTCTAGTGTTACAGAGACTGGAGTGTGAATAATAATTGTTAGCCCTTCAAAGTCCAACACTTTCCCTACTTTTGCATTGACTGGAGTGGGAATAGTAAATTTCACCCCTCCAAAGTCCAACACTTTCCCTATTATTGAGCTGTTACTTCTCTGAAATCCAACGCTTTACCTACTGTTGCGCAGACTGTGTAGGAATAGTGAATCTAACTCTTATCAAGTCCAACACTTTCCATACTGTTGAATAAACTAGAGTGGGAATAGTATATTTAATAATCTTAGACTCTAATAGTTTAATGAGCTAACTATAACTCTCGCCCCTGCAATCCACTGCTTATGACCTCACATAATACATCACTCACGACGAGGTCAATGACATCACTGATGACATCTCAAATGATATAGGGGGCCCCCTGTAGTGAAATAAACCCCGGGGAGGTGGCGGTCCCCGGGGTAAATAAATATCCTAGGGGAGGGGGCCCCATGTTCCCCCTCTTTTAATTATAATTTGACCATGCCCCTGGGATTTGGCCCACCCGAGGGACTCCTCATTAGGATGTGCGGACAACCGCACATCTTTTTTTTGTCACTTTTCCCTGATTTCGTGAATCCAGCGTGACTTCATCGCAAAATTGACAAAAATAATACTTTTAATACCTGGCAGGGTCCCTCAGGGACCCCACCAGCATTCCGAGGGGTACAGGGTATTCCTACCCTGCCCCCTTTTAAAAAAATGTTTTTTCTGGGACTCAGCTTCAAGCTGAGTCTCAATATAGCTGCCAACACTTCCTGGTTTGACGTGTTGGCAGCCAATCAGACCTCAGCACGAGATCGAGAGAGGTCACATCCCTATATATACAACAGCTGCGGTCACTGCACGTAACAGCGGAGGGCCGGTGGGGACATGTAAGGGGGGATTTCGAGGGATTATGCAGAGGGAAAATTAATTATTTATTTAATTTTCCCTCTGCATCGTCCCTCGAAATCCCCCCTTACCCGGCCCCACCGCCCCACCGCTGTTACCTGCACGGACCGCGGCTGATATACAACTGGAAATTTCTTCAAATAGCTCCAAAACTACTGAACGATTTACACCAAATAACAAAAAGGCACATCCCTCAACCAACATCTACCTTTGTGCTAAATTTGGTGCAATTCCGTTCAGCAGTTCAGACTGTAGCCGCGTCAAAAGGTCCTATGGGATTTAACATGGGGTAAATGCTCTTTTAAGCACCCCCTGGTTCTCGGCACCCGCCTGACGGATCACCCCAAAACTTTCAAGTCAGCAGCTAAAGTGAGCATTGTGTCAGTTTTGAACATTTCGTGAAGATTTGTCAAGCGGTGCCATAGTTATTGGCAAATGAATAAATTATCTTCCTATGGTAACTACATCCTAACTATAACTATAACTACCTACTGGCGACCACCAGTAGGTAATATATATACATACATAAAAACACATACATATATGTGTTTGTGTGTTTATATAAATATATATTTATATATAGTATTACATATTAGTGGAATATATTTAATTTACATTATATTACATTTACATATTTAAATATTTAATATTTACTACTTTAAACTCCATTTATATTAAAAAATCAATATTTTTAGCAATTTTTTGACGATATTAGTGTCAATGATAATTTCTTTCTCATATTTTTGTACTTAGGGCCTCAT
This sequence comes from Calotriton arnoldi, assembly GCA_963921515.1. NCBI lineage: Eukaryota > Metazoa > Chordata > Amphibia > Caudata > Salamandridae > Calotriton > Calotriton arnoldi. The sequence goes on from CAWUFW010007532.1 coordinate 433,109, forward strand.
TACAATGTCGGGCGGAAAGCCTCCTCCCGACAGTCGGAATTTCCTAGACCGTGTCGGAACCCTTCCGACAGACTCGGTCAGTTTACAATCCGACCGACCGATTACGATGTTCGCGGTCGGTTTGTAAACCACACGGTCTTTTTGAATCGGTTCCGACCGGCTCTCGGAGAATTCTTGACAGTCGGAACCGCATCGTACAGCTCTACAGACAGTGTTTCCGACCGAGCAATTACGATGTCGGTTTCCAACTGCCTTTCTGAGTCGGCCTGTCCGACACAAAAAGGCTGTCAGAAATTGACTTTTGGGGCCCCTAGCAGGGCCCCCTTCATCCTGCGGCCTCTGGTTGGGGGCCGAGCCCTGCACTGTGTGGCAGGCAACCATGGGATACCTGCGACAGGGTGCAGAGTTTTCCGCACTCCCCCCATTTCCCCATAGGAGCCTGTGTTGTCAGGCGGAAAACAGGCTCCCATAGGAGTCAATGGGAATCTAACCGAACAGTGTTTGGTCACATCGTAATGGGTCAGGAGGAACCACCAACCGCTAGTCGGTCAGTCCCGATTCCGAGTCGGTGTCGGGAGGAGGAAACTCCGACTGACATCGTAATGAGGCCCTAAGTATTTCATGTATAGGGACACAACATTTTGGTAAACAATATTTTGGACACACTATTTGTCAAACGATATTGTTTACTTCGATATTGTGTCCTAGTGGCTTTGTTAGGGAGTCATTAATATCAAGGCAGCGAATACAAGTTTGGAGGTCTGACCACCGGACCGCCGTTGAGGCAGTCAGGAGAACGCCACCAAGCCAGCTGCATCCCGACTGCCGCATTACGACCTTACGACCAGGCTGGTGGTGCATGCACGACAGTGCAAACAGGGGGGCACAGTCTCCAATGGGCAAAATGTTTGGGGCCCCTTTCCCTGCATTTCCACCAATCTTTTTATGGTGGAGTCTCTGCCATGAAAAGGTCGGTGGAAAGGCAGGTCATGATCAACTCTATGGAGTGCTGCTTTCCCCACTGCAGAAGGGATCCAAGATCCTGGCAGTTGCAGACCACAGAGGAGGCAGAGGTTGGAGTTCCACTGATGGTACGGCAGTCTCAAGACCGCCGAACTCGTGATCAGGTCTATAGAATCAGCCTATTGGCTTTGGCAGGGTGTCCCCACATTAATAGTAAAAACAACGTGTTGTACTTTAACACAGTGTTTACCAAACTATGGTTTGCAAACCACTGGTCGCAACCCCCTTGTGGTTTGCGAGCTGATTTTTGGTGCTTCTTGAAAGTCAAGCAATAAGGCTTTAAATTCTGTATTTATCTTGTCACATTTGCTGCGTGTCAAAGACAGAGGTCAAATGTCAGTCTATGTCTTCTGACAAATTGCTGCTTATTTTTTTAACATGGGGATTGATGTTTACAAAAAGGATGTCATTTTGTGTAACACAAAAGAAAATGTAAATACCTGGGAATGAACTGTACACATTCAGCAATAACGAACGCTAAAATGAGGCCCAAATTTTTGTAATTCTGACGTGTGATAGAAGCAAAGTTTTAAATAGGATCAAAACAAATCAAAACATCTTACTTGGTGATGCATAAATGATAAATATTCAGTGAAATCCGATTTCCACACATTATCATTTGTGTGCAATATAGTTTTATTAGTAAAACTGTTCGCCTGTAAATTTATCAGCCATTTTAATGTAAAATGTGCAGTCCACTGCCACACAATGCTTTAGTTACCTTAAAAAATCACCAACCTCATTGCACAGACCGCGCAGTCCCATTTGAATGGCATACTTACATTCTACACCTATACCGCAGGCGCCCGAACAATAAAGTAACAACTAGATTCCTAGATCTGGGAATAGTGGTAGCTAAGAGATTAATTACCAGGAAATGGAAGGCCCAGGATCCCCCTCACATACTGGCATGGTGACACTCCATGCTCGCGTGGACCAAGGCCGAGAGTACTGCACTCAACCGAGAGGACACCATGAGTATACGTAAGAACCCTATTGCCACAAGCTGGGATGTGATGCTGACTGAGCTACTACAAGTTCATAGCGCTACCAGGGTGGGTTTACCCACGACTGGCACTGCAGATTAAGAATACACACATATAAAGCAGAACAAATCTAACACAATAGGCGGAGAAGGCGCAACAGATGACAAGCATGTGTGCATCCCAATCAATACCGAATAGCGAACAAATGTCAAAATGGTCTTTACACGCACCAGCACATGTGATGCCTGAGGCAGGGGAATCGGAGGGGAGCTCTGAGTCTGTTATATAACACCTGTTATGTTTTAAGTTGTCCCTATAATGTTATCACCCGCCTCCCTACGCCACGAGACAATAAGCAACAACAAACCATAGCACTGGTACATACTATGCACTTAGACAACATAGAACTTGCATGAGCACAAGTAATACACAATTGCACTTTATAAGCGTGCATTGTCTTGCAGTATAAGATATAATGCAGAGCACAGACAGTACCTGTTCATCGTCTCAATGCTATACAAATTTTGTTATATTGTGCATTGCATAGCCAACGCTAAATTCATGAAATACTATGTATGTTTGAATGGTTGCTGAAATAATTGAAAAATTCAATAAAAACAGAGATCAACCTCATGTCCATTAAAGAGCTAGGTGGGTCGCCAAAGTTGTTTCTAAAAAGTGGGTCATGGTTCTGTAAAGTTTGGAAAGCATTGCTTTAGCAATGTATGACCATGATATCATGATTTTAAAAAATGGGGATATTAATCAAATTCAAATGCAGTCAGTATAAGAATATGTATTGCAGGGCTTGTCAATAAATTTTCAATAAAGCATTACTGTTCCAAACAAGAACTATCATATGTATCAGAGTCTTCTTTTATCATTTCAGGCCACATAATGCAGCCATAAGACCAACTGCCTGTGGTCCCCAAACTCCGGAGCCCAACATCAAAAGCATGAGCACATGGAGTACTTTGAAAATAAGTGAACCCTCTCCCAAGGACATGTAGGCTTCTCCCTGGGTGAGTAAGGGCATGTTTTTGTAAATTACTTATGGGGGCTGCTGCACTCCTGCAGCCCTCAACACTCCATTGTAGCCACTTGCAGTGACCCTGCCCCTCTTTGGGGTAGCACAGGGTAAAACAATGGCATGATGGGTTGCTCCAGGCTAGAAGCGTCAAACACTCTATTAGTGACTTCCAGGATTTGTCTCCTCTGTGCAGTTGAGAGCATTCTTTTTTGTTTAATTTTGGTCCTGGGTGTACCGGCCCCACCCGGGACACCCACAGGCAGATCCACTCTGTGGGTGCTAGCCACTGAGAATAATGATGGAAGTATTCTTTATTAGATGTAGTCATCTGTTGTATTAGCCCCACACCTGATCATTTTATTGTCTATTGCCTTTTTATAATCACTTCACTATTGCTGCTTTTCACCTCAAGCACTTGCACTGTGTGGTCACAGTTCATAGATCACTATTGATATTTGTTGCAGATCCATTTGATTTTGAGTTTCTTATTGCTTTTGTTGTACATAGAGTGTTATTGTAACAAATTCCAGATCTCCTACTATTTATATTTACATTTATTGTTTTTTAATAGATTAACTAACAGTCAAGCAATGTTATTGATTTCTTCTGATGAATGAACCCTTGAAGTATTTTTGTTGCTTTTGTTTATTACGTACCCCACCCTTCTTAGGTCTATGGGTAGCTCCTGTGGTTGTTATAATGGTACAGAGAACATAGGCTACAAGTTACAAGTTTTTTAAATTTAAGTGCATAGTTAATATATTCATTAAAACAATAAAACACAAAAAGCTACTTGTGCAAAGTAGAAAAGCTATAAGATATAAACTACTGCAATATGATATGTTTTAGTCTCTTTAAAAGTTTATTCGCAACACCATTATACATAAAGCCTTTAGCAGACAGAAGCAAGTGCTGATGTTACAAAACAACTTGTGCAAAGTAAGGAAGGCTGTAAAATGTAAATTGCTGCAATATGATGTCTGGTAGACTTTTAAAAGTTTGTTCGTGACGTGTTTGTCCATGAGCTCTTAGGGATCCATACTGGGGTTTCAAAGCATAAGGCTCAGGACAGGGTGGCTGTTACGTCATGCCAGTAGGCCATAAAGCAGCTTCCCCCATGCCCGTTGATAAGTGACTAATTGGCTTATAGTGTGTGGAGTGCCCGGACTCATTTGTGCAATAAGATGCAATAAAGTGGCAGTGCAAAGCAGATCTTGTGAAAAAGAGATCAAGATTCCAGGCTTGGCCAGGAGGCGTTTGCAGCTGCTAAGCTGCTGATTTTCTATTTAACTCTTGTTATCTATTTCACCAATCTGCAGTTTAGGTGTATGTCGGAAGAACCAAAACAGGCTAAGACTGCCCGCCTACAGTGATGGAGATCTGTGATGTTAAACGCTGTTTTTAATATAGTTTTTTGGTCCTCCAGAGTTGATTTGTATGTGCGGATTTAGTGTGCTATAGTTTTGAAGCCAAGGCCGCATAAAGAGAACGTAGGCAGTATCGGAGAGAGCTTGAGTAGCACAGATATTGTTTTGAAACACTCGCCACTAAGGTATTATTTCTACTAGACAAGATGCTTAGGGCAATTATCATTTAAAAATGTAATCAGAACTCCAGTTTAAGTAGCCTATCAGGCAACCTTTTTTTAATCAGAATCTACTATTTGGGCCCCTTATTTAATGGCACTGGCTTTTATTATATCTCAATTTGGTGAAGTCCCTTCTACAGCCAGCATATTATAGATAATTTTTCTTATTGATAATACCCAAAACACCTTTGGCCAAATATTGTTTAATCACATTGAGGAATGGGTAAAAACAAATAACATCCTTTCCCTCTACTAAGCCGGTTTTAGTAAAGGAATTAGCACCATTGACCAAACGTTGAGGTTTAATTCATTGCTGAAGAAATACATCAATTTTTAGAAAAATACATTGTATGTGGTTTTCATGGATCTAAAGACTGTTTCCAACAATATTCTGTGTGAATGCTTTTCTATTGCACAGCATGATCTGTTTGTATACTGACAACTTTGTGAGAGTTCATTGGGGTATAAAGAAGAGATGACTAAGGGCCTTATTACGAGTTCGCCGGTCCATGGTCCACCGTCCCGGTGGTCTGACATCAGTGAGCCATCCGACGAATTACGATTTGGGCAGATTGGCTTTGCAAAGACCACGGCTGAACCACCGGCACCGCCAGAGCACCACTGACCGCCGGGGTCATGGTCGAGGGAAGGCAGCCTCCATTGGGTGGTACAGAGGGACAACACCGTCATCCATATTACGAGTTGAGTTCCTGACGAGCCGACTGTGGCAGTCGGACCTCCGTCTAAAGGTTGGCGGAAACGAAGGATTTGGGGTGCATACTCACTCCTTTCCAGTTCTTCCCAGCAGATTTTGACATGGATCACGTTCTGCATTCCTCCTTACACAGGTGCATCTTCACCCCAAGGAATATAACCCTGTCTTCGGCAAAAAACAGGTAAGTACTTTGTTACCATGTACCCAGTTCTGGGACTGCCCATAAATGGGTTGGACTCCGGCAATAGGTAGGTGGTATTTTATCCACATATATCATGCATATGTGTGCATTCAACACATATGCAGGTGGAATGTACACACAGGCATTGATACATATGGAAATACATTGCCCACCGCCGCAGTAACAACGGCGTCGCCTCAAGAAACTCGTAATACGGCGGTCGGAAGGCCACAGGTGTAGCGGTCTCCTAGCGGACATGGTCTTCAGTGGTCAGACTGCCAAACTTGTAATAAGTCCCAAAGTCTATACCTGTCAGTGAAGACATTCAACATGGTGTATCATAGCCCCTACCTTTTTTATTTTGTTTATCAACAGCGTTGTGGTCTGGTTGAGTAACTCTGTTAATGGTGTTTGGACAAAATATCAAATAAAAAATATTGTGGAACAAAAAAGTTGTGTCAAGAGAATTGTGATGTCAAAAATATTGTGGACAGAAATATTGAAGGTAATAATATCATTTTAAATATTACTTTAATAATCATTGTAAAAATATTGTTTTTTAAATTATCGCTGTCGTACATCTGGGCTTTTTTCACAAACCAAATACGAGAACTGATGAAGAAGCACCCTATTCCCAAAGACCTGCCAAGAATAGCCAACTCTGAGACTTTCATTGGGAATGTTCAAACAGATATGCCCCCTCAGTGGATGTGAGGATCTAGATTGCCAACTAGACTTTCCAACTGACATGAACACATTAACCGTTTCGGCAGGAAAATTACTATTTCCACTCCAGCGAGTGCAACAGTAGGGAAAGTGTTGGATAGCGTAAGGATAAAAATTACTTTTCCCACTCCAGTAAGTGCAACAGTAGGGAAAGTGTTGGATAGCGGAGGGGAATAATTTACTATTCCCACTCCAGCGAGTGCAACAGTAGGGAAAGTGTTGGATTGCGGAGGGATAAAAATAACTATTCCCACTCCTGCGAGGGCAACAGTAGAAAAAGTGTTAGATAGCGGAGGGGTAAAAATTACTATTCCCACTCCAGCGAGTGCAACAGTAGGGAAAGTGTTGGATAGCGGAGGGGAATAATTTACTATTCCCACTCCAACGAGTGCAAGAGTAGGGAAAGTGTTGGATAGCGGAGGGGAATAATTTACTATTCCCACTCCAATAAGTGCAACAGTAGGGAAAGTGTTGGATAGCGGAGGAGATTAAATTACTATTCCCACTCCAGCAAGTGCAACAGTAGAAAAAGTGTTGGATAGCGGAGGGGTAAAAATTACTATTCCCACTCCAGCGAGTGCAACAGTAGGGAAAGTGTTGGATAGCGGAGGGATAAAAATTACTAGTCCCACTCCAGCGAGTGCAGCAGTAGGGAAAGTGTTGGATAGGGTAGGGATAAAAATTACTATTCCCACTCCAGTAAGTGCAACAGTAGGGAAAGTGTTGGATAGCGGAGGGGAATAATTTACTATTCCCACTCCAGCGAGTGCAACAGTAAGGAAAGTGTTGGATAGCAGAGGGATAAAAATTACTATTACCACTCCTGCGAGTGCAACAGTAGAAAAAGTGTTAGATAGCGGAGGGGCAAAAATTACTATTCCCACTCCAGCGAGTACAACAGTAGGGAAAGTGTTGGATAGTGTAGGGGTATAAATTACTATTCCCACTCCTACGAATACAGCAGTAGGGAAAGTGTTGGATAGCAAAGGGGTAAAAATTACTATTCACACTGAAGAAAATTCTAATTAAAAAAAATATCAACTACCATACAAAATATAATAAAAAAGCCAAAGTCAATACATATATAATAATATAAAATTTTACAAAACATACAAACATATTATAATGTTGCAAAAATATAACATTTACATAAAAAGAAATAATTTTTAAAATTTAACAAATAATTAGCAAAAAAATTAATATTTTGTAATAGAAATAATTTTTAATCAAAAAAAATAAATATTACATAAATGTAATATTTTTTCCTACCTTATTACACCACACAATTTACAACACACATCTAAATGAAATAAAAAAGTGTAACTCCATAATTAACACAATTAATTATCAATTTAAAAATATTAAAAAACATATTTAAAAGGTAAAAATGTATGTACTAACCAAACGTTTAAGCTGTAGCACATAAATTCCCAAACAAAAAAATTAAAATAAACAATTACCAAACATATTTATCAATTAATAAATGAATATTAATGATCAAGTAATAATTAATTAATGTAAACTAAATTACTTTCCAACATCTACCCCAATAAACACCAAAACACACACCTATAAATATTTACACAATTTCCATAACTAATTTTACATTAATAAAATAATATCAATTAACAACAATACATTAATTAATTAAAAAAAAAAATCTTTCCACCATTTACCATTACAAACACCACAACGCACACATCAAAATAATTACACTATTGGCATATTAAAATTTTAATTAATTAATTAGCATCAAATAACAAATAACTAATTAATCAAACATAAATTACCTCCCACCATATTCCCCTATAAATGCCACCACCAATTTCATAAAACATGACACAATTAACATAATTAATTAACAATTAATTAATGAATTAATAACAATTAACAATAAAAAATATCTATTAATAAATTAATTCACACAATTAACACTATAAAATAAAAATATTAATAAATGTATTAAAATTAAATTACTTCCCACCCTACTCCCCTATCAACCCACAACCCGCTCCGAAAGAAATGACACAATTAACATAATTACCAATTAATTATTAATAATTAATAACAAATGAATAATAATTAATAATAAATTAATTCCCACAATTAACAATATTAAATATTAAATATTAAGATATTAATTATTAGGAAATATTAATAATTTAATTATAATTAAATTACTTCCCACCCTATTCCCCTATAAACCCACAACCCGCTCCTAAAAAAGGCACAATTAACATATTTACCAATTAATTAATCAATAAAAATTAACAGCCAATAATTAATTAATTAATAATAAATTAATTACCACAATTAAGACTATAACATTAAAATTAAATAAATACTAATAAATAAAAAATGTATATTCAATTTATTATAATTAAATTACTTTCCACCCTATTCCCCTATAAACCCACAACCCGCTACGGAACTAAAACGCTAAATTTAATTATAATAAAATTAATAACTTCTAAAAATGTAACACATATATTAAAAAACAAATGCAATACTTAGACAAAAAAATAGAACGCATACATTTAAAATACATACTAAAATACCTAACACTAACTAAAAAAACTATATTTTTAACAACTATATTTTTGCAAACGATATTAATGACTACGATATTAATGACTTCGATATTTTGGAAAACGATACTTCTTACCTTGAAGTCGATATTCTTGACCACGATATTCTGGCAGTCGATATTTCTTTATCACGATATTTTGCACTCGATATTAGTGCAAGTCGACATTTCCTACTCGATATTCTGACTGTACACCAAATCTGCATACACTGGGATTACTTAGCTCACGCTGTTCCCTGTCCACCACTCGCTGTCTAAAAAAAGACTCCTTGGCCTATAACAGGTTCTTCCTTCTGACTGAATCAGGATTGCTAATGAGATCCGCTCTTCCTAGACTCCTAAAACCTTCCCATATGTATTTAAACCAGGGAATGTGATGAACACGGTCAAGAGCCTGGCAGTCCCTTAAGATCTCTTTGTTTAAGGCAGTCCTGTTACCTAACCATACTTTGAGCCAATGGGAAATGGAGCGAAAAGACAACAGGAATGACAAGTAGGACATACCTAGTTCTTCATGTACGATGAAGGTGGAGGTTCTCTGAGGTACACATAAGAGCCCTCTCTGGAACCTGTTTTCAACTCTTTGGAGCCTGTCATGAGAGGTGTAGTTCCAGATTTCACTACCATACACCACCTGTGATATACGCTTGGCTCTATAAATCTGCAGTAGTGCGCCTATCAGCTTTTTTCCCAAACGAGAGGCAAAGTTAAAAATGGCAGCATTTGCCCATGAAAATTGTCCCCGCTTTATACTTTTTAGTGGGCCCCAATTTAACTTGGGATCCAGCATGACCCCCAGGTAAGAAGAAGCACTTGTCTTAGCGACTGAAATAGACCCGACCTTGAAGCTAAAAGACTTCTTTAAACTATGTCCCATCTACATCACAAATGACTTGGAGTTATTAACCAACAGATCCCGGTCTTCCATAAACATCATGAAGGAATTAGGTAGAGTTTGCAACCCCCTCGCAGTCCGGGACATGAGGACCGTGTCATCCGCATACAATAATACCGGCAAACCATGCCGTCCCACCTGGGGAAAATCCACCTGTGTATCTACTAATACCTTCTCCAGGTTATTGATATACAAATTAAATAAAAACGGGGCCAACATACAACCATGTCGAACACCTCTCTGGATTGAAAACTGTCGGGTCACCTTACAATCGTTGGTATAACGCACCTCAGCTTTAGTGTCCCTATGGAGCTCACGTAAAAAGAGGACAATGTCTTTTTCCACGCCCATACATAATAGGGTCTCCCATAGCTTCCTTCTATTCACACGGTCAAAGGCGAAGGACAAGTCCATAAAGGCCAAATTGTTACTACCAGGGCGAGCAACCGTGTACTTGTTTACAATCATGTACAAATTCAAGCACTGATCCACTGTTGATCTCCAAGGGTAAAACTATACAGGGTGTCTGCTAGAATATTGTTATCATCTGCCCATGTGGTTATCCTGTCCAATAGAATACGTCCCACCACCTTGGCCGTTGAATCCAATAGGGATATTGGCCTATAACAGAGAGTACTAACCCTGTTACCTTTTTAAAAAACTGGGACAATGGTGGATATAGCCCAGGTGCTAGGGGGTTCATCTCTTATAGCTGCATTGATCATAGAAGTAAGGACTGGCACCCACAACTGTGGGTTGAATATGTAAAGATCCGGGGGAATACCATTGGGTCCAGGTGCCTTGTTTCTAGACAACCCTTCAATACCCTTTCTGACTTCATCAGCTGTGTAGATGAGAGCCTATTTCCCTTCTCTACTACTATTGGCTATACTACTAACATCTAACGGGCTGCTAAACATTTCCTCAAAGTGGCCAACCCATTCCTCTTCTGTGATATGAATGTCAAGAACCTGTGTAGGGCCTCCTGCCAGAAAAAGACTGTTAACAGTGCTCCAAAACTTATCACTATTTTTTAAGGTGCTAGCCTCGGAAAGCTTGCTCCATGCCTCATCCCTCAACTCGGCCTTGCACCTTACTATTTTCGCTTTGTATAGCCCTCCGCAAGCTTTTACCAAAACGGGATCCCTTGGTTTAGTGCCTAATGCTCCCCTCAGTTTCCAGGCCCCTCGAGAGCAATCACAATCAAACCATATCGGGGTTCGATCCATACGATACATGGACGACGCCTTTAAAAGGTCTCCAATGGTACGCGAGATGGCCGAGAAAGCTTTCAGGATAATCCCTGGCGCTACCTGCCTGTTTTTACAAATATTGTTTTCCCTGTTGCACATAGCTAAAAGGGTCTCATAGAAGAAGTCTGGGGTTATCTGAGCCCACCTTAACCTTCTACCCTGGTCTGTTGCCTTTAGTGCCTCTCTTGCTACTGACATCTTGGATTTCCCCAGTGAAGGCCAACTAATTGTAATACACAGCAGGTTATGGTCGCTAAAGATGCTATCTTCAGTGGAGAAGTCCAATAGAAGTGAGAAAAGTAGGCTTTAAACAAAAATCAGGGGGCATATTAGCAAGGGCAATATCGCCGCTTTAGCGGCACTTTTTGCCGCTAAAGCGGCGATATTATTATCGCCCTATCAGCAAGCTGCCGCTAACAGTTGTTAGCGACAGCTTTCCCGCGAAGGCGAGCGTGTTGGGTGCCACTTTGCATGTCAGCGATATTTATCGCTAATGACATGCAAATTAGGCGTTCCCGACCACAAGACCAGGAAAACAGCCGCTAACAGGCCTATCGCCTATTAGCAATGAGGCCCTGGCCCCGGTTAGCGACGTTAAAAGTCGCGTTAACCGGGGTCATCGCTGGATTTTAACACCTGCCCAAAACCTGACTTGTGCATACTTAACATGGGGGGGTGGATTCTGCTGATACGACCACAGGGTCGTATCAGCAAGGTTTCCCCCGTCCCCCATGCAACATCGCTGGTTTTGTAGCGATGTTGGCCCATTTCTCCCGCTATCGCTGGATTATATATCGCCATGGTGCTAACTGTTGCTAATACAGCGTTAGCGTGGCGATATATACCAGCGATAGCAGGCGATAATTATTTTCGCGCTCAGTGCGCTCTGCGATGTTTATCGCAGTTTCTTGCTAATATGGCCCATAGTCTATAATGGATGCACTCCCCCTCCCTGTAAAGGTGGGAATGATGGGTTTCCTGCCTTGGTCCAACCTGCACATGGTCAAGGTTAAATCTAACTCATCAACTAGGGAATTGAGGGTGTCTCCCTGCTTGTTATGTTCTACATGCATGCCCATCAAACGCGGGCATCCCATGTCAGTAAGATATAAAGTGGTCGGGTCCCCGCATAGGTGGAGATTAAAGTCTCCTGCAATCATAAGGTAGCCATTTTGGAGGGCCTTAAGGGTCGGTTTTCTTAGAAAGGAACACATCCTAGAAATGTTACAAGCATCTGGAGAAACAGTGGTAGCATTATAGAAACTCAATAACAACAAATTATCAGACCCCTGGGAAAAAGACAACTCCTGCAAACAAGGATTATCAATTGGCAAAACAGTCAGGCGACAACGTAGTGCTAAGGAGACATAAATGACCAACCCACCATTTCAACTTCCTGCCCTGTATGAGATGGCAGGCCCAAAAAAGGTCTTATAACCCTCTAGAAAGAAACTGTTCATGTTGGACCATGTCTCCTGAAGACATATAAATTCTAAACCTTTTATAAATGAGCTCCAGCCAGGGTCAGTGAACTTACTCGCTAACCCGGCTATGTTTCATGATACAAATTTGCAGGCCCTGCCGTCCCCTGGTCCAATTGAGAGACCCGGTGTCTTCTTTAAATAAAAGATTGATGGTTCTACTGGTTCCATCACTGTGAGGCAATCACAGGAGTCCAGTGTGTCCAAAGGGGAAAATCTGTTGAAGAGGGGTGTGTTGTGATTTACCTTCTGCCAGTCAGGCTTAGAAAAAACAGGCTGAGCAGGGAACCTCCATGGCTGCACCTCACTAAGGGGTCGATTAGGATGGCGGTTGGAAAACCATTCCAACCGCCATGGTAGCTGAAATTAACTGTCCGCTGGTACCGCGGCAAAACCGGCGGTCCAATTAGGATCAACCGCCAGAAAAATCCGACCGCGGTGGAACGATGCCATGAAAGCCTGCCGGTAGCATGCGGAGCAGGTGAAAATCCGTCCGCGGCGGTCGGATTTGCGGCGGAAACACCCAAAACCACCGCTAGGCCAGCGGAGTGACCGCACGTGACATTAGGATAACATTGAGGCGACAGCGGAACAATCCGCTGTTTCTGACTGCCGCGATCGCAAACAGTGATGAATGGGAGAGCCGGCGGAAAGGCTGTTGCATACCCACCACCACGGCCGCACCGGAACAAATATGGCGGACGACAAAAAAAACACACCACAAGGCCACCAAGTGCACACATCAAACTAGCTCAGCCCTCCAAAACACCTAACACACCCCAATGACACCCCCCCATGGCAACTAAAAAAATACAAATCCCAGGACAACCCACACAACCCACCTGACAGCAATACTCCATTTTGACACACCCACATAGCTGAGTATAAAACCAGCTCCTTCCCTGACCAGAATCCTTTGCAATACTCCACCCCTGAAGGAACTAAACCCTACAGCACAAAGGAGAAGCAAACCACCACACATCTCACCAGCACAACAACACACACACACACCCCACTTACATCACCCTCCCACCTGCACCTCAAACCATTTGCACATCACACACCATGGCACAAAAGAAAATGCCCAAATTCACTGACAGTGAGATGTCAGTCATGGCAGATGAGATAATCAGAGTAGAACCACAATTGTTTGGTAACCTGGTCCAACAGACACCATTAGCCACCAGAGCACAATTGTGGAGAAGGATAGTCAACAAGGTCAATGCAGTAGGGACCACCCCGCGCACCAAGAAGGAGATCATGAAGCGGTGGCATGACCTCAAGAGGCTGGTGAAACAGAAGAACTACAAGAACCGTCAGCTGGCTCAGATGACTGGCGGTGGCCCTCCCATTCCACCCAGAACATTCACTGCATGGGAGGAGAAGGTGCTTGCCATACTGCATCCAGAGAGTCTCACAGGAATACCCGAGGAGTGGAGGCTGGTAAGTACAAACAAATGTCTACCATTACACTGCTATGTACTGTCTTGCACAACTACAAAGCTACACCTCCTAGGCCCAAATCCATTTATGTGCACCACACACTACCCAACACATGTCTCACAGATGTAACATTCACTCCCTCTGAATCACCCCAAAGGTAGCCAGCAACATTCCCAGGGTTGCATGTGTACAGGCAGCCAGCACTACAACCCACCAGGCCCCCTTTTCCCACCCCTGAGCAGGATGTAGCACTCCACCACACTCAGAAGCATGTGGCAGCCATTGTATTGTTCACCTTCACCTAACAGGTAGGTAGCCATCTTCACAGGGAGGGGGGTTTGAGGGTGGGAGGCCTGCACTACAACTCACACCAGGCCCCCTTGTCCCACCCCTGAGCAGGATGTAGCACTCCACCACACCCAGAAGCAAGTGGCAGCCATTGTATTGTTCACCTTCACCTAACAGGTAGGTAGCCATCTTCACAGGGAGGGGGGTTTGGGGGTAGGAGGCCTGCACTACAACTCCCACCAGGCCCCCTTGTCCCACCCCTGAGCAGGATGTAGCACTCCACCACACCCAGAAGCATGTGGCAGCCATTGTATAACAACAACCAAACTTACAGGTAGGTAGCCATCTTCACAGGGAGGGGGATTTGGGGGTGGGAGGCCTGCACTACAACTCCCACCAGGCCCCCTTGTCCCATCCCTAAACAGGATGTAGCACTCCACCACACCCAGAAGCATGTGGCAGCCATTGCATTGTTCACCTTCACCTAACAGGTAGGCAGCCATCTTCACAGGGAGGGGGGTTTGGGGGTGGGAGGCCTGCACTACAACTCACACCAGGCACCCTTGTCCCAAAGCTCAGCAGGATGGTACACCCCCCACACCCAGAACCATGTGGCAACAATCCCCCTCAACTGTGTCACAGAACAGTTAGGTAGACAGTGCATGCACCCTGCCATTCCTCTCAAAAAGCATGGAGCCATATGACCACACCAGCCCTCACATGTCATCCAACTTGGCATAGATCCAATAGCCACTACCAGTGTGCAGATAGAAAAGCGTATGTAACTGTCACAGAAACCAAAGTGTGACTCACCAAATCACATGTTGAAGAAATTCAGGGCACAATCATGCACATCACTGAATGCTATCTGTAAGTGCCATGGGGGCAGAGCATCAAGGCCCATATGAAAACAAAACAAGCATGGTCAGTAGTGAAAAGAAAGCAAAGCACATGATATGACAAAGGTATGCATGAGACTACAATGGCTAGTTCATGCTCAGATGTAATGTCTTCCGTGCAGAGTGAACATCAAAGATGCTTCACATAAAGTTGTTGTGCTGCTAGTCGTTAGATGTTGATATGTCCTTGTAATCACACAATCTGCACGTTGCGCATGGTACCTATTGGCATGTCACACCATGGACAAGTAATGTATGTACCTCCACATCATGACATGATGCTCAATACTGTGCAGACATACAATGTAATATCAAGGTGAACTGTGTGGTGTATGACATGTAACAACAAAACATCTAACACCAAGCTTGAGGGGTGCACTCCAATGACCATTTCCCCTCTGTTCCACAGGTGACCAAGAACTGACAGCTGCAGATGACCACACCAACCTGCAGAGCCAGTCTCCCCCCCCCCGGAACATGGACTCTCTGTTGCAGACTCCCTAGATTTCTCGGATGCGGAGCCCGAAGCCGGCCCATTAGGCATGCCAGGGTGCAACAGGTCCCAGGACCCCACTGTCCCCACCGCCACAACCTCAGCAACAACAACTACACTGACCCCTGCTGTAACGACCTGTGCGGCCTCCACCACCACCACCAGTGCTGCCTGCAACACTGTTCCTGCCTCAGAGGATGACCACCCCACCCCACAATCTGAGGAGGGCAGGGAGAGTATGCGGGTGCATAGAGTGGTGATGCCACAGGTCCGGGACAGCAGGGCAGGTGGGAAGGCAACTAGGCGACAAGACCAACCGGACCGATGCCCTGGCCAACATCACCAGAGTCCTTGGGGCCTATGAACAAGCCCAGGGACACATGGACCAGGCTCTGGAGGAATCCCGTGAGCTCCGCCTGCTGCTGAGGTCCATAGACGCATGATTGGGCCAAATCCGTCGTGGACCTCTTGGGCCAGCTAGTGGGTGTCCTGAGAGACAGGCCTGCGGCCCAAACAACAGCTCAACCTATCTCCAGTGGCCCGCAGGATGACAGTTCCCCCACCTCCCCTGCGGCCACAGAGAGGGGTGAGCCCTCAGACACCGCTGAGCCCGCAGCAGACGCCCCCTGCCAAACGCTCAATGGGCCGTCCAAAAAAATCCCAGGGAGGATCACGTGGCAAAGCACCAGCCAAACGCCAGTCAAGGAGCCAGCCATGATGGCACCCCTCTTCACCTTGCCATTGACTTTGTTGACTGTCCTTATCCACACTGCCAGGTCAATGGCATGCGTCTGTTGGACTGTGTCACCACATCAATGTGGTGACTACTCTATTGTCTCATCTACCATCACTGACAACTCATTGATTCACTTTTCACCTGTTTGTAAATATTCACTTCCCTGTCACATATACCCATTGTAAATAAACACTCCTTACACACCTATGTTTTCGTGTCAGCTCCATGTTTATTGCAGGATGTACAATGTTGACTGGGATTACAATGTACCAGGAGCACGGATTGTTTGGAGGCATTGAGAGGCAGAAGGGACCTAGGAAAACACAAAAGAACAATATTCACTATTCAGGTGATGGCATCACAGCCATTACACAGCACTTGTCATCAAGGTACTCTAGTCTGCACATAATACAATGAGCAATAGTACCGACATAGACATCCTGCAGCTGTGCACAACTACCCTGTCCCCGAAACATCAGCACCCAGCACAGAGCCAACAACAGGCAGCAGTCACAAATCTCCCCTAGCCCTTTTCACCAACAACACAATCAGCAGACAATGGCACCGTTGTATGTTTTCACTCACCTTCAAGGGAAGTAGCGGTTGATGAGCTGTTGACGCAGGTCAACACCTTCCTCCTCTCCACTATCCTCATCACTGGACATGGGTGGGTTTGCAGGCGGTGGCCTTGGCTGCTCATCAGCGTCCAGGAGCAGGGGGATCTCCTTGCGCAAGGCCAGGTTGTGGAGCATGCAGCATGCAACTACGATCTGGCACACCTTCTGGGGAGAGTACATCAGTGCACCTCCGGTCTTGTCCAGGCAGCGAAATCGTGACTTCAGGAGACCAAAAGTACGCTCCACCACCCAACGTGTCCTCCCATGGGCATCATTGTAGCGGACTTCACCTGGGGTCCTGGGATTCCGCAGTGGGCTCAGCAACCAAGGCCGGTTGGGATATGCAGAGTCACCTAGGTGTGAGACACAGAACAAACTTGTAACATTACTGTGGCAGAGGGCAGCATGTCACACATACAGCACGCCACTTAACTCTGCGTACTCACCCACAATCCATGCACGCTCCAGAAGCAGATTTGCCATCAGCTGTGGCACAATGCTGTTACGCAGGATGTATGAGTCATGGGCAGAGCCGGGAAATTTGGCACAGACATGTGAGATTATCATATCTGCCTGGCACACCACTTGCACATTGATGGAATGGAAATGTTTCCTATTCCTGTAGATGTGCTCACGTGCCTGTGGTGGAACCAGGCCAACATGTGTGCAGTCAATGGCACCAACAACATTAGGGATGTGGCCAAGGGCATAAAAATCAGCCTTCACATCCGCAATTCATGCCTCCTGGGGAAATGGATGTATCTGTCCTTGTAGGTCATCATAGCGGACAGGACATCACGTAGCACCATGCTGAACATAGGTTGCGACATCCCCCCTGCGCTGGACACCGTGTACTGGAATGATCCAGTTACCAAAAAATGCAGTGCCGCCATCACCTTAGACGTTGGTGTGAAAGCAGTCGGATATGTCCTGCGAGGCCGCAGGTGGGGCTCCAACAGAGCACATAGGTCTTGTAGAGTGGCTCGATCCAGACGGAATTTCCGTATGACGTCCTCATCCTCCATGTCCGCCAGCACTGTGAAGGGACGATGCACATTTGGTCGCCTCCTAGGTGAGATGAAAGGGGACACATGTCAATGCAATCCACCATGAGATGTGTCCAACATCTTACGTTTTGACTGACACAGTGCCAACAATGACTGGCATCACACTTCGGCTTACAGCACAACTTACATGTAGGGACACCTTCAGCTACACTAGTCGTACACTTGTCCAGTTTCCACACAGTGAGTACCTCCCAAACAGATTCAGACTATGTGAATGCCCAAAGGTATATGTCCACATCTTGCGTAACCAGCCCTGAGAGTAGTTCATACAGCATATGTGTGAAACAGCAACACTGTTGGCTCCTACCTAGCTGCTGTACCTGCCACACCTTCTTGCGTAAGTCGAACAGGGCACACATTAACAACACAATGCAAGGTCTGTGCATTAGGATCAAGTATGTACATGGGCAAAGCAAACTACACAGTGAAATATGCACATTGTGTAGTCAGACCTTCATCACTGTGTGTTGCTTAGCCAGATCACACATTGACATGTGTACACATTGGAGAGTCCATCACACCACTGATCTGTGTACATGCACAACAATATCATAAGTGACATGTGAGGGAGTACATGCCAATGTTTGCAATCATGTGCACTGACATGGCATGTGTAGTCAGCAGTGGGCTAAATGTTACACTGGCATTGTGTGCACTATCTTGTGGCATGATTCAGGTGTCTACTGTACACTGTTGAGAACTGGCCATTGCCATTGACACAGCATGATGTGTCCATAGGTGCTGTTAACGTGCTCCGCCACCCAAATCACAGTCATAGGCACCAATGTATAGCAGCCATATCGCGGTAGCGACCGCCTGGCCCCTGCGGTGTGTCACCACCAATGCCCATGCCCTTACAGCCAATGGGACCCGCAATCGCGGTAGTGATATACAGAATGTGAAATGGCGGTTGGCATGCTCCGCCACCCAAATCACGGTCATAGGCACCAATGTATAGCAGCCATATCGCGGTAGCGACCGCCTGGCCCCTGCGGTGTGTCACCGCCAATGCCCATGCCCTTACAGCCAATGGGACCGCAATCGCGGTAGTGATATACAGAATGTGAAATGGCGGTTGCCATGCTCCACCACCCAAATCACGGTCATAGGCACCAATGTATAGCAGCCATATCGCGGTAGCGACCGCCTGGCCCCTGCGGTGTGTTACCGCCAATGCCCATGCCCTTACAGCCAATGGGACCCAAAATCACGGTAGTGATATACAGATTGTGAATTGGCGGTTGGCATGCTCCGCCACCCAAATCACGGTCATAGGCACCAATGTATAGCAGCCATATCGATAGCAGCCATATCGCGGTAGCGACCGCCTGGCCCCTGCGGTGTGTCACCGCCAATGCCCATGCCCTTACAGCCAATGGGAACCACAATAGCGGTAGTGATATACAGAATGTCAAATGGCGGTTGGCATTCTCCGCCACCCAAATCACGGTCATAGGCACCAATGTATAGCAGCCATATCGCGGTAGCGACCGCCTGGCCCCTGCGGTGTGTCACCGCCAATGCCCATGCCCTTACAGCCAATGGGACCCGCAATCGCGGTAGTGATATACAGAATGTGAAATGGCGGTTGGCATGCTCCGCCACCCAAATCACGGTCATAGGCACCAATGTATAGCAGCCATATCGCGGTAGCGACCGCCTGGCCCCTGCGGTGTGTCACCGCCAATGCCCATGCCCTTACAGCCAATGGGACCGCAATCGCGGTAGTGATATACAGAATGTGAAATGGCGGTTGCCATGCTCCACCACCCAAATCACGGTCATAGGCACCAATGTATAGCAGCCATATCGCGGTAGCGACCGCCTGGCCCCTGCGGTGTGTTACCGCCAATGCCCATGCCCTTACAGCCAATGGGACCCACAATCACGGTAGTGATATACAGAATGTGAATTGGCGGTTGGCATGCTCCGCCACCCAAATCACGGTCATAGGCACCAATGTATAGCAGCCATATCGCGGTAGCGACCGCCTGGCCCCTGCGGTGTGTCACCGCCAATGCCCATGCCCTTACAGCCAATGGGAACCACAATAGCGGTAGTGATATACAGAATGTCAAATGGCGGTTGGCATTCTCCGCCACCCAAATCACGGTCATAGGCACCAATGTATAGCAGCCATATCGCGGTAGCGACCGCCTGGCCCCTGCGGTGTGTCACCGCCAATGCCCATGCCCTTAGAGCCAATGGGAACCGCAATCGCGGTAGCCAAATGCAATTTTGAAAATCGCGGAAGGCGTGCTCCGCTACCACGGGGCCGGTCATTGGATACAATTGAAAGATGCACGATCGCGGTAGCGACCGCCTGGCCCCTGCGGTGGGTCACCGCCAATGCCCATGCCCTTACAGCCAATGGGAAACGCAATCGCAGTAGCCAAATGCAATTTTGAAAATCGCGCTAGGCGTGCTCCGACACCGCAGGGCCGGTCATTGGATGCATTTGAAAAAAGCTGACCTGGAACACCAATTGCAGCAGCTTAGAACCACAGAAACTACCCCAGGGGGCTATATATGTGTGGGAGAGAGCCTCACATTTCCACTGCTTCCAGACACTGCTGCCTGACACTCTTCACCACCAACTGCTGCTGCTCCTATCTCCTGGACCCAGACACTGCTGCCTGACACTCTTCACCACCAACTGCTGCTGCTCCTGTCTCCTGGACCCAGACACTGCTGCCTGACACTCTTCACCACCAACTGCTGCTGCTCCTGTCTCCTGGACCCAGTGATCGCGAGGACTGAGAACATCAGGGCCCGTCCCTTCACCACAGAGGAGCTGGAGGTCCTGGTGGACGAGGTGCTCACACAGTATGGGAAGCTATTTGGTGCTCCAGATGTCATGGTAAGTGTTTCAGAGTGAGAGTGCAGGGAGTGCACACATGAAGTTGTTCTGCTGCAGTATGTGCCTGAGAGTGTGGGTTTGTGTAATACACTGCCTAGCATGATGACTTCAGGGAAATGTTTTTTTTAGCCTATTTCACACATTCCGCGGGCTGCATTTCAGGATGGGAGGGACATGCAGTCTTTTTGCAGCCATACAGTGACACTGCAAGTATAGAAAGTGGGAGTCAGGACAGACTTTGCCTGTGCTAATGGATCTTTGAGTCCATGAGGTTTTTCACAGGCTCATTTGTGAAATGAGACAGACTTTACGTCCAGAGGGTACTGATGGAAGTGTGTTTGACTCTACATTGCCACCATGGATATGTAAGCATTATGCACAAGAGTGAAATGCCTGAGGGTGACACTCTTGCCGAATAATTCACATATGACACATCAGATTGCTGTACATTGGAAATATCATCCTTTCATTGTTTTCATCATGTGTTCAGACTCGCATGTGTAGGCACTGTTTGCCCTCTCATATTGTACCTGCATGTGGAAGTTCTGATGGCCCACGTTAAACCTCAGTGTGAGCCCCCCTGGCCTGCACAGTCACTGCCCAATTTGACAAGGACCCATCACTGAATGGACAGAGTGAGACATGTGGGTTGTCTGCTACCCTAACCATCAAAGAGCTATCTCAGGCCTGTGGATTGCACAAGACAGACCTTGTGAGAAGGGTGTGAGATTGTAAGATCATGTCCCTAAATGTGACCTCCATGACACAGTGAGCCATTCACAGGGCAAGGACATTGAGGGTGTGCAGTGTTGGACAGTGAGTCTGCCCCGACACATCATTTCGAATGTAATGTATGTCTTGCTCACTCACAAACTGAATCGCAGATGTGGGCCTCCTTCACATTGCTTTCTGTGCTGCCATTCAGCATGTGTATGAGATGGGCAGGTACTGTGTCCATCCTCATACCTGCATGCATTTTGGTATGACCATCCCATGCTCATGTACTACGTGTCATGCTGTATTGTTTCTGCTAAACATATCTGTGAAGCTGTGCTGAGTTTGTGCATGCTCCTGTACTGAGAGATAGTGGTACATAACCCAGTGTCACTGAAATTTCCTCCTCTTGTCTCCCATGCCTGCAGCTCAAAGTCCACCAGCGTAAGGCTGTATGGAGGGCCATTGCATGCAAGGTGCGGGCTCTGGGTGTCTCCAACCAACGACACACACACTGTCACAAGCGGTGGGATGACATCTGCCGGCTGAGCAAAAACGTGGCAGAGATGACGCTGGGGCTGCTCCCTCGGACTGGCAGGTTGGCGCACAGGAGCATGACACCACTAATGGCCCGCATCTTGGCAGTGACACAGCCAGAGCTGGATGCACTATTGAAGGACCATCAGCCACAAGCTGGGGGTGAGTATTCTGGGAAGGGTGACTTAGGTTGTGAGTGACTGCATGTATTCCAAGCCTGAGCCAGTGCTGAGCTCTCTGATGTTGCTATTGTGATGCAATGGCTTGTAAGTGGCCTCTCTGTTGGGTGCAGCTGTCATGCATTTTCGCTACATGTACTTTCTCATGTCATTGATGTAATGGCCCTTGACCTTGCATTCTGAGTTGTGGCCTTATGGCATTGCCTGCATTGGGGGAGTCAGGGACATCCCATGGCAGTGAACAGCAGTGTGCCTCATCTGAGTGTGCTTTCATCAATGTGTGCAGTGCCTGACCTCAAAATTGTGAGAACTACACATCTGACACCAATGTGCCACTGTAGTTGTGCCCCAAAGCACGACATGGTGGATGGCATGAGCTCATGGCCATTGCAAAATGATATTTTGGAGTCTGTATCTGTGTTGTCCCCTTATGGTGACTCCATATGTGACTGTGGCAACATGTTGGGATGTACATCTTTTTCACCCACAGGGACCTAGGTATGCTCAGAGGGATCTGTATGTCTGGGTACACAGAGGCACGGGCAAGCTATTTGGCTGTGTGGATATCATATTGGTCAATTATGCCAGGTTTGCATGTTACCATGCAATGTTTGAGTTTTGAATGCAGGTTGCACAATGTGACTGCACAGGGTGGTGTGCAACATGGGGGTGTCACCATCTTGTTTTGTGCATTGCTTGCATATGATGTTTGTGTGTATGGCACTAAACTGAACCTACGTCTCTGTCTCTTGCAGCATCTACCGAGGGCACAGAAGGACAGGGGACGGACACCAGTGGTGAGGCATCAGGCACGACTGCTTCACATGAGCACACTGACACTGATGTGACCAGCGCCTCGGAGGGGGACAGGAGTGTGCTTGAGGAATCACAGCCAGAGACACCAACCTCAACGTCATCTGACGCCAGCGGTGACTCCTCAATGTTGGCGGGCACAGGGAGTGGTGAAATCTTCCTCCTCATCCACCACACATCGTCCAGTGCCCACCCTCCCAGGTACTTCCACTAGTGCTGCCCGTGTTTGTGTTCGCACCAGAAAGAAGGGAAGAGTGTCCTTCCCCCCAGGCACCACTGCCCCTGCCCCTGTCTCCCCTGCTGCCCTCAGTGTTGAGGCTGTGGACCTTTTGCGCCAGCTGTGTGTGGGTCAGACAACTCTCCTGAATGCCTTCCTAGACCATGACAATAAGTTGGCACAGGTAGTTGCCTTCATGGAGGGCATTCATTCAGACGTGGGTGGGCTACACAGGACTGTCCAGTCTTTGTCCTCCACAGTGACGACAGCCATTCGGCTGTCACAGGCTCAGAGTCCAGCTCCAGTCCCTTCGGCCGCCCCCTGCCAGTGGCTACATCTGACGAGATTGACCACACACCACGGCCCTCAGGCTCAAGGTACACCACACGCAGCACACAACAGCAGCACACCAAGCGGGCCAGAGCGCTAACACCATCCCCCAAACAAACCAAAGTCACAATGGAGCGCAAAGGCAAAAGCCCTTCAGGTGACACTCAAGGGCATCAAGCCAAGAAGCAGGCCTCAGGCTCACATGCCTCAAAATCATCACCATCCAAGGACACTCCCGTCCCAAAAGCATCTCCCAAAGACAAGCAGACAGTTGCTGTGCCTGCTGTGAAGCTGGTGCCTGCCAAGAGTCCGCAGAAAAAGCCCTCTAAGGCAGATTCACCCGCAACCTCAACTCCCACCCACACCCCTGTGAAGCTGGGGAAGGAGGGCACTGTAGGGGATTCACCTGGTCAACAGGGGATGGAGGGGAAAAGGCAAGGCCAGGCCAAGTGTAACGCCGGATCCAGCAGATCCCCAGAGGGGGTGCCACCGCATGCACTTGATGCACCTTTGGTGGAGAGTGTGCCTGTTGTGCCCGCCCCACCTCCCACTCCTACCAAGACCAAAATCCCCAAGAAGTGGAAAGGCACCCCTCCACAATCTCCCTCACACACTGTGTCTCACGGCAGCATGTCTCCGCCTCCATGTGCCACCACACCACCCGGTCCAAGCAGCCCTCCGGCTCCCAAAGCCACTGATGCCTCTACCTCAGCTGGTCCTCTCTCTCCCAGGTCCAGTCCTCCAACTGTGCCTGACAATCAGCCACCTCCCAGTTCGACTGACAGCCAAGTCTGAGGCTAAGTCCCCCTCCCACACCTGTCTCTCACACAGCGGTGCCTGGACTGCCCATTGTTAGCCCCCTAGCTGTGTTGCTGACCATGGCAGTGTACGGTCTCACCCATTCCCTGTGCAGGTTCTCATGCACACATGTGCCTACTTGGAACTATGGACTGGCCTTGCTGTTTTTCACTTTGTTTGCCCATTCCCTGTGCAGGTTCTCATGCACACATGTGCCTACTTGGAACTATGGACTGGCCACTGGCCTTGCTGTTTTTCACTTTGTTTGCCCATTCCCTGTGCAGGTTCTCATGCACACATGTGCCTACCTGGAACTATGGACTGGCCACTGGCCTTGCTGTTTTTCACTTTGTTTGCCCATTCCCTGTGCAGGTTCTCATGCACACATGTGCCTACTTGGAACTATGGACTGGCCACTGGCCTTGCTCTTGTCTACTTTTGATGCCTATCTGGGTAATATGTAATAAAGACAGTTACTCCTGTTGTCTGCTTTGTCAGTGTCCTTGATAAATAAAAAATGTTTTATGTATGTGTATGGTTTGATGTGACACATGCTCTGTATGCTACTTTAACATTGCCAATGGCTTGTTTCACTTTTTCATAGTTTGCCAGAGGTGACAGGCACTTCAGTTCTTCTTGCCTCTGAGGCTTGGGGGTGCAATGATGGTTGTTTGTGATGACCTACTGTTATCCTAATCATTCTATGGTCAGGTTTGCTAAATTGTACACATGTCATGTTAGGATGCACTACCAGCAAAGAGGGGAATTCTATCCACAGGATTGCAGGCAGGCTGGCCAGTGTCCATCATATCTGTGTGATCTTTCTTGATATGTGAACAGCAGTGTTGGTGTATGGTAATCTTGTGATGGCCTGTCTTCCTAGTCACATGGGTACATTTGAATGTGTGCACTTGAGTGGTCATGAAGTGTGAAGGGGGTGACTTGGTCAGTAGTGTTGATGTGTGTGTGCCCCTGCAATGCCAACTGCACACATGTATGACCCAGGAGCTGAGTGCCTGTTTGTTTGATTTGTCAGCCCTGTGCTTGTGATTGTGTGCACTTGTGGGAGTTGTAGGGTTGTGCACTGTGCAGTGTGTTGGTGTGTCCTTGCACTCCTGGGGGACACCTACTTGTTGTTGCTGCCAGTTGTGAGTATGCAGAGTGTGTGCCTGCCAAGTCTGTGTTGTGTTTTGTTGATCAGCCATGTGTCTTGTTACTGTTTGTGCTCACTGTGCAGACCTGCTCAGCCACACTGACATTGTTGGTGAGTTTTCTCATGCATTGCTGTCACTTGAGCCATTTTTGGCTTCAGTATGGTATGTGGGATGTGGAGTCATACCATCCCCTAGCTTTGCTTCTGATGCCTACCCATTGTGAGTGACTCCTCCATGTCTTTGGGTATAGTACACTCCTGACCTGTCCACTACTGACGTACACACCACTTCACTCTCATGTCACCTATCCCCTTGGGTTGCCAGTGTGTGAGTCTCCCCACCATTTCATTTGTTACACTATGCTTTGTGGTGCTGATCTGTGCACAGGACCAATGTGCCACTCAGGACAGTTTCACATATGGGTATGTATGATTTTCTTGTACTGGTTTGCAGTCATGGTTGCTCATGTGCAGTGCAACTGTTAGTGCTGCACAGTCCTCTGTTCATGTTGTTTGCACCTGGGTGTCCTTGAGTTGTGCATCTGTGAGTGTTGGGTTAGCTGTATGTGTGTTTGGTGAGGTACTGGTACCCTTCCAGAGTGTGATGTTGTCTGTGTGCTGTGCTGATTTGTGTTGTGGGAGTACATGGTGTGACACTGAGATGTGTGTGCTACTGATTTGGTTGGTGTGCACACACTGCTTGGCCTGCATGCAGTGCTGTCAGTGTATGTTGCCTTGTACTTGCCTGGTGTGCATCCCCTGATGTCCAGCTGAGTTTGCAATGTGATGGATTGGCATGTGCATCTGTTGTGTTTTTGTTGTGGATATATGCAGTGTTTGGGCTGTGTTGGCTCTTTCTGCTGACAGATGCTCTGTGTGTGATGTTCTATTTGCATTACATTGTGTGTGAGTTGTTTGTGCATTGTGATACATTCAGATGTGTGTTGCAAGTGTAGTGTACATTACTTGTGTGTGTGTCACATGCAGCAAGTTATATTCTGGTTGCTGGCCTTGTTTTGAGTGCACACTAGTGCTATGTCCTCCTATCTTTGACCTGTCACTTGTCAGGATTGTGCATGTGCATGCATGTGGTACACTATGACACCATGTTGACTTGATGGGTGGTGTGGTGTGTCTGTCTGTGTTAGCTTATTGCCCCATTGATCCCAGTTTGTGTTCATGATTGTTTTGAGATGATGCACTTCTTGTTTGTGTTGGGGTATGGTGTCTGTGCATTGGTCCTGAGTGACAATGTTGTGTACTCCTGTTCTGTCTGGGGTCCCATTGCCTTTCCACTGTTTGGCTGGCCATAAGTGTGCTTGTTGGACTTCTGTGTATGTTGTTTGAGAGGTTTGTGTTTGGCTATTGTTTTTGTGCCAGCATTGGTTCAGGCATCCCTGAGTGTGTGTGTGATGTTTGTGGATGCACCCCAGGGAGTGTGATTGGTTGTCAGTGTACTCACAGGACCTCATTTGCACCATTCTGTGTGTATGACACTGGTGTTGAGTGCTGCAGGTGTGAGGTGGGTATAGGAGGGGAATGTGTGTAAGATCAAACTTGTGTTTGACAGTCATGGAGTGTGACAATGAGCCATGTGTATTGTGCTGATGACATACACATGTCAAGTAAGTTGAGACAGATGTGTGGCTGATCACTGTTTGACTTCAGACACTTCCTATCATTCCTGTGCCTATGCATGGCTTGCCTTGCTGTCTCCCTGAGTTGTTGCACAGAGGTCGCTGTGGTTTAATTCCACTCACTGTGCCACCCATGTCTGATTTGATGGCCTAAGGGTGGTGTAATATGTTCCTTCTCTTGCATGTGATGTACACATGCTTTGTGGCTTGCTCCATGGCTTTCCAGCACTGTCCACCTCACTTTTGGCTAGCCCATTTATTGTCCTCCATTGCAGCTGACATCTGGTGTATATGGCTGTGTGTCAGTGTGTGGTGTGTCTAGGTGACTTGACAGGCAGTGTGTACAGTTAAGTGGTTGTTCATATGCAGTGTGAGTGTTCATTTTGTGATTGGACTCAGTTTGCTTGACATGAGTGGGGGTAGGTGTGAGGAGGAGGAATGCCCTGCCCCTGAGCTTCTGTGCAGGGTGTTCCTCTTCACCCCCACCTTCTGAGACAGGCTCCCTGGCTGTTTGGTGTGTGTGGTGCAGGGTCTGGTACACCTGGCTGGTTAATTGTGCAGGAGAGGCACAGGAGGAGCACACAGCATGTCCCCAAATGGTTGTGGGGGCGTAGTGTGTGTAGGGTGAAGGTGGGGCCCTATGATCTTTGTGGACTGCCCATGCCTGGTGCTGACCCTGCCTACTACATTGTGCGCATGTTTTCCCGCGTCTGCACCGCTGCGGTGACGTGACCGGGACATTGCTGTGATTTCGCGGTTGATGGGTGGCCCGGATACGGAGTAGTGATTTAGTGACAGGTAGGACATGTGTGGGTACACTTGGGGATGTGTTCCTGTCCCCACCAGAGTGTCTGATGTGGACAGGAACCGTATGTCAGCCCAGGAGTTGTGTGATGTGGTTGTGTGTGGAGTTGTGTGATTACGTACCTGCGGCGTTGTCCGCGACGGGCCATTATTTGCTGGTAGTGGAGCAGGTACAGCACCGGAAAGGCGTGTAGAGCTGGATCCATTGCGGTCCGGAACGGGTGGAGGGGCCCGGGAGTCTGGTTTCGCGCTCCGCTGTCGTGCTTCCGCCGTCTCTGGTTGGGTGATTTTTCCGCTGCGGTGTGACGGGCTGTTTGGGGCATCCTGATTTGTACGGCGGATGGGACGTCATTCCGCACGGCGGTGGGTCTCTATTGGCTCCCACCGCCGCGGTGGCTGGTGCATTTTTATGGCGGGTCACGTCGCACTGCGGCGGACGGGAAATGGGCTATGTTTGACCATTGTAATATGGCGGGCGTGAGGACCGCTGCTGGCGTGCAGTAAATGACATTTTCCGCCAGCACCGCGGAGGTGCCTCCCCCGCCATCCTAATGAGCCCCTAGGTGTCATCACGCTGCACAAAGGTCTATAGAAATGCCCCAGGGGGAGGGCCACAATGGACAAGACGACACCACGTAATTTACACTGTGTAGTTGCAAGCAAAATTCTCTCTACCAGGTGATGTCTGTTGAAATTGACAATTATACAGTATCCTTTCATATATTCTGTGGACCTTCCAACCCAGGAAATTCTACGCATCATGTTAATAAATCTCTCCATCCTTAAACCCAGGAAGGTGTTACGGTTCAGCCAGTGCAGTACTTTATTCTTTAGTTGGTCATAGTCTTCAACGGCGCCCAAGGGAAGCACCGGAACATTCCCAAGTACCACTACATAAGGTGATGATTCAGGGGGAAGTTGTAAAATTGGTAACCTCTGCCTCTGTTTCTGGCCCATGGGGTCTGCTACCCGGGCCTCTGGGCCCAATGGGTATTTGGCTGGCCCAGGGCAGATTATAGGGCACAGGGTGTTCGGAACTGCCACACCACCCAGAGGGTCTACCCCCACAGGGTTTAGATCCACCTGGGACTGGGGGGAAGAGTGTCACTACCTTGCACAGGATTTACCAAAGCTGACTGCAACTGCCCATTTTGTCCCTGCTCACCCGCTCTGGCACTCTCTGACCGAAAGCCTGCTGATGCCCCCCCGAGTTATTTTCCAAGTCGCTGGTCCCCACTAGGCTATGCTGGCTGTTCCTCGCTAGCTCCAACTCTATTGTAGCTAAGCGTTGTTTGATAGGATCTAGTTTAAGGTCCATATTTGCCAGCAAAGAACCCAGCCAGCCTTCCATCATGCCCGCCATATCATCCTTGGTCAGGGTTTGTGGTTTGCTAGCACGTTGCGTTACCCTCTCTGCCCTTGGACGTTTTGCTTTATTCCCGGTCAAGGAGCCTTTCCTTTTAACTCCCGATCCGGACCCTGCACTAATGCTCCCTGTCTGGATGGGACGCTCTGATTCCTTACTTCGAACCATCAAGCATGGTGACTCAGCCTGATGTTGATGGCCGACACTTCGTTGGAGCCAGGTCCTCCCTCAACCCCCAAACTGCTTACTGATAAGGTAAAGGGTCCTGGGCTTGGCTGGATGGTCTGGAATGTGCTGGCCCTTAATGTGCTTGGTGGGCTAGAGAGGGGTGGGTTACAGGGGAACGGGAGAGTCGACGGGCCACCAACTCAATCTGTTTATCAATGATCTCTGCAGCTCTTAATAGAAAGGAGTCCCTCGTTGATGCTGAAGGCCCTGGGGCTACTGCTATCTGGCCTTTACGTTTCCCCATAGCACTCAGGTACTCAGGCAGGCAGGGGCTCACAGCAAGTACTGAGCTAAACAAGCTAGGCTCAGAGAGTGCCAGTATCCCCCTAACCAAAAACCGAGAGGGCAGTAGGACTTCCTCTTACCTGCTCGTGTTGGAAGGCGGTGATGATGCCCTACAGGGCTTCTTTGCTAGTGGCTCCCTTGTGGCTTCAGCCGAGGTATTCCACACAGCTGCACTCCAGGCTCCTTCTGCGGGATCCAAGGTCGAGGACCAAGAGGGGAGGCCCAGCCCAGCTCCTCCTGCTCCTTACTTCAAGTGCTTCTGGAACACCAAGTTCCTTGGTGGTAATGTGTTTCAAAAAGAGCTTCCCGCGCCGCGGGAGGCAAACAGCGCTTTTCAGTGTGCGCGGGCGTGCTGCCCAGCTCCTCCTCCTTACTTCAAGTGCTTCTGGGACACCGAGTCCCTTGGCAGCAATGTCTTTCCGAAAGATGAGCTAGTATAAATTAAGCTAATTTGTTGAAAAAGAAAACCAAAGAAAATATGGAAGAAGTTATTGAATGCACAGAATGGAATAACTGTCCATGTAAAATATTTATAGTCTTCCTTAAATTGAATAACGCTATTGCAAATAGCCTAAAACTCAGGGCCAAAACTAATAAAGCTTATATATCTGGATGGTCAATGTACACAGGTGAGTCATAAACTTAAGTTAGCCTTACAAGCATGACCCAGAAATAGAGAAGAACTGAAAGTTCTACGGCTATCTTACAAACACACACTAGTTAAACGAAAAACCTATCTACGAGAGAAGACTTGGGGAGATTTAAAGCAGGCAGCCACATTGAGGGACAGTTCTTTATTTTGGAAAACAATTATCAACTGTTTCTCAGGGACTCTTCTGCTCCTGTAATAGTGACCGGGGTACATTCAGATGATTGACTAGTCCATTACAGTGAGATTTTTAATTCAGAATAAATATTTGCGGGACCTACTAATGACAAGATTGTGTTGCCTAAATTTCCCTTCTTAACTTTGATTTCTGTGGATGAAGTCAGCATGGTCTTAGGGAAATGTGCAAATAAGAAGGCCCCAGGACCTGATGGGGTCCCTGTAGATGCTTATAAGTGATACCAAGTGATCTGGGACCCTATTTTAACCCAAGTATATATAGCTGCTACAAAGGGATATATCCCGGCTACTTATGCGGAAAGCATAATTGTTCCCATTTTTCAAAAGGGAGACAGAGGGGATGTGAAATGTTATTGACTGATCTCCCTTCTTGACATCTCAGTCAGGTTGCTTGGAAGGATACTGCTACAGAGACTTGAGGCATGGGCTGAGGATAATAACATGCTTACAGATTCACAATGCGGTTTTAGGCATGAGGTTGGTACATTAGAACAATGTATTAACTCAAACCTGATCATGAATAAATTCAAAATAGTAAAATAGGGCAGTTAACATTTGTTTTGCCGATCTAAGCAGTGCCTTTGATCTTGTTATCCATCCCAAGTTGTGGAAAATACTGGCAGATCTGGGTGCCCCACTAGATATAATATCTTTCCTTTCACAAGTATATAGTTACCTGACTACCCATGTACATTATGGTGTTAATGGAGAATGCACCCCTGGTTTTAAGATCACGAGAGTTATTCGGCAAGAGTGCATTCTCTCGCAACTCTTTTTTTCTCTATATGACAATGAGGTGGATGCTTTTCTACAACAAATAGCTGCCTGCTGACCCCCCATAAAATAGGAAAACGTCTAGTTCCAACCCTACTGTATGCCGATGATGCAGTATTGATATCGAAGACTACTAACGGCCTACAATCCTTGATCGAAGGCATTAATACATTCATGGAAGAAAGAGATATGAGACTTAATCTATCAAAAACCTTCGTGATGGTGTGTGGTACAGGCAATGTAAAGAAGAGGATCCATTGATTAAAAAGGACAGAAAATAGCAGAAGTTGCTAATTTTACATATTTGGACCTTTAGATTTGTGGCACAAATTGGGAATAAACCGATACCTAAAATATTACAATTATATAAAAGTAAGTGGGGCATATTCTCAAGGAGCTATCGCTGAGTTATCGGCACTTTATCGCAGCCAAAGTCGCTATAATTTCATCGCCCCATTCACAAGCTGGTGCTAACAGCCGATACCACCAGTTTACTTGCGAAAGCATCCGCCAAAAACATCGCCACAGATGACCCTG
Source organism: Calotriton arnoldi (assembly GCA_963921515.1). NCBI lineage: Eukaryota > Metazoa > Chordata > Amphibia > Caudata > Salamandridae > Calotriton > Calotriton arnoldi. The sequence continues at coordinate 465,196 of CAWUFW010007532.1, forward strand.
GCAACTATCGCTAATGAGATGCAGAGTAGGCGTTCCCGAGCAAAAAGCCGCGACAACACCACACCTCAACATTCTCAACGACCAGCCACATCGGCGATAAGACCACAAAACAGGCGATAAGGCGCGTTAGCAGCAGGAAATTAACACCTGCTCTGACCTGGTGTAAAGTCGGACGACAACCTGCACCATCAAGGGAGCCCAGCCCAGAGCCACACATGAAGAACAACAGATGCCATGGAGCCACTAACCATGCATCCCGGAGCCCGAGAGGGCAACAACACCCACCGCCACCCCCAGGATCGCCACCCCCCGCCCGGACCCCCGGACCACCACAGAGGCAGCGCAGACAAAGACAGCGGACCTTCAGGAAATGCACCAGCCTCACAGACCTAACACCAGACAATGTCAATGCCCACTACAGGCTCAAAAGGACAACCATCCTCCGCATCCTGAACATCATTGCCCACAGGCTGACGGTACCAACACAGCGGACAACCAACATCCCTCCGCAGACTAAGCTGCTGGCTGTGCTGCACCTGTTGGCCTCTGGTACCTCCCAACCAACAACCACCAGAGTCGGAGGAGTCTCACAGCCAGCCCCATCCAGGTTCCTCACACTTGTCCTGGATGCCATCATCAGCCAGGTACCCCAGTACCTATACGTCCCCCACAATGCACAGGAACAGCTGGAGACCAAGCAAGGACTATACGCCATTGCCGGATTCCCGCACGTGTTGGGGGCAATCGACTGCACACATGTCCTACTTGTGCCCCATGCCGACACTGCACACAATTACCGCAACAGGAAGCACACACATTCCATCAATGTGCAGGCAATAGTGGACCACAGAGGACTCTTCACCAATGTCGTAGCCAACTACCCAGGCAGTGTGCATGATCCCCTCATCTTCCGACAGTCCAACATCAACCAGCGCTTCCAGGAATGCACCTATGGGAATGCAATGCTCGTTGGCAAGTACCAAATGAACACACCACACACCTCAACTCCACAATCATGCAACTCACAACTCTGGGAATGCACACGTCACAAAATCACATCCAACATGCCAAACAACATGCCCACCCACCAGACACGACAGCACAACTTACTGTGGCAACCTTGGTTAGCCATGTACATGAGCCATCAACGGCATGGCACCTCAGCCACACAGTAGCAGAATGTGGGGAGAGGTGGGAACCAGGCATGTGCGAAGGAGGCAAGTGACCCATGAATGAGAATGTACACAATGCCAAGTGTGGCCAGGAAGTGCTGGACAGACTGCAGTATGCAGACCACAGACATATCCATGTCTACATGCACTGCTGGTGTTTGGAGTGTAGTGGACAGTGGACGCAACCATGTCACCCCAGCCAGTAGGGAAGATCGCGGAAATGTAGCCTGTGACGTCCCCCCCTGTAAGCGTGTGCGGAGTGGGCTGGGCCGGAGGACGCCAGGCCAGCGTAGGGGTGTGAATAAAAAGCACGCAGCTCTGGGTGTGGTTCTCTTCCGGAATGCCCAACGTGTCTGCCAGGGCGGCGCCTCCCACGCCGCCACGAGGCCGGCTGCACCCCGGGCCGCTGGTCCCCGAACCCGTCATGCCCGGCCCTGCGCAGCCAGGCCTCACTGCTCATCTGCCGACACCAGCGTGTGTCGAAGAGGGCCCACCACGTGCCGGCGCAAGCTCCAAGCCCGAAGCCCGCGACCTTGGCAGCCTCCCCAGACCATCACGGCCTCCGCGACACAGGCCCGCTTTACTCCTTTTTCGTTTACGTACTCCACCGCTGCCTCCGGCCTACACTATGGTCAAGTGGGGGACACATTTGGAAATGAGTCTTGATTATGCAATGGCAGAGTACACACTTTATGGCTGAGTTTATATCACTGTACTCCCTTCTATGTGGTGCCACCAACTCTGTGCATAGCATTCGAACTACACCTGTCTGTGGTCCCTTGCTGACTACTGCCTTCGGCCTACACTGCGGTCGAGTAGGTCACACATGTGGAACTGAGTCTTGACTTCTGCATGGCGAAGTTCATATCAATGTACGCAAGGAGACGGGTAAGAGGAAGATGCGCTTCAGTCCGGAGGAGAAATGGATCATCCTTACGGAGGTGATCGAACACTGCTGACAACTGCTCTGGTGTCACTAACTCTGTGCATCGCGGGCCAACGACACGTGGCTGTGGGCCACTGCTGACCGCTGCCTCGGGCCTACACTGCGGTCAAGTAGGTCATACATCTGGAACTGAGTCTTGATTACACAATGGCCGAGTACACATATCAATGCTGAGTTTAACTCACTATACTCCCTTCGATGTGGTGACACAAAGTATGTGCATGGCATCCCAACCACACGTGTCTCTGGTCCCTTGATGACTACGCCTTCGGCCTACACTGCGGTCGAGTAGGTCACACATTGGGAATTCAGTCATGATTCATTTGTTAGACTTGATATCATTGTACTGGCCTCATCGCAGACTGCATCCCCTTTCAGCTCCGGTGCCACTGAGTCTGTTCCCCGACATCCATGGACACTTTCTGGTTGAACTTTGGTGGCGACTGAGTCTATGGACTGGGGGTTGTCTTCATCATCATGTCGGTGATACTGACTTTGTGGCAAAAACTAGGCTGTAGCATTCCACTCCTCCATTTGCCGCTTCCGGCCGGCTTCTGCCCTCTGCATCACGCCCTGGAGGACACCTTCCACTGTCCCCCGCAAACCTCCACTACATTCACCTTCGACATCGACGAGGACCCGCTCACCTCGCGTGGCCCTATCTCACTGCACCGCAAGTCACCGTCCCGTGGCGGTGTGCCTGTGCCGGCCGCAGTGCATCTGGGGCCACTAACTCTGTGCAGCTCAAGTCATGGCCCCTGTCTGATAGCATATTGGATGGCCTCTGGGTCGATGGACTGGGGGTCATCAACGCCATGTGTCTGTGGCCCTGCGCTGTCCGCTGCCTCCGGCCTCAACTGCGGTCCACCTGGGCTCACACATCAAACGAATCCTGACCTGCCCAGACGTCGCATCACCGCAGGATGCACACGCCACCACCGCCAGGACCAACTCCAAACAACAGTTGCCAGAGTCGGAAGTGTCTTACTGCCGGACTATCAGAGTTGCTCACACCTGTCGTGGGTGCCATCATCAGCTTGATACCCTGCTCAGCTCTTCAGGTGCCACTGACTCAATACACCACAAATCATGGACCATTATGCTTGCATGTTGGGTGCACACTGTACTTTCTCCGGCTACCACCATGATGCTTCACAGTTGTTTCTGTTATGCTGGTGTTTTCTGTTTCCGCTTTAATTGTGATCACTGTTCAAGTTGTTGCCAGCATCAACGACTCCATGAGGGCTGGCTTACACTCACCCCACACACATCCAGCGCATGCGTCACTGTACATGTGACCATGCCAATAAAGGTGTCGAGCGCACGTGCCCGTAGCCATTTCAACGAACTATCTGAAAATGTCTGTGTGCTCATGATGTATGTATTAGGGCCCAGGGACCTACAACATTACATTGTGCCGTGTACAGAGGACGCAGCCATGTCACCGCAGGCAGCGGGTGAGACATTGCACATGTAGCTTTGTCGTCCCCCACTCAATACGTAAGAGGAGTGACCTGGGCCGGCGTACGCCAGTCCAGCGTGGGGGTGTGGATGATCATCCCGTGGCTCTGGGTGTGGTTCAGTACTGGAAATGTGCGAAGGCATGTGTCTCTGTCACAGTGTGGGTCTCCGTTGGGGAGTGTAGGTGGTCCCTGATGGGACTTGGACACCCACGTATGTTATATAGTTCGGCTTCCATGAGGTAGTACCCCACCTGCACATGTTCGGCCACCCCCTTCTGGCAGTCTGACACCTGGCCTTGGAATGCGATGTGTGCTTCAGTGAGCTGCTGGGAGCCAGCCGGGGTGGTGGGTGCGTCCAGCTGTGTTGTCTGTGCAGGGGGTGGGGTATCCTCGATGCAGCAGTGCTGCCCTGCTCCTGGTGGTCGATTGCCTAAGATGTCCATGGACTGTTGTAGGGCATCGGTGTCGGAAGTGTGGAGGTCCTCTTCAGCATCACTGTAGAGTTGTCTGGTCTGCCCTGCTGGAGGTGTTGTGTGTCCCTCTGCAATGTGAAGGGGAGTTGCTTGTTGACATTGTGTTGGCATGTATGTTGCCGCATTGTTCAAGTTTACATGCACACTGCATGCCGATGTACATTGTGACTGTTTGGGAGGGGCGGACTATTTGATGCGGGACAGTGGACATTTGGACTACATGAGGTAGGTGAGGTTGTACACGTACATTTGCATCTCACAGTTTCCTTCTATGTCTGATGTGATTGGCCATTTTCTACGCACAGGCGGACCCAGTTGTGTCCTCTGTTCTGCAGTGTAAGTGTTGCACTGTGTACCACATTGTCGTCCATGTGGATGTGCTGTCATTGCTATGTGTGTGTGCTGCATTGTGTGAGAGTCGCACATGCAGCTGTGATTTTGCTGCTCCTTATCCCTTGGAGGCAGTGTGCCTTTGGCTTTTGTGCTTTTCAGGTGCTGTGATGTTGGCGACTTGGGTCATTTGTGCTCTTGGACGGTTTTTGTACTCTTGTGCATTGTTTGTCTGCAGATGTATTGTTGACGTCAGTGGTTGTTTGTGCAGGTGGATGTGTCAGAGTGGGACCTGCTCCTTTCCGGATGTGGTCCACACTCAGCCACCTCAGTCTCGTGGTGTGCACAATGTCATGGTGATTGTACTCCAGCCATGCTGCTCGTCATGTGGTGTCACTTGCATTGTCAGTGTTGCTCTCACATACGAATCTTTGTTGTGTTTCGCACGGGTGCATGTGTGTGTTGTGGAATTGGTGATGTGTGGGGTGGGAGCCCTTTGGGCACATGGTGGACGGGGGCCTACTTGATGTTTGCATGTGTGCTGCAGTGTGCCACGGGGATCAAGGACATGACCCAGGGTCATTGTGGGTGTGCGGTGTGCTACACGTCGTTGTGCATGTGTGCCATTGTGCCCATCCCCACAGTCCCTTTTCGTTACTCACCCTGTTGATGTTGTGTCAGGTCATGTCGGTCAGTGTCCGGACTCCCGACTCCTTGCACCGTCTCCACACTGATGACTGTGGCCAGCATTTGCTACAGCTCCTCCTGTGGCGCAGGACTCCCACCTCCATTCGCCGTTGCTGCCTTCCTGTTGGCAGCGGGTTTCTGCTTGGTTTGGCTTTTCACATCGTGCCAGCGCATCTTGGCCTCCTCGACACTCCTGCTGCATTCACGATGGAATGCCATTTTTCCGTCTGTGTTGCCAATGACACGGTGGAGGTGACGGACAGTTGTTGTTAGTGCTCTGTCACCTCCGTGACGACGATCCGGTTGTCATGCGGACTGTCCCCCGTCTTCCTCTTCCTCTTCTCCTTGGCCTTCCCGGACCCCGAGGTTCCTTGCTGGTGGTCTGTGTGGCTTGTGGGGTTCGCGTTGACCTGGGCACTCGTTCCGGGTGCATCCATGTTGCTACGCAGTTTATTTTGTTTTTGTTGTGTCTTTAGTGTTCGGCTTTTGTGGTGCATTTTCCCGCATGACGCGTGGGAATTGCAGGCTGTCGCTGGTTATCGCTGATTTTTGTATCGCGGTTGGCATCATCGCAACTTTGTTCGCGTTCGTGTTTTGCATTTTTGCGGCGTCGCGTTGATTTTAACGCGGTCATTTGACGCGTTATTGTGGGACTATCGCATGGTGCCGCCAGGTTGGGAATACTACGTTAAAATGGCGTTGTTACCACGCGATAGACTGCAATGTGCAAAGTTGCGTTACGCTACTCTTGCGGTGGTTATCACACGTTCTTGAGAATATGCCCCAATGTGTCAGTAGTGCCAACTATGGGGCAGCATTTTGGGAGTCTCCAACAACAAAAGCACTTCAAACTTTGAAGAATACTTTTTTTATGTAAGGTCCTTGCTGTAGGACTATCCGCCCCCATCAATAGTAAACAGATTTACACTAGTGCACTTTTGACTTGGTATGGAATTTGTTTCAAAACTGGAACAAAGTTTACAAAAGACATTATTAGGGATTGCTTAGCTTTAGAAGGTAGGGATAAAATCCCTTGGTTTTCCCATGTGAAAAATCTTTTAAAAATCCTAGATGTTAATTTTACTCTCGATGACCCACGCAGTATTTTAAATTATAGCAGAAAAGAATAAAAATGATCATTATGGGCCAGAGAGAGGGTTGAGGGAAACCTGTGAAAAGATTGTGGGGCATATTAGCAAGAACTTGCGATAATTATCGCAAACCGCGCTTAGCGCGTTTTTTTTTATTGCCGCCTATCGCTGGATTTTATTGCGGAGATAACTCGCTATTAGCAATGTTTATCTCCAATGCGATAAAACATCCAGCGATAGCAGCGAAATACGTGAATATCGCTGGAAATCCAGCGATATTCACGCATTAATGCCATGGTGGACTTAGCCAGACAATCCACCTCCCATTGAAGAAACAGGTAAGTCATGTTTTTAGCAGGTGTTAAATTCTAGCGATAATCGCGCTTAGCGCGAGTTTTTTTATCGCTTCGCCTGCGTTGCTAATAGGGGGTAGTTGTGTTAGCGACTGTTTCCAGTCGCTTTTAGTTGGGAACGCCTACCTTGCCTGTCATTAGCGATAATTATCGCTGGCATGCAAGGCAATAGGGAAACCGGCCGCTATCGCCAGAAAGCTGTCGCTAACACCTGTTAGCGACAGCTTGCTGATAGGGCGATAAAAAAATCGCCGCTTTAGCGGCAAAAAGTGCCGCTAAAGCGGCGATAAAGCCCTTGCTAATATGCCCCTAAATCATCTGTTAAGCATTATTTTAATTGCCCTGTGCCGTACGTTATTCAGAGCTTTTTAACGACTTACAGGGCAGGTTTTACCTCATTAGGCTTCAGTTGTGTTCTTTACACTTTATAGCTGCATTTCCACGATAGGGGCGTGGGCAAAGAATCTACAAAACTGCCCATGCAAAGGTAAATTTGCAGTGTCTACTCAACATTTTATTATTTTCTATAATTGTTATCAGAATATTAGAAAAAGATTTCTAATGCCATTATTTATTGGTAATAGATTGATCGATTTTAAAGAAGCTTTTAACTTCTTATGTAATCTAAATACTGTGGAAGTCTGCTTTGCGGTTGCTAAATTTACTACATGTGCAATAAAACGAAGGAAAACATACACCCATCTAGAAAACGTATTGTGTGAGAGAGACTAACTGAACATATTTACAGTGAACCACGATTCCAATAGGATATATGCCTGTTTTTAAAAAAAAGATATATACTAGTACATTGCTGCTAGAAAATTAGAATGTATTTGATATTTGATTTTTATTTGTATGATGTTATTTGTATCTTTATGGATTTCTACATCCAAATAAAAATAATTGAACTGAACCGAACTAAAAGCTATACAATCTACCTATATTGCACGTACAGGCACTACTATATTAAAAGAATATGCTTCGCAAACACCTGAGCATCTATCTGGACAACTGTCCTCATGCCATTTTAAAAACAACAATTACTAAGAAACGAAAACAACAACAGCAACTAACAGCAACACCCAGAACATAAAACCAGTTAGACATCCACTAACACTAACTTTCAATAGACAATCCTTCATATTACAGGAAAATAACAACAATGATAAAAGAATGACCATTTTCAGTAAACAAAAGGCAAACAAACTCTAATGCAATCACGAACCTGGTAAATCGACCCCACTTTCAAAACATGTCCCCACAATTTGCTCAAATAAACACAATTCAGGGACAATATCAAGGCTACGATAATTATAGGGATTACACATAGCTCCAAGAGAAAAGGGGCTGATTAAATATATTAAATATAATTACACTCAAATGTGTCCTCATCTGGTGATAAATATACTTTATTTATGTTTATTATTGGAAACATTGCATCTTATGTCACTGATTTCAGTTTTGGTTTTTATCCATCTGGTTGATAGAGGGTACTTGTAGATCCTTCTCCAGATACATTTATTACCATTGAGAAAAATCCAGAATTATATATATCTTTACTTATTTATGTGCTTTTCAATAATTTAAATGCACAGATAAACACATTTATTCAATTAATTATATGGAGTCATTTTTTTCTTTTAAGGTTCAACACATAAAGTCTGGTGTGTTTTTCTTTACAATGTGGGGCTGTTTCTCAGCAACAAACAAGTTTAGTGTACTTTGATTTCAATCACGTCACAAATAATCATTTCTTTACAAATAGCCTCATATGTAAATATCAATGTTTTTCAGACTTTATTTAATTTACAAACCTTCTCAGGACAATATTACAAGGATATTATGTGCAAGCTAAAGTCTCTACGTGGAATTCTATTGTCATTATTGTATACAACTATCTTCTAGGATCCACAAGTTCCACACATTCGCTTAATTCATCACTTTATCATCATGAGTTGACAGTTGTTTTTTCCTGAGCATTTGAATTACCTAGAGACCTCTAATTGTGGTTTAAAAATAAGCCCATTCAGTTCATTCAATCACCCCCTCTGCTGGGATGAGTACAGCATTGGAAGAATGCAGTTCCTTCAATAAACCCCTAAGCTTTGATAGGCACAGCTTTGATCTGAAAGCCAAATATAATGCAGCTGCTTCCATTATGAATAAGGCATATGGTGCAAAAGGTAAAAATCTGCTTTAATAATTCACTACCAATATCAAATATCAATTTGAAGTAAAAAAAAAAATCACTTTGACGTTTGTGCCTTTAACAAAGTCCAAGCATATCGCAACCTTCTACTCCAAAAATAATGAAGATAAACTCTCATCACTCTTAGATTACTTTGAGGATTTTGGGGTAGATTGCATGCACCAGTCTGGCCGGAGGAAAGCACCAAGGTTCCACAACCTGTGGTGGAATATCTAAAACAGAACAAAGAATAAAGAAACCAAAACTAATAATACTACCGAAGAGTGGCACAACGTCTTCCAAAAGACCACTGGAAAAAGTCACCTCACCCCTTATTAATTAATTGAGATACTACAAAGAGAACTCAGCTACCAAGAACTATCATAAAAACAATCCCTAGCAAAAACTCTCAATCCTAATATATCTCTGAAAAAATAACAAACAGATGTATGACATGTTTTCAGAAAAGGTTCAAGGGAAGGACAACCATTTATGAGTAGCTTATACCATACACTATAAAAGCCCAGTAAAGAAGACTCAATTAAACATAAACAACTCATTGAATACATTTAAACAAATTAAAACATAAAAAGAAAGTGCATAAACAAATAGAAACGCAGTATATGAGGAACTAAAAGAGTAACAAAACACCAAAATGAATAAATTAAGACTATATTACACAAAGTAAGCAATATATTTCTAAACATAAACGTGACATACACCTCATGTCATTGAATGGATATTAACACTATAATATTCTAAGCATAACATACATAAATAAAGCAATTTAATAAAAACCCATCAACTTTAATAATAAAGAAATAAATACATTAAAGAGACATATTTCTGAATCCAAAAAATGATAAAAATACGATGAAATAATATAAACAATGCAAATCAACCTAAGAAACATCCATGTCAAAATCCAGGCATACCATCCAAAACCTAGAAAATAATTTATAATAATGTCTTGAAAACTTAAAAACAGAAGCTATGTGTAAAACATCTGTGACACCTAAAACATCCTTAATACTTTCTTAAAAACACAACATCCTACAAAACTTCAATGGCAAAAGGAATGTATCTTCATCTGTGCCTGTTAAAACTAAAAATTATAAGTAACAATTCACAAAGACAAATATGAGTGCAGAGACCTCCGGACACACAAATATACATCTACATTCTGGTGAAGGTCTCTGCCTGATGGTATTCACTAATTTCATGAGGAGTTCACCAACTAAGGGCATCATTACGATGGCGGGCGGACAATGTCCGCCCGCCACCGTAACGGTAAACGGGACCGACCGCAAGAGGTGCGGCGGTCCCGCTGTGCCTATTAGGATGCGACCGCCACCATGGCGGTCGCATCCTGTATATTTAACATTGTGGTGGGCGGTGCTGTATTCAGCACCCGCCACAATGTTAAAAGGGCATGTTGTGCATTCGCATGCACAACGTGACAAGCACCGCGCGGTGCCTGCCACCTTGTGCATGCAAATGTCGGGGGGTACCATGGGTACCCCCCTAGTGCAGCCACCCACCCTCCCAACCACCTGGGGGCCCGCAACGGGCCCCCAAAGGCATTCTCCGCATGCCTTTCCATGGCGGAGTCTCCGCCATGGAAAGGCATGAGACCGCCATCATCGTAATATGGATGGCGGTGCCTGCAAGGCACCGCCACCATATTGCAGGCCTTTTCCGCCCGGTAGGCAATCGGGCGGATTGCCTACCGGCGGTAAACTGGCGGACGGTCTTTCCGTCCACATGGGTCCCCACCGCCATCGTAATATGGCGGGGGGGAAATGTTAGGCAGGAGGACGAAAATGGCGTGTGTATTGCCACCGCCGGTCGGGCGGTGGCGATCCGCCCGACATCATAATGACCCCCTAGGTTCAGATTTACAATTTTCCACCCCATCTAATGAGGAGATGGAAACTGCTACGATCGAAGGTGCTGCTCGTATGAGAAACTCCTGCCTGTTAAATCTCTCTCCAAGTGCAATTATGATGATTAATATTTTGAAATAGTTTTTGAAAACATATGCATTTTAAATACAATTGTTTATTATATTTACTAGTTCATATTATTTTACTCCCCTTGCTCCTTGTAGCGTCAAGTATGCTGAATATGTTCTAAAATGTTTACAAGATGTTTATTATACTACCTGTACATTTTAAAAAGGATTTGTGCATACAATATTAATCATCAATTAAAATAAATGAAAGAAAAATTGTAATTGATTATAACCGTTTTCTACATTTATAATAATGAAAACATATAGTTTATTAAAGAAAAATCAATAAAATTGGAAAAAAATACCAAAAACAGAATAAGGGCCTTATTATGAGTTTGGCAGTCCTCTTGCGGTGCTGCCACCGTGCAGTCAGCAGAAGGACCACCAAAGCCGTGGTGCACCCGCCCGCTGGATTACGATTGAAATCCATGGCAGGTGGGTGGGCAGTGCTGCAGCAGTCTCACGGCGATGGGCTATTAGGCTCATAGGAGAGTGTAGCATGCAGCCCGACACAGTGACAGCAATATGCAGGAACAGGGGTGCAATTCCAGGGGGGCACAACATGTGCCCCGTGCATGCACTCCCAGGCCCAGGAGAGGCACGGGGGCCCTGTTAGGGCCCCCTTAGTTGCCTCGCCACCACCCTTTCCATGGCGGGCTCACCCCCATGAAAAGGGCGGTAGAAAGGCAACTCAGAATATGCTCGGTGGTACCGCAGCGGCACCCCCAGCATAATCCTGCTCCTGAGCGCTGCGCGACCGCCTTGGGATGCTGGATCCACGCCGGACGCAGCAGCCCTGTGGTGGTCCAACCGCCACACTCGCAATACTGCGGGCGGGTGGGCCCGCAGTGTGGGCAGTGGTCGGCCTGCCACCGTGAGTATGGAGGTCCTATAGACCAACATACTCGTAATAAGACCCTAAGGGGCCGATTCCGATTCAGGCCGGAAATCTCCCCGACCGAGCCGGACCCGGAGAGATTTCCGACCGAATCGGACCCTAGCAGTCCGACCGAACGAGTACGATGCGCACGTATGCTATCGGACTCGATTCGGTCGGACTCCCATTGAAGTCAATGGGAGCCAGTCGTACGACGCGTACACGGGCTCCCATTGACTCAATGGGCACGACGCGAACAAGGGCGCCCCTACAGCATGTTTGCGTCGATGCGGGTCGCACCGTGCATGCACGTGTAGGGGGGACCCATGGGTCCCCCCTGTGTGCGACTCGTGTGCCTACGCTTCCAGGGGGGTCCGACACAGACCCCCAAAGTGCGGCTCCAACAGCTCCTTGGAGCCGGACTGCGCGAGTCGGTCGGAGCGGTCGAGGTGCGCATCGTACTTACCCGTCCGGGGAACGTCTCCATTGCGCGGTGCGCATCGTCCCCGTGCGAGTCGGTCGGAGCGGTCGGGTCCTGCGAACGAGTCGGTCGGGGATTTCGCGACCACACGCATCGTACTCGCTCGCCCGGACGCACGTACGACTCGGTCGGGAATTAGGGCTCCGAATCGGATCCGGTTAAGCCGAATCCGATTCGGTGCCCTACCGGCCGAGATCGGAATCGGCCCCTTAGTATTGACTTTCACAAAAAAGTGTTAGTTAAAATGTAACTTTTAAGTTAACTATTATATAATCGTACCTATGTGGTGGGAGTGTTAGTGCTAGTGTTATTACCAGCCTCCATTGATGTTTATGAGAGTGAGTTCCAGTACCATTGATTGGCCTTTTTGGTGCTTGACTTACTCCAAGGCATCAAGCCTGTTTTGTCATTAGCACTACTGTAGTACGTCTTACTCATTAGTGGGTGTATTTTAGTATTTGCCCATTATAGTAAATAATCTCCCCTTCTCAACCACTCCTTGTCTCTCTTACATTTACTACTGCAGAGACCTCCTTGTGGCGATCTAAATGGCCTACTGAATCCGACCAAAGAACTCATCCTATTCCGACATACCTCTCCCCACGATTGCATGTTTTCTGCATCATAACTATACCAGGAAATACTGAACCGGCATGGAAGAAGAATTGGCCATAACTACTTGAAGGAGACACACCATACATGTTTCCGGATACTATTGCTTCAGCACTAACGAAAAACAGATGGATGATGATACCATGGAATATGATGTTCCAGAGGAAGTTGAAAGATTTTTGGATACCCTTGAATCACTTTTAATGGAAATAACAATGAGTGATGTGAGACATTCCTTGAATTCTTACTGAAGAATCTGATGCATTCAACTAGCAGACCCATTGATGCTCAGACAAAGAAAGCCTACACAAAGTAGTAGAATTACTTACTAATGACAGCGACAATTCTAGATCACTGCTGAAATAAATGGTGGCTGTACCCCGCTTGATCTGGCCAGACATATCTAACGTACGTGTACAAATTACCTACTGAAGGATAAAGTGTCAGATGTTTGATAAATATTATCATTATTATTGCTATTATTATTATCATTATTATTAATAGTATTATAATTATTATTATCATTAATAATAATAATAACAATAATAAACATAATAATAATAATAATAATCGCATATGAGAATTGTAGGAGAGCTTAGGAATGTCATTTATAGTGTACGTGAAGGTTATGTTATTGGTTGGTAGAATGTTAAATATGTATAACATATATTGCTGCATCTTATGAGAATGTTCCAAATGAACAGTTTCTATCTTAATTTCTAAATATTCACTCTGTATCACTATAGTAATGTTGAATTCTGGATGTGAGCTTGTGCACAAACGTCAGAGCAGGAGGAGATTACTGTGTCCCCCTTCTCGGTTGTTACCCACACCTTCCCAGCACCTCTACCCTCATTGTCTCTGTTTGGTTATATTCTAAGAGGTGTTCATGTCACGGTGGCATTCCACTTGCATTATCCAATAGTCTTACAATTATGTCTGCAGGCGCGAGGAAATGTGGCTGTTGAAGCTGAAACTCTGTTTCTATTGTTGGATCTCTGACCACACAGCAATGTCTCACCCCATTCCTCCTTGTTTGATTATTGTTAGCTGATCTTATGACTGCCAGCCTGACACATTGAACACTTTTAAACACACCTTACTCTTTGCCCTAATTGCCCAGTTTAGCCTGACGGCTAAATCTTGCTGAGGCATGTTCAAGATAATCAGAAATTCCAAATTTTTATCCCATAATTTTCAAACTCTAATGTGTCCCAGAGATTTTACCTCATAAGATTTTTGGTACACCTATCTTGCAAATACCCTCAATAACACAGTTCTGAACAGTGACACTTGACCATGAATAAACTGTACCACCCACTATGCCCTCCACATATGGCATAAGGTCAATAGCTATCTCATTGTTAAATTATAAATGCATGACCAACTTTATCACACATGATAATATTGTATTACTTGAATACAAAGAAATTCGAGACACACCTTTGAGAGGCCAAATAAATTAAGCTGAAATTGAATAATGGGAACAGTGATCAGTAGTAGCCATACAATAGACACCCAATACCCAACCAATAGCACTACCCGTACATGGTCCCTGTCTCTAGACTTAGCTAGAACACCTCTCCGAATGGTCTTAGCCTCACGGTCCTGCCTCCTGCACCAGAGGCTCTGCCTCTGCCACTTCTACGACTAATGCTTCATGCTCCTTTTTATCACTCTTAAACCCATTCTTTCCATGATCTTATTTCCTCTCACTCTTTTGTCCTTGTGTAGCTCATTCTTTTTGCCCTTTTCGTCTCTTTTATTCCTTGTGTCTCTCTCATTCTTTGTGCCCTTTATCTCTTTCATTCCACGTGTTTCTCTCATTCTTTGTGCCCTTTTTGTGTCTTTCATTCCTTGTGTATTGCTCTGTTTTGGCTCTTGTTGCCCATGTATCGCTCTGTTTCTTCTGTTTTCACCCCTTTTCCTCTGTTTTGCCCATTGTTTTAACTCACTCTCATTATTTTTGTGGCTTACCATTTTTATGCCCTTTTGCCTCCTTCTTTGCTTCTCTCTGCCACCCCTCCTGTGCAATTTCTCACCTCCCATGACCCTTCCTTCCTCCCCCACTCCTTACCTGTCCTTGCTGTGCTCCTGAAAAGCCCCGCCCCTGTGCTCCTCCCCTCTCAGATACTGCTTTATGGTGCACCAAAAGCAAACCTGTCTATGCTCGTCCATGCCTGTACCATGGCCAGCGTTACAAACACTGACCCAACTGCACCCCAGCTGTACTCTGCTGCTCCATCAGGGCCCTCAACCCAGGACGCCTGTCCCCCCACTGCCGCCATGCCTCACCGCATAACACAGAAGGAGTTTTCAATTGTATCCATTGTCATTTTGAGTACTAAAACACACCCACCACATCAATAACACCATTACTCATACAGCCCACACACAACAAAATCCCCACACCCGCCAGCAAACACGACAAACTAATATGCATGTTCGTCAACACCCGCTCTCTCAACAAACACACTACAGATATCTGGGACATCCTGAGCAATGAAGCCCTGAATATCCTATTCCTCGTTGAAACCTGACTGGCACTCAACATCTTCACAGCCATAACAGATTGATACAAGATTGCACGGCAGGATCGGCAGCATAAATCAGGAGGAAGAATGGTGTTCATCTACAAGAATCCATCAACTGCACTGCATCCATAAGAACACCAGCGTCTACATAGAGTACCTACAATTTGAACTGAAAACCTCCCAGCCTTCATCCTGATTGGAACCTTTGTCTGCCATCTGCCCGGACCCAGAGCTATCTTTGCTGACAGCATCACAGACTTTGTTGCACCTCTCACCGTCAAAATCAAAGCCTACATCCTACTTGAAGACCTAAATTTCCACCTCAAGATGTGGAACAACCCTAGCTCCACCATACTCCTCTATAGCCTTGGAAATCTAGGACTAACTCAACAAGCCACCGCACCAACACACGCTGCAGGACATTCCCTCGATCTGAACTTCACAACCTTTGAGGACATCAAAATCGCTGCAATGACGAACCTCACCTGGACCAACCACTCCATCATCCATTTCCAAATCAACTTCCCTTGCTAAACTAAACTTGCCACGACCAGCCAGGCCAGATGTAACTGGAACAGACTCATGGAGCCAAACTAACCCCACACCCTGCGTACGAACCAGCCTAATGCCATAGGCAACCTGAACTATGATGTCAAGCAACTCAACAAATGGATCACAGACTGCATCAACTTATTGGGAACCTAAAAAAGCAGAAACCTAAAGTGAATTATGGCGTAAGCAACTTGGAACTTTGAGCAACAAAACAACACTGCAAGCAAGGAGAAGATGGACCCTCCATCGCACAGAAACAGACAAAGACACCTTTGAAGCGGCCCTGAGAAGCTACCATCAGCAGATCAGAGAAACTAAAAGAAGGCTCTAACGGAACACATAGAAAACAGCACCAACAGATACAAAGAGATCTTCATGATCATCAAAGAATTTGCTGCATCAACCTCCACAATTTTGACCTACCACCAGATCCATCTAAACTTGCTACCAGCCTGCCCATCGAAGACCTCAAAAACACCCTGACAATTTGGAAAAATGTCACTATGGAAGAGACAGCACACATCATGAGATTCATCCATTCCAGGGCCTGACAGGCCCATGCCTCCACCACATCTTCAAAATGGGTGCCTCAGCAATCAACAAAGTTCTCACCCACATCCTCAACTCCTCTATCACCACATCAACATTCCTGGAGACCTTGAAACATGCAGTAGTAAACGCACAACTGGAGAATCCCTCCGCTGACTCCGCCCGGCTATCTAACTATCGCCCGTTCTCTCTTCTGCCCTACCCAGCCAAGGTAATGGAGAAAATTATCAACAGCAACTGACATCCTACCTCAACAAGCACCAGCTCCTGGCCACCACACAATCAGGCCTCAGAGCCAACCACAGCTCCGAAATAGCCTTCATCGCAGCGACCGACGATATCAGAATGATCGTCAAATGAGGAGAAACAGTGACCTCATCCAGCTTGACCTCTCTGCAGCCTTTGACACAGTATCCCACTCTACCCTCATCACAAGACCTGCCTTCAACTGGATCTGTCCCTTCCTTACAGGAATAACCCAAAGAATGAGCCTTATACCAAACAAATCAGAACCCAAGAACCTCGTATGCCGAGACCTCAAAGGGTCTTCTCTCAGCCTGACTCTATTAAACATCTACATGAACCCACTGGCAGACCTCATGAGATCACATAATACAAGAAAACAACGGTTCCTGTGGAATGGTATATACATATATAGATATTGTGATGCGCGATTGCGATAAAGGGGTTAAAATGATGTCAGAAAGAAAGGACCAAAAACACCAAAAGTCTCATTGAACACATATGTATGTATTACTCAAATAATATACAAAAAAATATATAGGCAGTTGTGCAAAGTGTCCCAAGTGTTACAAGAACCTAAAAGTTACATGACATAGTGTGACAATATTTACAAGGTTTCAAGGATTATTTCTACCGTAAACGACCATTTCTGAAATTTTTACAAATTATACAGCGACTTTATACAATAATAAGTGCTGAATCAGTGGTTCGCTTTCATCATTACTGTCGACGGCGTTTCGACCCTTTCTAAAATGTAGGGTCTCTTCAGCGCAATGGAGACGTTCCCCGGCCGGGTAAGTACGATGCGCGCCGCGAGCAGTCCGACCGAGCCGTGCCGTCCGGCTCGAAAGAGCAGTCGGAGCCGTACTTCGGGGGTCCGTAGCCACGCGAGTCGCACACAGGGGGGACCCATGGGTCCCCCCTACCTGTGCGTGTACGGCGCAAGTCGCTTCGCCGCGTACCCGCTGTAGGGTGCGCCCTTGTTCGCCTCGCACCCATTGAGACAATGGGAGCCCGCGTACGCGTTGTACGACCGGCTCCCATTGACTTCAATGGGAGTCCGACCGACTCGAGTACGATAGCATACGGACGCATCGTACTCGTTCGGTCGGGCTGCACGGGTCCGATTCGGTCGGGAATCTCTCCGGGTCCGGCTCGGTCGGAGAGATTTCTGGCCCGAATCGGAATCGGCCCCTGAATTGGTATAATCATTCGACTTAAAGCCCATCATGCCAACTTATATATTCTTCTCAAATCTTTTGTACGTTTTTCGAGTCACACTCCATATCAATTTTACTAACATAGTTAATTAAGATGAACCATTCCAATACCAATGGAGCATTGGGTAACACCCAATTTTTGCAAATTTTGCTTCTAGCTAAAAGGATTAAGTGATACAGGAGTCTCTTCTACGAAAATGTAAAACTAATTTTCGATGATACATCATCGCTCCCCAAAAATATTAAAATCCAACTTACCTTGAATTTTTTTTTTATACTGTGGATCAATTTTTCTTACTTCCTTATCAAAATTGTGTCAATTTCGGGCAATTTATAAACATATGAACATTGTTTGCTCCAGGTAAGTCACATCATGAGGTAAGCTGGAGCTATATAAAGTGGGAGACATTTCCTTCTGTTGTTTATCATATTGTGTCCCAGTTGATAAGGTTTGTCCCTTCTCGTGAGTCGCCCCAAGCATTAATCCCAGCCTTAATCAAAGGAGAGCTGAACTTCACTTTCAAGCATGTTGGTGTGCCTGGTGGGGCTACATGCACATAGCAGTCGATACCTGCCATTCTTGTTAGGTTTAGCCACAGATTTAAACTGGCTCTCAGAACTTTCAAACTGACTGACTGTTGGACCTGGCCCTCTCTGCAGGGTCTCCCCCAAACCTTTTTCCTTTACCCTCTACTTTTTAGTTGTATTCATTTTTGTTGGCCTTAGGACTCTGTGCACTTTACCAGTGCTAACCACTGCTAAAGTGCTTGTGCTCTCTATTAAACATGGTTTAATTGGCTTATATCCAGTTGGCATATTTTAATGTACTCGTAAGCCCTTTGTAAAGTGGTATACCATATACGCAGGGCCTGTAAATGACATGCTACCAGTGAGCCTGCAACACTTATTGTGCTACCCACTTAAGTAACCTCTTGAAACATGTCCCAGGCCTGCCACTGCAACCTGAGTGCAGTTTTTAACTACCATGTCAACTTGGTATTGAAATCCCCGTGCCAAGCCTTAAACTCCTTTTTTATTACACATACGTCACCCCTAAGGTAGGCACTGGAGTGCCCAGAGCAGAGTGAAGCGTAATTAAAAGGTTTGACATGTATATTTAAGTTTTACATGTCCTGGTAGTGAAAAACTCCCAAATTAATTTTTCGCTACTGGGAGGCCTACCCCTTCTATGGGATAACATTGAGGGTTCATAATTACATTTAATAGGCTTCAATTTCCAATTGGGAGCTGGTAGTTATGTCATGTTTGGTGTTTATATGAAATTGTAATGATAAACCCCATTTAATGTTAAGGTTGGCTTTTTGATCACATTTTTAAAAATGCCTCTTTTAGAAAGTTACAAAAAGAACAATTGATGGATGGAATGCTGAAACAATGTCAAACATTCACCCCAAGTACAGAGATCTGCGCCTAAATCCATTATTTTTTTGCACACCATGCCATACCAGTTTAGACCTGGCCATATGAAAATCAGTCTTGACCCTGCTCCCCGTAGGAACAGTCTAGCCCAAACTGCCAGGCCAGGTCCTCCCATGACCAGAAACAAGCATCCTGGGACCGGTTTCAGGGTATCACCCCTCATCAGCTGGGCTAGCTTGACTCCGGTGGCATGGTTAGCACGGAACCCACGTCTGGGCATACCCTTCCCACT
The DNA here is from genome assembly GCA_963921515.1 of Calotriton arnoldi. NCBI lineage: Eukaryota > Metazoa > Chordata > Amphibia > Caudata > Salamandridae > Calotriton > Calotriton arnoldi. The sequence goes on from CAWUFW010007532.1 coordinate 484,653, forward strand.
TAGGGTGACAAATACAAAACAAACAATTGACGGATACAAAAGAATGATGGATTAAACCCAGATCTGTTTGACTGGGGTGAATGTTTGCATAGTTCAGCATTCCGTCCATCTTTTGTTCCTTTTGCTCCTTTAGAAAGTTGACATTTTTCTCCCCTTAGCCCTTTTTTGCCTGGCCTGGGTCACATGACTAGGTGTAACTGACAGTTAGATATTGTGAATTCCTCAGTCACACAATAGGGGAGTAAGTGTGCCTGAATGGACAAACTGCTGACAGGATGGGGGGGTCTAAGCTGGGCACCACTCCATTTGCAACTGAATAGCCTGTGCTTTGCCTTCACACAAAGGACCTAATGACCTCACATTGTAACTGAATCCAGCTTGCAGTCTGCGCAGGGGAATCAGGAAATTCCATGCATTTCAAAGCCACTGTCTAGAAGCTTCTCCCATCTTTCAGAATCGGGACTCCAGGGTATAAAATAGGATCTCAGACACCAACTCTTCACTACATTTCTGCACCTGTGGATACTCTGACGGGAAGAAGGAATGCGGTGCTGCTGGAGGGAATATCACTGTGCTGGCCTGCTGCGCTACAAGACTGCTGGCCTGCTGGATTGCTTACCTGTTTGTCCTGCTGCTCTGTTACCTTCTGACTGAGGATAAGGCCTGGATCTTCAACTGCCCCAGGACCTCCAGAGTGACTCACAAGGGCTAGTTTGTTGGCCTCCTGTTCAGAGCCACAGGAACACAAAAGGCTGCCTCCATCTTGAGCAAACACCTGGACTCAGCCTGAATGAGCCCTGATCCTGCAACTGATGCCCTGCCAGTCATGGACCCTTGGAAGTGATGATAAAGGTGCCCAGATAGCCAAAATCCAAAAGTGCGGACTAAGAAAATGTTGAGCTAAAAACTGCTCTGAGACCCAGGAGGAGACTTGGACCAACCTGCTCGCCTATCCATCAAAGGTGCATCACCAGTCGAATTGACATTGCAGCTTCTCCCGCTGCATTTTTCCCTGCAGCAGCAAATCCATTTCAGCGGTCCTTCACCAAAGGGCTATCCAATCTCCTGGAACTGTTCTTGGCTACAGCCCTCTGCCTGCCACGGAGGAGATTTTCGACTTCCATTTTCAATGACTAAGTCAGAAAGAAGAAATCTACACTGCAACTTCGGCCCAAGGTTATCGGGCGACGATGGTCCCTCATCGCACACCTCCTGCAGCCTTGATCTGCTGAACTTAACCTTCTCAGAACATTTTCTCAAGAATTTTTCCAAGTCCAAAGGTAAGCACTGACCGGGCGCAATCTACTACTTGTATCCAAACGGTGCTCCATTGCGGTCTGTCGTATGTTTTTTACTTTGATCCAGTCTCACGCGACTAGATGTCCACAGTTGGCGCTTTGATCTTTTATATGCTAGTTTTTACAAAAACTTAAGAACATTCATAACTCCAGTTCTATTTATTGGATGTTTGTCATTTTGGTGTCAAATAAGTTTATAAAACTTACTCTATTTGTTTTCTTGCATTGTGTTTTCACTTTATTACTGTTTGTGTCCTGCATAAATACATCACATATTGCCTCTAAGTTAAGCCTGACTGCTTTTTGTGCCTAGCTACTCAGGATTAAGCACAGGTTAATTTTTGTGGTTCTCCCTGCAAGGGATTGTGGCTTTTGCCTGACCAGGTCTCTTGCCCCAGTCAACCAAAAACCCGAATTCTAACACTGACTTACAAAAAAACCTTGGGCTCCAAACTTATATTAAAATATCTCTTGTCCTAGGTTCCTCAGCATTGCAGTAAATATTTTCCCGCTAAGTGAGTTATCAGGATAAGTCATTAGCATTCAGTTGTTTTTAAATTAAAAAGTATGACAATAAAGTTGGAGGTCTGGTAATGCCAGACCCCCCTTTCCTAACTTTCATTTTGTGCTTCTTCCATCTAAGCCTCACACGCACATTTTGATGTTAAGACAAAGCTACTGATATTACCCTGGATTTTTGAGATACGATCCTTTGCGAAAGTGTGGAATTAAATTGAAAAGATAATTTAGGAAAGATCATCTTTTTAATCAGATTTATCATGCCATAGCTTATCTAAATCTTGAATGATTAGAACCCCTGGTTAGCTTGTCTCCTTGTTCGTGTTCTGATATGATACGTTAATTTCCACATGGTTATCTCTTGTTTCTTTATTGATCTGGTAGCCCCAAGTGCAAGCATCTGGTAGCCTCAAGAGTAATCATCTCTACTCTTGGTTTCAAACAATTTCTTATTGAATCATTATTTTGGCATGGATAGTGTCTCCTCAGGCTGACACACACTACAATCTCAGTAGTCAGAAGTATTAATTACAAGTCTGAGGTAGAGTTGACGGATGGTGCTTTTTAGTTCTAATGAGACCCTTATGATTACCGGAATGAGTCAAAACTCTGACATATTCTTAGGGGCTGTCCAAAGTGGAATTCATATGACCAATGACTAATGTACATATTGTACTCGATATTGTATTCAAATGAAGAGAGACCCCTTGCTGTACATATGTGTACACTGTTGTTGTATGTCTACGCCTTCACTTTTTAGCAGTGCACCTTTATCACCACTGACAGTTGATATATAAATGGGGAAAATACAATTGATTTGCAGTCTGAAAAGCCTTGATGAATTTTTTGCATGAATAGGAATTGAAGTTAAAACAGATTGGCACAAATAAAATATATATGTGCATAAATTAGACCCATAGAATCGTTCTATTTCTCTTATTTGCTACCCAGGTTCCACATGTTGGACTTATAGGGTAGGTCCTGTATTTGGTATGGCATCCAATCACAGTGAGTTACAATTTGTGACCTATCTCAAGTATATTGATAAGGAATATCAGCTTGAGACCCATTAAGATTTGGAATTTTGTGAACCAACTTATTAGTACTTAGGTCGGTTTGCTAAATTTTTGTCCACTCAAAAAAGTTAGTGCTCGATTTATGACCAATTTTTGCAAATGGAAATTTCATGCATCAAGCCCTTACTTTGTTTTTTGATCTACTAAACGTAATCAGGGTTAATATGCTTATGGCATGATGACTGTTGCAGCTGTTTTTTTGGACTCGGCACACTGGGAAACTGCAGTACAGGCCCCAATGTATGTTTTCTGACCCTCAAATAATGACAGAATTGTTTAACTCCTGATTGGCATATTTAACTTTCCAGTACTATATGTTGTGGGAAATACACGATTAGCGTGGATAAGTTAAATGTCACCTGTTGACTGCAGGACATGTTGTGCCATCTACTAAGCTGACAATGAAAGCATGACTCTAGGCTCATATGTGTAGCCAGACAGCTGTAGCTTTTAAACCTGTAAGTGAGAATGTCTGTTAGCTTAGTGGACTAATGCGTCCACTCTAGGGACCTGTGTTCGAGCTCTTGGTTACAGGTTCAAAACCCGGTAGGTCTACTCAGCCTTTCATCCTTCTGAGGTTGATAAAATGAGTACCATTGAGTTGGGTAACAACAAACATCTGTTATTCAGTGCCAAGATACCCTTCTGGGTGAACATACACATGTTATGTTAGAATGTCAAAATAGCCCTTTTGACAGGAAAGAAGCCTACTTTTATATATTAAATAAACCACCCATAAGTAGGCCTTGCAGCCCTCAAATTAGGTTGCCTAATATTTAAAAAGTGATGTAAGACTTTAGTGTTGCTCATGTACCTACAATGACTTGCCCCCAAAAGGTATTTTCACCGTAAAGGGGCTGTAGCTATCCTATGGAAAAACTAAAGTTTAGAATAAAATCATAACCCTGCTATCTTCGGTTTGGGACAAGCTATCGAACAATGTTTATCAAAAATGCAATTCACTGGTCAAGTCAGAATGTCTGATAAATATTTAAGAAAAGAGACCTTTAAAAAGTTACACTTTTCCTGCTTAAACTTCAGTAGGCTAATAAGCATTAGCCTGTCAGCAGCTTACTCCAGTCAGTGCTCCCCCTTAATGAGGTCTGAAAACTGTTCCTAGATCAGAAACAATGGCTTAGGCGTTTTGACAGGAAGACCTGGGTGTAACATAAATGTCTTATATCAGCTCAGGAACCGCAGTTTTGAAGGGTACAGGAACGTCGTTAACTTGAAAGGGACCAGGGTGAGGCCTGCTGATTCGTAATTGCATGCAATGGGAGACCTGGGGAAGAGAAGCCTTTATTCCCTGGGCCATCTGTAGCCAACTTGGCACCAGCTCAGTGGCAAGGGACCTGGTCACATAACCAGTCTGGTGTAACTGGGGAGAAGGGGACTGCTCATTTCCCTATACACACCCCTGGCTGGTACAGCAGCAGCCACCGAGAACAGAAAGGTGCTTCCATCTTGGATTTGGATAGGAATAGCACACTCTGAAATAGTGTGCAGTAAGGCATACAGGATGTAGTGAAGATGGGAATGATTGCCCCTGAGAAGTTTTTTCTTATTGGTTAGGGAGTTTCCAGGTGTCACCTCCACCCACTGGTGAGTACAACCTACAAAAGAGGCACCTCACGCACTGCTGATCAGAATACATCTGGACCTGAGAAAGAACAGACGAGGACTGGACCTGCTGGTTGTGACCTGTGTGGAGACCTGAAGGGCTTGTTTTGTCCCACTAGTACCCATTCTGGGTATGGGCAACAAGGGTTAGGCGGGTGGCTTCCTATGTGGCTACTTAACACAACAAGCTCAAAGAGGCCTTTTTTCCTGGAGTGCCCAGCTGACCAGTTGCAACAGGACTTGGACTGCACCTTACTGGTGCCCTCTGCTGGAGTGAGTCTTTCCCCCTAAGTCTTTTCCGTGAAAGCCTTAGAAGTTGCCAAAAGAATTTGCTCTAGAAAGTCTCAAATGTTGAAACCTAGAAAGTTTTTGGACTTCCAAGACCTCTTGAGCATCAGTAGGACCGCGTGGCAAAGGTGCCCGATTTTGTGTGGACTTCATCAGATACGGTTTCTGGCTTTTCGAGTTGGAGGATTTTCAAAAGTAGAAATGTTGCCCAGACAAAGGTGCGATAAGTATCTGACTGACAAGAAGACTACAGCAGCCATAGAATTTGAATTTCTGCCGCTCAGAGCTTTTCTAGCCAATACCAATACCTTCATGAGGGATTTGTTAGCTACAGCTGGCAACTTTCCTCCGCTGGAGGATTATGACTTCCATTTCAAGTTAGAAGGTAAAATGTTTGACCGGGATGTTATGCCTCAGGTATCCGACCTCCACTCCATTGCTGTCAGCCTGAACGTGTGAACAGAAGCTTCTCACTGGACCTTTACGTTTTCCTGGAGTTTTTTGCCGTAATTCTTTACAAAATCCTAACTCTGATTCCTCTTATTCGATTTTTGTTCTGTTGGTGTCATATTGCTCATTTTAGTTTTCTCTATATTTAGAAACCAGTTATGTAATTTTTATTGCATTGTGTTTTACCTTTCTAACAGTTTTGTTACTGCTAAATCCCTGACTCAATTTCTTAAGTTAAACCTGTCTGCTCTGCCCCACAGGTACCAGGGGGTTGAGTCCAGGTTTAAATTATTGAAACTGTGTCTTACCTTCACAAGTTTGTGGTGTTATTACTTATTCACCCAAAATAATAAGCCACCTTCCTAAACAAATCATCTTCAGATAACGAAAAGAATATAAGGAGTCTAAAGTTCTGTAATTTTCTGCATATCTCTTTCTAAGGTGTTGAAACCTTGTTCATGCATAGTTCTATATTGTTATTGATAAGTGTGTCTTGACAGCAAAAATATGAAAGTAATGAGCTAAAAGAAATAGTTAACTAGAAAGCTTGCTGTACCATCTTGCTCCCAAGCCAGTGCCTAGCCAGCAAGCTGATTAGACAGGAACATGGAAGATGGGGGACCAAGTCAGTTTCTAATATGTTTCAGACTGTATAACTGAAAAGGGTCAGAGGCTAGAAAATGTGTAACTTGATGGGCAGCTCCAAAGGTCCGGCTTTAATCTAGCAATGCATGGAAACACCAGCATGCTGAACTGCACACTGTGTAACCTAATGCACATCATTGCAAGCTTGAGTAACAGAAACTGGGGCACAGGGAGAAGCAGCCTGCTCAGATGCAAGGAATGGTCTCTGCATATTTCTGCTTAATTGTGCCTACATGCATCAATAGATCAAGGCTAGACCCAATGGCTCTGTGAATGTTTGTTTGCAAAGGGTGTATCCAGACTTGTGTGCTGTGCTTGCTGTCCCATAGTACTCTGGTTGTCCCTCATTGATGAGGCCCATTAAGACCATTTGGGTCTGCCTGTTTTCCCATTCAGAGGGAACACCACTTAAAAGTTTGAGCTGGGCTTTTCCAATTGGCAAAAGGCTGTTTTGTATGTTGTAGGACCCTGCCTGTAATGATACTGTAAGCAGTGAAAGATGAACTAGAATGAGGTCCACACTAATTGTAGATGGATGAGATTAAATGAATCATTCAATTAATCATTTTTATTTTTCATAGTGGTTGGAAATGTGGTCACTGCTGTAGTCACTGTGTTGTTGACAGCTATTGTTTCAGTTGTAGTCCTTGCTGTAGAGGCAGCTATTGTGGTTATAACTGGTCAAAGATTTTGTCCCTGCCTTGCTGGTAGCTATGGTCACTGTTGTGATGCCTGCTGTTGCCCTGCTGTCTTTGCTCTTGAGACAGGTATGGTTACTACTGTCATGACTATTGTTGTTGCTACTCTTGCCCTTGCTCTGCTGACAAAAGTGGTTGCTGGCGTGGTCCTTGGTTAGGTTATAATTGAGGTTGCTGTCGTGGTCCATGTTCTTGTGGAAGCTGTTGCTGCAGCTGTGGTCGCTGCTGTGCTGAAAGCTGCTGCAATCACCATTGTTGTCCCCACTGTGGTGGCAGCTGTAGAGTTTGATGTGGTTATAGCTGTGGTTTCTGTCATTTTCCCTGTTGTGATGACATCTATGGTCTCGACTATAGTTCCTGCTGTGGTTACAGCTATGGCAAAAGATGTTATCACAGCTATGGTCCATGCTCTGCCTCTTTTTACTACTGTTGTTGTAGCTGTTTTTGCTATTAGTGCTTTAATTGTGGGCACAGCTATAGGGATACTGGTGGAACTCATTTCTATTCCTGTGATTCCTGCTGTGGTATAAACTAGTGTTACTGCTGTGGTTCCTTCCAAAGTTGCAGGTGTGGTCCCTGTTGCTGCCCCTGCTGTGGTGGAAGCTGTAGTGGCAGCTGTAGGTGCTGCTCTAGTGGCAGTTGGGGCCACTATTTTAGTCCCCACTGTGGTTACCACCATGGTTACTCCTAAGGGCTGCTATTGTTGCAGCTATGGTCTCTCCTGTGGTCTCTGGAGCTATTACAGCTGTGGTTGTTGCTGTGCTGGAAGCTGTGTTGGTGATGTGGGGACAACATGAGATGTTTCCAAACCCCTCTCTAAGTATTTCTTTTTGTAAAGCACATAACTTTCTGTAACACAGAGAAAACACTCAGCGTGAGATTAGATGTGCCTGTTATCTTTCCATTCATTTTCTAGTACAAGAAGTCTCCTCATTTTTCTATTATAGTTTCATTATGTCATCAACTCTAAAGATTATATTTTGAACTCTTTTTTATCTATGCCTCAAAGAATGTACATCTCACATTTATATGCAAATGAAATACACTAACATTGTTATAAAACACATCCACTTTCAATTATCTAAAAGTGTAGCTTTCCAGTCTAAGTTTACATACAAACTTATTGTGTTTCAGATGGCATTTCTTCTGCAATATTTCTCCTTTTCTCATCCAGTAGCAAAGATAAGAGATTGTCTGTCTCCTTTACTTTTTCTTGCAAAGTTTAGACATTTTCAGACAGGAGCGTATTTTAGTGAGATGAGGGGGTGCAAGTCTGAGATTTCCTGACAGCAGTTTACCTAAAGTTCAAAGATCAAATTAATTTGTGAATATAATAATAACTACTTGTTTATTGTTCTGTTGTTTCCCCCACATGCATGTCTGGCAAAGTACCCCAGTTATACAAATTATTTGTAAGCAATTCAATCTGAAGTGTGAAGCAATGTAAGTCGTCAAAAAAAATTCAATTAATGTTTAAACAACAGTATTCTTCCAGATACTAATGCTGTGCATACTAAAAGACATATCAGAATATAACAGAAGAAGATAAATTATAATTGTGATCTAGTTGTGGCCATATTCCAAACTAATGAAGGTGTTGCTTTTTACTAACACCACGGGTCGAGTTGGCCATTACATTTCACTGGGCAGTCTCCAGGGGGGGCAGGCAGTGAAGGCTGATTTTGAGGGCCTGCCACCATGTCTCTCACCAACCCACATGGGAATGATGCTAGAGGACTGTGCAATCCACACAAAGGAGTTAAGTATACATCTACAGCACTCTCTTGTCCCCCTTTCGACCTGCCCTCAGCCCACTGACTCACTCGCATTCCTCTGGTCTCCAAACCCCCCTAAACCAAATCTTACCTCTGGCCAGTGGCTGTTCATTATCATCACCTGTTAAAATGGAGCTCCTGCCCAGATCAGCCACAGTAGCCACACTTTATGCAGTGGTACAGGCTCTGCTCCTCTCTTTCGGAGACATTTCTGAGAACTTCAACAAATCTGATAGTAACTACTGTTGCATCAGATGGAGGGTAGGCAGAGGCCACAGAATAGCATATTTTTAAATGGAAACATTGTGGCTCATCCAGGATGGGAGCTCCCATCTGGAGGCACCAGAGGCATTTAACCCCTTAACTGCTGGGGCTCCCAACCACCAACTCCCACACCTGCCCCCGTGCTGAGCCCTTTTTGGCTATTTGGAAAAGTTCACGCTTAGGGCTCCATAACATTTTTTCAACATAGGGCAGCCACACCAAATTTGTATCTTTTTTTTCCAGCATCCTGGGGATTCTAAAGGAACCCAGGATTTCTGGATTCCCCTGGAGGGGACTGAGAAAATGACCAAAATATCGCTTCATTTTGAGTTTTTGGGAAAAAAATAGGAAAAAAGGGCTCCATACAAAAGTGTCAGTTTTTTTTCCTATAAATGGCATCAAAGAAAGGTTTGCTGTGTTAAAGTCACCATCTTCTTAGCTTTCAGGAACATGCAGAGCCGAATCAAAAAGTCTATTTTTTTACCTCAGTTTTGGTATTTTTCAAAGAGGTAACGAATTTTCCCTATTTTTTTGTGCTTTCAGACTACTTTCTGTTTGTGGTGGAAGCTAGTATGAAACCCATGGGTGATCCAGGAAACCTATAGATTTTTGAAAACTATTCTGAGTTCAGAAAGAGGTCATATGAGTAGATATATTTCTGCCCCCCCCCAGAGGGTAGATTGGGGTGAATATTCCCAGGGGTCAGAGCATCTCCTGGGCCCCAGGGTGGGGGAGAGGAAGAGCCCATCCCCAGAGGGCTCGTCCCAAAAAAATACAGCATAAATGCAGTCACTGGTGTCTATCGGTTTTTCAGCCCCTGGGGGCAGATTGGGAAAACTGCCGGATTCACCCACCGGGGGCATAGAAAGACTATTGAGCATTTTTTGGGGTGGAGACATGGCCGCCATGGTAGGCAGTCCCCACTCTATATTCTTTTCCCTGGTGTTTATATGGCCTTCTGCCTTCCCCGGGGGGGCAAATTGGGGGTAATTGACTTCCTGCTTCATTGTTGGGGTAGAGGCATGTCTATGGTTATTTTTTGTTTTAATTCCCTGGTGTCTAATGGGCGTTCTTTTCCCCCCCGGGGGAGTAGATTGGGGTAATCACCCTATCCGCCCCAGGGAAGCAGAAAGCCTATGAACATATTTCTTTGGTGTGGTGGCTTGGCCATGCCCATGGTGGGCAGCCCCCACCGCTATTTTTTCTATAATATTCCCTGGTGTCTAGTGGCCCTTCTACCACTCCTGTGTGGGCAGATCATGGGTAATTTCCCCCGTTCGCACCCCAGCATGGGCAGAAAGACTGAATTCTTTATGAGGGTGGAAGAGCACAACCCCTTGCCCAAGGGGCTGCCCCTCCAAAATTCCTGGTGTCTAGTCGGTGGATACCTATGCTTGAAGTTCGATCTCCTGTAGCGAAACCCAAGTAGTGATCCCTTTTCCAAAGATACCTTTCCCAAAGCAATCAGTGTTTGGGTGGCTGAGCTATGTCCCCCGAGCACTGATGCAGTTAAAGTAAAATGATTCCATTGGCTCATTTTACTTTCACTTTACTCTAATGACGTCAGCGCGCCCTGCTCACTGATCAGCATCAGAGTAAAGAAAAAAACACTCAAGCTGCTCAGGAAGCTCTACCTGAGCAGCCCGAAGTAAAAGTTAAATTTGCACGTAAGAGGTAAACACTAAGTGGCAAATTTACTAATATTTGGTGCAACAAAATGCAGCAAGACAGCTTCCTACACTGCGTAAAAAGGAGAGGGCAGAAATGTGCCATATCTACTAAGATATTGTGCATTCCTGCTCTCCCTCAGTACTGGCGCATTTGTGGCTGGCAAATGCCAATGCAGGCACCCTTGCACCAGGGCACAAGGGTGCCTGTGTTACAGACAGGATAGTATTTGTGTAGGAAGAGACACATTCCTGCACAAAAACAATACTCTGAGGCATATTCCTCTTTTGATGTGTGCTACAGAACGCTGCACACAGGAAAAAGGGGGGAGAAATAAAACATATTTCAATTTGTTATGCCTCCCCAGTGAAGGCATACCTTTTTGACACATTCCCAGGTTTACTAGTGTTAGTAAATCTGGGAATGTGCCAAAAACCATGCATGGATACATGGGAACACCCACACTCCAGCCATTGAACACCATCCAAGAGCAGGGAAATGCAAGGCAGAGACGTGCACTGCCTTGCATTACTACAGATTTACTATGTCGTGCAGAGCCACATAAGTTGGCTCTGTTTGGCATAGTAAATCTTACTTAAGGGCTTGCATTAACCTTGCATCATCTTGGGTGACTCAAGGGCAACGCAAGCCCTTTATAAATCTGGCCCTAAGGTTACTAGTGGTGTGCATGCACAGTCAGTGGTTTTAGCCCCGCTGTGTCAGGCCAATGCCTGTGCCACTGGTCTTGTTCTCTGCCATCTGTGGCCTCCCTAAACATGCAGTACACAGTTCAGATCAATCACATTTCCAACATGAAGTTTCCTAGGCCTCATGAAAATCTCCACAGTAAGACAATGAGATTTATTAACAATGGTTCAGTTGGTATTTGCTGGAAATTGGAAACATTTAGGGGCATACTATCAAGAACGGCGATAATGGGCTTGATAATTTGCCCTTGAGAATTCCAATAGAAGCCCATGTTCTGGTGTGAACCTGGGCTTCTATTGGAATTCTCAAGGGCATATTATCAAGCCCATTATCGCCGTTTTAGCGGCAGTTTCCTGCCGCTAAAGCGGCGATAATTTTAACGCTGTTCTTGATAATATGCCCCAAACTCTTGTAACCCACAAAGTGGGGAATATGGACTGACAGAATGGAAGAGGATCCAAAAGCAGAGTGAAAAGGAGCTGTTGATAGCAGCTTGTCCATGATCGTCAGTAAATCACCGTTGTCTGAGGGAGGACCTCGCCTGGCAGTTCGGGCTGGACTGTTCCCATTGGGCGCAGGGTCAAGACTGATTTGCATATGGCTGGGTTCAAACTGGATTGGCGTGGTGAGCAAAAATCGATGGATTTAGGCCCAGATCTCTGTACTGGTGTGAATGTATGACATTGTTCTGCATTCTGTCCATCAACTGTTGTTTTTGCATTTGTCACCCGAGTGGGACGGGTATGCCCAGACGTGGGTCCCGTGCTCTCCATGCCACTGGAATCAAGCTATCCTGGCTGAAGAGGGGTGAAACCCCGAAACCGGTCCTAGGATGCTTGTTTCCAGTCCAGGGAGGATCTGGCTTGGCAGTTCGGGCTGGACTGTTCCCATGAGGCACAGGGTCAAGACTGATTTGCATATGGCTGGTTTCAAACTGGAATGGCATGGTGAGCAAAAAAACGATGGATTTAGGCCCAGATCTCTGTACTGGGGTGAATGTATGACATTGTTCTGCATTCTGTCCATCAACTGTTGTTTTTGCATTTGTCACCCCGAGTGGGACGGGTATGCCCAGACGTGGGTCCCGTGCTCTCCATGCCACTGGAATCAAGCTATCCTGGCTGAAGAGGGGTGAAACCCCGAAACCGGTCCTAGGATGCTTGTTTCCAGTCCAGGGAGGATCTGGCTTGGCAGTTCGGGCTGGACTGTTCCCATGAGGCACAGGGTCAAGACTGATTTGCATATGGCTGGTTTCAAACTGGAATGGCATGGTGAGCAAAAAAACGATGGATTTAGGCCCAGATCTCTGTACTGGGGTGAATGTATGATATTGTTCTGCATTCTGTCCAGTGGCGGCTCCTCCATAGGGGCGTGGGGGCGTCGCCCCCCTGCTTTCTCGTAGTGCGAGAAGGCAGAAACATAAAATGGCAAAACTACCATTTTATGTTTCTGCTTCTCGCACAGCGAGGAAGCAGAAGTGCCTGGAGTGCCTGGTTGTGGGCTGGCAGGTGGGCGGGCCTGCTCGAGGGCAGGGGGGGAGTGGCTTACCCACTGTTGTGGGTACTGACTGTTTGGTCGGCCCCAGGGCCGAACAAAGCAGTCATGCGCACTCCCTCTTTTTCTCTATGTAGGCTGCTGCATGCAGCCTACATAGAGAAAATGGCCCGGCTGGGGCGCTCTCCGCTGCGCCTTATCAATCACAACGCTGCCATTGCAGCGTTGTGATTGGCTTAGGGGAGGGGAGAGAGGCTGCCGAGGCAAAACGCGGCTAGGAGCAGTGGCAGGCAGGAGCTGAGGCGGCGGCGCTGTTGATCCGGAGGTCGAAGAAGGTAAGTTTTTTATTTTAATTACTGTCCCCCCCCACCACCGCTCGACCCTTCCCCCACCTTGCTTGCCGGCCGTGACTGAACATAAGCCTTCTTGTCAGTGTGCCTGCTTCCCAGTAAGAAATGTAAATGTGCGCGCCACCTGCTCAATCTGCAAATGTAAACGGTGCCAAGTTCGGATGTGTGTTGTCTTTGGTTTTTATTTGTTACACCTGTATGCATTCTTCTCTGCCTCTGTTCATGGGTGCCTATATGTGTATAGTTTCTGTTTGTGGGTCCTTGTTTTCTTCCGTGGAATTCGGCACAAACCGGGCACATGTATATTTAAATACAAAAATGAAAACTGAGCAGTTTACGGCCTTCTGTCTTTCTGCAGGATTATGTAAAAGTCTGTCAACTGTCTCCCATAATAGACTGGGAAATTCAACAACTTCAGGATTAGAAATGCATGCAGTGCGCAAATAGATTTTGTGTTTTTCTGCACAAATAGATAAAAATATGCCTGGCGTCTATTATGCAATATGCAATAGGGCTGGACCGAGATTTGTAAAGTGTTCAGTCGAAGCGGACAGTTTTGGGGTACACTTTGCCTATACAGGTGGCTTGCTTCTAGACAGCCAGATGCAGGAAGTTAAGAGTGACAATTGAATAACTTTTCCTTGCTCTCACCAAACCATGCGGTGGATGGACGAGCAAACAGGGAGAGGCAGACTCCAGCGGCGAGAAACGGCAGAAGCATCATGTTGGCGCTGGCCGGAGCACTGTGAACTCTCTCTGCCTTCTCCCTCTTGGATGTCACATTCCTTCTTCCCTTTGGAAGGTGGGGTGCTGACAGGTGCACTATTTGTGGTAGGTGTCACGGGTGAGGTGGGACAGGTAAATGGGCGCCCGTCTTCAAACCGTGGCTGGGCTGGAAGCCGTTTTTTTGGTTGATTGATGGAATCACTTGAAGGTACACGTTTATTCTTTTTCAGATGTATTGTAAGGGACCTACCAGCTATAATGTAAAGAGTGAGCTTTTAAAGATGGTTACCAAAAAACAGGGTTTCCTGAAGACACACATTTATTCTTTTGATGGGTATTGTAAGGGAGCTACCAGCTAAGCTGTGTGAAGTGTGTGCTTTTAAAAGACCATGACATTATAAACAAAACTGCACTAAGTGCAGTCTGCAGAAAATCTATATTTTGGAAACACTTTTTATCTTAAACCTTTTTGTGTATTCTGTAGCAGCCTATTTTATACTGTGTGTAATGCAAGTTCTCTGTTATGAAGTTCTGTGGTTATACTGAATAAGCAGTTACCCACGTTATTATCATATGAAATCTCTTTATTGATGTCATAACTACACTTTCACAATTGCGTTAGTAACCTTCTTGCTTTCTCACATTTGCTTGAAAATGAAACATTTGCACGCTCTTTTTTCAAAATGTTCTCAGTTGTTTGCCACATTGCACTCAGCCGCAACTTTTACGCCCCACCACGTTTAAATATCACCAGCCACCCCATCAACTGTTGTTTTTGCTTTTACCCTTGCACATGGCACAAGGGTGCCTGTGTTACAGACAGGATAGTTTTTGTGTAGAAAGAGACACATTCCTGCACAAAAACAATACTCTGAGGCATATTCCTCTTTTGATGTGTGCTACAGAATGCTGCACACAGGAAAAAGGGGGGAGAAATAAAACATATTTCAATTTGTTATGCCTCCCCAGTGAAGGCATACCGTTTTGACACATTCCCAGGTTTACTAGTGTTAGTAAATCTGGTAATGTGCCAAAAACCATGCATGGATACATGGAAACACCCACGCTCCAGCCATTGAACACCATCCAAGAGCAGGGAAATGCAAGGCAGAGACGTGCACTGCCTTGCATTACTACAGATTTATTATGTCATGCAGAGCCACACAAGTTGGCTCTGTTTGGCATAGTAAATCTTACTTAAGGGCTTGCATTACTCTTGCATCATCTTGGGTGACTCAAGGGCAACGCAAGCCCTTTATAAATCTGGCCCTAAGGTTACTAGTGGTGTGCATGCACAGTCAGTAGTTTTAGCCCCGCTGTGTCAGGCCAATGCCTGTCCCACTGGTCTTGTTCTCTGCCATCTGTGGCCTCCCTAAACATGCAGTACACAGCTCAGATCAATCACATTTCCAACATGAAGTTTCCTAGGGCTCATGGAAACCTCCACAGTCAGACAATGAGATTTATTAACAATGCTTCAGTTGGTATTTGCTGGAAATTGGAAACATTTACTCTTGTAACCCACAAAGTGGGGACTATGGACTGACAGAATGGAAGTGGATCCAAAAGCAGAGTGAAAAGGAGCTGTTGATAGCAGCTTGTCCATGATCGTCAGTAAATCACCGTTATCTATGCATTATTTTCACAAAATATGCTTTCAAAGAAATGAGCGAACACAAGTATGATTGTAAAGATGTTCTGGCTTACTTTATTAATGATAAACAACTCTCACTGTTTAGTGCTGGTAAGATTGTTCCAGTGGTAAATGCAGTTGCTTCAGAGATTATTGTATAATCGATTTTGACACTTTCTTTTTGTCTTCATATCACCATCAGTTCTAGGAATACATTGCATCTTATGGAACGTGAAATGTCTTTGTGCTGATGTGTCTCAAAGGTAAAATGATATCAATTGCCCTCAGACACTGAATTGGTATAATCATTCGACTTGAAGCCCATCATGCCAACTTATATATTCTTCTCAAATCTTTTGTACGTTTTTCGAGTCACACTCCATATCAATTTTTACTAACATAGTTAATTAAGCTGAACCATTCCAATACCAATGGAGCATTGGGTAACACCCAATTTTTGCAAATTTTGCTTCTAGCTAAAATGATTAAGTGATACAGGACTCTCTTCTACGAAAATGTAAAACTCATTTTCGATGATACATCATCGCTCCCCAAAAATATTAAAATCCAACTTACCTTGAATTTTTTTTTTATACTGTGGATCAATTGTCTTACTTCCTTTTTAAAATTGTGTCAAATTCGGGCAATTTATAAACATATGAACATTGTTTGCTCCAGGTAAGTCACATCATGAGGTGAGCTGGAGCTATATAAAGTGGGAGACATTTCCTTCTGTCGTTTATCATATTGTGTCCCAGTTGATAAGGTTTGTCCCTTCTCGTGAGTCGCCCCAAGCATTAATCCCAGCCTTCCTCAAAGGAGAGCTGAACTTAACTTCAAGCATGTTGGTGTGCCTGGTGAGGCTACATGCACATAGCAGTCGATACCTGCCATTCTTGTTAGGTTTAGCCACAGATTTAAACTGGCTCTCAGAACTTTCAAACTGACTGACTGTTGGACCTGGCCCTCTCTGTAGGGTCTCCCCCAAACCTTTTGCCTTTACCCTCTACTTTTTTGTTGTGTTCGTTTTGTTGGCCTTAGGACTCTGTGCACTTTACCAGTGCTAACCAGTGCTAAAGTGCTTGTGCTCTCTATTAAACATGGTTTAATTGGCTTATATCCACTTGGCATATTTTAATGTACTCGTAAGCCCCTTGTAAAGTGGTATACCATATACGCAGGGCCTGTAAATGAGATGCTACCAGTGAGCCTGCAACACTTATTGTGCTACCCACTTAAGTAACCTCTTGAAACATGTCCCAGGCCTGCCACTGCAACCTGAGTGCAGTTTTTAACTACCATGTCAACTTGGTATTGAAATCCCCGTGCCAAGCCTTAAATCCTTTTTTATTACACATACGTCACCCCTAAGGTAGGCACTGGAGTGCCCAGAGCAGAGTGAAGCGTAATTAAAAGGTTTGACATGTATATTTAAGTTTTACATGTCCTGGTAGTGAAAAACTCCCAAATTAATTTTTCACTACTGGGAGGCCTACCCCTTCCATGGGATAACATTGAGGGTTCATAATTACTTTTAATAGGCTTCAATTTCCGATTGGGAGCTGGTAGTTATGTCATGTTTGGTGTTTATATGAAATTGTAATGATAAACCCCATTTAATGTTAAGGTTGGCTTTTTGATCACATTTTTAAAAATACCTCTTTTAGAAAGTTACAAAAAGAACAATTGACGGATGGAATGCTGAAACAATGTCAAACATTCACCCCAAGTACAGAGATCTGCGCCTAAATCCATTATTTTTTTGCACACCATGCCATACCAGTTTAGACCTGGCCATATGCAAATCAGTCTTGACCCTGCTCCCCATCAGAACAGTCTCACCCAAACTGCCAGGCCAGGTCCTCCCATGACCAGAAACAAGCATCCCGGGACCGGTTTCAGGGTATCACCCCTCATCAGTTGGGCTAGCTTGACTCCGGTGGCATGGTTAGCACGGAACCCACGTCTGGGCATACCCTTCCCACTTAGGGCGACAAATACAAAACAAACAATTGACGGATACAAAAGAATGATGGATTAAACCCAGATCTGTTTGACTGGGGTGAATGTTTGCATAGTTCAGCATTCCGTCCATCTTTCGTTCCTTTTGCTCCTTTAGAAAGTTGACATTTTTCTCCCCTTAGCCCTTTTTTGCCTGGCCTGGGTCACATGACTAGGTGTAACTGACAGTTAGATTTTGTGAATTCCTCAGTCACACAATAGGGGAGTAAGTGTGCCTGAATGGACTATCTGCTGGCAGGATGGGGGGGGTCGAAGCTGGGCACCACTCCATTTGCAACTGAATAGCCTGTGCTTTGAATTCACACAAAGGACCTAATGACCTCACATTGTAACTGAATCCAGCTTGCAGTCAGAGCAGGGGAATCAGGAAATTCCATGCACTTCAAAGCCACTGTCTAGAAGCTTCTCCCATCTTTCAGAATCAGGACTCCACGGTATAAAATAGGATCTCAGACACCAACTCTTCACTACATTTCTGCACCTGTGGATACTCTGACGGGAAGAAGGAATGCGGTGCTGCTGGAGGGAATATCACTGTGCTGGTCTGCTGCGCTACAAGACTGCTGACCTGCTGGATTGCTTACCTGTTTATCCTGCTGCTCTGTTACCTTCTGACTGAGGATAAGGCCTGGATCTTCAACTGCCCCAGGACCTCCAGAGTGACTCACAAGGGCTAGTTTGTTGGCCTCCTGTTCAGAGCCACAGGAACACAAAAGGCTGCCTCCATCTTGAGCAAACACCTGGACTCAGCCTGAATGAGCCCTGATCCTGCAACTGGTGCCCTGCCAGTCATGGACCCTTGAAAGTGATGATAAAGGTGCCCAGATAGCCAAAATCCAAAAGTGCGGACTTAGAAAATGTTGAGCTAAAAACTGCTCTGAGACCCAGGAGGAGACTTGGACCAACCTGCTCGCCTCTCCATCAAAGGTGCATCACCAGTCGAATTGACATTGCAGCTTCTCCCGCTGCATTTTTCTCTGCAGCAGAAAATCCATTTCACCGGTCCTTCACCAAAGGGCTATCCAATCTCCTGGAACTGTCCTTGGCTACAGCCCTCTGCCTTTACACGGAGGAGATTTTCGACTCCCATTTTCAATGACTAAGTCAGAAAGAAGAAATCTACACTGCAACTTCGGCCCAAGGTTATTGGGCGACGACGGTCCCTCATCGGACACCTCCTGCAGCCTTGATCTGCTGAACTTAACCTTCTCAGAACATTTTCTCAAGAATTTTTCCAAGTTCAAAGGTAAGCACTGACCGGGCGCAATCTACTACTTGTATCCAAACGGTGCTCCATTGCGGTCTTTCATATTTTTTTACTTTGATCCAGTCTCACGCGACTAGATGTCCACAGTTGGCGCTTTGATCTTTTATATGCTAGTTTTTACGAAAAACTTAAGAACATTCATAGCTCCAGTTCTACTTATTGGATGTTTGTCGTTTTGGTGTCAAGTTTATAAAACTTACTCTATTTGTTTTCTTGCATTGTGTTTTCACTTTATTACTGTTTGTGTCCTGCATAAATACGTCACGTATTGCCTCTAAGTTAAGCCTGACTGCTTTTTGTGCCTAGCTACTCAGGATTAAGCACAGGTTAATTTAGTGACTTTTTGTGGTTCTCCCTGCAAGGGATTGTGGCTTTTGCCTGACCAAGTATCATGCCCCAGTCAACCAACAACTCAAATTCTAACAATGACTTACAAAAAAAACCTTGGGCTCCAAACTCTCTTGTCCTAGGTTCCTCAGCATTGCAGTAAATATTTTCCCGCTAAGTGAATTATCGGGATAAGTCATTAGCATTCAGTTGTTTTTAAATTGAAAAGTATGACAATAAAGTTGGAGGTCTGGTAATGCCAGACCCCCCTTTCCTAACTTTCATTTTGTGCTTCTTCCATCTAAGCCTCTCACGCTCATTTTGATGTTAAGACAAAGCTACTGATATTACCCTGGATTTTTGAGATACGATCCTTTGCGAAAGTGTGGAATTAAATTGAAAAGATAATTTAGGAAGGATCATCTTTTTAATCAGATTTATCATGCCATACCTTATCTAAATCTTGAATGATTAGAACCCCCGGATAGCTTGTCTCCTTGTTCGTGTTCTGATATGATACGTTAATTTCCACAAGGTTATCTCTTTTTTCTTTATTGATCTGGTAGCCCCAAGTGCAAGCATCTGGTAGCCTCAAGAGTAATCATCTCTTCTTTTGGTTTCAAACAATTTCTTATTGAATCATTATTTTGGCCTGGATAGTGTCTCCTCGGGCTGACACACACTACAATCTCAGTAGTCAGAAGTATTAATTACAAGTCTGAGGTAGAGTTGACGGATGGTGCTTTTTAGTTCTAATGAGACCCTTATGATTACCGGAATGAGTCAAAACTCTGACATAGTCTTAGGGGCTGTCCAAAGTGGCATTCATATGACCAATGACTAATGTACATATTGTACTCTATATCGTATTCAAATGAAGAGAGACCCCTTGCTGTACATATGTGTACACTGCTGTTGTATTTCTACGCCTTCACTTTTTAGCAGTGCACCTTTATCACCACTGACAGTTGATATATAAATGGGGGAAAATACAATTGATTTGCAGTCTGAAAAGCCTTGATGAATTTTTTGCATGAATAGGAATTGAAGTTAAAACAGATTGGCACAAATAAAATATATATGTGCATAAATTAGACCCATAGAATCGTTGTTCTATTTCTCTTATTTGCTACCCAGGTTCCACATGTTGGACTTATAGGGTAGGTCCTGTATTTGGTATGGCATCCAATCACAGTGAGTTACAATTTGTGACCTATCTCAAGTATATTGATAAGGGAGATCAGCTTGAGACCCATTAAGATTTGGAATTTTGTGAACCAACCTATTAGTACTTAGGTCGGTTTGCTAAATTTTTGTCCACTCAAAAAAGTTAATGCTCAATTTATGACCAATTTTTGCAAATGGAAATTTCATGCATCAAGCCTTTACTTTGTTTTTTGATCTACTAAACGTAATCAGGGTTAATATGCTTATGGCATGATGACTGTTGCAGCTGGTTTTTTGGACTCTGCACACTGGGAAACTGCAGTACAGGCCCCAATGTATGTTTTCTGACCCTCAAATAATGACAGAATTGTTTAACTCCTGATTGGCATATTTAACTTTCCAGTACTATATGTTGTGGGAAATACACGATTAGCGTGGATAAGTTAAATGTCACCTGTTGACGGCAGGACATGTTGTGCCATCTACTAAGCTGACAATGAAAGCATGACTCTAGGCTCATATGTGTAGCCAGACAGCTGTAGCTTTTAAACCTGTAAGTGAGAATGTCTGGTAGCTTAGTGGACTAATGTGTCCACTCTAGGGACCTGTGTTCGACCTCTTGGTTACAGGTTCAAATCCTGGTAGGTCCCCTCAGCATTTCATCCTTCTGAGGTTGATAAAATGAATACCATTGAGTTGGGTAACAACAAACATCTGTTATTCACCGCCAAGATACCCTTCTGGGTGAACGTGCACTTTACAAATACACATGTTATGTTAGAATGTCAACATAGCCCTTATGACAGGAAAGAAGCCTACTTTTATATATTAAATAAACCACCCATAAGTAGGCCTTGCAGCCCTCAAATTAGTTTGCCTAATATTTAAAAAGTGATGTAAGCAAGACTTTAGTGTTTCTCAAGTACCTACAATGACCTGCCCCCAAAAGGTATTTTCACCGTAAAGGGGCTGTAGCTATCCTATGGGAAAACTAAAGTTTAGAATAAAATCATAACCCTGCTATCTTCGGTTTGGGACAAGCTATCGGAACAATGTTTATCAAAAATGCAATTCACTGGTCAAGTCAGAATTTATGATAAATATTTAACTCCAGTAGGCTAATAAGCATTAGCCTGTCAGCAACTTACTCCAGTCAGTGCTCCCCCTTAATGAGGTCTGAAAACTGTTCCTAGATCAGAAACAATGGTTTAGGCCTTTTGACAGGAAGACCTGGGTGTAACATAAATGTCTTATATCGGCTCAGGAACCGCAGTTTTGAAGGGTACAGGAACTTCGTTAACTTGAAAGGAACCAGGGTGAGGCCTGCTGATTCGTAATTACATGCAATGGGAGACCTGGGGAAGAGAACCCTTTATTCCCTGGGCCATCTGTAGCCAACTTGGCACCAGCTCAGTGGCAAGGGACCTGATCACAGAACCAGTCTGGTGTAACTGGGGAGAAGGGGACTGCTCATTTCCCTATACACACCCCTGGCTGGTACAGCAGCAGCCACCGAGATCAGAAAGGTGCTTCCATCTTGGATTTGGATAGGAATAGCACACTGTGAAATAGTTTGCAGTAAGGCATACAGGATGTAGTGAAAATGGGAATGATTGCCCCTGAGAACTTTTTTTTATTGGTTAGGGAGTTTCCAGGTGTCACCTCCACCCACTGGTGAGTACAACCTACAAAAGAGGCACCTCATGCACTGCTCATCAGAATACATCTGGACCTGAGAAAGAACAGACGAGGACTGGACCTGCTGGTTGTGACCTGTGTGGAGACCTGAAGGGCTTGTTTTGTCCCACTAGTACCCATTCTGGGTATGGGCAACAAGGGATAGGCGGTTGGCCTCCTATGTGACTACATAACACAACAAGCTCAAAGAGGCCTTTTTTCCTGGAGTGCCCAGCTGACCAGTTGCAACAGGACTTGGACTGCACCTTACTGGTGCCCTCTGCTGGAGTGAGTCTTTCCCCCTAAGTCTTGTCCCTGAGATCCTGGGAGCCTTAGAAGTTGCCAAAAGAATTTGCTCTAGAAAGTCTGAAATGTTGAAACCTAGAAAGTTTTTGGACTTCCAAGACCTCTTGAGCATCAGTAGGACCGCGTGGCAAAGGTGCCCGATTTTGTGTGGACTTCATCAGATAAGGTTTCTGGCTTTTTGAGTTGGAGGATTTTCAAAAGTAGAAATGTTGCCCAGACAAAGGTGCGATAAGTATCTGACTGACAAGAAGACTACAGCAGCCATACAATTTGAATTTCTGCCACTCTGAGCTTTTCTAGCCAATACCAATAGCTTCATGAGGGATTTGTTAGCTACAGCTGGCAACTTTGCTCCGCTGGAGGATTATGACTTCGATTTCAAGTTAGAAGATAAAATGTTTGGCCGGGATGTTATGCCTCAGGTATCCGACCTCCACTCCATTGCTGTCAGCCTGAACCTCTGAACAGAAGCTTCTTACTGGACCTTTACGTTTTCTTGGAGTTTTTGCCGTAATTCTTTACAAAATCCTAACTCTGATTCCTCTTATTCGATTTTTGTTCTTTTGGTGTCATATTGCTCATTTTAGTTTTCTCTATATTTAGAAACCAGTTATGTAATTTTTATTGCATTGTGTTTTACCTTTCTAACAGTTTTGTTACTGCTAAATCCCTGACTTAATTTCTTAAGTTAAACCTGTCTGCTCTGCCCCACAGGTACCAGGGGGTTGAGTCCAGGTTTAAATTATTGAAACTGTGTCTTACCTTCACAAATTTGCGGCGTTATTACTTATTCACCCAAAATAATAAGCCACCTTCCTAAACAAATCATCCCCAGGTAATGGAAAGAATATAAGGAGCCTAAAGTTCTGTAATTTTCTGCATATCTCTTTCTAAGGTGTTGAAACCTTGTTCATGCATAGTTCTATATTGTTATTGATAATTGTGTCTTGACAGCAAAAATATGAAAGTAATGATCTAAAAGAAATAGGTATCTAGAAAGCTTGCTGTACCATCTTGCTCCCAAGCCAGTGCTTAGCCAGCAAGCTGATTAGACAGGAACATGGAAGATGGGGACCAAGTCAGTTTCTAGTATTTTTCAGACTGTATAACTGAAAAGGGTCAGAGGCTAGAAAATGTGTAACTTGATGGGCAGCTCCAAAGGTCCAGCTTTAATCTAGCAATGCATGGAAACACCAGCATGCTGAACTGCACACTGTGTAACCTAATGCACATCATTGCAAGATTGAGTAACAGAAATTGGGGCACAAGGAGAAGCAGCCTGCGCAGATGCAAGGAATGGTCTCTGCATATTTCTGCCTACATGCATCAATAGATCAAGGCTAGACCCAATGGCTCTGTGAATGTTTGTTTGCAAAGGGTGTATCCAGACTTGTGTGCTGTGCTTGCTGTCCCATAGTACTCTGGTTGTCCCTCATTGCTGAGGCCCATTAAGACCATTTGGGTCTGCCTGTTTTCCCATTCAGAGGGAACACCACTTAAAAGTTTGAGCTGGGCTTTTCCAATTGGCAAAAGGCTGTTTTGTATGTTGTAGGACCCTGCCTGTAATGATACTGTAAGCAATAAAAGATGAACTGGAATGAGGTCCACACTAATTGTAGATGGATGAGATTAAATGAATCATTCAATTAATCATTTTTATTTTTCATAGTGGTTGGAAATGTGGTCACTGCTGTAGTCACTGTGTGGTTGACAGCTATTGTTTCAGTTGTAGTCCTTGCTGTAGAGGCAGCTATTGTGGTTATAACTGGTCAAAGATTTTGTCCCTGCCTTGCTGGTAGCTATGGTCACTGTTGTGATGCCTGCTGTTGCCCTGCTGTCTTTGCTCTTGAGACAGGTATGGTTACTACTGTCATGACTAATGTTGTTGCTACTCTTGCCCTTGCTCTGCTGACAAAAGTGGTTGCTGGCGTGATCCTTGTTTAGGTTATAATTGAGGTTGCTGCTGTGGTCCATGTTCTTGTGGAAGCTGTTGCTGCAGCTGTGGTCGCTGCTGTGCTGAAAGCTGCTGCAATCACCATTGTTGTCCCCACTGTGGTGGCAGCTGTAGAGTTTGATGTGGTTATAGCTGTGGTTTCTGTCATTTTCCCTGTTGTGATGGCATCTATGGTCTTGACTATAGTTCCTGCTGTGGTTACAGCTATGGCTAAAGATGTTATCACAGCTATGGTCCATGCTCTGCCTCTTTTTACTACTGTTGTTGTAGCTGTTTTTGCTATTAGTGCTTTAATTGTGGGCACAGCTATAGGGATACTGGTGGAACTCATTTCTATTGCTGTGATTCCTGCTGTGGTATAAACTAGTGTTACTGCTGTGGTTCCTTCCAAAGTTGCAGGTGTGGTCCCTGTTGCTGCCCCTGCTGTGGTGGAAGCTGTAGTGGCAGCTGTAGGTGCTGCTCTAGTGGCAGTTGGGGCCACTACTTTAGTCCCCACTGTGGTTACCACTATGGTTACTCCTAAGGGCTGCTATTGTTGCAGCTATGGTCTCTCCTGTGGTCTCTGGAGCTATTACAGCTGTGGTTGTTGCTGTGCTGGAAGCTGTGTTGGTGATGTGGGGACAACATGAGATGTTTCCAAACCCCTCTCTAAGTATTTCTTTTTTGTAAAGCACATAACTTTCTGTAACACAGAGAAAACACTCAGCGTGAGATTAGATGTGCCTGTTATCTTTCCATTCATTTTCTAGTACAAGAAGTCTCCTCATTTTTCTATTATAGTTTCATTATGGCATCAACTCTAAAGATTATATTTTGAACTCTTTTTTATCTATGCCTCAAAGAATGTACATCTCACATTTATATGCAAATGAAATACACTAACATTGTTATAAAACACATCCACTTTCAATTATCTAAAAGTGTAGCTTTCCAGTCTAAGTTTACATACAAACTTATTGTGTTTCAGATGGCATTTCTTCTGCAATATTTCTCCTTTTCTCATCCAGTAGCAAAGATAAGAGATTGTCTGTCTCCTTTACTTTTTCTTGCAAAGTTTAGACATTTTCAGACACTTTATTCAATTCCTCTATGGCAGCAAAGAAATCATTGACTTACTGAGCTGCTGTTTTGTGATAAAGGTCAGCAAAGATCTGTCTCTCCTATCTTTCAGATAGCTAATTGAGAAGCACTGCACTGGTGTCTTTCAGTTTCTAATCACAAGCTCACAGCTTGAAGGCATGGACGTCAATTCACCGCAATGCCTGGGGTAGAGGAAGTAACAACACGCCCTTTGACCTCCACTCTCACTCACACACACATACTTATACATACACACAAATTCACACATCTATACTCTCTTCTACATAAACACAACCTCTCATCCGCAAGCATGCACACAACATACATTTAAAAGCATTTTTTACTTACCTCATCTGCCATGGAAGGGCATATTCCAGCTTATTGTACTCCATTCTCAATACACTATTAGCGAATACCATATTTTATTTATTTACTATTAGTGTAATAAACAGTTAACAGAAAATAAAGAGAGTGGAGACCTAGCTGACCCTGTGTTCCTGACACTGAATTTGCCACCTCTGCAAAGGCAGTGCTAGGGGTAGCAAAGCACTAGCCATGGATCGCAGCTGCGACCCCTAAATGACGTCCATGAATGAAGGGTTCCCAAACATTTTACAGCGGTCATTCGGAATTGTGCAAATGTATCATTTTCATTATCATGAAAAAACAGTTTTTATAGACAGGAAATATTTTAGTTAATTTGTGTGCAAGAAGCGGGGCGGGGAAGCAGCGGGGAGCCCTCCCCGGGCCGGATCCGCTGAATAAAGGGAGCAGCGTCAGGTGATATTGAGGCTCGCTTTGGGGCCCGGAGGACCCCCGTAACTTGGATCCCCGGGCAGGGGCTAATAAGGTGCCATGGCAGGAGGTGTGGCAGTCAGTCAGAGAGGCACTTCAGAAGCACTGTGGTGCACCCGAGCCGGGCGCTGCAAACCTCCCTGAGCTGACCAAGGCAAGATGAATAAGTGAACCGACAGGACCTTTACACATCAGGGAGAAGGGCGCAGGGCCGGCTTAAGTCGAGGCTGACCCCCCCTCCCACCGAGGCAGAGTGCTTAGCAGGGATAGAGCACATGCTGCAGATGAAAGGATTCCCCCCGGCTCTCTTGTGGGGGTTGACAGTGCAGAAAAGCACCACAGGTGGAGCTCGACCTAGACCTGGAAGTGTAATAAAATATTGTCCAGTCACGGAGGGGAGTACAGCCTAAACTACCTGCTGCCAAGTAGGTCACGCACACGAGGTTGCTTGTGCAGAGATCAAAATGATTAAAGTCAAAGCGCTGAAAGCGGCAGGTGCAAATACAATCATCCAATACACAACCCAGAGGCACCCCCCTCAGCGGCTGGCCAGGCAAACCGGGGTTGCGGGTCCTGAAGAAGAAGAAGGGGATCCTGAGCCTTCTAGAGCGGATCTTATGGCCGCCATACAGGGGTCCAGGAAGATGCTGGAGGACCGCATAGAGACCGTCTCTATTCATGTCAACTTGCTACGGACTGACCTGCAAAAAAAGTGGCTGACAAGGTAACAACAGCCGAGGCAGACATAGTGGAGCTGTGAGGGGATGTAGTGACACTCAAACAGCAAGTTGCACAAATGACAATGACCACGAAGGTGCTGGAACGGCGCGCAGAGGATGCAGAAGGGAGAGCTAGGCACAGCAACATCCGCGTGCTGGGAATCCCCAAAAAAGCTGAACAAGGGTGGGCCGAGCAATTCTTAGAACATTGGATACGAACACAACTCCGGCCTAAGGGTTTGTCTGCTTTGTTCATAATTGAGAGGGCCCATAGGGCTCTAGTGCCGCCCCCACCCCTGGGTGCTCAGCTCCGTGCATGTAGCCAAAGTGCTCAACTACCGAGACAGGGACTGCATTCTGCGATCGGCGAGGGAACACCAGAACCTTCAGTATGAGAATAATAAAGTCTCTGTGTATCCAGATTGCACAAGGCAGGTGCAGGAACTTCAGAAATCCTATTTGGGAGTCAAACGCAAGCTTCAGGAGTTAAAGTTACAGTACATGCTACTGTACCCAGCCAAATTAAAGGTTCTAACAGGGGGAAGGGCGCTTTTCTTCGACTCCCCGCAGGAAGTTTGGGAGTGGCTGGCGGTGCGGGGTGATGGTCTCCCGTCCCGGGAGCCTCGAGGGCAGAAGCGTGGATGGGGAATTCATTCGAGCAAAGGCCCTCGGCAACGAACAAAGCAGTCGAGAACACAGGAATCGGCTGAACAAACAGAGCATTGGATTACAGTGGGGAAGGATGGCTCGCTGCAGCTGGATGTCACTGAGGCTGCCAGTGCTCTGGACTCTCCGCCGGTGGACGCTCATGCTGAACCGGATCAGAGGACTCAAGTCTTGGGCCCGACGATGGACACTGTGCCTGAAACACTGTTGGACGAGACCTCTGAACACGGGGGGATTAGGGGGTGGATACTAGCTTCTGAAATTACAGACTACACTGGGGTGCAGTGAAGCCAATAGTATGTTGAGGTAATGACAATGTGCTTGGCGTGAATGCTGGAGAGTGGGACAGCCTGACTACGGGAGTGATTGGGTATGTATGGGAATTCCAGGAGATGCAGAAGGGCAGCCAGTGTGGGGACCCTATATGCGGTACCCCAGAATTGAAGTGCAACAGCTGAACTGTAATAGGTGGGCGGACTGGGGATGTAATGTTACGTGTTGCCCCTGTTGGGCTAATTGGGATGCTGTGCACGTCCTGGCATGAGCATGAGGTGGGCAGTATCAACTGTGATGTTTGCCGAGTATTGTCCGTGGGAGGGCGGAGGGTAGGTTTGGGTAATTGTTTATGGACCGTTGCAGGTTTGGTTAAAACAGTGGGTTGGTTGGGACACTTGACCAGTGGCCACAGTGGCACACACGAGGAGAAAATGTTAAAGGGATATAATGGCACAGGAGGTAAAGTTTCTTAGGTAGAATGTCAGGGGGCTAGGCACCTGCACTAAACATCATAGGGGCATATTCTCAAGAACGTGTGATAACCACTGCAAGTTTAGCTTAACACAACTTTGCACATCGCAGTCTATCGTGGGAAAACAATGCCGTGTTAACGTAGTATTCCCAACCTGGCGGCACCATGAGATAGCCCCACGATAACGCGTCAAATGACCGCAGTAAAATTAACGCGACACCGCAAAAATGCAAAACACGAACGCGAATAAAGTTGCGATGAGGCCAACCGCGATACAAAAATCAGCGATGACCAGCGACAGGCCTGCAATCCCCACGCGTCATGCGGGAAAATGCCCTATAAAAGCTGACCAAGAAAAACACACCATAAACAAAATAAACTGCGTAGCAACATGGAGGCACCCGGAACAAGTGCCCAGGTCAACGCGAACCCCACAAGCCCCACAGACCACCAGCAAGGAACCTCGGGGTCGGGGAAGGCCAAGGAGAAGAGGAAGAGGAAGACGGGGTACAGTCCGCATGACAACCGGATCGTCGTCACGGAGGTGACAGAGCACCAACAACAACTGTCCATCACCTCCAACATGTCATTGGCAACACAGACGGAAAAATGGCATTCCATCGTGAATGCAGCCGGAGTGTCGAGGAGGCCAAGATGTGCTGGCACGATGTGAAAAGCCAAACCAAGCAGAAAACCCGCTGCCAACAGGAAGGCAGCAACGGCGAATGGAGGTGGGAGTTCTGCGCCACAGGAGGAGCTGGAACAAATGGCGGCCACAGTCATCAGTGTGGAGACTGTGCAAGGAGTCGGGAGTCCGGACACTGCTCGACATGACCTGATACAACAGCAACAGGGTGAGTAACAAACAGGGACTGTGGGGACGGGGGGGACAGGCACAATGGCACACATGTACAACGACGTGTAGCACACCGCACACCCACAATGACCCTGGGTCATGTCCCTGATCCCCGTGGCACACTGCAGCACACATACAAAGATCAAGTAGGCCCCCGTTCACCATGTGCCCAAAGGGGTCCCACCCGACACATCACCAATTACACAACACACACATGCACCCGTGCGAAACACAGCAAAGATGCATATGTGAGAGCCACACTGACAATGCAAGTGACACCACATGACCAGCAGCATGGCTGGAGTACAATCACCATGACACTGTGCATGCCACGAGACTGAGGTGGCTGAGTGTGGACCACATCCGGAAAGGAGCAGGTCACACTCTGACACATCCACCTGCACAAACAACCACTGACGTCAACAACATATCTGCAGACAAACAATGCACAAGAGTACAAAAACCGTCCAAGAGCACAAATGACCCAAGTCGCCAACATCACAGCACCTCAAAAGCACAAAAGCCAAAGGCACACCGCCTCCAAGGGATAAGGCACAGCAAAATCATAGCTGCAGGTGCGACTCCCACACAATGCAGCACACACACATAGCAATGACAGCACACCCACATGGATGACAATGTGGTACACAGTCGAACACCTACACTGCAGAACAGAGGACACAACTGGGTCTGCCTGTGCGTAGAAAATGGCCAATCACATCTGACATAGCAGGAAACTGTGAGATGATAATGTACGTGTACAACCTCATCTACGTCATGTAGTCCAAATGTCCACTGTCCCGCATCAAATAGTCCGCCCCTCCCAAACAGTCACAATGTACATTGTCATGAAGTCTGTATGTAAACTTGAACAATGCGGCAACATACATGCCAACACAATGTCAACAAGCATCTCCCCTACACATTGCAGAGGGACAAACAACACCTCCAGCAGAGCAGGCCAGACAACTCTACAGTGATGCTGAAGAGGACCACCACACTTCCGACATCTTAGGCAATCGACCTCCAGGAGCAGGGCAGCACCGCTGCATCGAGGATACCCCACCCCCTGCACAGACAACACAGCTGGACACACCCACCACTCCGGCTGTCTCCCAGCAGCCCACCGAAGCACACATCGCATTCCAAGGCCAGGTGTCAGACTGCCAGAAGGGGGTGGCCGAACATGTGCGGGTGGGGCCCTACCTCATGGAAGCCGAACTAGATCACATATGTAGGTGTCTAAGTCCCATCAGGGCCCACCTACACTCCCCAACGGAGACCCACACTGCGACAGAGACACATGCCTTTGCACATTTCCAGTACTGAACCACACCCAGAGCCATGGGATGATCATCCACACCCCCACGCTGGACTGGCGTATGCCGGCCCAGTCCACTCTCCTTACGTATTGAGTGGGGGACGACAAAGCTACATGTGCAATGTCCCACCCGCTGCCTGCGGTGACATGGCTGCGTCCTCTGTACACGGCACAATGTAATGTTGTAGTGCCTGGGGCACAAATGCATACATCATGAGCACACGGACACACTCAGATAGTTTGTTGAACTGGCTACGGGCACGTGCGCTCGACACCTTTATTGGCATGGTCACATGTACAGTGATGCATGTGCTGGATGTGTGTGGGGTGAATGTAAGCCAGCCCTCATGGAGTTGTTGGTGCTGGCAACAACTTGAACAGTGATCACAATGAAAGTGGAAACAGAAAACACCAGCATAGCAGAAACAACTGTGAAGCATCATGGTGGTTGCCGGAGAAAGTACAGTGTTCACCCAACATGCACGCAGAATGGTCCATGATTTGTGGTGCACTGAGTTAGTGGCACCTGAAGAGCTGAGCAGGGAACAAGCTGATGACGGCACCCATGACTGGTGTGAGCAACTCTGATAGTCTGGCAGTAAGACACTTACGACTCTGGCACCTGTTGTTTGGAGTTGGTCCTGGCGGTGGTGGCAGGTGCATCCTGCGGTGATGTGACGTCCGGGCAGGCCAGGACTCGATTTGATGTGTGAGCCCAGGTGGGCCGCAGTTGAGGCCGGAGGCAGCGGACAGCGCAGGGCCACAGACACATGGCCTTGATGACCCCCAGTCCATCGACCCAGAGGCCATCCAATATGCTATCAGACAGGGGCCATGACTTGAGCTGCACAGAGTTAGTGGCCCCGGATGCACTGTGGCTGGCACAGGCACACCGCCACGGGACGGTGACTTACTGTGCAGTGAGATAGGGCCACGCGAGGTGAGCGGGTCCTCGTCGATGTCGAAGGTGAATGTAGCAGAGGTTTGCGGGGGACAGTGGAAGGTGTCCTCCAGGGCATGATGCAGAGGGCAGGAGCTGGACGGAAGTGGCAAATGGAGGAGTGGAATGCTACAGCCTCGTTTTTGCCACAAAAGTCAGTATCACCGACATGATGATGAAGACAAGCCCCAGTCCATAGACTCAGTCGCCACAAAAGTTCAACCAGAAAGTGTCCATGGATGTCGGGGAACAGACTTAGTGGCACCGGAGCTGAAAGGGGATGCAGTCTGCGATGAGGCCAGTACAATGATGTCAAGTCTGCCATAAATGATTCATGACTGAACTCCCAATGTGTGACCTACTCGACCGCAGTGTAGGCCAATGCGTAGTCATCAAGGGCCCACAGACACGTGTGGTTGGGATGCCATGCACATACTTTGTGTCACCACATCGAAGGGAGTATAGTGATATAAACTCAGCCATAAAGTGTGTACTCGGCCATTGTGTAATCAAGACTCAGTTCCAAATGTGTGACCTACTCGACCATAGTGTAGGCCCGAGGCAGCGGTGGAGTACGTCAACGAAAAAGGAGTAAAGCGGGCCTGTGTCGTGGAGGCCGTGATGGTCTGAGGAGGCTGCCAAGGTCGCGGGCTTCGGGCTTGGAGCTTGCGCCGGCACGTGGTGGGCCCTCTTTGACACACGTCGGTGTCGGCATGTGAGCAGTGAGGCCTGGCTGCGCTGGGGCGGGCATGATGGGTTCGGGGACCAGCGGCCCGGGGTGCAGCAGGCGCACAGGATCACAGGCCACACTGCTCAAGGCGACGGCATCGGCCTTGTGGCGGGGTGGGAGGCGCTGCCCTGGCAGACACGTTGGGCATTCCGGAAGAGAACCACGCCCAGAGCTACGTGCTTTTTATTCACACCCCTATGCTGGCCTGGCGTACGCCGGGCCAGCCCACTCCGCACATGCTTACAGGGGGGACGTCACAAGTTACATTTCCTTGGGCTTCCCCACTGGCTGGGGTGACATGGTTGCGTCCACTGTCCACTACACTCCAGACACCAGCAGTGCATGTAGACATGAATATGTCTGTGGTCTGCATACTGCAGTCTGTCCACCACATCTCCGCCACACTTGGCATTGTGTACATTCTCATTCATGGGTGACTTGCCTCCTTCGCACATGCCTGGTTCCCACCTCTCCCCACATTCCGGTATTGTGTGGCTGAGGTGCCATGCCGTTGATGGCTCATGTACATGGCTAACCAAGGTTGCCACAGTAAGTTGTGCTGTCGTGTCTGGTGGGTGGGCATGTTGTTTGGCATGTTGTATGTGATTTTGTGATGTGTGCAGTGCCAGAGTTGTGAGTTGCATGATTGTGGAGTTGAGGGGTGTGGTGTGTTCATTTGGTACTTGCCAACGTGCAGTGCATTTCCATAGGTGCCATCCTGGAAGCGCTGGTTGATGTTGGACTGTCGGAAGAGGAAGGGATCATGCACACTGCCTGGGTAGTTGGCTATGACATTGGTGAAGAGTCCCCTGTGGTCCACTATTGCCTGCACGTTGATGGGATGCGTGTGCTTTCTGTTGTGGTACTTGTGTGCGGTGTCGGCAGGGGGCACAAGTAGGACATGTGTGCAGTCAATTGCCCCCAACACGTG
The DNA here is from genome assembly GCA_963921515.1 of Calotriton arnoldi. NCBI lineage: Eukaryota > Metazoa > Chordata > Amphibia > Caudata > Salamandridae > Calotriton > Calotriton arnoldi. The sequence goes on from CAWUFW010007532.1 coordinate 517,371, forward strand.
CAGGAATCCAGCTATGGCGTATAGTCCTTGCTTGGTCTCCAGCTGTTCCTGCGCATTGTGGGGGACGTATAGGTACTGGGGTACCTAGCTGATGATGGCATCCAGGACAGGTGTGGGGAACTTGGATGGGGCTGGCTGTGCGACTCCTCTGACTCTGGCGGTTGTTGGTTGGGAGGTACCAGTGGCCAACAGGTGCAGCACAGCCAGCAGCTTTGTCTGCGGAGGGATGTTGGTTGTCCGCTGTGTTGGTACCGTCAGCCTGTGGGCAATGATGTTCAGGATGCAGAGGATGGTTGTCCTTTTGAGCCTGTAGTGGGCATTGATGTTGTCTGGTGTTAGGTCTGTGAGGTTGGTGCATTTCCTGAAGGTCCACTGTCTTTGTCTGCGCTGCCTCTGCGGTGGTCCGTGGGGGGGGGTCCGGGGGGGTTGCGGTCCTGGGGGTGGTGGCGGTGGGTGTTGTTGCCCTCTCGGGGCTCCGGGATGCATGGTGAGTGGCTCCATGGCATCTGTTGTTCTTAATGTGTGGCTTTGGGCAGGGCTTCCTTTGATGGTGCAGGTTGTCGTCCGACTTTACACCAGGTCGGAGCAGGTGTTAATTTCCTGCTGCTAACGTGCCTTATTGCCTGTTTTGTGGTCTTACCGCCGATGTGGCTGGTCGTTGAGAATGTTGAGGTGCGGTGTTGTCGCAGCTTTTTGCTCGGGAACGCCTACTCTGCATCTCATTAGCGATAGTTGCCGGGGTCATCTGTGGCGATGTTTTTTGCGGATGCTTTCGCAAGTAAACTGGTGGTATCGGCTGTTAGCACCAGCTTGTGAATGGGGCGATAATTTTATTGCGACTTTGGCTGTGATAAAGTGCTGTTAACTCTGCGATCGTTCCTTGAGAATATGCCCCATAGAGTCCTCTCCTTCCTCAAGAGACATAAGATAATGTTTGCATCTCTGCAAGAAACTTATTTGGATGACACAGTGGCTGAGAGGGTAGCAAAAAAGTGGCGGGGACAGGTATTCCATTCCTCTTATTCTTCTTACGCTAGAGGCACGCTGATATGGGTAGTCCAGGGTACCCCAGTCACACTTCAGTACATGGAAGCCGACGTGGGGGGTCGATTTGTGCTATTGAGAGGAAAACTGGATGGCAGAGATATAGCCGTTTCAAATACTTATGCCCCGAACACAGATGAGACGGCCTTTTACCCAGCACTGTAGGACCTAATTACGGCAGAGCTGGAAGCTCCGCTTATATGGTTGGGAGATTTTAATTGTATCATAGATCCTGATCTGGACCGGCACCCCCACGGAGCAGGCACTAAGCCGTGTGTGACTAAACAATTACAGAATGTGATGAGGGATCTGGGGCTACGCGATGTATGGAGGACACAACACCCGATGCAGAGGTTATATACATGCTTTACACCCACACACAACACACACAGTAGGCTAGACAGAATCTTAATGACTGAATTGCCCACCTTTCTGGCTGCCGGAATAACCCACTTAGCTCAATTCTTGTCGGACCATGCACCGGTGTGCTGTGTAGTACAGTGGAATGTCAAAGAGCAGAGACCCCGGTACTGGCGAATGCCATCCGATCTCCTAAAAGATCAGGAGGGCAGAGAATCGCTGTCTCGATCATTTGCCGAGTACATGTCCCTTAACTGGAACACCATGGGCTGCAGAGGTACGGAATGGGAAGCTAGGAAGGCAGTTGTCTGCGGGGCAGGGATGGGACTAACGTATGGAGTGCGGCGACAATTGCAGCGAGAGTTGCAAGACAGCGGAGATGCACTAGCTGCACTTCAGGCAGGTTTATATGGACAGGCTGATACCCAAAGGCGGGAACACACATTGCGTGAGCAGATAACTGACACTTGGGACAGATTAGATAAGTACACTCTCACCCGATATTGGCAGCGGTTGCATGTGGAGGGGGACAAGTCTGGCCAACCTATTGGTCTGGATTCTGCATAGGGAACAAACCCTCCATCCATTACATGTTTACGGACTGCGGCGGGGGGCTTGGTGTACTCTAGAGCTGAAATATTGGAACAATTTCAGCAGCACCTGCAGAAAGTGTACACGGCCGACCCAGCTGTTAGAGCAGAATACTATACTCCATTCCTGGAGGCGCTCCAAATGAGGAAGCTGCCCTTGGAAGCTTTGCAGGAATTTGAGGAGCAAGTAATGGCAGAGAAGATACTAGAGGCGATAGCTGAAACACCTAAAGCTAAAGCCCCGGGGTGGATGGATTTCCAATTGAGCTTTATCAGGCTTACCCGACAAAATTGGTGCAGCCTCTCCTGCAGACCTTTAATGAGGCCTTTGAGAGGGTAGTATTGCCCCCGTCTATGCGCAAGGGAGAAATCTGTATGCTCCTGAAGCCGGGTGGAGATGGTCAGGACCCTGCAGCATATTGCCCACTCACAATGATAAATACTGATGTCAAAATACTATACAAGATATTGGCCAAGCGTCTGGGCCCACATATGAACTATCTCGCCCATGATGATCAATGTGGGTTTATACCAGGTCGCAGCACGACCATGAACATTCAACGCTTGGTGCACATTATGAAAGAGACGCAAGCTGTTGCAGAGGAGGTTGCTCTGATTTCCATTGATCTTGAAAAAGCTTTTGATACAGTGGATTGGGGCTACCTTCAGGAAGTGCTGAGGGCGGCGGGGTTCGGACCGCGGTTCCGTAGGTGGGTACATATCCTTTATACGGAGCTGAGTGTTCCGGTGCGGCTGGGACAGAGCAGATCAGCAAAATGGTCACTGGAGCGTGGCACCCATCAAGGACGCCCCTCTCGCCACTGCTGTTTGCCCTGGCCATTGAGCATTTGGCGGTGTGGGCCAGGAGGGATCTTATACAATGGAGTATACGGATAGGGAATGGTACCCATTTAGTACCTCTTTATGCAGATGATGCACTGTTTTATGTTGCATCTCCCCATACAGCGGTCCCCAAACTCCTACAGCTCTTGGATAAGTTTGCTAACTATTCAGGTTTACGACTTAATAGGCATAAGTCATTAATCTTCCCATTGGCAGGGCTGGTAGTGAAAAATCCAGAATATCTGCCAAGGCTCGGGTTATGGTGGGAAACCAGCCACTTCCGATATTTGGGCGTGCAGGTGGCGCACGGGGACGCACAAGTACTACACCTAAATATGAATAGGGTGCTTGAATCCCTGAAGCGGTCTGTGGACTTTTGGAATATGCTTCCATTATCCCTTATGGGGAGGATAGCTGTGGCCAAAATGATGGTATTGCCTCGGTGTCTCTATATCCTACAAAATTTGTTGTGCAGTATACCCATGACAGCCTTCAGACAACTGAACTCATTGTTGGTATCTCTATATTGGGCAGAGAAACGTAGTAGGGTGGCATTGCAGGTCTTATCAAGGCGTAATGATGGGGGAGGCCTGGAGGCGCCCCAATTAGACCTATACTATTATGCGGCGCAGCTGCAACATGCGGCTCGGTGGCTAGACGAGAGTGATAATTGGGAGAAGCGTTTACTCAACGGGCGAGTACAGCCAGGAAGCCTACCTGCAATTTTGATGGAGGGAGCAGGAGTTTCTGCGGACTTGCCATATATCGTTAACCAGACAGCATTTATTTGGCAAAAGTTCATGGAGCAAGTGCTCAAACATGCGCCATTTCACCAGGAATTAAGTATTTGGATTTTAGCCCCAGTATGGAAAATGGTAGTGAATGTGTCATTTCAGGCCTCGAGAGAAGCAGATGCCAGGTACTGACGGATCTGTATATAAATGACACCTTTATCACCTTTGAACAAGCATGCAAGGGGTTTGGGCTAGGGCAAGGGCAATATTTGCAATATGCGGGCCTTACGGAACTGTTCAGAGCAACCTGGCCTGCGTATCCACATGCCCCGCAAATGACTGAAACACTGGATGTATTGCTCACACGTGGGAGTGGGTGACACTTGGTGTCGTTGTTGTACAGGGCTATGAGGGCAGATACAATGGCTCCTCCTCTTAAGGCGCATGCAGCATTGGATGAGGATTTGCAGGCACCCATGGCGGAAAGGACTTAGACGGGGGCATGCTCCTTAACATGCATAGTAGCCTGTAACGCCCGTCTAAAACCAATACATTTTAATTTTCTGCAGCGGGTATATATGACCCCAGTGAGACTACATCGTATTGACCCTTGTCGCTCTCATGAGTGCCCCAGATGTAACGGGGCATGAGCAGGTTTTATGCATTTAGCATGGGAATCTGCAGAGTTGTATCTGTATTGGGAATGTGTGGTTGAGAGAGTGCGTGCAGGTATTAGTATACAGGTGGAGGCTTGCCCCACTCACTGTCTATTAGGCCAATTTCCAAGACCTAAGAGGCATAAAATAGCATATACATTTCTGCAGCTGACCATGTTATTGGCACGACAGAGGGTAGCCATAGTCTGGATGAGTAACCGCGCCCCAACAATAGAGAGCTGGATGAGAGTTTTGCGAGAGTGGTCTCTGGCGGAGGAGACACATATGAAAGCGAACAGAAAGGATGAAAAGTTAGAGGAAGATATTAGTAGTTGGAGAGAACTATGCAGGGAACTACTCAACCCAGTGGTAAATGTAGACGTGCAGAGTGAATCTAACACAAGTGCTAGAGAGACAAATGGTGAGGACCAAACCACATTATAGTATAACAGAGTATACGCCTCTTTGGAACATATTCATTCTGTAAGTGCCTGAACATAGTGACTGTAAATCATGGATGTTGATAATTCCTGTGCCACTGGTATATACAGTCTGATGATACTCGTGTCGATTATACGCTGTGTTTATATGTGTCCACCCACGCAGTTGTTGTTACAAATTGAAAAAATTAAGTTTAAAAAAAAACAAAAATTGTGTGCAAGAAGCTCCGCACATTTGTTATAAGTGTTTTTGCAACTAATACAATTGTCCAGTTATGGTTACAGGCTTTTTTATGTTTTTTTTTTGTGTAATTGATTATTAGTCATTTGTCCAGATTTTCTGACTCATTTACAAAATATGTCATAGGGACACAAGCCGTCACTCTGAAGATGTCAGAGTCTGCAACTTTCACAGTTTTCCCAACTAATTTAGAGTCATTGGCACCGTTTTTTTTTATGGCTGCTCTTCAGTGCTTAATTTGTAAAATGTGAAGTCCGGGTGCTCCAATATTTTTTGGAGGCCACACCCACATTCCACTGGCTCCACCCACTTCCTCCACTGGCTCCACCCACAATCAATCATATGTATTTAAATCAGCATATAGGAGGGGCGAGTTGGCGTCTGAGTAGAAGCCACCGCTTGCCTCTCTCCCCTTTCGTAGGACGACATATCCCGTCTGGTGGTCGCGAGTATGCGTAGAGGATTTAGCAGCACCAGCAATGCTCACGGTATCCTCTACTGGCCCCGTCTGACGTCCTTCCAGGCCGGACATAGAGCGCACTTCGGCGGGGGAAAAAAGAACGCCTGTGAGGGATGCTGGAAGGGTCTAACGCGGCTTCTCCTGACTGCGGTGGCTGGGGTCGGGCACGCCTACATCCCAAGGCGGTTGCTTGGAGATGGCAACGCATTCCCGGAAGAACCACTGACAGAACCCACCACAATTGTGGCGCGAGGAAATGGAAAGCAGAGAGTAACTACCTCTGTGGCTTCATTACGGCGAGAGGGGTCCGACCCCAAAGTAGACACAAAGAAGGGAGACCCGCGGCCCAACAAGGGAGAAAAACAAGGTAAAATTGAACCGTAAAAAAATGAGCCTCCAGTAAAGGCAAACATTTGACGAGCAAAACCACCTATTGAAACAGGGAAATCACAACCCTCTATTTCAAGTATCTTCTCACCCATAGGCGAAGGGAACCCTAGGACGGAGGGTCAAAAAAAGTTGGCCAATGGCATTAATAATGGCAAAATGATCAGGGGATTAAATAACCTAGCGCTGGATCCAGACCAGATGGCAACATCCACTGATCAAAATGAAAAGGCGGAGATCCCCGGTGGGGAAATGTGACCGCCTTGCTGAGCAATCCCAGTAATACTACTGTAGAGGCACTAGAGCATATACCATTCACCAGCCCAGGTGGAAATGTACCAATGGAGGACATGCAGCCCTCTGTGGTCGATGTAGACATGTCATGTACGATGAATAATGAGCAAAACAATGGATTAACAGATACGGCAAGCAAAGCATCATCCCCCCGGAGGGCGGGTGCAACGAGAGCTACGGAAGCAGGCTATCTGTCCCCAGATGTGCCAGGGGAAAAATTCTTCTCTCTGACGGAAGAGTCAGAAGTGTCGGATACCAGTCTGCTTATTAGCAGTGATGAGGACGCTGGCTCATCCTCGGGCAATAGTAGCCCACCAGAGAAAGTCATTACTGCCAGGAAAAAATCTAAACGGGCATCAGGGAGAAAGACGCATCGGAAGAACCCTGAGGAGCAAGAGTTGGTGGAGGAGCTGGGTTGGGACTACTCAGCGACCCAAATGCTTTCCCCAGAGGTGACAAATGACAATGTGAAGCAATCGACGGCTGATATTTGAAGGGCCTGGACCATACAAAGAGAGGGAATCTAGCCGAACAATCTTTAGCCCTGATTCTGCAATCTTTAAAAGCCTTTCAAGATGATGTCAAATCCGACAATCGACAGGCAAGGCTAGCTACCAAGAAACTTCAAGGCTCAGTACGGAAAGTGGGAAAGATCTGCTCTGAAATTGCGGAATGGATAAATATGGTAGAGTCACGTATGGAAGTGCTTGAAAATAAAGTTGAAACTCTGAAGACACAGTCCACATCTCAGGATAAGACTCTCAAGGATGTCTTGTGGAAGCTTAAGGACTATGAGAACCGGCAGCACCGTAACAATTTGAGGCTGCTAGGGGTCCCGGAGGAGTGTAAGGGTAGTGATGTGAGGAAGTTTGCAATAAACATGCTGAGGGGTTCCCTACCTGAGCTGTCCACATGGGACTGGGATAAAGAAGTTCAAAGGGCTCACCGATTCCCTCTATCACCATCAAGACACTCCTCCAGAGAAAAAACACTACCCCGTGCCATATTGATTTACTTCAGCAATTTTTTGCTTCGGCAGGCTGTGTATGATCTAGCTAGACCTAATGCTAAAATAAATTTCGAAGGATTTTCCTTTTTTGCCAAACCTGACTTTGTGCATTCCACGGTGGAAAGGAGATGGCGGCTCAGGCAATTAATGACCCCATTCCAATCGGCAGGAGCCTTGGTATTTCTACAAAATCCAACTGCAACAGGGACTATGGGTACTAAAACTTGAAAATCATGTATAAAATATAGTAAAGGGTTGGTTTAAGGCTGGTACCAGGCTTAACTCGGGATGCGAGTACACATTAAGGTGTAGTAACTGAACGGGGGAGGTGAAGGGAGAGGTGGAGTGATACAGACGTCCTCACACAGGCTCATGGTTGAGCCTGGTTGCCTAGGTAATGGTGGGGGGTTGGGGTTGGTAGGGGGAGGGGGTTCTCAGACAGGGGATAAGAGGGGTTAAGCTAAATTCACATAGCTTTTCAGATGGCATAGATGATATAGACATTGGTGCAGTATCTTTCATGGAAAGGGTAGAGATTTATAGGTGGACAGCGCGTTTTTATGGTCATGGGGTATTTGTGTTAGGTACATGTCGCAAATTCGTATGGGGGTATTAAGAGTTGCATCTATTAATACCTGTGGCCTAAATAATGTGAAAAAAGACAGAAGTTGTGGTTGGGCTACAATCGCTGGGTGCTAATATCATCTGCCTCTAAGAGTCACATATAGATGGGTTCACAATTGCATATTTAAAAAACACTGGGATTTAGGGTGATAAGTGCAACCACACAGGGGGCCAGGATGCGGGTGGTAGCGATCCTGGCTAAAGGAGGTGGGATGCTGTTTAACCGATCATGCTCGGATAAATTTGGCCATTGGGCAATTACAGAATGTCAATATGGTGTGAGGCAGAAATTAACGCTTTGTACATTATATGGATGTAACAGTGATGACCCTACTGTGTTGGATACTATATCGAGCGAACTTGCTCACTGGCCTCTCCCACTTATCATCTGTGGTGATTTCAATATCAACTTGCCCAGTGATTGGTCTATGGAGGAAGGGTGGCGATATGTGGGTAGGAAACCAAAGGTGTTTCGGGTGCTAAAGAATATGTCAGACTCATGGTTTGGTCGATTGTTGGCAGTTGTTAAAGTCAGGTGATCCAGGGTATACTTATTTCTTCAATCCACACACGACACATGCCAGATTGGATTATGTGTTTATTTCCAACTCTCTAAATTCGAAATGTCAAATAGAACAACTACCACAGGTCCTGTCGGACAATAACCTGTTGGTACACAAGCTAGAAATGGAAATAGCCAACCTTAACATGGTCCTGGACATTTGGGAGAGCTTTGCTATCAGACACAGGATACTGTACACACATGAGGCAGTGGATCCCAATGTTTCTGGAAGATAACCTGGGGAGTACCTCAATTGAAATGGTATTGGATGCCATGAAGGCAGGTATTAGGGAAGAAACACTGCTGTATTCCCTAAACCTTAACAAACGGGCCAAGCAATCTATGAAGACGCTGCAGGATAATCTGGGGGCGGCAGAAGAGGAATTGGTGAGAGCTGTTAGAGAAAACCAGGATTTAGAGACAGTACAGCAGCAGGGAGCAATTGCGAAGGCTGCCATTACTAATGTATTTACAGACAAAGCCGTGCGTAAAGCTGTATCTCAGAAAGAATCAGTCTATGAGCTTAATGAACAGATTGGTCATCAGCTGGCTATTCGCACCAGGCAGCAAACCTCATCAAATATAATTCGAGAGATTATTGACCCGGCGATAGGTCAGACCACCAATCCAGAATTAATAAGGGAGGCATTTGGGAGGTTTTACAGCTCTCTATATACGGCAAACGATGGGAGTGTACAGGGGGATATCGAAGGGTACCTAGACCTCGTAACACATGAAAAATTCGAGAAAGAAGATCAGGAAAGTTTAGATTGTGCACCCTGTTGGGCTTAAATATTATTGACCATAAATAGTCTGGCAAGGGGGAAAGCAGCGGGAACTGATGGCATCCCAACCGAATTTTATGTCACTTTTGCAAGCCAGATGAAAAGTATCCTCACTGATTTAATTGTGTATATATTTAATGGGGGATGACCCCCTGGATCATGGTCACGGGCAAAAAATTTAATCTTTAAAAAAAAAATCCCAGTACAATTGTTTTCATATCGCCCTATCACATTAATTAATGGCGACTCAAAAATGTACTCGAAATTTCTAGCTAGCAGATTAGCACCTATAATACATAAGGTTATCTCTGAGGGCCAGCATGGGTTCGTTCCCGGGAGGTCCACAATAGATCACATCCAGAGAGTCATCGCATTATTTGACATCACCAATGTTGCAGGAGACCCTATGGCCTTGGTTTTGTTGGATGCAGAAAAAGCCTTTGATAGGGTCTCCTGGCAATATCTATGGGTTACCTTGTCTAGGATTGGGATAGGGGATGGCTTCATTCAAGCGATCAAAAAACTATATGTTGAATCATCAGCGGCTGTGATGGTCAATGGCATACTGTCAAAGGAGTTTCCAAGCTCCTGTTGTACTAGGCAGGGCTGCCCCTGCTCCCCACTTTTGTTTGTGATCTACATTGATGCGTTTATTCGTAGATTAGAAGACAACGGACAAATACCAGCAATATGGTCTCAGAATTGGGCTACCAAGACCCTGGCCTATGCAGGCGATATTGCCCTGATGACGACTGACCCAAACTCTGCCATAACAGCTATTGAAGGCGAGGCAGAACATTTTGGACAAGTCTCTGGTTATGCACTTAATCAAGATAAGATTCAGGTTGTCCTCAATGACAAGGTTAAGATGACTGACAAACGGGTGGTAGAAAAGGCCACATACCTAGGCATCTGTATATCTTCTAGGCTAGACAATGTGGTCAAGAATAATGTGGAACCCCTAATGGATACTATCCAAAAAGATCTCCAACGGCTTAATAACCTACACTTATACATTGGAGGAAGGTGTAATGTTATTAAAATGCTCTTCTTTCCGAAGATCCTATATCTTTGTAGAGCCATCTGTCTGGAATTCACACCGCAGTGGTTCAAAGCAATAGAGAAAATATTCTCCTGATTCATCTGGGCTTATTCACGACCACAACGAGCATTTAAATTTCTCACCCCACCTAGAGACGGGGGGGGGATGGCACTTCGGAACCTAAAATTATATTATTGGGCAACCACAATAATTTATAGTCGAGAATTACTTCAGATTAAAAACAGATAACACGCGGACAGATAAAATACCATCCATCTTTGAAATTCTGTCGGGGAAAGAGACCAGCAGTTGTCTGTGGCATCAACCACATGATAGTTACTACAAAAAAGTCCGGTTTAAAACCCTCTTTATTGTTTTTAAAGTATGGAGTGCCATACGGAAATTTTTAGGAATTGGTAGACTGTCTTTCTATACACCTTTAGATAATAATCATACTCTCCCAGAGGTTTTTAGAGATTCATGTATGGGAAAATGGAAGAGAGACGGAATTGATCGCATTGGCTGCTTCTTTTCCCCCGCTGGTTTCCGATCCTTTGAAGAATTGAAAAAAGACTTTACTTTAGACTGGTGGGACTTTTTAAGTTTCTCCAGGTTAGATATTTTATGTTACAGAAATGGGGGGGAAGGGAGTGCGGGGCAAATTTGAGAAAGTGGAAATCATTGAAAGAATAACCCAGGACAAAGTAAGTTCTATTGGTGAGGTATATACGTCTATGAATGCAGCCTTGCCTGATGACCTGGATAAATATTCACAGAAGTAGCAGGCAAAAGTAAGGGTGTCAGACGGGACCTTTGTGAATGCATATGAGCTGTCACAATCCATTTTAATGCCTACTAGCTTACGGGCACAATTTTATAAAACCTGCTTCTTTTTGTATTACACACCTGACAAAATCGCCAAATGGGAGTGTGGAAAGGGAACATTTTGTCCACGATGTACACTTTTTTAATGCAGATAGTGTTCATATCTTCGCATCATGGCCGGCTCTAGGGCAGTGCGACCGGTACCACCACACCAGGGTGCTGACTTCAGGGAGCACCGTGTTTACAAGTTAATTTTCGCTTTAAAAGCATCTGCTGCTGCGTTACTTGCCTCCAGCAATTTCCAGGCAACAATAAAGATGTCAAGATAACTCCGCGATTAATGTTCTTTCTAGAGAGTGATGGGAATTGTGTCTAGTTGAGGTTTTGACTCATCATTAGGTAGCGCAGAGGGTTAATAGGCCTGAGGTAAAGAATGTGTTCCATGCAGATCAAAACTGCACATAATGTAAATAGGTCAGTGGGTTGCTGCTTTTCTAAGAGACATCCTTTTGTTACAGTTTATAAGTTAAAATCCTAATATAGAACAGTGAATTATTAACTGTCGTCAAAGAACTTCATGCACACCGCAAAGTATAGGTTAGAGCATAGATTAATGTTGCAAAAAGGGTTCATTTGGGTAGAAATCAATTCTATTTATTAAAGAGAACCCCCCAATTATAGTGTTGCATTTTCAGTTCTGAAGTTGTGCTTCTCCAGACCAAGCAGTCTTAAACTATTCTGTCTACCCGTACGGATAACATGTCACTCCAACACCTTGTAGTCCTCTGGGCCTGGCTTATGTAACATTTCCTATACACTGATTTACTTTTTTTAATCTTTATTAATTTTTGCATTTTCAACCCCCAAAAAACCCCTCCCACCTCCCTCCCCAACTCAGACAAGTATGATTATAATACACAGCTAAATCCCAAAAAATGTATTACAATATTTCATAATGTACAATAAGTTAATCCCGTCAGCTATTACTTAATACAGTACACTTAATCCAACCAACAATAAGCAGCTAATGTGACACCTATAAAAAATACTAAAGTGACATGTGCAGTGTTTTTCCCTTATAATATAATACAATATAAGTTCTCTCTTGCTTTTTTGGAACCCACAGAGTGGGGTAAGTGTTCTTATTGCATCATTCCCCACTTTCGGCTTGGATCCAAGTAAGTAGGGTGTTCCTAATTTTCATACCTTTTCTCCCTTTTCGTTTATAAATGGCTATTTCTAAACTATACATTGCTAACAGCCTGGCAAGCCATTGCTGGAAAACCGGAGCGTTGGGATCCAACCAGGCGGATGCAATGCACATTCTTGAAACTGCCATAGCGATAAAAATCAATTCATGTCCCATTCTTACGAGATTAGTTTCGAAGGCCCCTAGCAGAATTACTTCATCAGTCAATATTATTTTAGTTTTTAAAACTTCGGTTAAAAATTTCGCTATATCTTTGATTAATATTTTTATTAGGCCTGCTGCTGCACACGCACTGCAGCACGACATGCTGGCTGCTTCAAATACTTCAATACGTCATGCTGAACTGGCGGTGAGTCGTGAAGTGCGTGTGTGCAGGCGTTGGAAGTTTGAAAAAAGGTTACGCATGATGGAGCAAGGACCCACAATGAGACTTGCTCGTAAGCAATCTTCTCACAGTATTAATTAATTTGTATTAAAACCTTGTAGCGTCTTTATTAATAAGTGCATACACAACATTTTTTATCCAGATGATGCTTGCCTATGTGTTTTTCACTAATAAGTAATCCTTGTCTAATCCAAAATGGCCGCTAAAGCGCGGGAACTCAACTGCGCATGTGTCAACCATATCATGTGGTATGACGTCTTTCTTTGCTTGGAGGGAATCTTTGCTTCTGCGCAGTGTATGTTAAAATGGCTGCTTTATGTTCTCACATGCTAAAGCCTTCGCGTTGCTGCAATTAATAATGTGGTATTCTAACGCTATTAATGCGGGATAGATTTTATAATTAAATGGGAACAGAGTAGAAGGAGGGGGTATACAGTAAAACCATTTGTTTTTGATTTTAATATGTTTCTTCTTTGATTTCTATTAGTTCATAAAATGGGCCTGGGTTAACTGAACAGCAGCTCGAGAGCCGTGTGACCTGCGCATGCGCTCTGAAACTAACAAGACAAAGCGATGAAGTCAACTTGGAAGATGTCCAAGGACATGACCCGCTGATCACCTTCACAGTTCACCTGAGATGTCCAAAATTTGATACATATTGTATACACTTTGTATTGACATTGTCGTGAGACGGGTGGGAAATAAAGCAAATGCATTAATTGTGAGGGGCGGTATTTTAAAACAATGGGCTTAAAGAAATTGAACTAAATTGTTATGGTGTGAGGATCAACCCCTGTCCCTGTCCAATCAGAAGTAGTGGGCTCATAATTTTGAAACATTAATGGGAGGTACCTGGGTGTAGAAGGGTATAATAGATATAGAATTAGCTAATTAGTTAGCTTAGGAGCAGCACAGCGTTGAGGCTGTCAGCTTTGAGAACCACAGAACGAGCTGATCGATTGCAGACTGAACCGCTGTCCAGAGAGGTCCTGAGGTGGGGGCGGCAGATTCCATTAGAAAGAAGACACGGAAGAATCGAGGAGGAACGAAGTGTCAGAGAGGGGAACGACGCAGGCATCGTTGGTAGAGAGGTCACCTGTCCTGTCTTGAAGCTGGTCCGGAGGTCTTGGTCTTCATCCTTTCTGGGACCCATCTTTCTAACTCTTTGGCCAAGGGGTTTGGTTTTCACACCTTTAGGTAACTATAAATGCGTAATGCTTAGTTGTACTGCTGTCTCTATCTTCTCTTTTCTGAGGGACCGTCATTTATGATTAATAGGTGATATTATAGTGTACTTCCTCCTTGATATGCGATTAAGTGCCATGTGGCTTGTATATTACTCTGCTAAAATAATTTAGATAAACATTTTAAAACTTCCTGAGTCAGTGGTTATTTCAGGTGTTTTATGAAATTGTATTTGTATAATCTCATTTTATCCCCAATTATCAAAGGTCCATTGGTAAGTCATTACTCTTCAATCAGAAAAGGTAATTGGTAACAGGGATTTTGATAAAGAGTACAACTGATTCCCACCAGCGGTGATTATTAGTTAGTGTGAATGAATGGGCCCAGGTGAGTATTTTGTGTATGAATGCTTGTTGCTAGTAACCCGCTGGATCAGTTTTCTGGTAGCAGAGGATGGTTTTACTTTGTTAATTGGGTAATGAGAATTTTATTTTTATGAACTAACATCCGTTTGTTTAAAAGTTTGTTTTATGTTGTCTAGAATCCCCGGGGAATTTGAATAGCGGATGGTAAGTGGAAGCCATACTGCAGTGAGGTTATCTGTCAGGCAGAAATAGTACTGAAAAGTTAAGCAGGGCTCTCAGTACTTGTTAGGGACTCTGAGGGTGTGAGTGACAGCAAAGGAATACGCTGGTGAAAATTTGATGTTATATCACCTAGAAAGGGTAACATTGAAGAAGTAGCAGGTATTTATGAAGCTTATGTGAAGAGTAAACGGAAGGGTTTTTACTCGTAGTGTATGTTTAGTAAACGGAAGGGTTTTACTAAGAAGTGAGAGAAATCTATCTTTTCCAATTTAGAGAAACTGGCACGATAGCGAATGTTTTATGTTGTTACTGAATTTTAATAAAAAGCGTTGAAAGTTTTGCGTACGATTTTTGTAAAGGGAGGGTCAGCTGTCGGAGTAAAAGCTGACGTCACAAACGCTGCGCTGGCATTGGTCGACACAGCGGGCGTGGAGCGAGCTTGTAAAGGAGGGGTCGGTAGTCAGGAGTAATACTGACGTCACAGGTGCCGCGCTGGGATTGGTTGAACCAGCAAGGGACAGAGAAGCGCAGATTGTAAAGGAGGGGGTCAGACAGACGTCACAGAAAAGCCGCGCTAGGATTGGCCCGAGACAAATGTTAGTTGGAATTTGATTGGTTGTCAGCATAGAAGTCAAAATCTTAGTGGACAGTGTAGATTATATGTGGAAACGCGATCCGACGTTAATAGGAACACGTCCAGACAGGAGATTCCTAGGTTTTGCCGAATATAATTCAATAAACAGATATTTACCCAAAATGTACGGAGAAAAGAGAAAAATGTCATTTTTACAAAAGATTAAAAACTATTTTAAGAAGGATAAGCCAATCAAAACTAGGGAAGGAATTATCATTCCACCAGCAAAAACGCCCGCCTCATTCATGATGATGGAGAGGGGTTATCATACTTGCGTATGGTTAGAAAATTGGATAGAATATACAAAAGATGACGGAATATTAGCTTTCCCAGAGAATGGTACTTTCAATGGGAGAATTCTTCAAAATTTAAGAATAAGAATGAATTAATTAGAACCCAGACCAAGATTAACGCAATACGAAGCCCTAGAAGAATGGGAAACAGAGGCATTTGAACGTGATAGACCCAGAAGCAATAGGGGTTATAGGGGATTTTTCCCTAGACACCAAAATGAGACACGAGAAAGTCAGATGAAACAGTGGAGACGAGCGATGCTTAATGAGGGTTTGTATCCAGTATTCATGGCAGATGAGCCATTAGGGAGCAAATGCAAAGAAAAGACAAAACACATGACATGGTTTGGAGAATCCGAAGATGAATTTATGGAAGAAATATTAAAGAATCCTCCACCATACCAAGAAGGGCTGGGTGGATGTTCCCCAAGTGCACCGATTTTGAGAACACCATTGGTACCTCAAGTACTGCATAATCCACCAGTTAATAAGGAATAAGGAAAGAGAGGCTGTAGACAGAAACAGAGCAGAATTGATACAGAAAATAACACAGTTGAATGTACATCCTGATTCCCTGACCATACCTGTAACCATTGGTCCCGTGGTCCCTTTATATGGTGACAAAGTAAATTGTCCGAAGCCTCTAGTTATGCCTACACCTGTGGATATTCCTTAACATGAAGCTGTAATAATTGATGACCATATCAGCGATTGTGAATCTATGATTTCACTAATGGATTTGCCTATACGAGAATCCGCAAATAGCACCCCCAGAAGAGTCACACATGGTTGCTCAAAGGATGTGAATATAATAACATCTTCAGGAACTAAGAGTGCAACAGTAGTAACCCCAGAAGACTTAGAAAGATGGGCACAAGGAATAGACAGACAAAGTTCACCCCCAAAGATTTTGGACATTTATAAATTAAAAGTCGAGTTAGAAGAAATGATAGCAGGCAATGTAGGAGTAGATCGTTTAAATACCTACAGTGAAGAAGAACTATTGTTCGTATGTAGGAGCATAACAAGAAATGTAAAGATATTCCATGAAAAGTTAACGGATTTGGCCTCAGAAATGGGAATTGAAATAAGAAAGTCAAAAGTACTACAGAAACCATATAGAGCAGACTTTACTGACAAAGATTTAGAAAATATGAATACATCTGGTAGGAAATTACAAGTGAAAGAATTAATGTCAGTATTACAGAAATGGGGAGAACTGGATAAATGGAAAACTAGATGGACAAAGAAAAAGGAAGAGGCACGTTTCAGTTGAACGAATTCCGAATATTTACTGAAGGGAACAGGAAAGTAGAACAGATGTACCCGATGCGGGAGGTTCCAGGAGGAGGTTATGTTCATGTCCCAGGGAGCAGGCAAGACATTTTGTCATTTACGAATGATTTTCCAAAGTTGAGAGAAAAACCAATTGAATGGTACAAGCAGGTTGAGAGGTTTGTGAAAGTTTCAAAGGTATTGTTAAAGGACTTAGATGGTTTGTTTGACATAGTGGTACCTGCTGATTTATGGACAGATTGTAAAATTACAATAGACTGGCCTAGTGAAGAGTATCCTAGAGATCCAAAGACAGGTGCCCCATCAAATGATGGGATGAAAAAGTATCACCAGGTAATAACTTATTTGAAAGGGAAAATACCACCAAAAGAAACAGATTGGGTGAAAATAGACAGGACTACCCGAGAGGCAAGTGAATCGGTACATGCCTACTACGAACGTCTATTACAGGTGTTCAAACAGTATAGCGGTTTTGAGGATATTGGAGACAAAAATATGAGTCAGTTTGTGTATCGATTTGTTTATGGTCTAAAACCAGAGATTTGTCAGATGATTAAGCAACACGTGTTATGTTATTGATGACATTTTAAAATATGCTAAATATTGTGGAGATGACATTGAAGACAGGCACAAGAAACTACAAGAAAAGGTGATGTGGGCTCAAGTGAAAATGGCTGAGCGACAAGGAATTAATTTGGATAATCCAACAGAAAATCAGGGAAAAGAATCTGGAACAAATGGTGACACAGGGAATGGTGGAAAAGTGAGAGGACGAATGAGTAGAGAAGAGGCTAAAAAGAAATTTCCTTGTCATGGATGCGGAAAGTTGGGACATTGGAAGAATGAATGTAAAAAGATTCAAAATAATAATGGCCCAAATCATAATTTAAGTCCACATATGCAGAATGACTCACAGCAGGGGGTAAATCCTCAGAGTCAGTTGCCACCTGCCCCTATACAGGGTAATGTAAGCAGAACAAAGCACGGTACAGACGTCGGATATCAAGGAGGAAGTGGTAAGAATGAATATGTAACTTCACAGTTTCTTTTACAGGATGATTTTAATCCATATGATTATCAATGACGGTGCCTAGGAGAGGGGGAGAAGGAGTGCGTACTTGGCGCATCCTTGCCGGTAGATCAGTCAGGTCCTTATGTTGAAGGGAAAGTAAAAGGTAATGATATCACTTTTCTTTTGGACACTGGTGCTACCCGTTCTACTGTGAGAACAGCAGACATCCCAGACATCCCTCTCTCTGGAGAAGCTATCCAAGTTGTAGGTGTAGCAAATCAAAAGATCAGAACACCCCTTACTGAGCCCATGGAAGTAAGAATAGGAAACTTCCGAGAAATGCACCAATTTGTGGTGTGTGATTCCAGTCCAGTAAATTTACTGGGCAGAGATTTACTGTACAAAATGAATTGCACTATTTTTTAAACACCGGATGGTGTTGCAATACAGACCCCGGATGAAGATCATGTTTATATGTTTATGATAGCCAAGCAAGGTACGGAAGTAGATGAGATGTTCTCCTTGATAACCAAAGATGAATTACCAGAAGAATTAAGAACTACAGTGACCTCTAAGTTATGGGATTTTACTGGGAAAGAAGTAGGACTTACGGCAAAAATAGACCCAGTGAAGATCACTGTAAAAGAAGGCGCAATTTTCCCAAATACCAGACAATACAAAATGAGTGCAGAAGTAAAAGCAGGAGTTACTGAAGAAATTGGCAGAATGGTGAAACAAGGCATATTAAAAGAAGTTCTGAGTAGTCCTTGTAGTTCGCCAATTATGGGTCTGAAAAAGCCTAGTGGAAAATATAGGATTGTTCAGGATTTGCGGAAAATTAATAAAATTGTGGTACCTTGTTGTCCTATAGTACCAAATCCTGCAGTGATCCTATACCAGATACCATGGGATGCAGAATGGTTTACCGTGATTGATCTGTGCCAAGCATTTTTCTCAATACCATTGCATCCAGATAGTCAATATCTGTTTTCGTTTAAATTCGAAAACCATGTCTATGTGTGGAATCGTGTTCCTCAAGGGTACACAGAAAGTCCCTCCATTTTTAATCAAATACTGAAAAAGTGTCTAGAAAAATTAGTACTGCCCAGGAACTCAGTCTTGGTGCAGTACATAGACGACTTGTTGGTCGCATCAAGAACACATGATGATTGTGTCGCAGATTCAATTGCATTACTCAACCATTTGGCTGAGGAAGGACACAAAGTGTCACCTGAGAAGTTACAATTTTGTACAACAGCAGTTAAACATTTGGGACACCAAATTGAAAGAGGGAAAAGAAGAATAACGTCTGAAAGAATAAAAATAATTAAGCAAATGAAAATGCCAGTAACACAAAGAGAAGTGAGAACGTTTCTTGGAATAGTAGGATACTGTCGACAATGGATTATAGGGTTTTCACTACTAGCAAAGCCTTTAATTCAGCTAACCAAAAAGAAAGCAAAAGATCCAGTTGAATGGGATGATGAAAGTGCTGGCGCATTTGTAAAATTAAGAAATGCTTTGTGTGAGGCACCTGCCCTGGGCATGCCTGACTATACAAAATAATTCACACTGTTTTGCTATGAAAGAGAAAATTGTGCACTTTCAGTGCTAACACAAAGACATGGACTAGACAGGCGTCCTATAGCATATTTTTATGCTACATTGGACCCAGTGGCTGCAGCATTGCCAGGCTGTCTAAAATCAGTTGCTGCTACCTGTATGAGCATTGAACAAAGTGAGTCAATAGTAATGGGATATCCTGTTAAAGTGTTTGTCCCACATGCAGTTGTGATCCTGTTGACAAGAACTAGAACTCAGCATCTCACACCTAGTCGGATGACAAGATATGAGCGAATAATTCTAGGAGCTGAAAATGTGACCATAGCTAGGTGCACAGTTGTAAATCCTGCTACATTATTGCCAGATCCATAATGTGAAGAAGTTAAGGACGATCCAGAACATGACTGTTTACAGGTCACAGAGTTGTGTACCAAACCGCGTCCTGATATACAGGAAATGCCCCTAAAGAACCCAGACAGGGAGCTGTTTGTGGACGGCTCATGCCTAAGGCATGAGGATGGCAAATTGAGTGCAGCCTATGCTGTTTGTGAACTTTCTGGAATAGTCGAAGCATCCTATTTACCAGGAGTCAAATCTGCACAAGTAGCTGAATTAATTGCTTTGATCAAAGCCTCCAAAATTGGGAAAAATGTAAAAGTAACCATATTTACGGACAGTCAATATGGGTACGGGGTTGTGCATGATTTTGGCCAACTGTGGATGCAGAGGGATTTCATGACTTCTTTAGGATCCCCAATCAAAAATGGGCAGTTTGGAAAGGAATTATTGGAGGCAATACAATCACCAAAAGAATTGGCAGTGGTGAAATGTGCCGCACACCAGTCAGGAGATGACTGGGTGGTAGCCGGTAACAGATAAGCAGACCTAATTGCTCAACACTGTGCCAGAAACAGATTGGCAGTAAACAGAAAAGTCGAAAGGATGGGAATCAGCTGCCAACTTATGCTATGTCCAACACCTGAAACATGGAATGATGTGAAACGATTGCAGGATGATGCTGAGGAGAGTGAAAGAGATGTTTGGATAAAAATAGGGTCTAGACGAAGAACAGATGATGACGTATGGGTTTATTCAGATGGCAGACCAGTCATGCCTGATTGCCTGATTTCACAAATGGCCAGAATGTATCATGGAGACACACATGTAGGGAGAGATGCCATGATTAGACTTTTCAGACAAAGTTGGTACAATCCAAAGTTTAGGGCTGCAGCAGAGAGTCTTTGCCAGAGGTGTTTAACTTGCCAAATGAATAAACAAGGAAGGAGAACAGTAATTGGTTTGGGAAAAATTGGAAAGGCCGAGGGTCCCTTTGTGAGATTGCAATTAGATTTCATTCAATTACCACCATGTAAAGGACTGAAATATGTACTTGTCATAGTGTGTCTGTTTTCAAGGTGGGTGGAGGCTTACCCTACTAGGAGGAATGACAGCATTACAGTTGCCAAACTGTTGTTACGAGAACTCATTCCACGGTTCGGTTTCCCAGTAACTTTGGAATCAGATAGAGGGAGTCACTTCAATAACGATGTAATTCGAATAATCTGTGAAGCATTTAAAATTGAACAAAAATTGCACTGTGCGTAAGCCCAGAGGCTTCTGGAGTGGTTGAACAAATGAATGGCACAATAAAATCAAGATTGTCAAAGATTTGTGCATCCACATCGTTAGATTGGCCAGATGCATTGCCTCTTGTCTTAATGGGACTCAGAAGCATTCCTGATAGAAATACAGGATTGAGTCCACATGAAATCATCATGGGAAGAGCAATGAGACAAGCACATGTACCTGGAAATAAACTGCTGAACATAACTGATGATATGGTTCTAGATTATTGCAAAGCATTGGCTGACCTCGTGCGTTTTGTCTCTCACCAGGTTGGAGGAGACGCAGTTACCAGGCAGCCTGAACAAGAGCATGATCTAAACCCCGGAGATTGGGTGGTAGTGAAGCATCACACCAGAGAAACGTGTTTATCACCCAGGTGGGGCGAACCTTGTCAGGTTATATTGGTTACAAACACAGCAGTGAAATGTGCAGGATTGCCTAATTGGATTCATGTAAGCCACACCAAAAGGGTGCCAGCTCCTGAAGGAAAGAATCCTCAGTCAACATCAATAGCTGAGGATGCTGAAGGTTGGCCAGCTGAAGAATCCCAAGTGATAGATTCGGGAGAAGCTGAAGAACAACCGAGCACAAGTCAGGACTGGATACCTGTGGTTGATATACCAGAAGTTTTCATCAAAACAAGAAGTAGGGCTAGATTAGAGGAAATTAGTGAGGACCAGATAGGTGAAGAAGAAGCAGCTCAGGATAGGGAGAATGAAACAATAAGAGAACCTGAGCAGGCCCAGATAGGGAAAGGAAACTGGGCTCAAATTGACAACGAAACAACAAAATTTGAGCAGGGACAGACAGGTTCAGAAGAACGCGGTCAGGCTGCAGAAGTACAAAGTGCAATAAGCCCTGATCAGAACCAGTTAGAACAAGAAAAACATGTTCAGGGAGAAGAAAACCAAGAAAACATCGAGCAAGAAAGCATCAAGCACGAAAACGTCAATCCTGAACAGGGTCAGTTAGTAGAAACTCACACTCAGGCAACTGAAGAAACAACAATAAGACCTAAACAAGAACAGATAGAAGAGAAAACTGAAATCGAGGAAAATCAATTCGTGCCACATCTTGAAAATAAAAGAGTTTTTGGAAAAGACTCAGAAGGTGAAGATACAGTGCAAACAAAGAAAGTCAGAAAAGGTGATCATTGGCCTAGTGTCATTAAAAGAGTAAAATACCATATAGTAACACGAAGTGAATATCCAGAACAAGTAAATGAAGTAACAAGCTTATCTGGACAAACAAGTGGGACTGAAAAACGAAAAATCAAAAGATTGAAACTTGTGAACAATAAGTTTAAAGGTCCGGATTGGATTTATATAATCCTTGAAGACAACGAGAGTTCAGAGTCAAGTGAAAGTGGTGACAAAAGAACAAGTGCAGAACTGACTTATGAAAAAGAAGTGAAACCACCTTGATAAATTAGAGTCTTGAAAGAAAAAGAAAAGAAGAAAAATCTTCTTTTGTCAAATGGCTGACGACAGAGTTTCTGGGAGACCGAAACGGAAATGTTGTAAAAGATGCTGTGCTATATGCATATGTAGTCTGGTAGTGGTGCTTATAGTGTGGTTAGTTGTGATAGTAGCAATTCCTTACCTTATGATAATGGACAAAAAGATAAACAACGAAACAAAGGGAAGGATAGATAACTTGAAAGGTGATAGAGTAAAAATAGAAGCAGAAGATGAACCAGAGTTTCATCACGTAATAACAGATAATGATACTAGTTTAAATGTTTTTACTAAATTATTGTTTCAGTACGTAGATACAATGGAAATTAGTGACTGTTATGTCTGTATGAAGTTACCTGAATCAGTAGCAGAAGGTTTAACATATCATCATTTGCCTTTAACTTATGGCATATCATGTAGTGTACTAACTAGTTTATTTTATAGAACAGGGAAACTTCAGTATTATTATTCAAATATAGATGTGATATTTTCAGAGGTTCCTATTCGGAAGAATTTGAACCCAGTGCTTAGTAGTCAAGATGCACAATTTATAACAATGAAGTCGATAGACATAACACATGCACATAGAAGCAATCTAACATGTTCATTACGTGAAGAAGAAAAGATATTTTTTAACTTAGTTGAGAATAGAAGACAAAATTTCCAAAAGAAAGCGTCTGAGCATAAAGCTCATCTTCCACCTTGGGCTGAGAAAGAGGGTATTTACACACCTGGCAAAGCTCAAGCTGCTATGGCTCTGGATTTTGTAAAGATAGGGAAAATTTGTCTACATAGGTTAAAGACTGATTATAACAATATTTTCATCGGTACCAGTGAATGTGAACATAATTTCTTAATTCTTGGAGGTTGGGGACTAAAAGGAGGAACAGATTCAGTTTTTCCTGGAATCTATTATGTGTGTGGGAATAAGGCTTACTTTAGGCTTCCTGCACGGTGGTATGGAAGTTGTTATTTTGGAATAGTTTTTCCAAAAGTATACCACGTAAAAAGAAATACTGGGAGCAATGATAATAATAGTGAATTAACACGTAGTAAAAGAGCTAGTTTTTCAGAAATTATAGGTGATATATTTGGTGCATTGATACCTTCAGTGGGAGTAATTCTGAACTCAAGGAGAATATGTAAATTGTCTACAGTGGTTGATCGTTTATCAACGGATACTGCTGGAGGATTTCTAATGATTAATGCGGAAATGGTTGCAATTAGATCTATGGTTATGCAAAAGCGACTTGCTCTTGATATAATATTAGCAAAAGAGGGCGGAGTCTGTAAATTGTTCAAAACGAAACATTGTTGCACGTATATTCCTGACAAAAGTGCAGAAATCGGAACGTATATAAAGAATATAACAAAGCTTGAGAATGAACTGAAACCACTGGAAGTTGATAGTGTATGGGAAAGATTGACAAATAGCATTGCGTCAATTGGTACCTGGTTTACTAATGTAGGAAAAGGACTTATAGGTAAAATATTAGTACCCTTAGTAGGAATAGCAATAATAGTATTGTCAATAATGATATGGTGCAAATGTTGTAGAAAGAACGAAACATATAAGGTGACAGGAAAAGGCAAGAAACGGAAATTTGATGAAATTGAATTAGAAGATCTGAAAAGCGAAATATACAAGAAACTGAAAGGAGAGGATAAGAATAGACGATGTAAAAATGAAAATGTGACAAAAATATGTTAAGTTGGCATCTGGTTATAGGTAGTTTTGATGGCTCAGAAACGCCATCAGAGAGGGGATTGATGGAGCAAGGACTCACAATGAGACTTGCTCGTAAGCAATCTTCTTACAGTATTAATTAATTTGCATTAAAACCTTGTAACGTCTTTATTAATAAGTGCATACACAACATTTTTTTATCCAGATGATGCTTGCCTATGTGTTTTTCACTAATAAGCAATCCTTGTCTAATCCAAAATGGCCACTAAGGCGCGGGAACTCAACTGCGCATGTGTCAACCATATCATGTGGTATGACGTCTTTCTTTGCACGGAGGGAATCTTTGCTTCTGCGCAGTGTATGTTAAAATGGCTGCTTTATGTTCTCACATGCTAAAGCCTTCGCATTGCTGCAATTAATAATGTGGTATTCTAACGCTATTAATGCGGGATAGATTTTATAATTAAATGGGAACAGAGTAGAAGTAGGGGTATACAGTGAAACCATAAATTTTTGAGTTTAATATGTTTCTTCTTTGATTTCTATTAGTTCATAAAATGGGCCTGGGTTAACTGAACAGCAGCTCGAGAGCCATGTGACCTGCGCATGCGCTCTGAAACTAACAAGACAAAGCGATGAAGTCAACTTGGAAGATGTCCAAGGACATGACCCGCTGATCACCTTCACAGTTCATCTGAGATGTCCAAAATTTGATACATATTGTATACACTTTGTATTGAAATTTTCGTGAGACGGGTGGGAAATAAAGCAAATGTATTAATTGTGAGGGGCGGTATTTTAAAACAATGGGCTTAAAGAAATTGAACTAAATTGTCATGGTGTGAGGATCAACCCCCTGTCCCTGTCCAATCAGAAGTAGTGGGCTCATAATTTTGAAACATTAATGGGAGGTACCTGGGTGTAGAAGGGTATAATAGATATAGAATTAGCTAATTAGTTAGCTTAGGAGCAGCACAGCGTTGAGGCTGTCAGCTTTGAGAACCACAGGATGAGCTGATCGATTGCAGACTTAACCGCTGTCCAGAGAGGTCCTGAGGTGGGGGCGGCGGATTCCATTAGAAAGAAGTCACGGAAGAATCGAGGAGGAAGGAAGTGTCAGAGAGGGGAACGATGCAAGCGTCGTTGGTAGAGAGGTCACCTGTCCTGTCTTGAACCTGATCCGGAGGTCTTGGTCTTCATCCTTTCTGGGACCCATCTTTCTAACTCCTTGGCCAAGGGGTTTGGTTTTCACACCTTTAGGTAACTATAAATGCGTAATGCTTAGTTGTACTGCTGTCTCTATCTTCTCTTTTCTGAGGGACCGTCATTTATGATTAATAGGTGATATTATAGTGTACTTCCTCCTTGATATGCGATTAAGTACCATGTGGCTTGTATATTACTCTGCTAAAATAATTTAGATAAACATTTTAAAACTTCCTGAGTCAGTGGTTATTTCAGGTGTTTTATGAAATTGTATTTGTATAATCTCATTTTATCCCCAATTATCAAAGGTCCATTGGTAAGTCATTACTCTTCAATCAGAAAAGGTAATTGGTAGCAGGGATTTTGATAAAAAGTACAACTGATTCCCACCAGCGGTGATTATTAGTTCGCGTGAATGAATGGGCCCAGGTGAGTATTTTGTGTATGAATGCTTGTTGCTAGTAACCCGCTGGATCACGCATGCTGCCACCACCCGTACCCCACAGAACCAAGTGAACTAAAGTTTGGCAATGTACAGGGATTCGCGTCGGGTATGCGACTCCATGTTTTTATTTAAAAAAAGTATATATATATATATATAATTTTTTTTTTTTTTCCTGCAATGTGGTTCCTGCCGGAGCGCGCAGCAGCGGGTGCAGGCGTTGGGCCGAACCAATGGCCAAGGTAATTTTTTTCAACAAAGGACGCTGCACTCAGGTATCTTGAAATTAAATGCTTTAATTCACAAAGCCAGTCTGTCACACCGACGCGTTTTGGCCAGCACGGCCTTTCTCACGGTGGGGTGCACTACTTTTACATCTGTTTTATGTCATTTCCTCTAAGTATACATTCCCATTGAATTCTGGGATTTGTAGTTCCATTTTAAAATATTTACAGATAACCTTGTGACAGAGACATTATTTATAATAGATATTGTTATTTCGTTGCGCTCAGCAATTTACTGGTGATCACATAATTTCATAATTTACCATTTGCATTACTCATAGTTTAAGAAATGGTGATGTTTATCACTTTTATCACACATCAACCAAAGGCGGTGGCCAAAACAGTAATTTCAACATGTATAGAACATACTAAGTAGTATTACTCATGGTTTTATGTGATTGTACTCGAGATACTGGATGGGGATAGTACCCCCCATTTAATACGGGACCTATCTTGAGAACATTCTTGATTTAACCAACATTATTACACATTTTGTAACATTTCTTATAGTTTTCAATCCATTTGTGTTTAGATTAAAACAAGTTGATTGATGTTAATGCGTTCTTATTCCTGAAGATGGCTTATCTTATCAACCTGTGTCATAGTTGGTATTTATTCAATATATGATCCAAAGTTTCTGTCCGTTTATAGATGGACGTAAAGTTCTTCATCAAAGTTCATCCCTTTCGGATTCTTTGTGCGAAGCCTGATTATATACTTCGATTCTAGCTGTCTGAGTTTCTTTTTCCTGTCGCCCATCCTTTCATTATTTTCCACCATGTCTATACCAAAGAAATTCATTTTTCGCCAGTCACCACTTTGGCAGGCGAGTAGATGTTTGGCAGTTGCATAACTTTGATCTTTGTTTTTTACTGCCCGGATGTGTTCCAAGATCCGTTTTTTCAACATGCAGATGGTGCTGCCAATGTACATCAAGCCGCAATTGCATTGTATGGCATAGACCACATATTGCGATGAACATGTTATTCTTTGGTTGATGTGGATTATTCTTCCTTCTGGATCTCTTATATCTTTTTTATTGATTCAGATTTTACAGGTTTTGCAGTTGTTGCACCTTTTAAAGCCAGTTTGTTGTTGCTCTAGCCAATTTTTTTCTTTTTGTATCAGATTGGAAATGGCTTTGTACTAATGTATCCTTAAGAGATGATACCTTTCTAAAGGTAATTTGCGGTCTTTCACCAATGATTTTCTCAAGATCTTGATCTTGTTTTAGTAATGGCCAATATTTTTGGATGCTTTGTCTGATTTTCCGTGCTTCTTTGCTGTATGTTAGTATAAGTCTTGGAGCTGTCTGCTTGTTACCCTCATTTGAGTTTTCCTTTGTTCTCTCAGTTTTCTTGACAAGAATTTCTGTTCGTGTAGTTTCTTTCACTTTCTTCATACTTTTATTGAGGTCTCTTTCTTTGTATCCTCTCTTTTTGAGTCTGTTTGCACTCTTCAGTATTTCTTGTTCAGCTTCCTTATCTTTGGAACAGGTGCGTCGCATCCTAATGAATTCTCCAAATGGGATGCTACTCAGTAAGGGTTTAGGATGAAAACTATCTGCACGAAGGATACTATTTGTTGCCGTTTTCTTTCTATAAAGAGTCGTCTGTATTTGCCCATTGTCAATGTAGACTGTGATGTCTAAAAAGTCTATTTTATGACGACTGGTGGTACAAGTAAAAGAAAGTCCAATATTGTTCTCATTTAGAGTTTTGAAGTATTCCATGAATTCCTCTTTATTTCCATTCCAAATTAGGAACAAATCGTCTATGTAGCGTGTCCACAATATGATCTTTTCTAGGGCCTCCTTGTTATTTGGACCCCAGGCTATTTCCTTCTCCCACCACCCCATAGTGAGATTTGCGTAATTAGGGGAGAAGGAAATGCCCATGGCACAGCCACATAGTTGATGGTATATTTCGTGATCAAAGAGAAAGATGTTGTTATTCAGACACATTTTTATCATCATTAGTAACATTGCTGAGTGCTCCAATTCGCTGATATTCCGTTGTTTCAAGAAATATGCACAGGCATTCAGTCCTATCGAATGTTCAATGGATGTATATAGGGAAATTACGTCGATCGTTACCATGATGTATGATGGATTCCATGCTGTGTTCGACAGTATACGCAGAAAATCCCCTGTATCTTGGATGTAGGAGTTTAAATTTTTGACCATGGGAGCGAGGTAATGGTCCACATAGGATGAAACGTTTTCATACAATGAATCACATGATGACACGATTGGTCTCCCGGGAGGATTGATCATGGTTTTGTGAACTTTGGGTAGGAAATAAATCATTGGCATAGTGGGATTTTCTTTGAGAAGATATTGGCGTTCATCTGTATTAATTAGATTGTGTTTATGCCATTCATCCAGGTTGTTCCTCAGATCTTGAATCATTTTATGAACTGGATTGTGTGTTAACTTCTCATATTTTGCTGAGTCATGTAACTGACGGTAGGCTTCAATTTTGTAATCACTTATGTTTTGAATCACAATATTTCAGCCCTTGTCAGCGGGTTTAATAATTATGTTGGAATTGTTGGCTAGCGTTTGGATTGCTTGTTTTTCCCTTGTGGACATATTTTCCCTATGTTTGTTGTTTCTTATTTTTTCCATTTTATCAATTTCATACATCACAGATTCAGAGAAGGAATCAATTTTGTTGCCTGGTGACAATTGTGGGCAGTATCTGGATTTATTCATAAGACCACTACTTTTGTGTTGTTTAGTATCGATCTCGAGGTTTTGGAGCATCTGGATTTCAGTGATTTCATCCTCTTGGAATTCGTTTGCTAGATCATATAGATTTTTTAGGTGTGGGATTTCTTCTATGGTCAAGGTTGTGTCATTTTTTGTTTGCTCACTGTTTGGTTCCTGGGCAATCGTGTTCTGGTTTTGCTGTGATTCTTTGCCAGCATGTACCTTAGTCAGTTTAAGCTTCCGCACATATTTATATATATCAATCTTAGTGTTAGTATAATTAAAATGCTTTTGTGGGCAAAACGTTAAACTTTTATTGAGTATTTGACATTCCATTGTTGTCGGTGTATATTCTGATAGGTTGATAATTAGATTGTCTCCATTTAATTCCTCTTGGTCCGGTTCCTCAGCGGATATTGCCTTTTTGTGTTTGGATCTTCAGGTTTTTCTTTGGCTTCTGAAAACTTTGTATTGTCTCTTCCAAACCCTCTGCCTCTGCCTCTGCCTCTGCCTCGCCCTTGGTTTCTTGATAGATTCTGATCCAGATTGACAAGGCGCATCTCTTCTAAAAAATTCATATTCACGAGTGCATTTCTACTGGTAGTGGCTTCATTTTCACTGCCGCTTATGTCCGATTCGCTTCCTGTTTCCCGTCCTGCCTTTGATAATTTGGTTGCATTATTGATCTTTAGTGCATCGAAACGTTTTACGAACGTTAGTATCCGACCTTGTTTGTAGTCTGTTTCGTCCCTGATGAATTTCCTCTGTTTGCGTTGTTGAATTTCCTCCTCATATTTTTCTAACCGGTCATCCATTTCTTTACGTAATTTCTTTACTTCATCTTTGTCACATTGGCTGATTTGGGCTTCCAGGTCTTTGATTATTGTATGTGCTTCCTCGAGATCTCTTTCAGCATATTTAATGAGAATTCTCATCATGTTTTTACTGCCCTCCATGTTGTTAGCACCCCATTCTTCTAGCATCTCCGTTTGTGTATCTGGATGCGTGGGCATAGTGAAAATTCTTAGTCCGCGTGGGACACTGTCCACTTCAAGGTATTTCTGTAATGCCAGCACTTCCCAGCTTTTGCTTATTTCTTTTTTATATTGTTTCTCAATTTGAAAGAATAGTTGTTTTAGTGTGGGATTCAATTCATTAGACATGTTGGATTTCGTGCTTGCAGCCGCTCCTTCCTGACTGCCTGGTTGAAACATTGTTGCCACAGTTTGTGCACGTTTTGCTTTCCGTGCTTCCATCGTTGTACATCAATCTATGATCCTCCAATAAAGCTGTTAGCGCTGATCTTGGTTATACTGTCTTAATTATGCTCTGACTGTGTTTGATTTCAATACAATTCAACCAGGATTCCCCCTTTGTGGTTCGAACACGGTGTGTCACTACACGAGTATGAGTGATGACGGTCTACGTTTTCTACCACATTCAAGTCGCTTCGATCCTGAGATTAATGCCACACTTATTTTTAGCCGAATGGCTTCAACACTCACCATACGGGGAGACTCCTGTACGGTTGGGGCTCTCTGCTCCTTCCTCCAGCGCTCAACCCGGTGAGCTCGACGTCTTAGCGGCTTCCTTCTCGATCGGGCGCTTCCGGCGTGAATTCTGTTTCCTGCAATGTTGTTCCTGCCGGAGCGCGCAGCAGCGGGTGCAGGCGTTGGGCCGAACCAATGGCCAAGGTAATTTTTTGCAACAAAGGACGCCGCATTCAGGAATCTTGAAATTAAATGCTTTAATTCACAGAGCCAGTCTGTCACACCGACGCGTTTCGGCTAACACACAATCCAGTTCATAAAATGATTCAAGATCTGAGGAACAACCTGGATGAATGGCATAAACACAATCTAATTAATACAGATGAACGCCAATATCTTCTCAAAGAAAATCCCACTATGCCAACGATTTATTTCCTACCCAAAGTTCACAAAACCATGATCAATCCTCCCGGGAGACCAATCGTGTCATCATGTGATTCATTGTATGAAAACGTTTCATCCTATGTGGACCATTACCTCGCTCCCATGGTCAAAAATTTAAACTCCTACATCCAAGATACAGGGGATTTTCTGCGTATACTGTCGAACACAGCATGGAATCCATCATACATCATGGTAACGATCGACCTAATTTCCCTATATACATCCATTGAACATTCGATAGGACTGAATGCCTGTGCATATTTCTTGAAACAACGGAATATCAGCGAATTGGAGCACTCAGCAATGTTACTAACGATGATAAAAATGTGTCTGAATAACAACATCTTTCTCTTTCATCACGAAATATACCATCAACTATGTGGCTGTGCCATGGGCATTTCCTTCTCCCCTAATTACGCAAATCTCACTATGGGGTGGTGGGAGAAGGAAATAGCCTGGGGTCCAAATAACAAGGAGGCCCTAGAAAAGATCATATTGTGGACACGCTACATAGACGATTTGTTCCTAATTTGGAATGGAAATAAAGAGGAATTCATGGAATACTTCAAAACTCTAAATGAGAACAATATAGGACTTTCTTTTACTTGTACCACCAGTCGTCATAAAATAGACTTTTTAGACATCACAGTCTACATTGACAATGGGCAAATACAGACGACTCTTTATAGAAAGAAAACGGCAACAAATAGTATCCTTCGTGCAGACAGTTTTCATCCTAAACCCTTACTGAGTAGCATCCCATTTGGAGAATTCATTAGGATGCGACGCAACTGTTCCAAAGATGAGGAAGCTGAACAAGAAATACTGAAGAGTGCAAACAGACTCAAAAAGAGAGGATACAAAGAAAGAGACCTCAATAAAAGTATGAAGAAAGTGAAAGAAACTACACGAACAGAAATTCTTGTCAAGAAAACTGAGAGAACAAAGGAAAACTCAAATGAGGGTAACAAGCAGACAGCTCCAAAACTTATACTGACATACAGCAAAGAAGCACGGAAAATCAGACAAAGCATCCAAAAATATTGGCCATTACTAAAACAAGATCAAGATCTTGAGAAAATCATTGGTGAAAGACAGCAAATTACCTTTAGAAAGGTATCATCTCTTAAGGATACATTAGTACAAAGCCATTTCCAATCTGGTACAAAAAGAAAAAATTGGCTAGAGCAACAACAAACTGGCTTTAAAAGGTGCAACAACTGCAAAGCCTGTAAAATCGGAATCAATAAAAAAGATATAAGAGATCCAGAAGGAAGAATAATCCACATCAACCAAAGAATAACATGTTCATCGCAATATGTGGTCTATGCCATACAATGCAATTGCGGCTTGATGTACATTGGCAGCACCATCTGCATGTTGAAAAAATGGATCTTGGAACACATCCGGGCAGTAAAAAACAAAGATCAAAGTTATGCAACTGCCAAACATCTACTCGCCTGCCAAAGTGGTGACTGGCGAAAAATGAATTTCTTTGGTATAGACATGGTGGAAAATAATGAAAGGATGGGCGACAGGAAAAAGAAACTCAGACAGCTAGAATCGAAGTATATAATCAGGCTTCGCACAAAGAATCCAAAAGGGATGAACTTTGATGAAGAAGTTTACGTCCATCTATAAACGGACAGAAACTTTGGATCATATATTGAATAAATACCAACTATGACACAGGTTGATAAGATAAGCCATCTTCAGGAATAAGAACGCATTAACATCAATCAACTTGTTTTAATCTAAACACAAATGGATTGAAAACTATAAGAAATGTTACAAAATGTGTAATAATGTTGGTTAAATCAAGAATGTTCTCAAGATAGGTCCCGTATTAAATGGGGGTACTATACCCATCCAGTATCTCGAGTCCTATCACATAAAACCATGAGTAATACTACTTAGTATGTACTATACATGTTGAAATTACTGTTTTGGCCACCGCCTTTGGTTGATGTGTGATAAAAGTGATAAACATCACCATTTCTTAAACTATGAGTAATGCAAATGGTAAATTATGAAATTATGTGATCACCAGTAAATTGCTGAGCGCAACGAAATAACAATATCTATTATAAATAATGTCTCTGTCACAAGGTTATCTGTAAATATTTTAAAATGGAACTACAAATACCAGAATTCAATGGGAATGTATACTTAGAGGAAATGACATAAAACAGATGTAAAAGTAGTGCACCCCACCGTGAGAAAGGCCGTGCTGGCCGAAACGCGTCGGTGTGATAGACTGGCTCTGTGAATTAAAGCATTTAATTTCAAGATTCATGAGTGCGGCGTCCTTTGTTGCAAAAAAAAATATATATATATATATAAATACACATATTATATATACGTGTATATATATATTTCTTTTAAAAAGTTATATTTTAAATTTTGTAATAAATGTAATTAAAAAAAATAAAAACATTTAAAAAAAAAGATTATTACATATGTATATGTATATTTTGACTATGTATGTATATTCTACCTACTGGCGGTCGCCAGTAGGTAGTTATAGTTAGAACCTAGTTTCCATAGGAAAAGCATTTTTTGATTTGCCAATATCCTTGGCGCCGTTTGACGAATCTTCGCAAAATTTTCAAAACTAATGGATCGGCCCTCTCAGCTTCTCTGTTGAAAGTTTCGGGGTGATTCGTGAAGAGGGAGCCGAGAAAAAAGGGGGGTCCCAAAGCGCGTTTTCTCCATGTTAATTTCCATAGGAAATTTTGGAACAGACTACAGCCCGAACTGCTGAACGGAATTACACCAAATTTGGCAAATAGGTAGGTCTTGGTTCAGAAAGCGCCATTTTTTTAAATGGTGTAAATCTGTTCAGTAATTTCTAAGAAATTCAAAAATAAAAAAATATCGATATCTGGGCGGAGCCTAACCACACATCTCATCGTGAGATCTGATTGGCTGTCAGCACTTCATCCTGGAATTGCTGGCAGCCATCTTGGGACCAATATACATGATAGCATCCCATTGAAATGCATTGTAGTGAATAGTAAGTTTTGAGGGTCACCAAAAGGAGAACTATAAAGGGTGATAATAGACTTTAGTTACATTAGAATTCATTTGTTGATGGTACCATACTAATTTTAGGAATTGTGGTGTGTTCTAAGGTGATTTTACCCTGTGACAAACATTCTGCTGGGATATCATAAATCATGTTTGAGAGAAAACTATTTTCTCATGCTTGTCCCATAGAGATTTGGAAGGTGCTCCAGAAGCTAAAATGAGAGCATATTTTCTGTAAATTCACATTATCTTTCTCAGTCATGTGAGAATGAAGTCTGACATTCTCAGTAAAACATGTACATCCAACAAGGGCAGAGACTGTCAGTTGATTCCTTTGTGTTCTACTGCAGCTTCCCAGAGTGTTCTAAAGAACAACTAGAGAGCTAACAGTCTTACTTATGACAAAAGTATGGCACACCTGAAGCCATCTTGATTGGAATAAACTGATAACACTTAAAACATTTAATTTAAAAAGGAACAAAATGAGGGGGTTCATTTTGTCATAGAAATTATGGTTAGCGCTGTAGAAAGAAAGATTAGGACATGTTTTAAGTGAGATCTCAAATATCTTCCTGTTATATTTAAACAGGAGCAGCCTGTCAGTTGATTCCTTTGTGCTCTACTGCAGCTTCCCAGAGTGTTCTAAAGAACAACTAGAGCGCTAGCAGTCTTACTTATGACAAAATGATGGCACACCTGAAGCCATCTTGATTGGAATAAACTGGTAACACTTAAAACATTTAATTTAAAAAGGAACAAAATTAGGGGGTTCATTTTGCCATAGAAATTATGGTTAGTGCTGCAGAAAGAAAAATTAGGGCATGTTTTAAGTGAGATCTCAAATCCTCTTCTATTTCATTAGAAAATTCTGACATGCAGACTGAAACAATCACTTTCAATACCAGCAGTAGACTTCCAGTTAACTCCCTGGTGAGCAGTAGCTTTACTACAGTGATCTAATGAGCAACTAGAGTGCTAACATTCTGAATTTATGGCAAATGTGTGACACATCTGAATGCCTTCTTGATGGAATCAAAGTAAAAACTGAAAGCATTTCCTACTGAGGAGACTGCAGGAAATGAGGAAATTAGGAAACTTCATAACAAATAAGTCTCCCAAGATGGCCAGCAGAGAAAAAAGAGCCCAAATGTAGCACAAATATCACCCAGATGTAGCCCACATATAGCCCAATGACAGAAGTGTGCAAAACACTTTTTATTTTTTGTTTTTTTGCAGTTTTATATAGTGCAGACTGGTCAGGTATTGAAGCATTGCATCTTACTTGGACCCCTTATTGCGTATTTTGCATGAAGTACATGAGATTGATCTTGCGAAACATTGAGCTTTACTATTCTGTTAACCTGAAGTTGCTCTGAACCGGACTTTGTAACACCCGTTTTTACCTACTGGTTTTAATTAATTCTCACTGTATTGTATTAAGAAAGAGGATTTACTGTTTTTATGTACACTTTTATGATCTATGTTTCTAAATCAGATCGAATAAAGTTTAATGAATTTAATTGAAGTCTCCCAAGATGGCCACCAGAGAAAAAGGAGCCCAAATGTAGCACAAATATCACCCAGATGTAGCCCACACATAGCCCAATGACAGAAGTGTGCAAAACACTTTTTATCCTTTGTTTTTTTTGCAGTTTTATATAGTGCAGGCTGGTCAGATATTGGAGTGCTTTACATGAGCATTGGTTCCATCATACAAGGACAAACTCATTTTGGTTGTAGGCATGGGGAGATTAAGTGATTTGACCAGAATCACAGAATGTCGAGCTGAAGCAGAAACTCCAACATGGTTCCCCAGTTGCAAAGTCTGCAGCTCTGGAAGTAACACCACATTCTCTCCCCTAAGCGTAACATTTAATCAAGTGGTCAACTGGATAAAAAAACATAAAGATAACAAATAATTTAAAAGTGCTTTGTCGCTATTTGAGAACTCAGAAAATATGTCCTCATTTTAGTTTTTTAGAGCACTAACCATAATTTATATGCAAATAAGACCCTCTCATTTCTATAATTTCGAAAGGAAATGCTTTAGGTATTACAGTTTTGATTACATCAAGATGACGTCAGGCATGCCACACTTTTGTACAAATATAGAATGTTAGCAATATAGTTGTTCATTAGGATACTGTTGGGAGGAAGAGGTCAGGGGCATGGACTCGGAAAATTGAAGGCAGGTAGGAGGGTGCAGAGGCAACAATTTGACCACACTGGGCAGGCAGGAAGGGCAGTGGCAGCACAACATGGAGGGCAGTGGAAAGGGGGCATGGGCAACATACCAACAATGCAGGACAGGAAAGAGAGGCTGTGGCAATATATTAGACCGTTGACGGCAGAAGGAAGAGGCAGTGGTAGTACAACCATACATGCCAACAGAGACAATTCAGGCAGGAAACGCCCAATGTTTTTAAGCCCAAAAGGGCTTTATTTTATCTGTCTCTTGTCTACATTCTCCTCTTTTTCTATGCAAGTCAATGGGAAAAATCAATTCCCCAGTTTTTTTTTCCAAAATCTCCCTCTTACCAAGTTCAAAATGTTAGCAAGTATGGTACATTGGATCATGGAAGGCAGGAGGAATTGGGGTAGGGACATGGACTCGGATAACAGAGGACAGGAGGGACATGGACAGTTGCACCTAACTGACCTTACAGGGCAGGCATCAGGGTTTGCAGCAGCACAATTCACCACACAGGGCATGCGGGAAGGCAGTGCAGCACAACAAACCATGGAAAGCAATAGGGAGGGGACAGGACCATGCACATGGACAACAGAGAACAGAGGGGAAAGAGGCAATGGCAGCAAGTTGACCATACTGGACAGACAGGCGAGAAAGCTGCAGCATAACGGACCATAAAGGGCAGGAGGGAGAGATCAGGGGCATGACAATGGAACAGACAAGCCAGGAGGGAGGGAATAGGGGTCTGCACATGAAAAGGGAGGGCAAGGGGGCAGGGCAGGAGCAGCAAGCTGACCATGGAGGTCAGGCAGGATGGGCACTAGAAGCACAACACACCATGGAGGGCAACAGTGAGACTACAATGGCATACACACAGACCATGGAGGGAAGGTGGGAGGGGGTCAGGGGCAGCTAGCTGATCACACAGGGAAGGTGAGAGGGGCCGTGGCAGCACAGAAGACCATGCATGGCAAGCAAGAGGGTTAGTGGCAGCACAATTTTGCCATGATAGGCAAGAAGGAGGGTGCGGGGGCATGCACAAAGGATCATGGAGGTTAGAACGGGGGTAGGAGCTGGGCACAGACAAGAGAGTTCAGAGGAAGGAGCCTCACAACAGACCACGCGGGGCAGGCAGGAGGAGCAGTTGCAGCACAACAGACCAGGGAGGGCAGAAGGATGTGGCAGTAAAATGGACCATGGAGGACAGGAGGAAGGGGATAGGGGCATGGAACGTGGACAGGCAGGGTAGAGGTGGCAGGAAGAGGTTACAGTCATCTGACAATGCTAGGCAGGTGGGAGGGGAGTGGCAGCTCAACAGAAAACTCAGAGCAGATAGGAGGGGCAGGTCCATGGAACATGGTGGGAAAAAAGGATGGATCAGGGGCATGCACACAGACATTGGAGGGCAGGGGGAAGGAGAGTAGGGGCAGCAAGCTAAGCACATAGGCTAAGCAGGAGAGCAATGATGGGCAGGAGGAGTGGACTGGGACATCATGCTAAATGGAGGGCAGTGGCAGCACATCAGACCATGCATGACAGGAGGGAGGAGGCTAGTGCATGGATTCAGACAACAGAGGATAGTAGAAAGTGGATGGGGCAGCAAGCTAACTGTTCAGAGAAGGCGAGAAGGCCAGTCGCAGAACAACGGCCAAACAGGGCTGTAATGAGGGAGCAGGGGCATGGTCTTGGACAATGGATGGCAAGGAGGAGGGAGGCAGGAGCAGCAAGCTTGGGTGGGGGCAGCACAATGCCAGGCCAGGCCCTGCTTCCAACCCCCTCATCCATTGTGATAGGCATCTTACTTAACATTAAAAAAACTAGAAATTCGCAGAAAAAAACAAAGATTACAGGGACGTTATAGTTAAACTCAGATTTCACTCGTACAAAACCACTGAAATTCAGCAGTTATAGTTACCTGAGCTAACTATAACTTATGCCCCCGCAATGCACTGCTTATGACCTCAGACATTACATCATTCATGACATGGTCAGTGACATCACTCAAGACATCACTCATGACATCTCAAATGAGCTGTGAATGGAATGGAACTATAATCACTAGAACTTTATTTAGGGATAGTGTGTGTATATTAACACCCATTTTTATTTCTTTTCTTTCGTGTAAGAACCTCTATAATATGCAACGTGCCCAGATCAATACGGCCGATAGCCTTTCAATTTAAAGTAATGTGCAGTCCATTGTTTATGTTGATGTTTGCAAACGTAAGTATGTTTATTATGAACAAGTCACGTTGACGAACATACAGGTACGGTGGTCACGGTGCAAGATATGCTGAAATTACATTGTGTGCATATTAACACTTGTTTTCTTTTCTTTATTGTATGAATTCCTGAATTTTCGCATCGTGACCAGGCCAGTATGGCTGAGAGATTTTTGGTTTAATGTAATATGTAGTTCTTTGATAATGTTGGCAACTGGAGCCAATTCTACATTTAAATAAGGAAGCTACAATGACGTCTTGTATCGTGATCAAGGTTCGGCCTAGCCGAAACACGTGGATCGCGTCCTTTGTAGATTAAATACTTCCAAACTACAACCCGAGTGCTGATTCCTTCCTTGTAAGAGTGAGAGGAGATTACATATATATACATATATATATACCTCTCTTGCTTCTTTCTGAAACTCTCTTGCCTCTTTCTGCACTTCTCTTGCCTCTTTCTGCACCTATCTTGCCTCTTTCTGTACCTCTCTTGCCTCTTTATGCACTTCTCTTGCCTCTTTCTGCACCTCTCATGCCTCTTTCTGCACTTCTCTTGCTTCTTTCTGCAGCTCACTCTCGTCTTTCTGCACCTCTCTAGCCTCGTTCTGCACCTCGCTTGCCTCTTTCTGCACCTCTCTTCCCTCTTTCTGCAGCTCACTCTCATCTTTCTGCACCTCTCTTGCCTCTTTCTGCACCTCTCTATCCTCTTTCTATACTTCTCTTGCTTCTTTCTGCACCTTTCTTCCTGTTTCTGCACCTTTCTTGCCTCTTTCTGCACCTTTCTTCTACTTTCTGTACCTCTCCTGCCTCTTTCTGCACCTCTCTTGCCTCCTTCTGCTCTTCTCTTGCCTCTTTCCACACCTCACTTGCCTCTTTCTGCGCCTTTCTTCCACTTTCTGCTCCTCTCTTGCCTCTTTCTACACCTCTTACCTCTTTCTGCACCTCTCTTGCCTCTTTCTCCACATCTCTTGCCTCTTTCTGAACCTCTCTTTCCTCTTTCTGCAGCTCACTCTCTTCTTTCTGCACCTCTCTTGCCTCTTTCTGCACCTCTCTTCACTCTTTCTGCAGCTCACTCCCTTCTATCAGCACCTCTCTTGCCTCTTTATTCACCTCTCTTGCCTCTTTCTGCACCTCTCTTGCCTCTTTCTGCACATCTCTTGCCTCTTTCTGCAGCTCACTCTCTTCTTTCTGCACCTCTCTTGCCTCTTTCTGCTCCTCTCTTGCCTCTTTCTGCACCTTTCTGCACCTCTCTTGCCTCTTTCTGCACCTCTCTTGCCTCTTTCTGTACCTTTCTTCTTCTTTCTGTACCTCGCTTGCCTCTTTCTGTACCTCTCTTGCCTCCTTCTGCTCTTCTCTTGCCTCTTTTTGTGCCTTTCTTCCTCTTTCTGCAACTCTCTTGCCTCTTTCTAACCTCTTACCTCTTTCTGCACCTCTCTTGCCTCTTTCTGCACATCTCTTGCCTCTTTCTGAACCTCTCTTGCCTCTTTCTGCAGCTCACTCTCTTCTTTCTGCACCTCTCTTGCCTCTTTCTGCACCTCTCTTCCCTCTTTCTGCAGCTCACTCTCTTCTATCAGCACCTCTCTTGCCTCTTTATGCACCTCTCCTGCCTCTTTCTGAACCTCTCCTGCCTCTTTCTGCACCTCTCTTGCCTCTTTCTGCAGCTCACTCTCTTATTTCTGCACCTCTCTTGCCTCTTTCTGTACCTCTCTTGCCTCTTTCTGCACCTTTCTTCTTCTTTCTGCACCTCTCTTGCCTCTTTCTGCATCTCTCTTGCCTCTTTCTGCTCTTCTCTTGCCTCTTTCTGCACCTCACTTGCCTCTTTCTGTGCCTTTCTTCTTCTTTCTGCACCTCTCTTGCCTCTTTCTACACCTCTTAACTCTTTCTTCACTTCTCTTGCCTCTTTCTGCACCTATCTTGCCTCTTTCTGCACCTCTCTTGCTTCTTTCTGCAGCTGACTCTTCTTTCTTCACCTCTCTTGCCTCTTTCTGCACCTTGCTTGCCTCTTTCTGCACCTCTCTTCCCTCTTTC
Source organism: Calotriton arnoldi (assembly GCA_963921515.1). Lineage (NCBI taxonomy): Eukaryota > Metazoa > Chordata > Amphibia > Caudata > Salamandridae > Calotriton > Calotriton arnoldi. The sequence goes on from CAWUFW010007532.1 coordinate 557,252, forward strand.
TGCAGCTCACTCTCATCTTTCTGCACCTCTCTTGCCTCTTTCTGCTCTTCTCTTGCCTCTTTCTGCACTTCTCTTGCTTCTTTCTGCGCCTTTCTTCCTGTTTCTGCACCTCTACTGCCTCTTTCTGCACCTTTCTTCCTCTTTCTGTACCTCTCTTGCCTCTTTCTGTACCTCTCTTGCCTCTTTCTGCACTTCTCCTGCTTCTTTCTGCAGCTGACTCTCTTCTTTCTTCACCTCTCTTGCCTCTTTCTGCACCTCGCTTGCCTCTTTCTGCACCTCTCTTCCCTCTTTCTACAGCTCACTCTCATCTTTCTGCACCTCTCTTGCCTCTTTCTGCACTTCTCTTGCCTCTTTCTGCACTTCTCTTGCTTCTTTCTGCACCTTTCTTCCTGTTTCTGCACCTCTACTGCCTCTTTCTGCACCTTTGTTCCTCTTTCTGCACCTCTCTTGCCTCCTTCTGCTCTTCTCTTGCCTCTTTCTGCACCTCACTTGCCTCTTTCTGCACCTATCTTCCTCTTTCTGCACCTCTCTTGCCTCTTTCTACACCTCTTACCTCTTTCTGCACCCCTCTTTTTTTTTTTTGTTCTCATTTGCCTCATTTCCACCCTTCTTCTAACGATGCCAACCCTGGGTTTTCAAACCTCATATGCTGGAAAAAGGGAAAGGGAAAAAAGGTGAAGGCTCCCAACACAAGGCCCAAGGGTTTTTACTGAGAAACCTCCTCCTTAGTTCGACCACAGACCCTTTCCATGTCCTTCTGCTCGCACAGAGAAGACTACAAACCAGCTGAGGCAGATAAAGGCTTAATCAATGGACCGTTGTTCAAATTACCCCTTTCATTAACCAAACCAAGACACAAAGGGAGTCCAAAATTCATATCTCTTTGCCACCTGATCCGAGATATCCAACTTAGCAATATAACCCATAGAATTCAGCCAACCATCCTTCATTGGGGGCGCCGGAGATACCCATAGTTTACAAATCTCCCTGCGCACTAAGAGCACAGCATAGAAAAGCAACTTTGCGCTGTCCTTTGTAACAATACATTGCAAATCCAATCTTCCAAGTATAACCAATTCAGCGCTTACCTTAATCTGCAGATTTAAAATACTGGAAAGGCAATTACTCACGGCCTCCCAAAAGGACTAAATCTACGGGCAGTATATAAACACGTGTAGATCATCTTCATTCAGACTGCCACATGTAGGACACGCCACCACTCCTCCTGACCCAAATTTGGATAACCTTCGTGGAGTCCAGTAAGCCCTATGCATAGTAAAAAGATGGTTCCTCCTCAGATATGCAGGTTTAACTATTTTATAAAGCATAGACACTGATACTTGCCATTGATCTGCCAGCGCGGTCCCTGGCAAGCATCCTCCCCACAGATCTTCCGGCAAGGTAAACGCGCCGTCTTCCATCTCAAGCATCAGCCAGTACCACATTGCAATTTCCTTCTTAAACACAAGGCTGGGCAGGAGTTTTTCCTCAAGTTCATTCGGATCTTCTATTTTCTCACCCAACGCCGAGAACCAACTTTGAATCTGGAGGAGCTTAAATCTCGAAAACGTTGGACCTATAGCCTGCTCGCACCAACCCCACAATATCAACTGACTGTCTGGCAACAACTGCTTCCACCTAAGTATACCCGCATCTTTTAACGGTAAAGCCAGTATGTCCTTGGTCCATTCCGGAGAGCCTGGTGCATCCCATATCGGGGCCAGTTTTAGGACCTTTCTAAGTTTGTACCACATTTCAGCCATGTCCTTTAAAATCTTTAATCTAACTTTCTTAAAATATTTCAGATCAGCGTATTTATACATAAACTCCACTTCTGCTCCCTTTTCTTTTTTCAACATTTCTTTAAACATCCTACCTATCTCTGAATCTATAGGGGTGTCCAATAACATTCTACCATTTTTTAACATAAAAGCCCAGGAATAGAACAATAAATCAGGCAGCACTAAACCCCCTTCACCAACCTCCTCCTGAGTTTACACCAAGCAATTCACGGCCGTTTAGATGCCCAAATGAAAGAGCTAATTTCACTCTGCAATTTTATGAACCATTCTTTCCTAAAACTCAAGGGGATTGTTTCAAACAGAAAAGTTAACTTTGGAAGAACAATCATCTTTACTAAGTTCACTCGACCATATAATGTTAGTGGGAGATACATCCAGCCCCGTAAACTAGCACTTATTTCCTTCTTGACCCTGTCGAAATTAGCCTTAGTTAATTCAGCAATATTCTGGGTAATCCTGACTCCTAAATTTCGCATTTCTTTCTTGCATACTATCCCCTCTGTCCCCATATTCCAGCTCATGACTTCTGTTTTATCCTTATTAATATCATAACCTGAGACTTTCCCAAAATCGGTTGTTATTTCCAGGACAGCTCTCAAAGTTTGTGGTAAATTAGTTGTAAAAATTAGGATGTCATCTGCATAGAGCCCAATTTTCTTAATCCAGCCATTAAATTCAAAAGGTAATATATCAATACCACTCCTTATTTTTCTGGCTAGCGGCTCAATATAAAGGTCAAACAAAAGTGGGGACAGGGGGCAGCCCTGCCTAGTACCCCGCATAATCTTCACAGGCTGTGTCAACATCCCATTAACTAACACTCTAGCTTCCGGGGCAGAGTAAATACCACTCAGTGTTCTACAGAAATTTGTACCCAAATTAAGATGTTTGGCCACTATCTGCAAATAAACCCAATTAACGCGGTCAAACGCTTTGACTGCGTCTAACGCTATTACTGCCAAAGGAAGGTCATAAGCCATGGCCATATCTACTGAACCTATCAACGAAAACTTGACTCTTTCTGCACGTCTCTTGCCTCTTTCTGAACCTCTCTTGCCTCTTTCTGCAGCTCACTCTCTTCTTTCTGCACCTCTCTTAACTCTTTCTGCACTTCTCTTCCCTCTTTCTGCAGCTCACTCTCTTCTATCAGCACCTCTCTTGCCTCTTTCTGCACCTCTCTTGCCTCTTTCTGCACCTCTCTTGTCTCTTTCAGCACATCTCTTGCCTCTTTCTGCAACTCTGTTGCCTCTTTCTGTACCTCTCGCCTCTTTCTGCACCTCTCTTATCTCTTTCTGTACCTATCTTGCCTCTTTCTGCAGCTTGCTCTCTTTTTCTGCACCTCTCTTGCCTCTTTCTGCACCTCTCTTCCCTCTTTCTGCAGCTCACTCTCTTCTTTCTTCACCTGTTGCCTCTTTCTGCACCTCTCTTGCCTATTTCTGCACCTCTCTTGCTTCTTTCTGCACCTCTCTTGCCTCTTTCTGCACTTCTCTTGCTTCTTTCTGCAGCTCACTCTTCTTTCTGCACCTCTCTTGCCTCTTTCTATACTTCTCTTGCCTCTTTCTGCACCTCTCTTGCCTCTTTCTGCAGCTTACTTTCTTCTTTCTGCACCTCTCTTGCCTCTTTCTGCACCTCTCTTGCCTCTTTCTGCACCTTTCTTCTTCTTTCTGTACCTCTCTTGCCTCTTTCTGCAACTCTCTTGCCTCTTTCTGCTCTTCTCTTGCCTCTTTCTGCACCTCACTTGCCTCTATCTGTACCTCTCTTGCCTTGCTACTCAACTCTTGCCTCTTTCTGCACCTCTCTTGCCCCTTTCTGCACTTCTCCTGCCTCTTTCTATACCTCTCTTGCCTCTTTCTGCACTTCTCTTGCCTCTTTCTGCTTTTTTGTTTTTTTGCAGTTTTATATAGTGCAGACTGGTCAGGTATTGAAGCATTGCATCTTACTTGGACCCCTTATTGCGTATTTTGCATGAAGTACATGAGATTGATCTTGCGAAACATTGAGCTTTACTATTCTGTTAACCTGAAGTTGCTCTGAACCGGACTTTGTAACACCCGTTTTTACCTACTGGTTTTAATTAATTCTCACTGTATTGTATTAAGAAAGAGGATTTACTGTTTTTATGTACACTTTTATGATCTATGTTTCTAAATCAGATCGAATAAAGTTTAATGAATTTAATTGAAGTCTCCCAAGATGGCCACCAGAGAAAAAGGAGCCCAAATGTAGCACAAATATCACCCAGATGTAGCCCACACATAGCCCAATGACAGAAGTGTGCAAAACACTTTTTATCCTTTGTTTTTTTTGCAGTTTTATATAGTGCAGGCTGGTCAGATATTGGAGTGCTTTACATGAGCATTGGTTCCATCATACAAGGACAAACTCATTTTGGTTGTAGGCATGGGGAGATTAAGTGATTTGACCAGAATCACAGAATGTCGAGCTGAAGCAGAAACTCCAACATGGTTCCCCAGTTGCAAAGTCTGCAGCTCTGGAAGTAACACCACATTCTCTCCCTAAGCGTAACATTTAATCAAGTGGTCAACTGGATAAAAAACATAAAGATAACAAATAATTTAAAAGTGCTTTGTCGCTATTTGAGAACTCAGAAAATATGTCCTCATTTTAGTTTTTTAGAGCACTAACCATAATTTATATGCAAATAAGACCCTCTCATTTCTATAATTTCGAAAGGAAATGCTTTAGGTATTACAGTTTTGATTACATCAAGATGACGTCAGGCATGCCACACTTTTGTACAAATATAGAATGTTAGCAATATAGTTGTTCATTAGGATACTGTTGGGAGGAAGAGGTCAGGGGCATGGACTCGGAAAATTGAAGGCAGGTAGGAGGGTGCAGAGGCAACAATTTGACCACACTGGGCAGGCAGGAAGGGCAGTGGCAGCACAACATGGAGGGCAGTGGAAAGGGGGCATGGGCAACATACCAACAATGCAGGACAGGAAAGAGAGGCTGTGGCAATATATTAGACCGTTGACGGCAGAAGGAAGAGGCAGTGGTAGTACAACCATACATGCCAACAGAGACAATTCAGGCAGGAAACGCCCAATGTTTTTAAGCCCAAAAGGGCTTTATTTTATCTGTCTCTTGTCTACATTCTCCTCTTTTTCTATGCAAGTCAATGGGAAAAATCAATTCCCCAGTTTTTTTTTCCAAAATCTCCCTCTTACCAAGTTCAAAATGTTAGCAAGTATGGTACATTGGATCATGGAAGGCAGGAGGAATTGGGGTAGGGACATGGACTCGGATAACAGAGGACAGGAGGGACATGGACAGTTGCACCTAACTGACCTTACAGGGCAGGCATCAGGGTTTGCAGCAGCACAATTCACCACACAGGGCATGCGGGAAGGCAGTGCAGCACAACAAACCATGGAAAGCAATAGGGAGGGGACAGGACCATGCACATGGACAACAGAGAACAGAGGGGAAAGAGGCAATGGCAGCAAGTTGACCATACTGGACAGACAGGCGAGAAAGCTGCAGCATAACGGACTATAAAGGGCAGGAGGGAGAGATCAGGGGCATGACAATGGAACAGACAAGCCAGGAGGGAGGGAATAGGGGTCTGCACATGAAAAGGGAGGGCAAGGGGGCAGGGCAGGAGCAGCAAGCTGACCATGGAGGTCAGGCAGGATGGGCACTAGAAGCACAACACACCATGGAGGGCAACAGTGAGACTACAATGGCATACACACAGACCATGGAGGGAAGGTGGGAGGGGGTCAGGGGCAGCTAGCTGATCACACAGGGAAGGTGAGAGGGGCCGTGGCAGCACAGAAGACCATGCATGGCAAGCAAGAGGGTTAGTGGCAGCACAATTTTGCCATGATAGGCAAGAAGGAGGGTGCGGGGGCATGCACAAAGGATCATGGAGGTTAGAACGGGGGGTAGGAGCTGGGCACAGACAAGAGAGTTCAGAGGAAGGAGCCTCACAACAGACCACGCGGGGCAGGCAGGAGGAGCAGTTGCAGCACAACAGACCAGGGAGGGCAGAAGGATGTGGCAGTAAAATGGACCATGGAGGACAGGAGGAAGGGGATAGGGGCATGGAACGTGGACAGGCAGGGTAGAGGTGGCAGGAAGAGGTTACAGTCATCTGACAATGCTAGGCAGGTGGGAGGGGAGTGGCAGCTCAACAGAAAACTCAGAGCAGATAGGAGGGGCAGGTCCATGGAACATGGTGGGAAAAAGGATGGATCAGGGGCATGCACACAGACATTGGAGGGCAGGGGGAAGGAGAGTAGGGGCAGCAAGCTAAGCACATAGGCTAAGCAGGAGAGCAATGATGGGCAGGAGGAGTGGACTGGGACATCATGCTAAATGGAGGGCAGTGGCAGCACATCAGACCATGAATGACAGGAGGGAGGAGGCTAGTGCATGGATTCAGACAACAGAGGATAGTAGAAAGTGGATGGGGCAGCAAGCTAACTGTTCAGAGAAGGCGAGAAGGCCAGTCGCAGAACAACGGCCAAACAGGGCTGTAATGAGGGAGCAGGGGCATGGTCTTGGACAATGGATGGCAAGGAGGAGGGGAGGCAGGAGCAGCAAGCTTGGGTGGGGGCAGCACAATGCCAGGCCAGGCCCTGCTTCCAACCCCCTCATCCATTGTGATAGGCATCTTACTTAACATTAAAAAAACTAGAAATTCGCAGAAAAAAACAAAGATTACAGGGACGTTATAGTTAAACTCAGATTTCACTCGTACAAAACCACTGAAATTCAGCAGTTATAGTTACCTGAGCTAACTATAACTTATGCCCCCGCAATGCACTGCTTATGACCTCAGACATTACATCATTCATGACATGGTCAGTGACATCACTCAAGACATCACTCATGACATCTCAAATGAGCTGTGAATGGAATGGAACTATAATCACTAGAACTTTATTTAGGGATAGTGTGTGTATATTAACACCCATTTTTATTTCTTTTCTTTCGTGTAAGAACCTCTATAATATGCAACGTGCCCAGATCAATACGGCCGATAGCCTTTCAATTTAAAGTAATGTGCAGTCCATTGTTTATGTTGATGTTTGCAAACGTAAGTATGTTTATTATGAACAAGTCACGTTGACGAACATACAGGTACGGTGGTCACGGTGCAAGATATGCTGAAATTACATTGTGTGCATATTAACACTTGTTTTCTTTTCTTTATTGTATGAATTCCTGAATTTTCGCATCGTGACCAGGCCAGTATGGCTGAGAGATTTTTGGTTTAATGTAATATGTAGTTCTTTGATAATGTTGGCAACTGGAGCCAATTCTACATTTAAATAAGGAAGCTACAATGACGTCTTGTATCGTGATCAAGGTTCGGCCTAGCCGAAACACGTGGATCGCGTCCTTTGTAGATTAAATACTTCCAAACTACAACCCGAGTGCTGATTCCTTCCTTGTAAGAGTGAGAGGAGATTACATATATATACATATATATATACCTCTCTTGCTTCTTTCTGAAACTCTCTTGCCTCTTTCTGCACTTCTCTTGCCTCTTTCTGCACCTATCTTGCCTCTTTCTGTACCTCTCTTGCCTCTTTATGCACTTCTCTTGCCTCTTTCTGCACCTCTCATGCCTCTTTCTGCACTTCTCTTGCTTCTTTCTGCAGCTCACTCTCGTCTTTCTGCACCTCTCTAGCCTCGTTCTGCACCTCGCTTGCCTCTTTCTGCACCTCTCTTCCCTCTTTCTGCAGCTCACTCTCATCTTTCTGCACCTCTCTTGCCTCTTTCTGCACCTCTCTATCCTCTTTCTATACTTCTCTTGCTTCTTTCTGCACCTTTCTTCCTGTTTCTGCACCTTTCTTGCCTCTTTCTGCACCTTTCTTCTACTTTCTGTACCTCTCCTGCCTCTTTCTGCACCTCTCTTGCCTCCTTCTGCTCTTCTCTTGCCTCTTTCCACACCTCACTTGCCTCTTTCTGCGCCTTTCTTCCACTTTCTGCTCCTCTCTTGCCTCTTTCTACACCTCTTACCTCTTTCTGCACCTCTCTTGCCTCTTTCTCCACATCTCTTGCCTCTTTCTGAACCTCTCTTTCCTCTTTCTGCAGCTCACTCTCTTCTTTCTGCACCTCTCTTGCCTCTTTCTGCACCTCTCTTCACTCTTTCTGCAGCTCACTCCCTTCTATCAGCACCTCTCTTGCCTCTTTATTCACCTCTCTTGCCTCTTTCTGCACCTCTCTTGCCTCTTTCTGCACATCTCTTGCCTCTTTCTGCAGCTCACTCTCTTCTTTCTGCACCTCTCTTGCCTCTTTCTGCACCTCTCTTGCCTCTTTCTGCACCTTTCTTCTTTTTTCTGCACCTCTCTTGCCTCTTTCTGCACCTCTCTTGCCTCTTTCTGTACCTTTCTTCTTCTTTCTGTACCTCGCTTGCCTCTTTCTGTACCTCTCTTGCCTCCTTCTGCTCTTCTCTTGCCTCTTTTTGTGCCTTTCTTCCTCTTTCTGCAACTCTCTTGCCTCTTTCTAACCTCTTACCTCTTTCTGCACCTCTCTTGCCTCTTTCTGCACATCTCTTGCCTCTTTCTGAACCTCTCTTGCCTCTTTCTGCAGCTCACTCTCTTCTTTCTGCACCTCTCTTGCCTCTTTCTGCACCTCTCTTCCCTCTTTCTGCAGCTCACTCTCTTCTATCAGCACCTCTCTTGCCTCTTTATGCACCTCTCCTGCCTCTTTCTGAACCTCTCCTGCCTCTTTCTGCACCTCTCTTGCCTCTTTCTGCAGCTCACTCTCTTATTTCTGCACCTCTCTTGCCTCTTTCTGTACCTCTCTTGCCTCTTTCTGCACCTTTCTTCTTCTTTCTGCACCTCTCTTGCCTCTTTCTGCATCTCTCTTGCCTCTTTCTGCTCTTCTCTTGCCTCTTTCTGCACCTCACTTGCCTCTTTCTGTGCCTTTCTTCTTCTTTCTGCACCTCTCTTGCCTCTTTCTACACCTCTTAACTCTTTCTTCACTTCTCTTGCCTCTTTCTGCACCTATTTTGCCTCTTTCTGCACCTCTCTTGCTTCTTTCTGCAGCTGACTCTTCTTTCTTCACCTCTCTTGCCTCTTTCTGCACCTTGCTTGCCTCTTTCTGCACCTCTCTTCCCTCTTTCTGCAGCTCACTCTCATCTTTCTGCACCTCTCTTGCCTCTTTCTGCACTTCTCTTGCCTCTTTCTGCACTTCTCTTGCTTCTTTCTGCGCCTTTCTTCCTGTTTCTGCACCTCTACTGCCTCTTTCTGCACCTTTCTTCCTCTTTCTGTACCTCTCTTGCCTCTTTCTGTACCTCTCTTGCCTCTTTCTGCACTTCTCCTGCTTCTTTCTGCAGCTGACTCTCTTCTTTCTTCACCTCTCTTGCCTCTTTCTGCACCTCGCTTGCCTCTTTCTGCACCTCTCTTCCCTCTTTCTACAGCTCACTCTCATCTTTCTGCACCTCTCTTGCCTCTTTCTGCACTTCTCTTGCCTCTTTCTGCACTTCTCTTGCTTCTTTCTGCACCTTTCTTCCTGTTTCTGCACCTCTACTGCCTCTTTCTGCACCTTTGTTCCTCTTTCTGCACCTCTCTTGCCTCCTTCTGCTCTTCTCTTGCCTCTTTCTGCACCTCACTTGCCTCTTTCTGCACCTATCTTCCTCTTTCTGCACCTCTCTTGCCTCTTTCTACACCTCTTACCTCTTTCTGCACCCCTCTTTTTTTTTTTTGTTCTCATTTGCCTCATTTCCACCCTTCTTCTAACGATGCCAACCCTGGGTTTTCAAACCTCATATGCTGGAAAAAGGGAAAGGGAAAAAAGGTGAAGGCTCCCAACACAAGGCCCAAGGGTTTTTACTGAGAAACCTCCTCCTTAGTTCGACCACAGACCCTTTCCATGTCCTTCTGCTCGCACAGAGAAGACTACAAACCAGCTGAGGCAGATAAAGGCTTAATCAATGGACCGTTGTTCAAATTACCCCTTTCATTAACCAAACCAAGACACAAAGGGAGTCCAAAATTCATATCTCTTTGCCACCTGATCCGAGATATCCAACTTAGCAATATAACCCATAGAATTCAGCCAACCATCCTTCATTGGGGGCGCCGGAGATACCCATAGTTTACAAATCTCCCTGCGCACTAAGAGCACAGCATAGAAAAGCAACTTTGCGCTGTCCTTTGTAACAATACATTGCAAATCCAATCTTCCAAGTATAACCAATTCAGCGCTTACCTTAATCTGCAGATTTAAAATACTGGAAAGGCAATTACTCACGGCCTCCCAAAAGGACTAAATCTACGGGCAGTATATAAACACGTGTAGATCATCTTCATTCAGACTGCCACATGTAGGACACGCCACCACTCCTCCTGACCCAAATTTGGATAACCTTCGTGGAGTCCAGTAAGCCCTATGCATAGTAAAAAGATGGTTCCTCCTCAGATATGCAGGTTTAACTATTTTATAAAGCATAGACACTGATACTTGCCATTGATCTGCCAGCGCGGTCCCTGGCAAGCATCCTCCCCACAGATCTTCCGGCAAGGTAAACGCGCCGTCTTCCATCTCAAGCATCAGCCAGTACCACATTGCAATTTCCTTCTTAAACACAAGGCTGGGCAGGAGTTTTTCCTCAAGTTCATTCGGATCTTCTATTTTCTCACCCAACGCCGAGAACCAACTTTGAATCTGGAGGAGCTTAAATCTCGAAAACGTTGGACCTATAGCCTGCTCGCACCAACCCCACAATATCAACTGACTGTCTGGCAACAACTGCTTCCACCTAAGTATACCCGCATCTTTTAACGGTAAAGCCAGTATGTCCTTGGTCCATTCCGGAGAGCCTGGTGCATCCCATATCGGGGCCAGTTTTAGGACCTTTCTAAGTTTGTACCACATTTCAGCCATGTCCTTTAAAATCTTTAATCTAACTTTCTTAAAATATTTCAGATCAGCGTATTTATACATAAACTCCACTTCTGCTCCCTTTTCTTTTTCAACATTTCTTTAAACATCCTACCTATCTCTGAATCTATAGGGGTGTCCAATAACATTCTACCATTTTTTAACATAAAAGCCCAGGAATAGAACAATAAATCAGGCAGCACTAAACCCCCCTTCACCAACCTCCTCCTGAGTTTACACCAAGCAATTCACGGCCGTTTAGATGCCCAAATGAAAGAGCTAATTTCACTCTGCAATTTTATGAACCATTCTTTCCTAAAACTCAAGGGGATTGTTTCAAACAGAAAAGTTAACTTTGGAAGAACAATCATCTTTACTAAGTTCACTCGACCATATAATGTTAGTGGGAGATACATCCAGCCCCGTAAACTAGCACTTATTTCCTTCTTGACCCTGTCGAAATTAGCCTTAGTTAATTCAGCAATATTCTGGGTAATCCTGACTCCTAAATTTCGCATTTCTTTCTTGCATACTATCCCCTCTGTCCCCATATTCCAGCTCATGACTTCTGTTTTATCCTTATTAATATCATAACCTGAGACTTTCCCAAAATCGGTTGTTATTTCCAGGACAGCTCTCAAAGTTTGTGGTAAATTAGTTGTAAAAATTAGGATGTCATCTGCATAGAGCCCAATTTTCTTAATCCAGCCATTACATTCAAAAGGTAATATATCAATACCACTCCTTATTTTTCTGGCTAGCGGCTCAATATAAAGGTCAAACAAAAGTGGGGACAGGGGGCAGCCCTGCCTAGTACCCCGCATAATCTTCACAGGCTGTGTCAACATCCCATTAACTAACACTCTAGCTTCCGGGGCAGAGTAAATACCACTCAGTGTTCTACAGAAATTTGTACCCAAATTAAGATGTTTGGCCACTATCTGCAAATAAACCCAATTAACGCGGTCAAACGCTTTGACTGCGTCTAACGCTATTACTGCCAAAGGAAGGTCATAAGCCATGGCCATATCTACTGAACCTATCAACGAAAACTTGACTCTTTCTGCACGTCTCTTGCCTCTTTCTGAACCTCTCTTGCCTCTTTCTGCAGCTCACTCTCTTCTTTCTGCACCTCTCTTAACTCTTTCTGCACTTCTCTTCCCTCTTTCTGCAGCTCACTCTCTTCTATCAGCACCTCTCTTGCCTCTTTCTGCACCTCTCTTGCCTCTTTCTGCACCTCTCTTGTCTCTTTCAGCACATCTCTTGCCTCTTTCTGCAACTCTGTTGCCTCTTTCTGTACCTCTCGCCTCTTTCTGCACCTCTCTTATCTCTTTCTGTACCTATCTTGCCTCTTTCTGCAGCTTGCTCTCTTTTTCTGCACCTCTCTTGCCTCTTTCTGCACCTCTCTTCCCTCTTTCTGCAGCTCACTCTCTTCTTTCTTCACCTGTTGCCTCTTTCTGCACCTCTCTTGCCTATTTCTGCACCTCTCTTGCTTCTTTCTGCACCTCTCTTGCCTCTTTCTGCACTTCTCTTGCTTCTTTCTGCAGCTCACTCTTCTTTCTGCACCTCTCTTGCCTCTTTCTATACTTCTCTTGCCTCTTTCTGCACCTCTCTTGCCTCTTTCTGCAGCTTACTTTCTTCTTTCTGCACCTCTCTTGCCTCTTTCTGCACCTCTCTTGCCTCTTTCTGCACCTTTCTTCTTCTTTCTGTACCTCTCTTGCCTCTTTCTGCAACTCTCTTGCCTCTTTCTGCTCTTCTCTTGCCTCTTTCTGCACCTCACTTGCCTCTATCTGTACCTCTCTTGCCTTGCTACTCAACTCTTGCCTCTTTCTGCACCTCTCTTGCCCCTTTCTGCACTTCTCCTGCCTCTTTCTATACCTCTCTTGCCTCTTTCTGCACTTCTCTTGCCTCTTTCTGCACCTCTCTTGCCTCTTTCTGCACCTCACTCTTTTCTTTCTGCACCTCTCTTGCTCCTTTCTGCACTTCTCTTGCTTCTTTCTGCACCCTTCTTCTTTTTTCTGCATTTCTCTTGCTATTGCTTCTTTCTGCACCTTTCTTCCTCTTTCTACACTTCTCTTGCCTCTTTCTGTACTTCTCTTGCCTCTTTGTGTACCTCACTCTCTTCTTTATGCACATCTCTTGCTTCTTTCTGCACCTCTCTTGCTTCTTTCTGTGCTTCTCTTGCTTCTTTCTGCACCTTTCTTCCTCTTTCTGCACCTCTCTTGTCTCTTTCTGCATGTCTCTTGCCTCTTTCTGCATCTCTCTTGCCTCTTTCTGCAGCTCACTCTCTTCTTTCTGCACCTCTCTTGCCTCTTTCTGCACCTCTCTTCCCTCATTCTGCATCTCACTCTCTTCTATCTGTACCTCTCTTGCCTCTTTTGCACCTCTCTTGCCTCTTTCTGTACCTCTCTTGCCTCTTTCTGCACATCTCTTGCTTCTTTCTGCACCACTCTTGCCTCTTTCTACACATCTCTTACATCTTTCTGCACCTCTCTTGCCTCTTTCTGCACCTCTCTTCTTTCTGCACCTCTCCTGCCTCTTTCTGCACCTCTCTTGCCTCTTTCTGAACATTTCTTCCTCTTTCTGCACCTCTCTTGCCTCTTGATGCACCTCTCTTGACTCTTTTTGCTCTTCTCTTGCCTCTTTCTTCAGCTCACTTGCTTCTTTCTGCACCTTTCTTCCTCTTTCTGCACCTCTCTTGCCTCTTTCTGCACCTCTCTTGCCTCTTTCTGCACCTCTCTTCCCTCTTTCTGCAGCTCACTCACTTCTTTCTGCACCTCTCTTACCTCTTTCTACACCTCTCTTCTCTCTTTCTACAGCTCACTCTCTTCTTTCTGCACCCCCTTGCCTCTTTATGCACCTCTCTTGCCTCTTTCTGCACTTCTCTTGCCTCTTTCTGCACTTCTCTTGCCTCTTTCTGCACCTCTCTTGACTCTTTCTGCACCTCACTCTCTTCTTTCTGCACCTCTCTTGCCTCTTTCTGCACCTCTCTTGCCTCTTTCTGCAGCTCACTCTCTTCTTTCTGCACCTCTCTTGCCTCTTTCTGCACCTCTCTTCCATTATTCTGCAGCTCACTCTCTTCTATCTGTACCTCTCTTGCCTCTTTTGCACCTCTCTTGCCTCTTTCTGCACCTCTCTTGCCTCTTTCTGCACATCTCTTGCCTCTTTCTGCACCACTCTTGCCTCTTTCTAGACCTCTCTTGCATCTTTCTGTGCCTCTCTTGCCTCTTTCTGCACCTCTCTTGCCTCTTTCTGCACCTCTCTTCTTTCTGCACCTCTCTTGCCTCTTTCTGCACCTCTGTTGCCTCTTTATGCACCTCTCTTGCCTCTGTCTGCACTTCCCTTGCTTCATTCTGCACCTTTCTTCCTCTTTTTGCACCTCTCTTGCTTTTTTCTGCACTTTTCTTGCCTTTTTCTGTACTTCTCTTGCTTCTTTCTGCACTTCTCTTGCTTCTTTCTGCGCCTTTATTTCTCTTTCTGCACATGTCTTACCTATCTAGGTGCAGTTAGAAATTAGCATTTAAAAAACTTTAGAAATTCACTGAAAAAACCACATGTTTCAGGTATGTTATAGTTAGAAATTATCATTTAAAAAACCTTTGAAATTCACTGAAAAAACCATAGGTTTCAGGGACTTTATAGTTAGAAATTAGCCTTTAAAAAACCATCGAAATTCACTGAAAAAACCATAGGTTTCAGGGACGTTTTAGTTAGTTGGACATTTCACTAGTACAAAACCTGAGAAATTCGCCCGTTATAGTTAGTTGAGCTAACTATAACTTGCGCCCTTGCAATGCACTGCTGATGATGTCATATATTACATCATTCATGACATGGTCAGTGACATCACTGATGACATCACTGATGACATCTTCCAGTGACTATGTGTTTCTGTAAAGTTTAAATATGTTTTATATATATATATATATGCCAAGGTGTATTGAAGAGTGAGTGGGTGTATAAGTGTCTGAATGGATGACTTAGTAGGTGCATGACTGACTGTATAAGTGAGTGATTAATCGTGTCTTACTGAATGCATGGGTTAGTGACTAAACTGTGTGAATGTCTGTATTAGTCTGTCAGTTGGTGTGTAAGCGGTTGCATGGGTTGGTGAGTAGCTACATGAGTGTCTATATGGGTTATTGATTGGTTGTCTGAGAATCTGTATGGGTGCCTGAGTGTCTTTGTGGGTGGGTGGTGGGTGTGTGACTCTATGCATAGATGTGTGAGTAGGTGATTCACTGGGTGTATGGGTTCAAGAGTGCATCTGTGAAGGACTGTATGGGTGGGTGGGTGAGTGTGTTTATGGGTGTGTTGGTGAGTGAATGGATGTCTCAGTGGTACATGTGTGGGTAACTACATATGTGAAAGGCAGTATATGTGAGTGTTGGAGAATATAAATGACTATATGTGAGAGTGAGTGATTGTGAGAGTGGCTGTATGGATGAGTGTGTGCTTGTGTCAGTGATTGTAGAAGAGAGTAAGTATGTGTTAGTATCTGTATGAATAAGTGAAGTGGTGTGTGTATAACTGTATAGGTGAGTAAATGGGAGTGTAATTGAATCTTTGCATGACTGACTAGGTGTGTGAGTAACTCTATGGGTGAGTGATGATGTGTGAGTGTCTGTATAGGTGTATGAGTGCATATCATAGTGCTGTATTGATGAGTGACTGCGAGTATGAGTGACTGTATGGATGAATGAGTGGACGAGTGTGTAGACCTAGGAATCAGTGAGTGGGTATGTAGTAACTGGTATTGGTGTGTCTATGGTTTCAAAAATGGTAGTCTGCATTTTAGAGTGGGTGTATCAAAGGTTATATTAGGGTGTGAGGCGGTGCATCAGATTATCACGTGGATGATGTCGTCAGTGATGTCATCAGTGATGTCACTGACCATGTCATGAATGATGTAATATGTGACGTCATCAGCAGTGCATTGCGGGGGCGCGAGTTATAGTTAGCTCAACTTACTATAACGGGCGAATTTCTCTAGTTTTGCACTAGTGAAATGTCCACCTAACTATAACGTCCCTGAAACCTATTGTTTTTTCAGTGATTTTCTTTGGTTTTTTAAAGGCTAATTTCTAACTATAATGTCCCTGAAACCTATGGTTTTTTCAGTGAATATATATATATATATGAACTGAATGGGCTAACCTTTCGGATGTGGCATATCGCGTTGCAGCGGTCCTAAGCATCGCGGAGCCATGAGAGGGAGGTATTGTACCTTTAAGTGTGAGCTGGGGGAGAGTCATCTCTTCAATGGAAGTGGCGGCAGTAACACCTAAATGGACCCCAGGTGAAAACAACTCATTGATGAACCGGCACTGAGGAAAGCTGATGGAAGCTGAAATGCATCTGCCTAGAGGTTCACTTTCTTTTGGACTCTGCTTTTCACCTTGGTAGAGAATAAATCCTTTGTGAGATGTACCCTTGCTGTGTCGGGCCCTTTCTTATGTGAGAGGGCATTGGACTTTATATATATATATATATATATATATATATCTGTAAATATTCTGAACAGTGCATGTTGGGAATTGTAGTTGTGCATTAGGCTTCATTCCCCAGATGGCAGCAGGGTCAGCTGATCTCCCACCAATGGGAGCGCCACAGGATATTCAAAGGAGGGAGCAGGTGACAACGAGTTATCAGCGGCATCTGAAGAAGGCGGAAATGCCGAAATGCATTATGCCATGCTGAAAACGAGTGAATAAAAGGCTTCCAAAGAATCCCCGCAGTGTCCTTGGACTTCTTTGCAGAAAGGTGGTCGTTTGTGGATGTTTTTCGCGCTTGCCAGTAGCGCGATACAAGGACCCGTCCATTAAGTAGTCCTGGGAGATGCTGGCAACTTGGATTTTTTGTATCAAGGGATTGATATATCCCAGTGACCGCCTCAAGAACGGACCATACCAGTGGCTGCTGCCATTTGTCAGCCTGTGACTGCACGGGGAGGTGAGCATGATTGCAGCTTGCCTCACGGCCAGGTGTGTTCTCACTATTGTGGCTGGACGTAGGGGACCTGAGGGAGCCTTCAACACTGTTATTTCGAAATCACCGGCCACTACATGGCCCCCCTTTTGCGAGGCAATTTTCAGCGCTCTTGGTAGCAACATCAGATCCTGCTGCAGTACTTACCTGAACAGTGCATGTTGGGAATTGTAGTTGTGCATTAGGCTTCATTCCCCAGATGGCAGCAGGGTCAGCTGATCTCCCACCAATGGGAGCGCCACAGGATATTCAAAGGAGGGAGCAGGTGACAACGAGTTATCAGCGGCATCTGAAGAAGGCGGAAATGCCGAAATGCATTATGCCATGCTGAAAACGAGTGAATAAAAGGCTTCCAAAGAATCCCCGCAGTGTCCTTGGACTTCTTTGCAGAAAGGTGGTCGTTTGTGGATGTTTTTCGCGCTTGCCAGTAGCGCGATACAAGGACCCGTCCATTAAGTAGTCCTGGGAGATGCTGGCAACTTGGATTTTTTGTATCAAGGGATTGATATATCCCAGTGACCGCCTCAAGAACGGACCATACCAGTGGCTGTGCCATTTGTCAGCCTGTGACTGCACGGGGAGGTGAGCATGATTGCAGTTTGCCTCACGGCCAGGTGTGTTCTCACTATTGTGGCTGGACGTAGGGGACCTGAGGGAGCCTTCAACACTGTTATTTCAAAATCACCGGCCACTACATGGCCCCCTTTTGCGAGGCAATTTTCAGCGCTCTTGGTAGCAACATCAGATCCTGCTGCAGTACTTACCTGAACAGTGCATGTTGGGAATTGTAGTTGTGCATTAGGCTTCATTCCCCAGATGGCAGCAGGGTCAGCTGATCTCCCACCAATGGGAGCGCCACAGGATATTCAAAGGAGGGAGCAGGTGACAACGAGTTATCAGCGGCATCTGAAGAAGGCGGAAATGCTGAAATGCATTATGCCATGCTGAAAACGAGTGAATAAAAGGCTTCCAAAGAATCCCCGCAGTGTCCTTGGACTTCTTTGCAGAAAGGTGGTCGTTTGTGGATGTTTTTCGCGCTTGCCAGTAGCGCGATACAAGGACCCGTCCATTAAGTAGTCCTGGGAGATGCTGGCAACTTGGATTTTTTGTATCAAGGGATTGATATATCCCAGTGACCGCCTCAAGAACGGACCATACCAGTGGCTGCTGCCATTTGTCAGCCTGTGACTGCACGGGGAGGTGAGCATGATTGCAGCTTGCCTCACGGCCAGGTGTGTTCTCACTATTGTGGCTGGACGTAGGGGACCTGAGGGAGCCTTCAACACTGTTATTTCGAAATCACCGGCCACTACATGGCCCCCTTTTGCGAGGCAATTTTCAGCGCTCTTGGTAGCAACATCAGATCCTGCTGCAGTACTTACCTGAACAGTGCATGTTGGGAATTGTAGTTGTGCATTAGGCTTCATTCCCCAGATGGCAGCAGGGTCAGCTGATCTCCCACCAATGGGAGCGCCACAGGATATTCAAAGGAGGGAGCAGGTGACAACGAGTTATCAGCGGCATCTGAAGAAGGCGGAAATGCCGAAATGCATTATGCCATGCTGAAAACGAGTGAATAAAAGGCTTCCAAAGAATCCCCGCAGTGTCCTTGGACTTCTTTGCAGAAAGGTGGTCGTTTGTGGATGTTTTTCGCGCTTGCCAGTAGCGCGATACAAGGACCCGTCCATTAAGTAGTCCTGGGAGATGCTGGCAACTTGGATTTTTTGTATCAAGGGATTGATATATCCCAGTGACCGCCTCAAGAACGCACCATACCAGTGGCTGCTGCCATTTGTCAGCCTGTGACTGCACGGGGAGGTGAGCATGATTGCAGCTTGCCTCATGGCCAGGTGTGTTCTCACTATTGTGGCTGGACGTAGGGGACCTGAGGGAGCCTTCAACACTGTTATTTCGAAATCACCGGCCACTACATGGCCCCCCCTTTTGCGAGGCAATTTTCAGCGCTCTTGGTAGCAACATCAGATCCTGCTGCAGTACTTACCTGAACAGTGCATGTTGGGAATTGTAGTTGTGCATTAGGCTTCATTCCCCAGATGGCAGCAGGGTCAGCTGATCTCCCACCAATGGGAGCGCCACAGGATATTCAAAGGAGGGAGCAGGTGACAACGAGTTATCAGCGGCATCTGAAGAAGGCGGAAATGCCGAAATGCATTATGCCATGCTGAAAACGAGTGAATAAAAGGCTTCCAAAGAATCCCCGCAGTGTCCTTGGACTTCTTTGCAGAAAGGTGGTCGTTTGTGATATATATGTATATATATATATATATATATATATATATATATATATATATATATATATATATATATATATATATATATATATATATATATATATATATATATATATATATATATATATATCTGTAAATATTTTGCATAAAGCGATCTCTAAGAGTCTGTCCAACTGTCAGATGATGGTTTATTCAGTAAAGCGTTTCGCTTGTCAAGCAAGCTTGTTCACTCACTGTACTGAAGGCTGAGACTGCCATACATAGTGGGTGACAGAAAGAGAAAAGGGACATACAAAGGTTACACATTACAGTCGAAAATGGCATCCATCTTGTAATGTTTAATCAATATTACTTTCATATTGGTAACTTTGCATACTTAAATTACAATAACCATGTAATGGTATAAATGAATGCACAAATGACATCCATCTTACAATGTAAAGTACCAATGGCTTAATAAATACTTTCAAAATTTGTTTTTCCATGTTCTGTTATTAGCATGTGCTTAATTTGTTGTTTCCACAAACTGCTTTGCTAAATGTACCTGGCAAGTGCTCAAAAACTGTGTGTCCCTGTTAGATCTGGAAACCATGCAGTGTGTACGCCCAGTGCCTGTTAATTTCCCACTGCTATATACACTGAAGCTCTGAACTATAATGGCTAGTGCCCTGTTGTGGCCTCACAGAAGTTTGCCAATGCCCTCGGCGAGTGCCTGACTATGCGGTAAACCAGAAAAAAGCATATCTCTGTGATCCCACTATTCGGCCTCACCCTCCATAAACCAAATTTCCACAATTAACTTTATGCAATCAAAAGTGATCAAAAAACTCCCAATATAATGCAACACCCAAAATAGAAAGAAATCCCTCATAAATGGCGGTATCTCTTATCTGTCATGTGCTGCCCTCCACCATGACGATGTTGAAGAAAAGGTTAGGGGTCCAATGCTGAAAGCAATTTCTCTAAGACGGCCCCTTCCTTTTCTCCTGTGATTTAAAAAAAAGAAAGAAAAGACCATGCGTTAATCTCATAGAAGGGGTTAGGATCAGTCAATAAACAATAAACAATTTCACGCTTACAGACAAAACAATATCTACAAGCGCATACATTTTAAAAGCATTTTGAACTTTCAGTAATACAAGTATCTCCAAAGGAAATTAAGGAAAAAGGTCCCCTTATTCATGAAGGTGAATGCTCAACGCCTCATCCTGGTTTTGCCCCTCCAGGCTTTTGGTTAGAAGATTAATAATGTGCCAGGATTCTCTCCTGCGCAACTGGAGTTCTCTGTTCCCACCCCTATAATTCTGCTGGATTTGTTCTATAGCATAGTAGGTGAGAAGCGAGTTGTTTGAGAGATGGTACTCTGCAAAGTGTCTTGCTACCGGGTAATGGGGTCCTTGTTGCTAATCGCCCTCATGTGTTCCAGAACCCTCTTTTTTGTGGCTAATGTGGCGCTGCCCACGTAACGCTTTTTACATGGGCATTCCAGGATATAGATGGTGAATGTGGTGCCACAGGTGAGGAATTGGTTAATGTTTCTCTCTCTTGTAGGGGTTTGGTAAGATTTTGTCATGTTGCTATTCCGGCACGCTTTACAATGTCCACAGGGGAAAAACCGCTGTAGTCTAAGGCGGGTGTTCAAGTATTTGTTGGTGATAAAGGGATACTTGTTTTACATTCCAGAGTGCGCCGTGCTACCCCATTTGGCGATCCAGTTATCTATTTCTTTCTGAGTAAATAGGGGCATATGTGAACATACACCATAGTATGATTTTTTTTGTTAAAAACTGTTATGATGAAATAACGGATGACAATATAAATAAGGACCATTTTGAATGTCAATAAAATACATTGATAAAAAATTGATTGAGAAGTGACTTACCATATGACCTCCTAATTGAGTGCAAGTGGGAGACGCCCCTCATTCCGTGAGGTTTGCGCTTTTGAAATTTACTCCATCCTCATACTCAGGAGGATTTACCTACCTGCACCACCTACCTTTTCCATAAAGGGATACTTGTTTTACATTCCAGAGTGCGCCGTGCTACCCCATTTGGCGATCAAGTAGTCTTCTTCCCATTCAATATTGTTGATTTTTTGGAGGAAGTCTTTAGTGTCCTTTACATATGAAGGTAAGGGCATCACATATTCTTGAAGGAAGTAATATACTTATTTTGAGATATGTTCTGTGACGCAACCTATCGAGGAAACAATGGGTCTCCCAGGTGGTG
This sequence comes from Calotriton arnoldi, assembly GCA_963921515.1. Lineage (NCBI taxonomy): Eukaryota > Metazoa > Chordata > Amphibia > Caudata > Salamandridae > Calotriton > Calotriton arnoldi. The sequence continues at coordinate 578,393 of CAWUFW010007532.1, forward strand.
TAATAGGGTTCTTATGGATTTTTGGTAGCAGGTAAAAAAATGGGTGTTCTGGGATAATCACACTTGAGGTAGCAATATTCTTCCCATTGGAGGATCCCTTTATCTTTCCAGGTGGTAAGCATTTCCCATATTTCAACAATACTGGCGTTATACTCCTGCATGTTAGTCTTAGTGTAGAATCTTGTGTCATCAAGTTGTCTTTGTGCTTCGGCGATGTACAAAGCCCTGTCCTAAAGCACAATATTCCCCCCTTTGTCTGCAGGGCGTATTATGATGTTTTCATCATCTGTCAAAGATTTGACTAACTCCTATTGAGTTTTATGCAAAATATTTACAGATACGATGTCCGGTGTGCTCCGCCGGCTATAGCGATCCTCTGCCAAGGGCGAGGGGAGACAGAAGGAGCACTGTTTTGGTAATATATATATATATATATATATATATATATACTGAAAATAAACACAGCTTTCAGGGACATTATAGTTAGTATTAGCATTTAAAACCTTAGAAATTCACTGAAAAACCCAGGTTTCAGGGACGTTATAGTTAGGAATTAGCATTGAAAAAACCTTAGATATTCACTGAAAAAACCACAGGTTTCAGGGACGTTATAGTTAGGCTAACATTTCACTCGTACAAAAGCAGAGAAATTCAGCCGTTATAGTTAGCTGAGCTAACTATAACTCGCGCCCCAGCATGCACTGCTGATGACGTCACATATTACATCACTCATGGCATAGTCAGTGACATCACTGATGGCATTTCAAATGACATCACTGATGCAATCATCCTGTGAGTGTGAGTGTTTCTAAAAAATTTAAGAATGTTATATATATACACCAACATGTATTCAAAGAATGAGTGGGTGTATGAGTGTCTGTATGGATGATTTAGTGGGTGCGTGAGTGGCTGTATAAGTGAGTGATCAGTGATGTCATCAGTGATGTCACTGACCATGTCATGAATGATGTAATATGTGACGTCATCAGCAGTGCATTGCGTGGGCGCGAGTTATAGTTAGCTGAACTAACTATAACGGCTGAATTTCACTGGTTTTGTATGAGTGAAATGTCCAACTAACTATAATGTCCCTGAAACCTATGGTTTTTTCAGTGAATTTCAAAGGTTTTGGAAATGCTAATTTCTAACTATAACGTGGCTGAAACCTATGGTTTTTTTCAGTGAATTTCAAAGGTTTTTTAAATGCCAATTACTAACTATAACGTCCCTGAAACCTGTAGTTTTTTCAGTGAATTTCAAAGGTGTTTTAAATGCTAATTTCTAACTATAACGTCCCTGAAACCTGTGTTTTTTTCAGTAAATTTTTAAGGTTTTTTAAATGCTAATTTCTAACTATAACGTCCCTGAAACCTATGTTTTTTTTAGTGAATTTCAAAGGTTTTTTAAATGCTAATTTCAAACTATAACGTCCCTGAAACCTATGGTTTTTTCAGTGAATTTCTAAGGTTTTTTTAAATGCTAATTTCTAACTATGCCTACAGAGGTAGGACATGTGCTGAAAGAGGAAGAAAGGCACAGAAAGAAGCAAGAGAAATGCAGAAAGAGGCAACAGAAGTCCAGAAAGACAAAGAAAGGTACAGAAAGAAGCAAAAGATATGCAGAAAGAACCAACAGAGGTGCAGAAAGAGGCCTTGTTGCAAAGTCATCCTGTGCCCCCAACTTTTTGCTGACGGGTACTGGTGGTAACTGACTCTGACTAACCAGGCCTAGAGCCAGTGCTATGCTAAAAGACACTTAGAATACAGTGAAAACACCTACATACACTAGGGTACACTATGGGTTGGGGTACCCCTGTGATTGGCCTGACCTCCCCTGTAAGGCCCTAGTATATAATAGGGCAGGGGGATTAAAACTATCTCTAAGTCAGAGGTGCAGAAACATGCTACTTTTACTAGTAGTCACGTTTGCAGAGTGGTAGGGAAAGGGTGCTGGGCCTCCGACCAGCGCTCAAGAATTCCGCTGCATAGGACTTACAGGAGGTACCAGGAGGGCTTCTTGGCCCTCAAAGTCCCTCAGGAGTAAAGTGGACTTCATCCCCCATCCCGTAGTCTGCCAGGAGGCGCGTTTGCAGAGTGGTGGAGAAAGGGGGCATGGCCTCCGAAGATGTCTTAGTAATCCTACTGTGTGGGACTTACTGGAGGTAACAAGAGGGGTATTTGGCCCCCAAGGTCATCCTTGGGGGCCAACTACCCCTCCTATTACCTCCAGTAAGTACCACACAGCAGGATTGCTAAGTTCTCATAACAGGCCACGCCCCCTTTGCCCACCACTCTGCAAACGTGCTCCCTGGCGCACTCTTCGATGGGGATTGAAGTCCCCTTCACTGCTGGGGGTCCTTAGGGGCCAACTAGCCTACCTCTTACCTCCAGTAAGCCCCACACAGTGGGATTGCTGAGAGGTGGACACAGGCCATGCCCCCTTTCTCCACCACTCTGCAAACGTGCCTCCTAGCGCTCTCTTGGTTGGATGATGAAGTCCCCTTTCCTCATGAGGGTCCCTGGGGGCCAACTAGCCCACCAGGTACCTCCAGTAAGCCCCAAACAGCTGGATTGCTGAGAGTGCTCCGAGGCCACGCCCCCTTTTTACACCACTCTGCAAATGCGGCTCCTGGCGCACAGCTGCTCGGGGGATGAGGTCCTCTTGTGTCCTGAGGTCCTCAGGAAACTAGAGGACCTCATTGCCCCACCAGCAGTGCGCCAAGAGGTGTGTTTGCAGAGTTGTGTAAAAAGGGGCGTGGCCTCAGACCACCTCTCTGCAATCCAGCTGTGTGCCGCTTACTGGAGGTACCTGGTGGGCTAGTTGGCACCCAGGGACCCTCAGTATTTAAGGGGACTTAATTCCCCAACTTAGAACGTGCTAGGGGGCACGTTTGCAGAGTGGTGCAGGGAGGGGGCGGGGCCTCCGGCGAGATGCCGGCTTTTAAAAAAAAACTTTTTCTTTGAAGGGGGCTGTGTGGCCCCCATTCTTTCAATATGTTTTGGGCCCTGGGGACCCCATCCCCCAGGGCCTGCACATTTTCAACAAAAAAAATGGGAAGGGGGCCGCGCGGCCCCACTCCCAAGGCCAATTTTGGCCCCGGGGACCCCATCCCCCGGGGCATGGCCAGACTTGGTTTTTTTATTTAATAGATTTGGAGGGGTCAGCGTGGCCCCCCTCCTCAGGCTAATTATGGCCCCGGGGACCCCATCCCCGGGGGCTGGCCTTCTGCTTTTTTTTTTAATTAATGGGGAGGGGGCCCCGAGTGGCCCCCCTCCTGGGCCACTTCTGGCCCCGGGGACCCCATCCCCTGGGGCCAGCCCTCAGCGCTGGGGACCGTGGGGGGAGCCCCAATGCCCCCACGGTCCCTGCCAGCTCCCCGCCTCCTGCAGGAGCCGGCATTGCTTTTGGGCAAGGGGAGCTGCTGACATGCAGCTCCGCTTGCCCAAAAGCAATCTGCTTTGCTTTTTTGGAAGCGAGAGCAGGTTTCCTGCTCTTGCTTCCAAAAAGCAAAGCAGAGTTTGCTGTGACATGGCGGGAGCCGTGCTCCTGCCCTGTCATAGCAAACAGCAATGTCCCGGGGGTGGGCTCCCTGGGACATTACAGGAGCCGGCCCTGGGTGGTAGCGGTCCCCAGGGCCATCAAGGTCTCCAGGAGGGGGGCCGCGCAGCCCCCTTCCCAAGGTTAAGATAGCCCTGGGGCCTGGGGATCCACAACGGACCCCCGTATTTAAATAAACAGTGCCCTGGGGAGGTGGTGGTCCCCGGGGCAATGTGGGGGGGCTTGAGCTCCCCATACTAATTATTTAGCAAAGCCCCGGGAGGTGGCAGTCCCAGGGGCTTGGGGGGCCCGCGAGCCCCCCACCCATATTTACAGATTGCCCTGGGGAGTTGGCGGTCCCCGAGGCTGCGGGGGGCCGCGTGCCCCGCACATTATGTATAGAGCCCCGGGGAGGTGGCAGTCCCTGGGGCTGCGGGGGCCCCCGCAGGCACCCGCTATATAATTCCGCTTTGCCCCCGGGACCTGGCCCACCCGGGGGCTTAACAATAACGAAGCACGGGAGACCGTGCTTCGTTTTTTTGTTGTTTTCTCGGCCGGATTCACCCACCCAGCGCAAATTCGGGCAATATTTTTTTTTTGTAATGCTTTTTTTGGCCCTGGGGGTCCTTGTAGGACCCCCTGAGCAGGCCTAGGGGGTCAGGGTGTTTCTTCCCTGCCCCCTTTTCTTGTTTTTCATCTTTTTTTTCTGTTTTCTTGTGAGCTGCCAACACTTCCTGGTTTGGAGTGTTGGCAGCCAATCAGAAGTCAGCTCGTGCTCGGGAGGGTTCGCGAATCCTCCTCGGTGCTTAGATATCGATGTTTTTATTTTTTGAATTTCTCAGCAACTACTGTACGGATTTACACCATTTAAAAATAAGCACGCTTTCTGGAACAAGACCTACCTTTTTGCCAAATTTGGTGTAATTCCGTTTGGCAGTTCGGGCTGTAGCATGTTTCAAAATCCCTATGGAAATTAACATGGGGAAAACGCGTTTTGGGACCCCCTTTTGTCTCGGCCCCCGCTTGACAAATCACCCCAAAACTTTCAAGACAGGAGCTGACCGGAGCGCCCCATTAGTTTTGAAAATTTCACGAAGATTCGTCAACCGGCACCAAAGATATTGGCAAATCAAAAAACGCTTTTCCTATGGAAACCTGGTCCTAACTATAACTACCTACTGGCGACCGTCAGTAGGTAACATATATATATATATATATATATATATTCACTGAAAAAACCATAGGTTTCAGGGATGTTATAGTTACTTGCACATTTCACTCGTACAAAACCATAGAAATTCGGCCGTTATAGTTAGTTGAGCTAACTATAACTCACGCCCCCACAATGCACTGCTGATGACGTCACATATTACATCATTCATGACATGGTCAGTGACATCACTGATGACATCACTGATGACATCTCAAATGACATCACTGATGACATCACTGATGCCATCATCCAGTGACTGTGTGTTTCTGTAAAGTTTAAATATGTTTTATAAATATATTGGCCAAGGTATATTGTAGAATGAGTGGCTGTATAAGTGTGTGGATGGAGGATTTAGTAGGTATGTGACTGACTGTATAAGTGAGTGATTAAATGTCTCTTACTGAATTCATGGGTTAGTGACTAAACTGTGTGAATGTCTGTATCAGTCTGTCTATTGCTGTGTAAGCTGCTGCATTGGTTGATGAGTAGCTACATGAGTGTCTATATGGGTTATTGTTTTGGTTGCGTGAGTATTTGTATGGGTGCCTGAGTGTGTGTGTGAGTGGGTGGGAGGTGTGTGACTTTGTGCATAGATGTGTGAGTTCTTTATTCACTGGGTGTATGGGTTCAAGAGTACATGTGGAAACAGCTGAATGGGTGGGTGAGTGTGTGTATGGGTGTGTTGGTGCAGGGCTCACAATTCAGATTGAGTCGCGATTCCAGATGACGGAGTCCAGTAGGCATGACACATTGCTCCCAGTGCGGCCCGCCCGGACCACGTATCATCGCAGGCTGCGTACACGCTGAGCGCCAGAGGTACCACTAACTGTGCACCACAAGTAAACGCCACGTGGCCTTATTAAGGCAGAATTCATTAAACAAAAGACATTGCTACCAGTGAGGCCCACACGGACCACGCATCATTGCAGGATGCGCACACGCTGAGTGCTTCAGGTGCCACTAGCTCACTGCACCATAAGTCATCGCCACGTACCCTTAAACCTACATAATATCCTTTTAGTATCCTTGCTTCAAGAACTTTTTGATATCAATTATAGCTTTAGTACAATGACCAAATTCATCTTGCAAGTCCAAAGGAACACTGAATGGCAGTCTACACTGCGGACAGCAGAGCTCACAATTTGAATTCAGTCTTGATTTATTAATTGCAGACAGAATTGTACTCTCTGTTGTTGAATTTTCTCAAGAGGAAGTGACAAAAAGCTTTCCTCGATGTCTGTGCAGACTACTGCCTTCGATCTACACTGCGGACAGCAGGGCTCACAATTCAGATGGAGTTGCGATTGCAGATGACGCAGTCCAGTAGGCAACAGACATTGCTACCAGTGCGGCCCTCCCGGACCACGCATCATCGCTAGCTGTGCACACGCGGAATGCTTCTGATGCTCCTACATCAGTCCACCACAACTGATGGACCCTTTATGACAGAATATTTTGTGTATGATTTCAGATCTATTGCCCCTAACTTAGTGTAGCACAAGTCATGGACCCTTTATGATTGAATCTCTGTGTGTGATCTGATGATTACTGTTGTACTTGTTACCAGCACCAACCATTCCCGGAGGGCTGGCTTACACTCACCCCACACGCTTCCAGCACAGACGTCACTGGACATGTGACCCTGGTAATAAAAAGGAGTCAAGTGCACGTGCTCGTACCCAGCAGTTCCACTATCTATCTGTGTCCGTGTGTTCATTATGTATGCAACATGCTGCCCCTGGGCCCTACCACATTACATTGTGTTCTGGACAGCGTATGCAAACAACTTACCTTTGACAGTGGGAGAAAACTTTGGTTATGTAACTTTGTCTCGGTCATTATACAAGTACGTACGTAGACTGGATGATTAGAGTACTGCAAGGAGAGTGTATAGTGAATTTATAAGTGCGTGGGGATTGGTGCGTGGGGATTGGTATAAGTACATATGTTGTATAAGTACATATGTTGGTGCACCCTAACTCCGACAACGAGCTTGTCTCTAATTGGCTGCCCTCCATGTCCCAAAAACTGAAATTTGGATTTTGCATGGCCCAGTATTGCTACAGCTGCAATACTCCACTGAATGTGCAATAAACATTCACACCCACACAGATGTGTCATGTCCACCATCTTTCTTGTGTGGAACTATGGATGAATGTAGGGTCAGTGATTCCCCGTACCTTCCATGTTGGCCATGTTCAGGGACTTGGCTCACAGAGTGACACATTGACGCTTGCGACCCGGGTGACAGCAGCACTACAACAAGAACACCGGCGCATCAGTTGATTCCTCATACAGCTCACGATGGAGCCACGCCCATAGCTCCAGAGTCATTCTTCACAGCTTCACGCAGAACTGGCATACACCAGGCCAGCCCACTCCGCTTACGCTTACAGGGAAGGACAACAACGCTACATGGCCCAGATTTTCATTGCAGTGATCTGCTGGTCACACCCTAGTTGGCAGTACGCCACAGCCACTCCCTCACGGCTAGTATACACCCACACCACACCCATCCAACACAGGCGTCACAGGACACGTGACCCTGCCAATAAAAAAGACCGGGCGCACGTGCTCGACGCCATTTCAGAGTTGCTCGCACCGGATGCACTGCGGCCTGCACAGGCACACCGGCACGGGACGGTGACTTTCGGTCCACTGAGTTACGGGTACCGTAACTGCTGAGCGGGTATACAGCCTGCGGTAATGGCCCATCCCGGCGGTCTGGACGGCTCAGGTTTTGTGTGCCCTGCTGGACCGCAGTGTAGGCCTGAGCCACCGAACAGGGAGGCCTACCACCACGTGCATGGCCTCACTGTTCACTGAGTTAGTGGCACCGCAAGGACTGAGCGGGTGTGGAACCTGCGATGATGATAGGTGCACTAGTATGTCCTCTGGCATGGCTAAATCAAGACGCAGCACCAAATGTGAGACCTGTTGGCCTGCGGAGCGGGACTGCATGATGCGGAGGGTGCCCTGTCCACGAAAAGGTGAGCAGTGAGGCCTGGGTGCGCAGCGGTGGGCAAATACGTCTGGGCGGCGGGAGTGGATACACAAAGGCGGCACAGCGATTTAACCCAGATCAGTTGACTGGGGGTGAGTGTTTGATTTGCTCTAGCGCTCCGTCCATCATCCCCTTTGGTATCGCTTTGTTCGCCCTAAGTTGGCAGGGTATGCCCAGACGTGGGTCCCTTGCTCACTTTGCCACTGGATTCAAGATAGCCTGGCTGATGAGGGTTTTGAACCCGAAACCGGTCCCAGGATGCTTGTTTCCGGTCCAGGGAAGACATGGCTTGGCAGTTCGGGCTGGACTGTTCCCATGAGGCACAGGGTCAGACTGATTTGCATATGGCCATGTCTGAACTGGGGTGGTGGAGTGAGCTAAAGAATGATGATGGATTAAACCCAGATCAGTTGACTGGGGGTGAGTGTTTGATTTGCTCTAGCGCTCCGTCCATCATCCCCTTTGGTATCGCTTTGTTCGCCCTAAGTTGGCAGGGTATGCCCAGACGTGGGTCCCTTGCTCACTTTGCCACTGGATTCAAGATAGCCTGGCTGATGAGGGTTTTGAACCCGAAACCAGTCCCAGGATGCTTGTTTCCGGTCCAGGGAAGACATGGCTTGGCAGTTCGGGCTGGACTGTTCCCATGAGGCACAGGGTCAGACTGATTTGCATATGGCCATGTCTGAACTGGGGTGGTGGAGTGAGCTAAAGAATGATGATGGAGTAAACCCAGATCAGTTGACTTGGGGTGAGTGTTTGATTTGCTCTAGCGCTCCGTCCATCATCCCCTTTGGTATCGCTTTGTTCGCCCTAAGTTGGCAGGGTATGCCCAGACGTGGGTCCCTTGCTCACTTTGCCACTGGATTCAAGATAGCCTGGCTGATGAGGGTTTTGAACCCGAAACCGGTCCCAGGATGCTTGTTTCCGGTCCAGGGAAGACATGGCTTGGTAGTTCGGGCTGGACTGTTCCCATGAGGCACAGGGTCAGACTGATTTGCATTAGGCCATGTCTGAACTGGGGTGCTGGAGTGAGCTAAAGAATGATGATGGATTAAACCCAGATCAGTTGACTGGGGGTGAGTGTTTGATTTGCTCTAGCGCTCCGTCCATCATCCCCTTTGGTATCGCTTTGTTCGCCCTAAGTTGGCAGGGTATGCCCAGACGTGGGTCCCTTTCTCACTTTGCCACTGGATTCAAGATAACCTGGCTGATGAGGGTTTTGAACCCGAAACCGGTCCCAGGATGCTTGTTTCCGGTCCAGGGAAGACATGGCTTGGCAGTTCGGGCTGGACTGTTCCCATGAGGCACAGGGTCAGACTGATTTGCATATGGCCATGTCTGAACTGGGGTGGTGGAGTGAGCTAAAGAATGATGATGGATTAAACCCAGATCAGTTGACTGGGGGTGAGTGTTTGATTTGCTCTAGCGCTCCGTCCATCATCCCCTTTGGTATCGCTTTGTTCGCCCTAAGTTGGCAGGGTATGCCCAGACGTGGGTCCCTTGCTCACTTTGCCACTGGATTCAAGATAGCCTGGCTGATGAGGGTTTTGAACCCGAAACCGGTCCCAGGATGCTTGTTTCCGGTCCAGGGAAGACATGGCTTGGCAGTTCGGGCTGGACTGTTCCCATGAGGCACAGGGTCAGACTGATTTGCATATGGCCATGTCTGAACTGGGGTGGTGGAGTGAGCTAAAGAATGATGATGGATTAAACCCAGATCAGTTGACTGGGGGTGAGTGTTTGATTTGCTCTAGCGCTCCGTCCATCATCCCCTTTGGTATCGCTTTGTTTGCCCTAAGTTGGCAGGGTATGCCCAGACGTGGGTCCCTTGCTCACTTTGCCACTGGATTCAAGATAGCCTGGCTGATGAGGGTTTTGAACCCGAAACCGGTCCCAGGATGCTTGTTTCCGGTCCAGGGAAGACATGGCTTGGCAGTTCAGGCTGGACTGTTCCCATGAGGCACAGGGTCAGACTGATTTGCATATGGCCATGTCTGAACTGGGGTGGTGGAGTGAGCTAAAGAATGATGATGGATTAAACCCAGATCAGTTGACTGGGGGTGAGTGTTTGATTTGCTCTAGCGCTCTGTCCATCATCCCCTTTGGTATCGCTTTGGCACAGCGATTTAGGCGTACGCAATCGTATATACTCTCCCATTACTAATTCTGTACTATGTTTAGATGTGGGAGCTTGAGGGCTCCACTAGGTCCCGGCACATGGTTGGAGACACAGTACTCACTGTCCCTCTTCATCTCTTCCTTTCTCTCCTTCACATTCTTTCTCTCTCTCTTCTTCTCTCACTCTTTCTCTCTTTCTCTTTGTCTTCCTCTCACTCTTTCTTTCTTTTTCTCTCTTTCTTCCTGTCACTCCCACTGTTTCTCTCTTTCTCTCTGTCTTCCTCTCACTCCTTCTTTCTTTTTCTCTCTGTCTTCCTCTCACTCTTTCTTTCTCTCTCAATCTCTCTCCTTTGATGGACGCATGACGCACAATCTTATCTTGCTTTTTGTCCTGAAGGCCTGCAATGAAGCGTGGCCATCCTGCAATCAACACTCAACCTGAATTGTGAGCTCTGCTCTCCGCGTGTACACAACGGGTCAGGAGGTTTCTTCGGCACGTGGTGGACCCTCTTCGACACACGCCGGTGGTGTAAGGTGAGCAGAGAGGCTTGTTTGCGCAACGGCGGGCAGTCACCTCCGGGCAGTGGGAGTGGATGGGGTGCAGCAGCCTGGGTGCGCAGCGGCACGCAGTCACCTCCGGGCAGTGGGAGTGCATGGGGTGCAGCAGCCTGGGTGTGCAGTGGCTGTCATACACCTCTGGGCAGTGGGAGTGGATGGAGTGCAGCAGCCTGGGTGTACAGCAGCGGGTAGACACCTCTGGGCAGTGGAAGTGGATGGGGTACACTAGCCTGGATACACAAAGGCGGGACAGCGATTTAGGCATACGCAGTTGTATGTACACATCCATTACTGATTCCATTTTTATGTTTCAGATGACTAAGCTTGAGGGCTGCCCTATATCCCGGCACGTGGTTGGAGACACACCGGTGACAGAAAGGTGAGCTGTGAGGATTTTCTCCACAGTGTCAACACTCACTCTCCCTCTCCATCTCTTCCTTTCTGTCACTCACACTCTTTCTCTCTCTCTCACTCTCTATCTCTTCCTTTCTCTCTCTCACACTCTTTCTCTCTTTCTCTGTCTCTTCCTCTCTCTCTCTCTCATTCTTTCTTTCTCTCTCTTCCTCTCTCACTCTTTCTCTCTCTCTTCCTCTCTCTCACACTGTTTCTCTCTCTCTTCCTCTCTCTCACACTGTTTCTCTCTTTCTCTCTTCCTTGTATCTCACTCTTTCTCTCTTTCTCTGTCTTCCTCTCTCTCACACTTTCTCTCTTCCTCACTCTCACTCTTTCTCTCTTCCTTTCTCTCACTCTTTCTCTCTCTCTCTTCCTCTCTCTCACTCACTCTTTCTCTCTCTCTCTTCCTCTCTCTCACACTGTTTCTCTCTCTCTTCCTCTCTCTCACACTGTTTCTCTCTTTCTCTCTTCCTTGTATCTCACTCTTTCTCTCTTTCTCTGTCTTCCTCTCTCTCACACTTTCTCTCTTCCTCACTCTCACTCTTTCTCTCTTCCTTTCTCTCACTCTTTCTCTCTCTCTCTTCCTCTCTCTCACTCTTTCTCTCTCTCTTCCTCTCTCTCACTCTTTCTCTCTCTTTATGTCTCTCACTGTTTCTCTCTCTCTTCGTCTCTCTCACTCTTTCTCTCTGTCTTCCTCTCACTCTTTCCTCTCTCTCTTCCTGTCACTCCCACTGTTTCTCTCTTTCTCTCTGTCTTCCTCTCACTCCTTCTTTCTTTTTCTCTCTGTCTTCCTCTCACTCTTTCTTTCTCTCTCTATCTCTCTTTCTCTCTCCTTTGATGGACACATGACGCACAATCTTATCTTGCTTTTTGTCTTGCAGGCCTGCGATGAAGCGTGAAACACTCAACCTGAATTGTGAGCTCCGCTCTCCGCGTGTACACAACGGGTGAGGAGGTTTCTTCGGCACATGGTGGACCCTCTTCGACACACGCCGGTGGTGTAAGGTGAGCAGAGAGGCTTGTTTGCGCAGCGGCGGGCAGTCACCTCCGGGCAGTGGGAGTGGATGGGGTGCAGCAGCCTGGGTGTGCAGCAGCACGCAGTCACCTCCGGGCAGTGGGAGTGCATGGGGTGCAGCAGCCTGGGTGCGCAGCGGCTGTCATACACCTCTGGGCAGTGGAAGTGCATGGAGGGCAGCAGCCTGGGTGTACAGCAGCGGGTAGACACCTCTGGGCAGTGGAAGTGGATGGGGTACACTAGCCTGGATACACAAGGCGGGACAGCGATTTAGGCATACGCAGTTGTATGTACTCATCCATTACTGATTCCATTTTTATGTTTCAGATGACTAAGCTTGAGGGCTGCCCTATATCCCAGCACGTGGTTGGAGACACACCGGTGACAGAAAGGTGAGCTGTGAGGATTTTCTCCACAGTGTCAACACTCACTCTCACTCTCCCTCTCCATCTCTTCCTTTCTGTCACTCACACTCTTTCTCTCTCTCTCACTCTCTATCTCTTCCTTTCTCTCTCTCACACTCTCTTTCTCTTTCTCTGCCTCTTCCTCTCTCTCTCATTCTTTCTTTATCTCTCTTCCTCTCTCACTCTTTCTCTCTCTCTTCCTCTCTCTCACACTGTTTCTCTCTCTCTTCCTTTCTCTCACACTGTTTCTCTCTTTCTCTCTTCCTTGTATCTCACTCTTTCTCTCTTTCTGTCTTCCTCTCTCTCACACTTTCTCTCTCTTCCTCACTCTCACTCTTTCTCTCTCTCTCTTCCTTTCTCTCACTCTTTCTCTCTCTCTCTTCTCTCTCTCTCACTCTTTCTCTCTCTCTTCCTCTCTCTCACTCTTTCTCTCTCTTTCTGTCTCTCACTGTTTCTCTCTCTCTTCGTCTCTCTCACTCTTTCTCTCTGTCTTCCTCTCACTCTTTCTTTCTTTTTCTCTCTCTCTTCCTGTCACTCCCACTGTTTCTCTCTTTCTCTCTGTCTTCCTCTCACTCCTTCTTTCTTTTTCTCTCTGTCTTCCTCTCACTCTTTCTTTCTCTCTCTCTCTCTCTCTCTTTCTCTCTCCTTTGATGGACGAATGACGCACAATTCTATCTTGCTTTTTATCTAACAGTCTGTGATTCACGAATCGACGTCCCCCCCACACCACCACAGCTGAACGCGTGTACAAACTGCGATGATGCGTGGCCATCCTGAGAACGCCTGACAAAGTTGCTTCAGCACGTGGTGCACCCTCTTACACACACGCCGGTGGTGGAAGGTGAGCAGAGATACTTCTTTCCGCAGCAGCGGGCAGTAACCTCTGGGCGGTGGGAGTGGATAGTGTGCAGCAGCCTGGGCGCACCAGAGCGCACAGACACCTCCGAGCAGTGGGAGTGGATGGGCTGCAGCAGACTGAGTGCGCATTGCCGAAACAGATAATTAGGCGTGCACAGTTGTATGTACTCTGCAATTACTAATTCTATACTATCTTTCAGATCACTAAACTTAAGGGTGCACTATGTCCCGGCACGTGGTTGGAGACACACCGGAGGCACAAAGGTAAGCTGTGAAGATTTTCTCCAGTGTCAACACTCCCTCTCCATCTCTTCCTTTCTCTCTCTCACACTTTCTCTGTTTCTCTGTCTGTTCCTCTCTCTCATTCTTTCTTTCTCTCTCTTCCTCTCTCTCACTCTTTCTCTCTTTCTCTCTACCTCTCTCTCACACTGTTTCTCTCTCTCTCTTTTCCTTGTATCTTACTCTTTCTCTCTCACTCTTTCTCTTTCTCTGTCTTTGTCTGTCTTCCTCTCTCTCACTCTTTCTCTCCTCTCTCTCACTCTTCCTCTCTCTCACTCTTCCTCTCTCTCACTCTTTCTCTCTCTCTTCCTCTCTCTCTCTTCCTCTCTCACACTATTTCTCTCTTTCTCTCCCTCACTCTTTCTCTATTTCTTTGTCTTCCTCTCTCTCTCTCTCTCTCTCACTCTTTCTTTGTTTCTCTCTTTCTCCCTCACTCTTTCTCTCTTTCTCTTTCTCCTTTGCTGGACGCATGACGCACCATCTTATCTTTCTTTTTGTCTTACAGGCTGTGATTCACAAATGGTCCAGCGATGACACGACATGGCTGTACATAGTTTTATTTGTTGTTGTTTTGTTTTAATAAAATGTTTTATATGTAAATCCATACATGACTAAGATTCTTATTTCTCCAACCTAACGTGACTGTCACATTTGTTTGTGGGGGTGGGGGTGAAGGGAGATGGCGGACAAGGAGCTCCTACTGGGGGATGTCGGAGCAGTGTTGGGTGTCCGACCTGCATGATCGTTGCCTCCATTACATCTGTTCTCAGAGACTTAAGAGCCGGCGGTCTGGCTCGTAGATGAAGAACTGCGAGCCGACTAGCAGGCTCATAGAGGGAGAACCGCGGCCCATCAGTTCGCAGAGGAAGAGCTGCGGGCCAGCTCGCAGAGGAACACCTGCGGACCGACTAGTATAGGGAAAGGTGCGGGCCATCATCTTCCAAAGGGATAGCTGCGGAACACTGATGTGGGGAGAGGGAGCGTGAAGAGCGTATCTCGCAGAGAGACACCTCTGGTATATTTCCAGTATTGGCTTCACAGATACAACTGCGGGCCCGAGAACTCGCACCCGAAGAGCTGTGAGCCGACAAGTGGTTCGCAGAGGCAGACTTGCGGGCCCAAGTATATTGTTGGAGGTATGCTGTTGATGGTAAAAAAGGGTGCGTTACCTGCTGATGTAGGGAGACGCAGCGTGAAAGCGGTATCTCGCACAGACAGAGCTCCGGTATATTAAAATGCCCCCGGGACCTATCTTTTATATTTTCACTCGATGCGAGGCACAAGATGGCTGCTAACACTTTCTGGTTTGAATTGTTAGCAGCCAATCAGAGGCAAGCTCGTGCTCGGGAGTTAGGCACAGTCCAGATATATTTATCTTTTTTTCCTTTAATATCTCAAAAACTACTGAACGGATTTACACCATTTCCACAAAACAGCGCTTTCTGCACCAAGACCTTTCTCCCCGCCAAATTTGCAATTCTTTCTTTGTCACACAGTACATGTAATGCACCGCTCTCATCAAGAATGGAATCAGTAATGGCACAATTTCCCTGTTGCTCCACACATAATACATGTAAAGAACAAATCAGAATAGTTCCTTTATTTTTTCAAATTGCAAAACTTCTCTCTATTGGTTATTTTTGAACTTTCCATATGAACAGTTTTAAAAAAATTTAAGAAAACATACAGGTGAGAAGTTCAACGTATTCTATCAACAAACTTTCTAGAACATTCTAAGACACATGCAGGTTAAAAGTTCATCATTTTTTCAAACCTAACGATATTTTTTTGCAACATTTTCTCGAACATTTAAGGGCACGTGCAGGTTAAAAGTTCACCATTGTTTTAAGTTCGAACAGTGCCTTCCAAATGCAAGTAGCAGGTGTGGTTGAACTGAACAAATTTTATCCTATCATATGAACTCTACGTTGAAACTGCTTTTTATTAACCAATCACAAAGATGCTTTTCGACAAACTAATATGCACCCTACTTTTTAGTAAACAATGTTTTTCATCTCCCAATCAGTTATCGTTTTGTATGAGAAATAAAAGTAGTTCCCCATCTTTAAACATATCTCTTATTCTACGAACGGACTGCATGAGCTACAGACATCTATCCATATCTTCCAGCGACACCTTCAAAATGCTAGTGTGGATCGTAGGACATAGCTATGTTTTCTGGTGCAAGAGGTATGCAGAACAGAGACGTATTGACTTAGACCTAGGTTTACAAAATGTGGACATTAAATGGTTTGGACAGAGAGGATTGAAGTGGCACCAATTACTCCCTTTGGTTAAAACATGTTTGCATCTTCAACTCCCTGACCTCATGATTGTGCACTGTGGTGGAAATGACCTAGGCACATTGAGTGGGGTAGGTTTGGAAATGCTAATGAAGGACACCTTTAGACAATTGATGTTGCTTTTGCCTCAAACTGTCTTTGTATATTCCAATATATGCCAAAGACAGAAGTGGAAATGGTCAAACAAATTTTGTTCTCAGATTGAAAAATCTAGGAAGAATGTCAACAAAGCTGTGTCTGCATACCTCAGAGACCATAGAATGGGGTCGATCACCAATACAGGTTTTAGCAGTGGGAACCTTCAAAGAAAAGAAGGCCTTAGAGACAAATTTCTGAGGCTTGAAAGATTGAAGAAAAATGAGAACTCCAAATGGTGGGATGGGGCTACTCTTAAGCAGTATCTTAGACTGAATCGGGTACCGAGAGGTCTAAGATCCCAGATATTCCCCACCTATGATGATTTAGAAGAAGACCTCCTCAAACAATGGGAAGGGGCACTTACGGTCAATTCCAATACACTAATGAACATCCTTATTGAGAATGCTGACCGTAAGGTCTCCAAGTTACAGATTGAAATTACCATTCTTGAGAGAGAAATTATGGAATTAGATCTGAAAGAGGCAACCAAGAAGAATTATATAATACTCAATGAGATTCTCTTAAAACATCAGAATGAAATAAAAGAAAGGAAAGCTAGAAAACTGAAACGCGATGAGATAGATTATAAAGCAGGCAGAGTGTTTACTTTTGCAAAGAAGTATGATCAGCTTTTCCAGGAGGGTCAGGATAAAAACAGAGATATCAGATTGGAGACGATCTCCATTTCATCCAGTTCCACCTCTTTGAACGCTCCACCCTCTAGTGATGGGGAAACAGAGAACAATGCGGGCATATCCGGGGATACTAGACCAGGTGATTTTTCTTTTTTAAGAGAGGTGCAGTGAATCAGAAAAGGGAACAGAGCACAGCCCAGAAAAACAGACCAGGACACAAGACCCGTAGAGGCAAGAGGGCAGGACAAAGAAGATTACAGAAAGAAACTAAGATCAGGGGACACCAGGAAGTGATTGAAATTGAGGAAGGGGGTGTAAATGTCCTCAACCTTTCCTCCAAAACATTGACTAATGACATGATTTCCCTTCTAGAAAAGGGCTTGAGTTTCAATCCAAAGATAGAAGGTGATATATGTAGTGTGAAAGTTGATCTGTTCAAATTTGTGCGAAATCTGAAGCTTAAAAAGTTTTTCAATGACAATCCAATGCCAAATAAAAGAACTAAGAACATTCCGACTAGTCTTTTATTAAATGAACTTAGTATTCAAGATGTGCATGACACACATTTATTACTTTCACTCACAGATATGGAGCATACACCATACCAAATTGAGACACTCCTAGAGGACTTAGAAGTGGACACAGATCACACATTGACTAGTGGTTTGAAGAATAGATCTAAATGGACTCCGACTCTACCAGGGGGCAATGTAATTGACATTTTCTACCAACTTGTATTAGAAGACTTGAACAACTATAGTGATTCGAATGTCCATAATAGACCCAGATACCGGAATAATCTCCTCCCAAGTGAGCGTCAGGCTCTCAATTTATTGGCTTTGGATGATGAGATCATGATAAGAGAAGCAGACAAGGGGGGCAACGTGGTTGTGATGAATAGACTAGATTATAATAAGGAGATCATGACACAATTAAATGATGTGACTTGTTACGAAAGTCTTCATCAAAACCCCATAGGGCCACTAACACTCAAAATTAACAAACATCTTGTAGAGTGGCATAGTGCCGGGCTTATTGATGATGATGAGCTTATGTATCTCAAAGTTCACAGACCGAAATTCCCATGCCTGTACACCCTTCCAAAGATACATAAACAATTGCCTTTCCCGCCAGGTAGACCCATTGTCTCTGGAATAGGGGGACCAACAGATCACCTTGCAGAATACGTAGACCTTTTTCTTGGACCTTTGGTACAAAATCTCCCTTCCCACATTAGAGATACCAAGCATATTCTCAGTACCCTCTCGGATCTGACATGGGAAACAGGTATGATCTTAGCAACATTAGATGTTGTGGCCTTATACACAAGTATCAAACCAGAACTTGGTCTTAGGGCTATGCAGAAACATTTGCATAAAAGGGCTGCAACACAGTGGCAGCATACCAAAATGCTGTTATCTATGATGGAACTGATTTTAGAGAATAATGTTTTCCTATTTGAACATCAATGGTACAGGCAGAAAAGGGGAGTGGCCATGGGTTCCAAGTTTTCGCCATCTTTTGCGAATCTCTTTATGGGTGCCTTAGAGGAGGAATGGATCTGGGGTACTAAAGGCTGCTCCTACAGTGACTCCATCATCGTTTGGGGTCGCTATATCGACGATTGCATCTTGATTTGGTCTGGTACCCAGGAGAAACTTGCCCAATTTTGTATGTATCTTAATACCAACTCCTTTGACATCAAATTCACACATACTATCAGCGAGGTCAGTGTTACGTTTTTAGATGTAGAATTATATGTGATGGACAATACACTACACAGCCGCCTTTTTCGCAAAGAGAGTGCCTGCAATGCAATTTTGCACGCAACAAGTGCACATCCGTCACATCAAATCTCAGCTATCCCCTTTGGCGAATTTACCAGGGCGAGAAGAAATTGCAGTAATGATGATGATTTTGAGGCCTGCCTTGCCAGTATGAAAACACGTTTTAGGAACAGGGGTTACACACAACCCAATCTAGCCAGAGCAGAAGGTAGAATCAAGAAAACATGTAGGAAAAACACACTCAAGGAAAGGGCACAGACAACCACTGACAAACGCACAGTCAGGTTTATCACAGACTACAGCAATCTGAGTAATATTCTTAGCAAAAGTCTGAATAAACACTGGAGATTACTGACAGGAGACAATGCTCTTAAAGATCACATTACTAAACGACCACAGATCACATATAGACGTGGTAGAACTTTGAGATCCAGACTTAGCCCCAGTTTCCCTACAGAGAAAAAGATAACAACCTGGTTGACAGAGAAATCACTGGGCTTTTACAAATGCGGCTCGTGCGGTGTCTGTAGGTGGGCCAAGAGCAATATAAGGGAATTTGCTGGACACAATAGGAACTACAATATCAGGTCGAACATTAACTGTGGTACTAAATTTGTGATCTACGCACTGGAGTGTACCTGTAAGCGCCTTTATATAGGAAGTACAATTAGGACACTTAGGGAGAGAATTAGTGAACACGCAAGAGCAATTAAACAGCAGGATGCTAGGTATCCCATGGCACTTCACACAGCAAGTTGCCCTGCTCAAGGTATTAACAAATGTTTCAAATTCTATGGTATAGAAACTGTCACTCCCGATCCCAGAGGGGGTAATAGAGAATTACGGTTGAGGCGCAATGAGGCCTTATGGATCATGCGTTTGAGAACGGTAGAGAAGGGACTCAATAGTGATCATGAGCTACATTACTTTTTGGGTGATTAACTCACCTATTTTGCATATGTCTTCACCTGATGCCAGTGACTACCCATTCGTCTGTCAATGCAGGCCTTCATAGTTAAATATTGGAGGGATATGGGTTGGATGTGTCTTTACTCTGATGCTTCTGTGAATAGTTTTTTGTTTTAGGAATTTTTATTTTTATTTTTATATTCAAACATTATTTCCTATGATGTCAGACTGTGCATTTGGGTTGCGAGTTATCCTCACAAACCCTACCTCTGGACGTGCTGGTCATATTATTGTTACTGCTCAATCTCTACTGTACGGGCTTGTTTCAATGTCTGTCTTCTATTAAAATGATATGTGGATAAGTTTATCCTGAATGAAGTTGCTCTGCATCTTGCTATTGTGCATCATATATATGCTATTTGATGTCTCATAGGCTTGTTCTGTTTTGACAGTAAATGTTTTGTATAGCTGTTGCAGAATTATTTTCAAAATATTTGGTAATTTCGAAAGAAATTTGCCTTCTGTTCGTCAACCATCGTTATATACTAAGGGGCCGATTCCGATCTCGGTCGGAGGCGCACCCAATACCATTCGGTCGGGAAAAAAGCCATGCGAAAGCCTGTTTCCCGACCGAACCGTACGCGGAGTCCGGCCGAGCGAGTACGATGCGGGTCGCCGACCGACTCGTCCGGGCGACCCGACCGCTCCGACCGACTCGTACCCGGACCGTACCGCTCCGACCGACTCGGTCGGACCCGAGTCGCACCGCGCAATGGAGACGTTTTCCGGCCGGGTAAGTACGATGCGCACCTCGACCGCTCCGACCGACTCGCGCCGTCCGACTCGAACTCGCTGTCGGAGCCGTACTTTGGGGGTCCGTGTCGGACCCCTGTCACGCGCATACCCGTGCGAGCGCACACAGGGGGACCCATGGGTCCCCCTACCTGTGCGTGTACGCCGCGAGGCGCTTCGCGGCGTACTCGCTGTAGGAGGCGCCCTTGTCCGCCTCGCACCCATTGAGGCAATGGGAGCCCGCGTACGCGTTGTACGACCGGCTCCCATTGAGTTCAATGGGAGTCCGACCGACTCGTGTCCGATAACATACGGACGCATCGGACTCGTTCGGTCGGACTGCACGGGTCCGATTCGGTCGGAAATCTCTCCGGGTCCGGCTCGGTCGGGGAAATTTCCGGCCCGAATCGGAATCGACCCCTTAATGTCTGGTCTTTCTTTTTCAATAGCTTCATTGCTTTATTTCCAATGAGGGACATTTTCTAAACGTGAATCTCCCTTCATTATGATTAATGCTGTTGTGCACATTGCTATTATGCATTATATGTATGTTATTTGACAATAGGCATGGTTTTGGAACGCATATCGCGTCCGAGTTTTTTATGGATGTCTGTTTTAAACTTTCAGATCTTATAATGTTTATCTTTTGATGTCGATAATAGACTTGAATTTTGAACCTTTTCAACTTGCAAATGCGTTTATTAATCATTTATATGATCACTGGTGGCGGATCTTTTTTTCTCTCTTATTTCCTGTTTTTAATTGAATTGCCGGATCCTTAGCTGATGTCCTAATCATCGCTTACATTTTCCATCTTTTAAATAGGTCTAATCCCTTCGTTGTATTGACAACGCATGTCATAACATAGACATTACATTTCCGGTTAAACTCGTTGGAGTGCCCCAATTGCACACTACCATTCATGATTTGACGTTCTAGTTGCGTTTGATTAATGTTTTCACGCACTATATAAGTACTTCCGGTTTAGCGCGTGTGTATATCCGGTTTTGACGCGCTACCGGGAGTTTTGTGTAGCAGGACTTTAGCGTACTCGCTTTGAGGTATTACTTCGTCCCTTTCTTCTTTTGATTGTGTTTGTTTTTTTTTTTTTCTCATTGCGTTTTCTTCAGTTAGTATAATGATAGGTAGCCTCCGTTTTACAAATGGTTTTTTTACCAATGGTTTTTGTACCAATTGTTTTTTACTACATGAGCTAATTACAGGTCCGGTTTCTAGCTTTCTCTGGGAAAGTTCAGCCATGATATATGAGATCGTCTCTCTAGTATGATATGCTAATCGATATTGGACGTGTTATTTAGCACGTATTTCTTTAAATCCCCTTGTAACATAAAGGTTCAGGGCGCATTTTACATTGTTAATTTAAACATTGAGTGACAGATAATGGTAATAATGGGGTTCAATTTTCATCAACAGAATTTGTGCCAATACCTTATATCAAGTGTTGGAGTGTGCTATCCGACCTACCGTTTTGGATTTAATCGACTTTTGGTGAGTTTTCTCACCCTTTTACTGTGATGAGTAATCATTTTATGTATTTTACGTTAGATTAGTATTCACATTCGGTCAGTCGACACCAAGTGTGAACATTGTATACATAATTTTTGTTCTAGATTTACTTGGTCTCACGTACAAGACTACATCTTG